>CM061135.1:119394661-119994661 GCA_030789695.1 Scilla litardierei | reverse complement strand
ATAATATGGGTTTTATAGTAAATAATTAATAATTAATTATATAAGGATCAGAAAAATGCGAGACTAGCTCCAGAAAATCAGAAATGATATTCTGGATTCAATGGCGCTAGTTTCATCCCAATCAAATGCTTAGTTTTTTCAGAATAAATTTTTAAGCCTAAAACATAAATACATTGGTTTCTTTTAAAAATCTGTAACTTCTTATTTTCACATAAACTGATACTTGAGAAAAATATATGTTATAGTACTCTTCGAGACGGTCGTTTTGACAGCTCACTTGAAACTTTCTGAAGCAGATTGCACCCAGAAGAAATTATGGAATAAATACGATAACTAATTAAAATTGGGGTTTAAATTGATTTTGAGCCTTTAAAAATTATAAAAATTACAAGAAGCTTCTGAAAAATATTTCCTCCTGCAGTAAATTTTTTTCTTTATATCTAGCCTATATAAAAATTTAGAACACTTTTTGACAACGTTTCAATCAGTTTTAAAAATCGAGACGATCAAGTTTAATAAATAGAAAATAGCGTATTCTTTAACAATTGTTTCTTGTGTTTGCAAGTACTGATTAGCATGCACCAGTATCCTTGGAAGCACTAGATCCAATCCCGGCTCACCCCCACCACCTCGAGATCAGTAAGTCACAGTAAATTCTAGATTTAAAAAATTAGCAAGTGTGCTCGTACGAACTTAGAACACCACTTATAGCCTCAGAACGGCTATTTGACTTGAACCAAAATTAGAGACCTAATCTAATAGAAAATTAATCAACTACAGATTACTTTGCCAACTTTCAACTTTGGTGATTGTAACATACAACCATCAACTTGGGTAAATTGTGTGCTAATGAATTATTGTATATCATGTGTGGAACATTCTGCTGAACAACTTGTGGAACAAACTTGTATCTCGTGGAATATCTCGTGGAATGTCTTATGGAATATCTCGTGGAATATCTCATGAAATGTCCAAAGGAATATCTCGTAGAAAGAAACATGTAATCGACACACGCGACACTGTGGTTTGGGGTAACTCATTGTAGAGAAAGTGTGGGAGCTATGACCGGAGTCACATCTCTCGTCTCGTCTCGTCTCGTCTCATTTTTCTTAAAAAATGTTGTGGTTGACGCCCGGGATTTGCTCCCCGTGGCACGGAGGTGACCCATGGTTGCATATCATACTTTCCTACATAAGTCACATCACATAGTTTAGTGCGTCTTATTCAGTACTTTGCATGTTTAAATTGCTCACCGTTCATACATGTTAGTCTCACCATTGTTATCGCCATGTTTGCTCTTACACGTTACTTTTCGTACTTGCATGACCACCTTTTTACTTTTGCATTACATGTACTTTATCTACCACACTTGTGCAGTCACCAGTGCTTTACTTGTCGTACTTTTAGCTACAGCAGTAGTTTGCTTCACTTGCTTAGCCTACTTTACACTTGCACTATCACAGTACAGTTTGTTCTCTCTTTTCAGTTCTGTTTTTCAGTTATGTACAGTTGTTGCTCAGTACTTTACTTTTTTACTTGTACGCAGTTATTTTTTTGTCATACTTGTACACTGCTTCTTTTCTATGTTTAGAATTGTTGTGACTTACCTACGGTTTCATCTACGTGGCACCGCAGACGCCGCACAGGTTGACTTAGGTACTCCTGAGTTCGCAGAGCCGTAGCTCGATCCTGAGACTGCCAACTTTTATATTTGGAGTGTATGTGTGATGTACTTTCCATGTATTTCCATTCCGCTTACTTTTTATGTGTTTGGTGAGAGAGTGCTGCTTGTTGTTGTACTTTAAAATATGGACTGTAATAATGTACGCTGGTTTGAGTATTATTATACATCTCTGCATCGTGGCTATATTAATTTCACTGGTGATCTGCAAACCTGCAAATAAATCAAATAAGTAACGGGCCCTCGAGAGTGGGTCGTTACAAAATCGTTCACACACGTTTGTTATCATCAAACACGAATTCATCGATCGTTGTATCCAACTACACATTGTATCCTCATAAATATTTTATTGGATTTGAAGTTCAAAATGATCACATTGATGTTTAACTAAAGATGAGTTTGGGCAAGGTTATTGTAATTATGGAATGTGGACTTGGTGATTCAACCCATGGAAAATATCCCTCCCCAGATTGTGCATGCCTAGAGAAGTGATCATTTAAATTCTCATATTCAATTAAATTACTTGACTTAGTTTTTCAATTATATCTGGTCTATTACGTTCAAAATCCTTTTAAGAATTATCCGTAGCCCTCCATCATTTCAAAGAATATAGAGTACCTAAATTTACAATATGGTTGTTGACGAAGGTCAAGCCTTAGATATTCAACTCTAGGTGATGCATCGTTGCTACCATAAAATGGATTCGGGGGTGTGAGGATGGGCCTTATTGTGGAAGGTTTACAATATGGTTGTTGACGAAGGTCAAGCCTTAGATATTCAACTCTAGGTGATGCATCGTTGCTACCATAAAATGGATTCGGGGGTGTGAGGATGGGCCTTATTTGGAAGGTCGAGATGGATTCGAAGACGAACCAAAGGAAGAGGATTGGGGGCCGGCGGTAACTCTGGGATCGGGGGTCGGCGGTTCATGCCTGAGTTTGCGGGGAAGACACCGAAGTCGATCAGGGGCCGGCGGCTCGAGGATCGGGGGGCCGGTGGCGGCTCGGTGATTGGGGGGATCTAATTTGTCTCTGCAGTCCGCCGCTCCTCCGTGCACACAACCTTGTAAATAAGAGGCATGTGCCCCAAGGAAAAAAAAAATTTCACGGCAACCTTGTAAGGGATAAGTGCGGAGTAACAGGGTTGGTGCACATATGAACTCCCAAAAAGTAATGCATTGATGCTCTCTCGGAGGTGACTTGGATTAAAAATAAAAAAAATAAAATAAACAAATTATGAATGGCCGGCAGTGATACCCTTTGATTACCATCACACGTCTCCAACCAAGTACGTCCCAAACAGTCGCTTTCCATAATCAAGGAGGGCCGTGTGATCGACTTCTTCTCTTCATGTCTATGTGGGTGGTTTTCTTGGTAAATCAATTTTGAATCCATACTGATGTGCATGCATGCATGCAGGCCACACTTATTGGAATTACGTAACGTCCATCCAAATAGAAGAGGCCAGGATTAACAGAGCTTCAATGTTTTAAAAGTCTCACGATGCATCCAAGATTATTGTAATCCTTATTTATTTATTTATTTTGGAGAGAGACTTTTATATCGGTGTTCCCAACGCTAAGAGATGATTCTTAAGTTATTCGAATGAACCAAGAGCAAAGTGCTCATTCCCTCAATAATTTACCAGTTTCGCCATTGAACATCCTCCTGTTAATCTCCTCTTTGATAATAACAAGGCAATGGCTGAAAGGTGCATTAGTTAATTTTCTTTACGATTATTGTTGCTAACGATAGCATCTAACCTTCAAACAATTCGATGGCCTGAATTTGAGTTACCATATTGTGTTTTTAGATGGTTGGAATTTGGCATTACACCAGCTAGAAGTTGGGGAGAAACTTCGAAATTTTCAAATGGAATTACTTAGGTCCTTTTGTTTGGTTTCCCTTGTTGAAATTCATGCTTCAAACTGAATTTTGGAATTTTGGAATTTTGGAATTTACGCAGCCACCAGAGCCATCAGACGTCTGGTTCTGCCGCTCCAAGGATAGCGTATCAAACAGATACACCAGACGTCTAGCAACTTACCTACTACCCGCTCTCGGACCGCTTACCTGACTCGATCGCTGGCCAGTCAGATCGGACGGCATCCGTTTCATTTTGTCCTAACGAAAACCCTAATCCTAGCATTCGGACCTGAGCCACCGCCCCAGTCAGTTACGCGGAGCTTCTGCCATGATCGCCACATCGATCACCCATGATCACTTTCCAACGGCACTCTCTCTTCCCATATATCGTCTTATTCTTCATGGATTTTCATGTGAACATAAACATTTCCAAAGATTTATCTGAATTTTACTTCGATCTTGCTTCAGATTTTACCGTCTGATCTGTTTCGGTCTATTCAGTTTACGTCATCCTCTTCCTCAAGCAACCATCAACGATTTGGTGGAGGGCATAAGCGAGGAGAATACGAGTATTTGGCCATCGTCAGTGAACTGTAGACCTTATTTACTCTATTTCCTTTTATTTCATTGCATGTGTTAGATATTGTTGGGATAGATCTAGTTCTTGAATTTATAGCTCAGATTATGGATTTGGAGTTGTTGGTTTGAGAATGGTAGGTTAAATTTTGTTAAATGGAGATGATGATTCATGTGAAATCTCTCGAGGGACATGTTCCCTTTGAGGATCCCCTCTTCGGCACCCTTGTGATTTCTGACGACCCAAATCCTTGTCCTACGTTTGATTTTCTTTGATCTGAATGTACTGTGTGCCACCTAGATGAGTAGTTTTAGCACATATGTAGTTCGGCTTGGCTGTTGTATAGTAACATACACATATCGACCTATTTTGTGCTATTACCGACATATCTTATTGTTGGTATCAACCCAATCTGATGTGTTAGTGCTTATCGACCGACCTGTTGTTATCGGCTTGGCTTATTGCTACTACTGATCTGTTCTATACATCCTAATCCGACATGATTGTTACTACCAAACCCGACCTATGTTATTTGTCAACTTGACTTGTTGCTATTGCTGACATGTTATTTCCTACCACTTTGTATCATGGTCACAAACCTATTTGTGATACTATACTGACCTACCGACCTGTTCGATATGTTCTGTTTGTCTAACTATTACTATCGACCTATTACTGTTGGTCTGATTTGTTTGAGCTGTGTTGTTTACAGACGTAATCTGGCGCCGATAAGATCCATTGTTCTGACCTAAATTATTGGCATGATTTATTATGGTGGGTTTGATTTGTTATTGAACCTTCGTTGCCAACCTACCCACGGTTACTGATTTGTTTTAGGAATCTTTTGTTGACGGGATGTTAGTCCCTAAGCTTGGTAGAACAGTAAGACCTAAAAGAATAAGCGCCGACCATGAATCTGATCCTGTGAAAATTTTATCTTTCTTTTAAATTCATTTTGAACTTAATTTTAATTTATTGAAGATCTGTTGTGGCTGCTCTAGTGAACTGTATAGTTGATAGCCAAACTATTGCATAGTAGGTATCGATCGAACTGTTTTAAAAGAGAAATTAACGAAACTATTTTAATGCAGAAATTAACCGAACTATTAAAGATAATTACTAGGTTGTGCAGATGAGGTCGTGCAAACTGATGACTGAATTACTGAACTATTGATATACTGAACTGATTGCTAGAGACACCGAACTACTGAACGAATGACCTTGTCTACATAACTTAGGTTAGATAGAAAACAGACTGTGTACCCAAACAAACAAATTTAGACTGAACTGAACTAAATTAAACACATGGTTGGGGAGCTCGTAATTAAAGGATGGACGACGTGACTGTGACCATGCTCCTGGCTGACTTGGATGATCCATTATTGTATTTGTCTAGTCCTTACTGAACTTGTTTGGATCATGGATCTATGGCCCGAGTGAGCTATCTCGTGGTACGAGGTGGCTTCTCAGATCTCTCTCCATTCTTTTAACTATGAGTTATAAAAATAGACTTTTAGTAACTGAATGTTTAAGTAAGAAATCATGACCCGGTCTTTCTATGTTAGCTCGGCTGTCCTCTTTACTTAGTCTACGAATTCTCTTCTATGGTAAGTTTGCATGTAAATGAATTAATTGAATGATATTGTAAATATCTTCTACTTCAGTGTTTTGACATTGTGGTTTTCAACAGGTGACGCGCCGACCTACGAGGAGGCACCAATATAGGAAGAGGCAGAGTTCCCCGTGGATACTGCAGATTTTTGAGGTCGGACCTACTAAGGAGAGTTGTTTATTTTGACTAGCTTGTAATGCCCTGATAGCTACTGCACAAGTACTAGATGGGGGGTGAATAGTAATTTAAAATAATCAAGAGTGTAATTCCTAATTATCTTGCAAACTCAACCAACAATGCGGAAATGAAAATAGACAAACAAGAAAGACAATTGCAAACAAAGTGATATAACGGGTTCGGATCCACCCAAGTCTCCCCGACTTGTTCCCGGTGATCCTACGTCCCAAACACCCGGATCCCCTCCGGCTACTTGAGTTAGAAACTACTAACCCAAGTTTTGCACTATAAAATTCTTGTAGAAAACCTCTACAAGATCAAATCATACACAAAACGAAATGTGACTCCCACAAACCGGGATCACAAACTTCTCTCAAAACCGAGAGATAAACTTGCAATATCAAAGTAAATGAAATATAAAACACTTACCAACAAAATCCTATGCCTTGAGTAAAACTTACGATTTTAGGGCAAGGAGGATTTTGAGGAAGAGAATGTCACCAAACCCTAGCTCCAAGAAGATGAACAGCGATCGAAGGCTATGATGGGGTTGGTGACCTTGAATCAAGCTCTTGGCTTGAGAGGCTCACAATGAAGAGAATCTCTCTTGAGAAAATTAGGGCTCAAGGAGTTTGGAGAGATTCTTGTAAGAAATGAGTGAGCTTGGAATGAGAATTAAATGCTCTCTCTTTGATCTCTAAAAACTCAATAATGGCAGCCTTGAATGCTATGAAGAAGCATCTCAAGATTATATAGGATAGAGAGGAGAGAGAGTGAAAATTCGTGCATTTAATGCTCCAACGGATCTATTTCTGAAGCAGTCTAATCGGTCTAAGAAGGATCACTGACCGATTAGTTTCTCAACTAGTCGGTCGGTGATTCCTCTTGGACCGACTAAATGGTTCACAGCCAATAAGAAGAATTTCAGGAGTTAGAACTAGTCGGTCTAAGAAGACTTGCCAACCGACTAGTTTGACAACTAGGCGATCGGTGAGTGTTCTTTGACCGACTAAGAGTTGAAATACAATAGGCTGAATTCAAAGAGAGCTAGTCGGTCTAAGAACAAATTCCAACCGACTAGTTTCACAACTAGTCGGTCGATGAATGTTCTTGGACCGACTAACTGTAAACAGTAGCTCAGTCTGAAAAATGAAGTCTTAACTAGTCTGTCTAAGAAGGATTTCAACCCGACTAGTTTGACAACTAGTCGGTCGGTGAACCTTCTTGGACTGACTAATTGGTCAATAGTGAAGATGCTGAATTGAGGAAGGAGATCTAGTCGGTTCAAGAAGGATTACAGACCGAATAGATGCCAATCTAGTCGGTTGGTTCTTCTTCTTGAACCAACTAAGATGCACAAGAAGCCGCGAAATGAAGCGTGAAGCTTCGGGAAAGTTTCTATGGGCTTCTAAGATAATCCTAGCTCTAAGATATGAGCATTATGAAGATTTTAATGTAAGACCTACTCAAGGCTTAACATTCTACGAAAAGAAGCTAGAAGACTATAAATTAAACTTGACGAACCATCTCCAAAGCTTCAATCCGAATCTCTTGACTTCAATACTGCTCCTAGCGCTTCAACGAAGCTTCAGGCACACGATCACGCGCTTTGAGAAGTCTTAAGACATCGCTTTTGATGTTCATAGAATTTTGGCGACGATCTCCATAACTGCGCTCACAAAGAGTTAGTTCACGATATTTATGTTTGTTCATCATCAAAACCAAATCCGGGGAATCAATACTCAACATTCTCCCCCTTTTTGGTGATGACAACCCAACATAAATAATAATCAATAATAATGAGTCGAAAGAAATTTACTTACTCCCCCCTGCATTGATGACACGTTAATTCCATATAAAATAATAATTATACGCATCAAGCAGACGAGGAAAGTATAAAATATGATCCAATTATTGAAATATAGGATTTGAAATCCATTTTTATATCTTAACTCCCACTGAATCTAACATATCAAATTAGATTCACGGTAAATTGCTTTTAAATTATCATTTAGCACATCGTCATTATTAATTCTCTCCCCCTTTGGCATTAGCAAAAAGAGCGGGAGGAGATCAACGACAACAACAATGGCTAAAAAAATAAAAGCACGGGAGTCGTAGAATACGACCACGGTCCAAATGACACCAAAGTAAAATCACGAAGAAAATCAAAGCGTGCCAACGAGACCATAGTCGAAAATCGGCAAATGAAATCATCAAAACTCAAATCAATTCCACATATTGAGTTATGGAACATACTCTCCAATATCAACATTCTTGATGAATTTAGTGCATGGAAAACAATTCTATGTTTTCATATAATGAATTCTATTTAATCCATATAATCGTCGAGCGACGAAAACAACATCAGAGACAAAAAGGATATAATGTGCACACTGAAATAAAAGGCAACATGATGTATATATATAACAGGGTATAGCAAAATGTATACATCCGCCAACACAAATATAAGCGATCATCAAACCGGTGCACAAAATACAACATATGTCTCAACAGACATCACTCGTAGAAAACAGCTTATCAGCCACAGAACATTCGCCACGGACTAAATCCATGGCAGATGTTTGAATAACTGCCATGGAATAGTCTGTGGTGGCTTTTCCGTGACTGATGAGAATATCAGCTACGGGACATCAACCACGGACAAATTCTGTGACAGATGATCTTCATCTCCCACGGATTAATTCAGTGGCAGATGCCTTAGCCACGAATCACATCTTCATCTGCCACGAATCACATCTGCCACGACCAGATTCGTGGCAAATAGGCAAAAGTTTCGTCCAAAATAAGGGCGTTTGAGCGCGGTTGAATTAATCCCGCGCATGCTGCGCTTTTCCCCCCTAATTTTTCACAGTCAAACTCCCATTGCCCCCCATCTCTCTTAGGGTTATGTTTCGCTGCACTTTTCCCCCCGAAATTTTCACAGTCGGAATCCCATTTGCCTCCCTCTCTTATGGTTATGTTTTGCGGCTGCTGGCAAAATGAGAGGAGGAGGGGCGTCGCCCCATCCTCCTCCCCTACCCTCCTCAGCCTCCAGAAAGACGAGGGGAGGAGGGTCGCCCCCTCCTCTCATTTATTTTACGTGGAGGCAAAACGAGGGGAGGAGCGTCGCCCCCTCCTCTCATCTATTTTAAGTGGAGGAGGGGGTGCCGCCCCTCCTCCTCCCATGTGGAGGGGAGTGGAGGAGGAGGGGCGACACCCCCTTTCCCCTTTTTGTGTGGATGAGAGCGAGAGGATGGCCAGCTCTGCAAGATCCGTCTGTCAGTACAACCGATCCAAGAAAGGCTCTGGTGGATGCTCGATCTCCACATCTGCTTCGTCATGCCGTTGAGAGGCTCGATGGCCAAGACAGTGAGTTGATGGAAGAAGCATTAGCTTCGTCGACGGCGTTCACAATCGGAGATTACGAGGTAAAAGCGAGGATCGGAGGAGAAGGGTCTTTCTCGACCATGTGGAGGGCGTTCGATTGATCCAAGGGCCAGGATGTCGTTTTGAAGCAGGTCCGCGTCTCTAGTCTGAGCAGAAAATTGAGGGAGTGTTTGGACTGAGAGCTGAATTTCCTCGCCAAAGTTCGCCATCCCAACATCATCCGCCTCCTCGTCATACTTTAGGTCTGAATTTGGGTTTAAAATTTTCATAACGGCCCCGATTCTTGCAAAATTCATTAAGCCAGTTTCGTCCCCCTTTTTTTCTACTAGGTTGATGGCTGCGTTTTTTTAGTTCTGGAATTTGTGAAGGTGGGGACTTGGCCGCTTACGTTCATCAGAATGGGAGATTGTGAGAACCCGTTGTGCAAAAATTCATGATGCTGATAGGTATCGTTGATATACATTCTATTGCTTTTGTTTCTATATAATAATTGCTATGAACTCAAGGATTAATCAAAGATTGAAATTTTTTGGGTGGAAGAATCCTCGAAATACCCATGTGAGAGGAATCAAAACTAGCATTATAATGTAGAAGCCTGGGTGGTTAGATTGCTCAAGAGCTTGTGCACATGTCAAAGTTTGCTTGTTCACAATGATTTATGCATACTTGATCTTCATTGTTATTCAATTTATATGATCAAGCTGGTATCTTGCATGTTAGAATATATTCACTGATAGAAGACAATCTGGCTCACCCCTGGATCTCATCCTTCTTGATGTTATCGATGAAGGAAAACATGAAATATTGACAAAAATTGATGGATGGCATCTATGCGATGCAAAAAATGGGAATGCAAATAACAAAAATTGATGGATGACATCTGTGATATGCAAAAAATGAGTTCTTGGTACAACTCCGATCCATGTTCTTATCAGCCCGAAAATTGCGCAAGTCGTAAATTCTTTAAGCAACAAGCTTGGTTTGCATATACTAGGTGTCCTTCATGCTTCCTTGAGTTCTATCACTTGGTATGCACTAACATTTGGTTGTGGTTGTTTACTTTGTCATCTTGATATAACCTTCAGGTTCATTTTCTCATGGATTTATGTACTCTAGGCATCCATCACCTTGCTCTATTGCCTTAGAAGCACTTAAGTTTTATAAGTATGCACATTTTCTTCGACCATATCTCTTTTGATTTGTTTCTATCACACACCTTTTTATTACATATTGTGCATTTTAGGGAAAGAAATATCACTGAGCATGTATAGTCAATATCTCTGAGGGTCTAAGAACCGATCAGATCCTTCGCCGATATCCAATTGTTGGAGAGGTAAATAATTGCTAACTTCTCCCAAACATTGATTCTTAGAACTAGAAAATGATGTCTAGTTCCTAATACATACAGTTCTTTCTGACTACAGATCCGAGGAACTGGCTTGATTTTTACGACAGAGTTTACTCAGAACAAATCTCCTAATGACTTGTTCCCTGCTGAGTGGGGTGAGTTACAAGAATACTCAGAACTGGCTTGAATTTGAGTTTACTCAGAACAAATCTCTCTGCTGAAGCTGGCTGTGTCTTTGCTAGGGTTTGCTTAAATTTGGAGTGCTCAACTGATTTTCATTGTTAATCTTGAATGCAGCTAAATTTGCAACTGCTGGCAACTTGTTATCTCAGGAACAAACATGCTTACTGTGCATATCATATTTTGAAAGATAGTTGATATACATTCTACTTATTCATTAGTGGTATGATATCCATTTGTATATTCATATTTCACCAGTTACCTTAGCAGACATTTTGTCGATCCATATAGTGGCATTTTGGAATTACGTATGCACTAGGGAACCATTGCTTGGCCGTATTTAGTAGGACTTGCTGCAGTTCAAATTGTACTTTACATGATTTCTTCGTCTCCTTCAGTTTAAAGTTCCTGTTAGTTTTTACAGATCACTTTTGAAACATTATTGTTTACAACTTACGATATTCGAGTTGATGTATTCCATTTTATATTATTGTCCATGAAGGAACAAGAATGCCACAATCGGCTACTTGTTTGCACTATCATGCTTTCAGATGAATCTTCTCCGAGAAGCTGAATCAGCATTACGTCTAGTGAATGAGCCAAACTCAGAGGTATGTCATCTTGATTTCTGTGTTTCCATCAAAATGTCTTACTATGTATGGAATTATAATTTATCGGTAAAAATATAATTATAATTACAGAATTACACATTGTATTAAAGAATTACAGAATCCAACTTGGATGCGAGTTATAAGGATGTTGCAGAATCTGTAATTAAAAACAAAAGGGATTCATATGGTTATGAAGGATTATTATTACCATTAAGTCCAACATGTATAAAGCAAAAGCCAAATGCAATATGAAAAGTAAAGAATAAAAATGAAGATTAAAAAAGACAACTATATGTGATTCTAACTAATATCATTAAAGATTCTTTTTTTACATTTGTTCCTCTTTTAACTTTATATGTAACTGTTTTCAAACAATTAGCATACACATAATGTGACTTGCCTCCATGTTTCATCTCAATTGTCATATAAATAACAGAACCACATCAACTTGTTTATGTATTTGTCATATATCCAAACATATGCACCCCTAGAAGTATATCCAAATCAGATGCTAAACATAATCACAAAGCTAAATATTCCGCTGTATGAACAAGTAATACCAACAGCAAAATCTAAATCATCCTTTTATACCTTTTAGTTGTTTAAGTATAGTTAACATGTATACTGGAAAAAAGTGTTAATTATATTTTTAACTTGTCAACAGTTAATCATAATGCTTAGAAATAGCAAAGGGTTTTATTGCAAGATTCGAAAGAGAAATTATATAAAGAAAAAAAATCTAGTTTCTTTTTCTTCATGAAACTAAGGTATTTTAAAATATGCACATGGACATAACGAGTTTGGATGTGCAGACAGAGGGAAACACTGGCGCAGATGCAGAGCAGGCTGAAGGACGATCTAAAACTAGCAAGGTAGAATTGATTGAATTAGTTGATGTTTGGTGGGATAATTGTTTTTCACGTATTTACTTTCAAGCGTTAAATCATGTGCATGCAGGACAACAAAGAAGAAGAAGAAGATAAAATGAGAGCCACAGCTGCAAATGTTGCTGCCTGAGCTGCTGTTGGGGGCGATGATATGCCTTCGAAATGGCAGCTTATGGCTGAGCAAGCACGACAGAAATGAGAAGGGATACTAGATGAGACATTCAATAGCCAACATGACAGAACTACAAAGGACCTTCAACTGTTGGAAGAAATTCAAGGGGTCATACTGGAAAGAAAGGTGATGCTGCTTCCATGTATGGTTAGTATCGATGATTTCTTCTCTCTTGATACAGTTCTTTTTCCCCCAGGGTGTACATGCGCATTTGTTTTGTTTCAGTTAATTACCATCAGATTAGTGAAAGTTATCACTGATTAGATAAACAATATAGATACAAATTCTTCTAGCTGTTGCTTGTTTTAGTATCCTTAGGTATGTGTGCCCACATATAACACACATATAATTCACACACTTTTCTAATCAAGTAAATTGATTACAAGAAAATTGATGCATGCCCACATATAACACACACACACCCAAACAAGGTTGTTTGAATATTCTTTTTGAGTGCCTGCTGTTAGGATTGAATTTTTTTTCATTTCATTGATGAGTCAAGGATGAAAACTATAAAGGAAGATAGCCTTGTTTTCTTATAAACAATATCTGACTGATTTCTTGGAGTTGGAGACGCTTATGACCCAGATGTTTGGTTCTGTATCTTTCAGAATGATGTGTTGTAAGCGTCGGCATGTATAAATGTGAATAAAGCTGGCATATCCATTTTAAGCTTGAATTCCAATGCTCTACGTGTCAAAGTAATTAATATCATATTTGTTTATCATCTATTGATGGTGAAGAATCCAATCTTTATAACCCTAATAGGAGTTTTAAAACTGATATAAAAATGTATCAATCATGCAATGGCTGACTTATTGTAGTTTAAATACTAAATGTTTGTTATTTTTCATAGAATGTAAGGGGGCTAATCTGACTGTACGTAGACTCTTAATCATATCATTATTTGTATTGTTTATCCCTTTATTTGGACATGTAGGACTCGTCAGATTCAATAACAGTGAGGAAATATATGAAGCGTTACCATATACTTCATTTTTGTCGAAGAAAAATGATCCAACAAAATAGTTGGGAGACAGTAATCCTGCTTGCTTGATAGCCTAGGCCCATTTCCTCAGTCCAACCAATTATAAGTACATTTGTGACATTCGTTGGCATTAAGTATGGGTCATCTGTTGGAGACCAAATCGTCACTCATATTTCCTACGATGTGATCAATGATCTCAAGGATACTTATCGCATCTTTAATCTAGTTTTCTTGATCATGAATATTTCTTGCTTGTAGTTAAAACTTGTATTCAGTTGAGTTATTTCGCACATCTTAGAGAGGGGTTTTAATTGTGTTGTTATGACAATATTCCAAAAGGATGTGTCAGTAGTTATTTCTCTTAAAGTTGTTGAAAAGTTTGGCGATGTCTTAGTTAACTATTTCTGCAGGGTTTGTATGGTTCTTGTATGTGACAAGAAAAAAAAATCACAGGATTTATGTTTGTTAACCAAAGTCAATATCAAATGCCTGGAGTGCATGTGCAATATTTAATTTTTTGTGCATGCCGGAGGTGAGAGGCATTTAAGCAAGAAAGGTACAAAGAGGGACTTTTCTGAGAAATGGTAGGCTTTGCCCATGAAACTAACTACAACCCCTAGGTGCTGCTTATTTTCTAAAGCAGAAGACAATAAGGGCATTTCCTTTTTCATGTAGCACAAAAGGATAGAGCCCCCCTTTCATGTATACCCAAAATATCTTTATATATAAGTATAACCCTCTACTTATATAGCCCAGAAGCCATGAAAACTTAACACCCTTCTGCTTCACAAATTCAGCTCTAAATCAAACTGACATATTTCTTGAAAAACCTAAGCTCCTCTGGTGAAATCCACCCCTCCACTTCACATGATAGTGTTAAGCCGGTATGTTTAAATTTAACACTATCTTATTAACGCTATCATATTTTAAATTTAACTTTCATAAAGTATTTTTCAACAATTTGCAATGCAGTCCTTTCTAGTTTTAAGCTTAGCTACACATTCAATCATTTGTCATTAGTATTTGTTACTTTTCGGGAATACATGCCATATTTTAGTTCTCACATATTATTTTTTGGTATTTGTGACCATTGGGCATTACCATGATATCTCATCTTCAATTTGCTATTCAGAAGAATAAGAGCCACAAAAAAAACAATACAGTGTTTACTAAGAACATAAGCCCACTTATTTATTTTCATTTTTTTTTTCAGGAATCACGTCTGCAAGGTGGATCCGGTGGAGGACCGGAGGGTGGAGATATGAGGTGAGAGTTTAATTGTTTTTTACTTGGAGTTTGGGGGAGTGATGAGGGCCGAGGGGCTGTTATGATGAGATTGAGAGTTTACTTTGTATTGAAGGGTCCGAGGGGCCGTTATATTGATGTGTGGAAACTTTTTGTATTGAGGGGGCCGAGGGGTCATTATGTTGATGTGTGGAAAATTTTTGTATTAAGTGGGCCAAGGGTCCGTTATGTTGATGGAAAACTTTTGTATGTGGAAAACTTTTTTATTGAGTTATGTTGATGTATGTGGAAAGTTTGTATTTATATAGTTTCTTGGAATTTGTTAATGGATGAAATTTTTTTTATTGGATTTGTTGTTATTGTTTATATATGTGAATTTTGATTGTGTTTCTTTCTTGTTATATTTATATATATGTGAATTTTGATTGTAAACGAATGTTTAAAATTTTGGCTTTTTTAAAAAATAAATAAACATATTAGCCACGGACAGTACGTGGCTAATATTTTTTAGCCACTGATCTATTTTGAAAAATTATTCGTCGCAAAAACCTTTTCGCCACAAAGAATCCGTGGCAAATAATACAATTTTGCCACGGCAAATCCGTGGCTAATGTAGGTTAGCCACGATAAAGCTTTGGGAAAACATCCGTAGCGAATATGTTTTTGCCACGGCATTTCCGTGGCAATAGTTGAAACAATAGCCACAGAATATCCGTGGCTAATAAACAGTTTACCACGGAATTTTTTTATCTTTTCCGTAGCAAATAAATTTTTGCTACGTCATTTCCGTGGCAATAGTTGAAACAATAGCCACAGATTAACCGTGGTTAATGAAGTTTGTCACGGAAATCTTTTTTGAAATTGTCCGTGGCAAATATACTTTTGCCACGGATTTTCTGTGGCAATAGGTGGAACAATCGCCACGGAATTTCCGTAGCTATAGTTTCGTGGCTAACTTTTCCGCCACGACATTTCTTTCATTTGCCACGGATTTTTGGCATTTGCAATGCCACTTTCCCTCACGGAACAATAGCCACGGAATTTATAAAAATCCGTGGCTATTGGGTAATAGCCGCGAATTTTAGGGTATTAGCCACGGATTTGTCCGTGGCTAATGTCCAATTTTCCAGTAGTGCATAAAAAATGAGCATACAACAAAATTTATTATCAAAACATCCAAAAAATACATCAAAATACATAACCACCCAACTATCCTACCCCACTCTCTCACGACAAAATATATCATCCAGATGCACATGTGAGAGTCCTCCAACGCAAGCTCAGGAGGCGGAGGGAGGATCAACAACATCAACAGGCTCCGCAGAAGGGGTGGTAGTCTCGGGAACGACAGGTGTGTCAACTGAAGGGAGAGTGACAACATGAGTGGTCTCGGGAGCACCAGCAGAAGTATCCACCGAAGGAATGGTGGCAGCAGGTGTGCTCTCTGGAGCACCAGCAGAAGTAGCAGCAGCAGACATACCCTCTAGGGCACGAGCAGGAGAATCAACAAGCTCCTGGAGATCAGCCTCATCCATTTCCTCCTCGTCAGAAAATGAAGGAGGAACCTCAATGCCCAAGTGAGAACAGATGCGAGCTAGCATCTCCTCAGAACGAGAAACACGAGACTCCACACGTCTCAGAGAAAATGCAAACTCAGCGAGTGAGGGAGGAGGTGGAGCAGCTGAAGAGGCACCCTCGGTGGCAGAAAGGATAGTCCTCTGAACGTGACGTAATGCTGCAAGAGACTTCTTGATGGCCGTCGCATTCAGGGGAGGACCCAGAGGACGCTGGTCATCGGGAGGGAGAGGGACGCCAAAGTGACAGAAAATGAGAGTCAAAAGGCACGGATATGGAATATGAGCCGACTTGGTGGATTTCCTTATGTACTCAAAGGAATCCATCTTGTCAAGGATGATACGAGCCCAATTAATCTCGCTCCCCATGAAAAGAGCACAGATAAGCTTGACAAACAGCTGGGAGGGCAAGCTAGAAGAGCCGTACTTCGGGAGGAGGCACGACTTCAGGATAAGATTGAGAACCCAAGCGTTAGGCTTAAAAGATTATGAGGGAACGTCAATCATGACGGGAGGGATGACATGAAACATCTCAGAAAGCATCGCCTGGTCAAGATCGTGGATATCATCCACGGAAATATCAGTAGGGAGCAGGCCAAAGGATGAGACACCAATCAACTGCCCTAAAATCTCTGCCGTGAGGACAATAGGTGTCCCCAAGACAGTGGTCTCAATGCAGTGAGTGTCGTCATACTCACTCCGGACTCGATTGGCATAAAATAATTTGACGAGTCGGGGATACGGGTGAGGATTCGCCTTGGGGTCATGGCGAAGATAGTCTAATAGGCCGCTATAGGAGAGAAGATCGGCGAGATTGTAGGATCCTGTCAAAACAGAGTTAGGATCGATAAATGAAGTTGAGACTTACGCTTGCGTTTGCGGCACGGTAGTCACGGAACTTCGCCTTCGGATTCGCCACGACGGATCGAGTCTTCTCACGAATGGAGTAAGGCTACTAAATCCACAATATAAATCTCTACTTTTAGATTAAGAACTTGGATAAAGAGAGAGGAAGGATTTCGGCAAAGCTTCGCTAGAATGAAATGCAAGGCAAGAATACCATGCAAAAGTGTAAGGAAATGGCTAACCATTGGGTCTTATTTATAGCCCCCAAGGTAGTTATTTTAGGAGTAATTGTTCCTTTGGAACAATTTAACTAAGGTGTACCATCATACATGGCACATTATAAGCTTAAGTTGTACCATATGCATGGTACAACATAAGCTTAAGATATTACCCCTTTATTAGCCATATGTCGCATGCACTTATGCACATATAATGCGACTTTCCCATTAATCTAGAGATCCTCTCCGCAAGGGAACAGATTCCCTTTGTACACGACTTTGTGTACGCGACGTTCGAGGTCCGTATTCCCTCGTACATCCCCTACAAGGGTGTACAAACGTCATCCATATCCAACATCTCCCACTCACACTTGAGGGGATTGTAAGAGAACGTCTTTCTCTTAGTTCTTTCATCTATCATACCGAGAAATAGACCGTGCGACCGTCATGCGCGTAGAGTCTGTTGTTGTGCACTTGTTAGAGATACACAACGACCTCGAAGGTGCAAAGTTGAGTAGTTCAACGCATGCTTTACCCTAGATTATTTCTTCACATTTCTTATACTTTATATTCAACAATTGAATCCCATCTGGATCACAATTGGCTGGCCAGCTTTGAATCATTAAAGTCCAAATGCGAATATGAAATCAATCTTCCTCTTCTTGCGAACCTTCTGATCTTGACTTGATTCGTTTTTCTAACATGCCCCGCCGAGCCGAATTATCATAGCCCATTAGCAACACGCTAAGATAGAGATCATCTCGTCAAATCTAAATGAACCAATTGGAGTCCTTGAGGGTAAGAGTTAAGACCCATATGGCCTTTGAGTCTCACATAATAGCAAACACTATTGCTACTAACTCAGTGGTCGAAATGCATACGTGGTATGAACACGTATTACAACATCACTCCTTTCCCATGGAGAGTATGTCTTAATGATGTTGTACGGATGAAAGATCAGACACCACAGTGCCTATCTTTTGAGTCCCCTTACTACCCATGAAATATTCCCGGACTCTCATCCTGCATAAGACAGATAGGATTTAAAAATCCTATGAGATCTCTTTTAAATATCCTTGTGATACAGATCTCAGATCTTTTGTAAGCATCCATATGATGCAGATCTTTCATTCGATTATCTTGTTTAAGTCACGACTCTAAATCATTTGTCTAATGATTTTGACTTTAAACTAGTCTCATCTCTATCTTATCCATCTGATAAGATAAGGCGGTTGCTCATGTGAGAGAGCCAACCTTAATCTGTCCGACATACACATAATAAAATAGCTGAGACTTAAACACAAATGTATAAAATCATTTGTAAGAAACTTGTATGCAATATATAAAAGAACTTCTTCCTTTTATTAAACTTTGATCTTCTATAGACATGGGAAATATTACATGATACAGCTCAGCACCTACGCATTCCCATAGATGATAAGTGTTTGAAGAACACATCTCTGGGGATCGCCTTAGTAAGGGGATCCGCTATCATCTTATGCGTGGATATGTATCCTATGTCTACTTCCTTCCGTTTGTCATAGTCCTTCGCAAACTTGAATCGAATATCAATGTGTTTGGTCTTACAAGGAAATTTAGGATCTTTGACATAGGCAATCGAAGCTTGACTATCACTGTATATAGGAACAGTGCTTGAGTCAGTAGCATCCGTCAGCCTGTCTAAGAATTTCCTAAGCCAAACAGCTTCTTGGACCGCCATGCTGAATGCTACAAATTCGGCTTCCATGGTTGATAGGGCGATGCAGGTTTGCTTCTTGCTGCTCCAGGATATTGCACCATTCCCGAGCAAGAAAACAAAGCCTGAGGTAGATCTTCGCTCGTCGAGATCACCTGCCCAATCAGCATCGGTATAGCCTTCGAGTCTCAAGGTATAGCATTGATAGCACAACGCATAGTCCGCAGTCCCTTTGAGGTACCTTAATATCCTCTTCACTGCTTTCCAGTGTGCCTGTCCTGGGTTGGATTGGTAACGGCTTACCATACCAACAGCATAGCAAATGTCCGGTCTGGTACACATCATGGCGTACATCAGACTCCCGACAGCACTGGAGTATGGAACCTTTTCCATAGCTTTCTTTTCTTTTGGATCTTTGGGACATATTTCCAAACATAGACCCTCGCCATTGCTTATTGGAGTATCAATTGGCTTGCAGTCCTGCATATTAAACCGTTCTAAAACTTTCTTTATATATGTCTCTTGAGAGAGAGAAAGAAGTTTCTTGGAACGATTCCTTGAGATCTTAACCCCAAAGATATATGCAGCTTCACACATGTCTTTCATTTCAAAGACGGATGAAAGCCAAGCTTTGATATCCATGATAAGACGCTTATCATTTTCGGCTATAAGTATGTCATCTACATAAAGAGACATAATTACATACTTGTTCTTAATCCTCTTAATGTATACGCAGTTGTCTTCGTCGAGCATGGAGAAACCATACGACAAAACGACTTCTTTAAAGCGCATATACCACTGCCTTGAGGATTGTTTAAGACCATATATGGATTTACGAAGTTTACAAACCTTATGTTTGTTTTCTTCTTGTACGAACCCGTTTGGTTGTTCCATGTAGATCTCCTCATCTAGTTCTCCGTTAAGAAAAGCAGTCTTTACATCCATTTGATGTAACTCGAGGTCCAAACAAGCCACCATTGCCAGAATTAAGCGAATGGAGGTAAAACGCATGACAGGAGAGAAAGTCTCTTCGTAGTCTATTCCTTCCTGTTGCGTGAAACCTTTCGCAACAAGGCGAGCTTTATATTTCTCGATGGAGCCATCAGCCTTATGCTTGATTTTGAGAACCCACTTGTTCCCAATGGCTCTACGTCCCTTAGGTAAATCAACCAAGTCCCAGACTTGGTTTGTTTTCATGGATTGAAGTTCTTCTTCCATCGCCGCTATCCATTTATCTTTAGCAGGGCATGTGCCGGCCTGTTTGAAATTTGCAGGTTCGTCATCATCTTGTAGTAATGTCATAAATGTTTGAGGAAATTCATCCTCAAATCTCAGAGGTGTTAGCCTCGTTCGATTACTACGTCTTGCTTGAGTTTGATCACTCCCACTTGGAATGACATCACTCCCACTTGGAATAACATCACTCCCACTCGGAATAGGATTGGTATCGTTCGTATCATCCATAGGTGAAGTATGAGGGTCATTTTCCTCTTCACCAAGAATTCTCCCACTCGAACGTTCCGATCCTTCTTGATCCCAAGTCTCAAACAAGGATAAGTCTTGACTTATCTCACCCTGTCTTGGAAACTCGTTTTCCAAGAAGACAACATTCCTCGATTCGAATTCTATTAGACCCCCATTGTCCTCTTGACCGACGAAAACATATCCTTTGGAGTTTTCAGCGTATCGGATGAAGATACACTTCCTCCCACGTGGCCCAAGTTTGCCATATTTGTGAGAGGATAAATGTGCATAAGAGGCACAACCCCAAGGTTTTAGAATGCTTAAGTCTGGAGTTCTATTGTTCCACAACTCATAAGGAGTAGAACTTACCGACTTCGAGGGTACACGGTTCAAGATGAATGCTGCCGTCAATAATGCATCACCCCAAAAGGTGATGGGCAAATTTTCCTGAGACATCATTGATCGGACCATTTCCATCAATGTCCTATTTCTTCTTTTCGCAACACCGTTTTGTTGCGGAGTATAAGGCATAGTTATTTGATGAACTATGCCTTTTTCATCACAGAGTTCCTTAAAACTCGTTGATTGATATTCTCCACCCCGATCGGTTCGCAAGACCTTTATCTTGCGATCTAGTTGATTTTCCACTAAACTCATATAGTTTTTGAAGCAGGATAAAGCTTCATGTTTGTGGGAAATCAAATAAATGTGACCGAAACGGGTGAAGTCATCAATGAAGGTGATGAAATAGGACTTCCCGCGTCTTGTCTTAACATTCATTGGACCGCAAATGTCCGAATGGATAAGCTGTAATGGAACTTCGGCCTTTGTGCCAGTTCCAAACGGCTTGCGACAAGTTTTCCCTACAAGACAATGTTCGCAAGTTGACATTTCAACTTTTGAAACATTAGATAGCAAGCCACTTTTGGCAAGTCTATCCATTCTAGTTGGTCCAATGTGACCAAGTCTTGCATGCCAACAAATGATCTCAGATTCAGAATTAGAAGCATTTGTCAAATGGAAACTTTCATTAATAGAAGAAGAATCATCACACATAGTGTTTAAAACAATCAATCCATTACAAACATTACCCGACCCAACTAAAGAACTATTACAAACAAGGTCAACATTTTGTTCATAGAACCTCCATTCATAACCTAAAGACATTAACATGACCACGGATACGATATTCCTTCTAATATCTGGAGCAAAGAGGACGTCGTGCAATAATAGAGTCCGGCCGTTTTCGAGAACTAGCTTGCATGTTCCGACGCCTTTGACTTCAACACGAGTGTTGTTACCGACGTATATCCACTTTGTCCCTTGAGTTATCCTTCGATACTCTACGAAGAACCTTCTGTCCTTCGCTACGTGGTCTGTGGCCCCTGAATCAATCAACCAAAAATAGTTAGATTCAGCAAGAAACATGGAACTAGAAACACATATGTAACTAGCCCTACAAGTTACCTTATCACTTCCATCCGTTCACGTACGGGCGAAGTGACCGTACTTGTTGCACTTAAAGCACTTGATCTTCTTCAAGTTTTTCTTCTTTGAGTGCACATTCTTTTGCCACTTTTTGTTCTTAGTCTTCTTTGAGGTTTCCGGTTCTTGCTTTCGTTCGTTTACAAACCTTAAGCGTTTATCCTTCCGTTTCTTTCCTCCATGTGAGGAATTAGCGGCCATGTGCACCTCGGCACTAGGTTTTGCGGCTTGAATCCGCTCTTCCTCGAGTTCGAGGTGTTTGGATACATCGCTTAAAGTTTTAATGCATTCATTATGAGTGAGGTGCATTTTCATGTTATCCCAGCTATCTGGGAGTGAACGAATGACTGCTTGGATCTGCTGTTCATCAGACAGCGTAAGACCCGCATCCTTCAATTCAGCTATAAGATTCGCCATGTGGCGGAGATGCTTTTTCATAGAGTGATCTCGCCGCATTTTGTACGAATCAAATTGAATATTTAAGGAGCGGAGTTTGGTGACCGAAGTTCCACCAAACTTTATTTCTAGCCCAGACCATATGTCTTTGGCTAGGTTGAATTCCCGAAATAGACGCATTATGTCATTGTCCATTGCGGACAATAACGTAATACGTGCTATTTTGTTCTTTCGAGTCCAAGTCTCATAAGCTTCCCGGTCCCTCTTGTGTTGGGCCGTATTGCCCAACTCAGGTTCTTCCATTATGTTTTGGAGTGTTTCAAGCACATCTTGCTCCTCCAAAACATATTGGATTTTTATTGACCAAAGTTTATAATTGTCGCCGTTGAGCTTCTCACCTTTGTTAAGCTCGGCGACAATGTTCTTTGAAGCGGTAGACATATTCGAATCAAAAAACTGCAAAGAAAATGAAAAACACGATCAAAATTCTATGCATACAGTTTCGATTCTTTAAACACTTGATAAGTTCCTTGGATAAGCTGAAATGTTATTCTAGAATCGAGAAGTTCACTACGTTCCCAACTACCATCTAGAAGTAACTTTCAAAGTATCCCTCTTACTTATCTCATATAAAAAGAAATCAGAAATGATACCCGTATGGTACCAGCAGCGGAAAAATACTTTTTGAAAAACATATCTTTCAAAATGGAATAGGTGAGAGTTTGCGCAAAGAATTTTAGCGCAACAATTGCCAAGCCACGAGACCTGTTCTACACACCCATGGGTTAGATAACCATGGCTGGATCGTGGTAGGACTTGGAATTCTAAATTGCTATCCCGATTAAGGACGGGACATAACCTATTTGAAAACATCTTTTTCAAAAAAAATTTGAAATACATTGGCTAATCTCCGTAGAGTAGAGCACAATGTCATAAGTACATTGGCTAATCTCCGTAGAGTAGAGCACAATGACATGGCTAATCTCGCATGAAGTAGAGCACTATGGCTAATCTTCAAGGAGTAGATCCCAAAAAAACTTTATAAAATGTTAGCCCCGTATGGGCTAGTCGGCACATTCGTGTTTGACCAAGGCCTTTTGACACCCCGTATGGGCTAGTCAGCAAGTTCGTGATCGACCAAGACCTTATGCCGGATTGGTCGACCAAAACACCCAAATTGGTCGACCAAAAATTGGTCTACATCACTCCCGGCCAAGGCCCCTGCCCTGGCCGAGGCTGGCCAAGGGCCGGCCAAGGGCCTCTGCCCTGGCCGGCCAGGGGCGGCCTGCGGCAGCCCTGGCCACTGCCAGGGCCGGCCATGCCACTGGCCTGGCCTCGGCCAGAGGCAGGCCTGGCCTCGGCCAGAGGCCGGCCAGGCCTCTGCCTGGCCTGGCCTAGGCCAGAGGCCTGCCAGGCCTCGGCCTGAGGCCGGCAAGGCCACTCTGGCCTGGCCTGGCCTCGGCCAGAGGCCCCTGGCCGGGGCCAGAGCCCCTGCCCTGGCCTCGGCCAGGGCGGCCAGGCCCTGGCCTGGGCCGGGGCCCCTGCCCTGGCCTTGGCCAGGGCGGCCTGGCCCTAGCCGGGGGGCCAGGGCCCCCGCCCTGGCCTTGGCCAGGGAGGCCTGGCCCTGGCCTGGCCGCGGCCAGGGCCTTCTGGCCTTGGCCGGCCAGGGCCGGCCCTTGCCTGGCCTGGCCTGGCCGCGGCCAGGGCTCTCTGGCCGTGGCCGTGGCCGGCCAGGGCCGGCCGGCCATGGCCCGGCCATGGCTTATTGGCCTTGACCGGCCATGGCCCTTTGGCCATGGCCGGTCTCCCCCCTTTCATGGGGTGGCCGCATACCCCCGCCGGAGGGGGTTGTCGTGGTGGTTATTGGTCGTAGCCAACCCCCTCCGCATGGGGAGGGGGGGATGCATGGCCTTCATAGCCCATTTGGCCATGGTGCACATGCGCCAAAATTCATCTTCCCCGATGGAAATAACTACCACCTTCTTCTCCGGTGAAGCACCCGTTCGTCGAGGAAGTAGTTGTCCTCCAATGGCCGTGTGCCAAAAAATTAACCCACTTCAAAAATTCGTAAACTACGTGCTCCACATGAAGAGATCGCCCATTCCCTATGAATGAAGACTCAGCATCCATGAAGAGAGCGAGTTTGACGATATGAACGGTCGGATCTTCCCGTCACGGATAGTTTATGCCATATCCGTAATGACAGAAGACCCTAACGTGAAAAGAACAACCGCTGCGTTCTCTCCGTCACGAAGCGTTCCTACCATATCCGTAATGGTAGGATACCCATTCGTGAAAAAGACAACGACTCGTTCATAGTTTTGACGGGGCGACGGTTCTGACGGGAGCGAATCCGTATGGCTCCGATACCAATGTAGGATCCTGTCAAAACAGAGTTAGGATCGATAAATGAAGTTGAGACTTACGCTTGCGTATGCGGCACGGTAGTCACGGAACTTCGCCTTCGGATTCTCCACGACGGATCGAGTCTTCTCACGAACGGAGTAAGGCTACTAAATCCACAATCTAAATCTCTACTTTTAGATTAAGAACTTGGATAAAGAGAGAGGAAGGATTTCGGCAGAGCTTCGCTAGAATGAAATGCAAGGCAAGAATACCATGCAAAAGTGTAAGGAAATGGCTAACCATTGGGTCTTATTTATAGCCCCCAAGGTAGTTATTTTAGGAGTAATTGTTCCTTTGGAACAATTTAACTAAGGTGTACCATCATACATGGCACATTATAAGCTTAAGTTGTACCATATGCATGGTACAACATAAGCTTAAGATATTACCCCTTTATTAGCCATATGTCGCATGCACTTATGCACATATAATGCGACTTTCCCATTAATCTAGAGATCCTCTCCGCAAGGGAACAGATTCCCTTTGTACACGACTTCGTGTACGCGACGTTCGAGGTCCGTATTCCCTCGTACATCCCCTACAAGGGTGTACAAACGTCATCCATATCCAACAGAGATGTGGAAAGTCTGAAAACTGAACGAAGTGCTCCAAAATCAATGGATAGTGCTCGATACGGTTGTAAGCCGCGAGACACAACGGGTCATCGTAACACAACGAGATATCGACACCACCCAAAGGCATGGGAGCCTTCCCCTTAGACGGACGAGAGCTAGATCGAGGAGGAGGATTAGGAGCCTTATCGGTAGGCTCAAACTCAGGAATATACTCTTCGTCGGAGTCAGAAGCGGGAGGAGTGGGTGCACGAAATGAGCTGGGCTTGGGTTGAGCTTGAGACTTAGGCTGCGAAGACGATCGGGCTCTAGGCTTAGCCGTTGCCGTCCTCTTCTTCTTAAGAGGAGGCAAAGAGGAGGATGGACGAGTCGATTTGGCGCGGCGTTTGGGTTGAGGAGGGTCGGTAGGAGGAGACTCGACGGTCATGGGAGACAGAGTGGTAGGACGGACGGGGATGCGAGTCTTAACCATGATCGAGACAACACAAACGCACGAGATCGAACGAAATCGAAAAGAGAAACCCTAATACAAATGATCGCACCCCGGATACACGTCCCGGAGCGGCGACACTATAGTCTTACCGCAAGCGCACGGTGTAGTGGCGAGCGGGTATCGAACACAGGGAGGCCTAATAACAGTGTCTTCTTCGGTCACCTGGCTATAGGAAAAGTCGGGAAATGTTCGCAAATATGCGGTCACAGTCGTTCAAATGTATAAAATAAATAACAAATTAATAAAGACGCCTAGGGATAGGGAATCCCCGCTACTTGCCGTATCTCATCATTGTGACTCGTAGGTTTCACAATTGCTAGACTTGAAATTTGTGTGGACTAGTTGCAACTAAATGTGGAACCAAGCTCACGCTCTCGCGCTATTGCCGGTCTATAGCAAACCTAGGGTAGGGTCCAATCTCTTGCAAACCCTAACCTAGGCAAACTAGCGTGAAGAACAACATCATCGTTCAATCGTATCTTGAGCCCACTCTCGTGCAAACTCGAGCTACGACCTAGGTTGGGATAGTTCCTACCCGTCCAATCTCTCGCAAACGGGTATTGGTATGGAATTGCAATCGAAAACCCTAGTTTCGGCCCAATCTCTTGCAAACCGATTCCGGAGAAATTCAGTTGCAACCCAATTCGAATATCTAGGGCTTCCTATCGAATTGGGATCCAATCTCTTGCAAATCCCAATCGGTATGAATCCCTAGCTATTCGTAGTATAGCAATCCAAAACTAACCCTAATCAATCCTATCAATAGTTTCACCAATTCATCACAAATCCGAAATTGGGCTCGAGGGTTCATCCCTACGCCCTAAGACGATGAACTACTCATAATTCATAATAGAATGCAATTGAAATTCACAAGTAAAATGAATGGAATTCATAGCAATATTCAACAAATCAATAAAAATGGAATTTTTGAGGGAGAGAGATACAAACCAATGAAGAACAAGATAGCATCCAACAAAATCTCCCTTTTCTCTCCTCTCTAAAAGCTAAATCTAATCCCTAAAAAGTTAATCTAAAAAGGCTGCAAAAGTTCTGAAAAAGACTCCCTAAACTAGGTTAAAAACTGGGGTTAAATACCCCCCAAAATCGCCCAAAAAACCCTGACGAAAATGCCCCTGCGCAGCCTCAAATCCGCAGTTTACGCTTCAGGCAGCGCGGCTCACTCGGCCGAGTGACAAATGTCACTCGGCCGAGTGACGAACCCTGTACAAAAACAGAGAGTTGGGGGTCTCGGGGGTCGTCTCCTCGAAGGTCACTCGGGCGGACGGTCTTTCGTCACTCGGGCGGACGTCGGTTGTCACTCGGGCGGACCGTCTTTTTCCACTCGGCCGAGTCAGTCATCGGGACTGTACAGAAGAAAAACAGAGAGTTTGGCATCTTTTGTTGCCGTCGTCTTGGCTCCACTCGGGCGAGGGGTGACTCGGTGCTCGGCCGAGTGTCATGGAGATGCTCGGCCGAGTGCACGCTGATATTGGCTCTGTTGCATGTCCGATCTGGCCGGCCGAGCGGGCTTCCTATGGTCACCGAGTGACTCCTTCACTCGGTCGAGTTAAATGCTCAAAGTGCCCAAACTTCATATTTTCGCCTCCTCGTCGCTCCTACGACGTTCTTTCTCCTTCCACTCCTCTCCAATAGCAAAATACCCCTCAAGAGAGTCGTCGGTGACACTCCGGAGTGGGTGCATCTCAGAATCACTCCAAATCGCTCCAAATCTCCTGAAATACGACAAAAACAACAAATCGTGAAAAGCATCTCAATATTGTCAAATAAACGTGAAAAACACGATTTGAGCGATCTAAATGGCATGCAAACATGCAGAAAAAAGGTGTAAAATACGGATTGATCAACAAACCCTAAAGCAAACGATCGAAAAACTAGAGAAAATCAAGCCCTAAAACAGAGAGGAGATAGAGGAGATATACCAAGCGATGAGGGAGAAGGTCGGCGACGGTCGGAGATGGCCGGAAATGGCTGGAAAAGTCGACACACGGCGGAGGGAGGAGAAGGGTCGCGGGGGTTAGGGTTGGAAGAGAGACAACGCACCGATTAGAATGAATTCTAATCGGTGCGGGCGAGGTATAAGTCGAACGGAATGCCAAAAGACACAGCTGCCCCTGACGCATTTAGTCGGTCTAAGTACAAGTGCTAACAGACTAGAATGCAATCTAGTCAGTCGGCCAATGAGCTTGGACCGACTAAGTGCAAATAGCAGCCAAAGTCAAAAAAAAGGGCAAGATCTAGTCGGTCTAAGTTCATTCACTGACCAATTAGAACTGAATCTAATCGGTCGATGACTGAACTTGGACCAACTAAGAGAGTCCAAAAGTTTGAAAATCAGAAATTTAAGTTCTCTCCTAAGCGCACTTGGACGATACATCGAAATACTCTCACACATCATTATTCTACCCCATAAAACATCGAAAAATATAAATACGACGTTCATGAACAATTCTAGCATAAATTCTGAAAATCCAACCATAAATCCAGAAAATCCCAACAAATATTAGTATGAACATATAGAAAGAATTATAATCATGCAAGATTATAAAAAAGATGAATCCTAAATCTCGGATTCACCCATAATCCCCAATTCTCGACGTAACCGCACAAAGGAGTCTTCCTTGAGTGGTTTGGTGAAAATATCGGCGATTTGCTTTTGGGTTTCAACTTACACTAAAATGATGTCCTTTTTAGCAACATGATCATCTAGGAAATGGTGACGGACATCTATGTGTTTAGAACGAGAATGGTGTACCTGATTCTTAGAGAGACATATTGCACTTTGGTTGTCCACCATGATAGGGCAAGTATCATAGTTTATACCGAAGTCTTTAAGAGTGTGTCTCATCCAAAGAACCTGAGCACACGCAGCACCGGTGATAATATCTTTCGCCTCGGTGGTTGAAAGTGATACGGAATTCAGCTTCTTGGAAAACCAAGAGACAAGAGAATTTCCTATAAAATGGCAAGTGCCACTAGTACTTTTCCTGTCGGATTTGCATCCAGCATAATCTGCGTCACTATATGAGATTAGCTCATATGTGCTAGACTTTGGATAATATAATCCGTAGTCGAGGGTGTAACTTAAATAACGGAAAATACGTTTTACCGCTATTAAGTGAGATTCCTTAGGTTGAGATTGATAACAAGCACATACACATACAGCAAACATAATATCAGGCCGAATGGCAGTAAGATATAGTAAACTACCTATCATACCTCGATATAGACGAATGTCTACATCTTTGCCGACCGAATCTTTATCAAGATGTGTAGTAGTGCTCATTGGAGTCTTCTTACTTGAGGCATTCTCCATACCAAATCGCTTTAGCAACTCCACTGTGTACTTGGTTTGGTGGATGAAGATTGCATCGTTCATTTGGCGAATTTGGAGACCTAAGAAATATTTGAGCTCACCCATGTGGCTCATCTCAAATTGGTCCTTCATAACATTAGAAAACTCTTCGCAAAGAGTGATGTTAGTAGCACCGAAAATGATATCATCAACATAAATTTGAACTAAAATAATATCATAATTCGAATACTTACAAATAATGTAGAATCAACTTCACCCATTTTAAAACCCAAATCCAAAAGAAAGTTCTTTAGGTGGTCATACCAAGCTATGGGAGCCTGTCTCAAACCGTAAAGTGCTTTCTTAAGTTTGAAAACATGATTTGGAAAATTTTCATTTATAAAACTCGGAAGTTGAGAAACATAAACTTTCTCAACAACATCTCCGTTTAAAAACGCACTTTTTACATCCATTTGAAAGAGTTTAAAATCTTTATGGCATGCAAAAGATAACAACAACCTAATAGATTCTAATCTAGCTACCGGAGCAAAGGATTCTTCGAAATCTATACCTTCCTCTGGCCGGTAGCCTTGAGCTACTAACCGAGCTTTGTTCCGGACGACATTTTGGTTCTCGTCGGTCTTGTTCTTGAAAATTCACTTCGTTCCTATAACGGTGTGGTTCTTCGAAGGCAATGGAACAAGCTCCCAAACCTCATTCCTCTCAAATTGAATGAGTTCCTCCTCCATGGCTAAGATCCAAGCACTATCTTCGCACGCTTCGTTAATATTCTTTGGCTCAATTGAGGAGGCAAAGGCACAATGAGCGAATTAGTTGACTTGAGATCTCGTCTTGACACTATCAAGTATGTTGCCAATGACTTGCTCATGGGGATGGTCACGAACTGTTTGAAGCCGTTTGGGAATTCCCTGATCACTAGGAACATTCTCAAAAGTATCATCAGTAGGGTTAGTATCAATAGAATCAATAGACTTAGAATTACCAATAGAATCACATAAAACATCTATGGAGTCATCATCATTAGTAATTCTAGACTGGACAAATTTTCATTGAATGAAACATGAAGTGATTCCTCGATCCTTGAGGTTCTTTTGTTGTAAATTCGGTAGGCTTTGCTACGGGAGGAATATCCAACAAATATCCCCTCATCAGATCTTGGATCAAATTTGTCCAAACTACCATACGTGTTTTTAATAAAACATTTTGCGCCAAAAACTCGAAAATGTTTAACTTGAGGCAATCTACCAAACAACAATTCATAACAAATTTGTTTGGTGCCGGGCCTCAAAAGTATTCTATTAAACACGTAGCAAGCGGTATGTATCGCTTCCGCCTAAAATTGATGGCCAAGTTGGCTATCATCAAGCATAGTGCGAGCACATTCCACTAGCGTCCTATTCTTCCTCTCAACAACACCATTTTGAGGGGGTGCGCGAGGGAAAGAAAAGGTGTGAGTAATACCAACTTCATCACAAAAATTTGAGAAAGACTCATTCTCAAATCCTCCATGATCACTACGAATAGTGACAATGGTGGTTCCAATGAGATTTTGTACTTTCTTCACAAATATTGTGAAGTTTTCAAAAGCATCATTTTTATTACTTAATGAAAATACCCAAGTAAATCTAGAAAAGTCATCAACGATGACAAGTCCATATCGAGCATTCCCTAATGAAGCAACTCTAGTTGGCCCAAAAAGATCTAGATGTAAAAGCTCTAGAGGCCGTTTAGATGAAATGCTTTTCTTGAGGTTGAATGACGATTTTGGAAGCTTGCCTCGTTGACACGAGTCACAAAAGCTTTTCTTTTGAAAGACAAGCTTAGGAAATCCTTTAATAGAATTTAACTTGGAAAGTTTGAAAAGTGTTCCAAAGTTCACATGACCAAAACGTCGATGCCATAAGTGTTGTTCACTTGTTTTGGCAATGAGACATTGTTCATGTGATTTTGGAAGATCTAATATATAAATATCCGTATGGCGTGTGCCAGAAAATAACACATTATTAGTATCTTTACTCAAAATATGACACATTCCTTTCGCAAAGCTAACTTTGTAACCTTTGTCACAAAGTTGGCTTATTGAAATAAGATTGTGATTTAATCCTTTAACAAGGTAAACATCACTTATTAGAGGTTTAGATGGGTTACCAACTTTACCAACACCAATGATGGTTCCGCTCTCGTTGCCTCCAAAGACTACTCGGTTCCCATTTGCAATGGGCACCACTCCAGAGAGCAATTGAGCTTCACACATCATGTGTTTTGAACACCCGCTATCGAGTATCCACCCATCCTTGGAGCTAAATTTGGATTTGTTGCTCCGTTTCTTTTTCTTGAGTACCTAAAGATATAAATATCATTCCATAGTACCCAAGGTCATTGGGTCCTAAAAGATTAGACCTTTGGAAGCCAAGTCCAATTGGACTTAGACTTCCCCACATAATCATCATTATGCACGACATTCATAAAGTGTGAATTCATGTATGCTTGTTTTTCATGCATGTTAGTGTTCTTCGGGCCCCAAATAGTGAATATTTTGGGAGCCCTATTCCTATTGGGAACATGCATACGTTGTTGATTTCTACGTGATGCATGTGGCCTATGAGGAGGTGGCCTAGGAAATGCATGTCGTGGATAAGCATATGGCACATGATGAAATGGTGGTGGCGACATATGATACGATGCATGATGGTAATCATTCATATGATAGTGATGTGGATGATCATATGCATGTGGAGGAACACGTGCGTGAGGGTGTCTCACTTGGTGTGCACGTGCTCGTGGACGTGAAGCATAAAAATCATCATAATTGTGAACCGGTGGAGTAGGATGTGTGTTCCTACGTGGCATGGTATTGGTGTACATAAATGCATGACCCTTCTTTGTGTAGGATCCTGCCAAAACAGAGTTAGGATCGATAAATAAAGTTGAGACTTACGCTTGCGTATGCGGCACGGTAGTCTCGGAACTTTGCCTTCGGATTCGCCACGACGGATCGAGTCTTCTCACGAACGGAGTAAGGCTACTAAATCCACAATCTAAATCTCTACTTTTAGATTAAGAACTTGGATAAAGGGAGAGGAAGGATTTTGGCAGAGCTTCACTAGAATGAAAATGCATGCAAGAATGCCATGCAAAAGTGTAAGGAAATGGCTAACCCTTGGGTCTTATTTATAGCCCCCAAGGTAGTTATTTTAGGAGTAATTGTTCCTTTGGAACAATTTAACTAAGGTGTACCATCGTACATGGCATATTATAAGCTTAAGTTGTACCATATGCATGGTACAACATAAGCTTAAGATATTACCCCTTTATTAGCCATATGTCGCATGCACTTATGCACATATAATGCGACTTTCCCATTAATCTAGAGATCCTCTCCGCAAGGGAACAGATTCCCTTCGCACACGACTTCGTGTACGCGACGTTTGAGGTCCGTATTCCCTCGTACATCCCCCACAAGGGTGTATAAACGTCTTCCATATCCAACATCTCCCACTCACACTTGAGGGGATTGTAAGAGAACGTCTTTCTCTTAGTTCTTTCATCTATCATACCGAGAAATAGACCGTGCGACCGTCATGCGCGTAGAGTCTGTTGTTGTGCACTTGTTAGAGATACACAACGACCTCGAAGGTGCAAAGTTGAGTAGTTCAACGCATGCTTTACCCTAGATTATTTCTTCACATTTCTTATACTTTATATTCAACAATTGAATCCCATCTGGATTACAATTGGCTGGCCAGCTTTGAATCATTAAAGTCCAAATGAGAATATGAAATCAATCTTCCTCTTCTTGCGAACCTTCTGATCTTGACTTGATTCGTTTTTCTAACGTGCCCCGTCGAGCTGAATTATCATAGCCCATTAGCAACACGCTAAGATAGCGATCATCTCGTCAAATCTAAAGGAACCAATTGGAGTCCTTGAGGGTAAGAGTTAAGACCCGTATGGCCTTTGAGTCTCATATAATAGCAAACACTATTGCTACTAACTCAGTGGTCGAAATGCATACGTGGTATGAACACGTATTACAACATCACTCCTTTCTCAGGGAGAGTATGTCTTAATGATGTTGTACGAATGAAAGATCAGACACCACAGTGCCTATCATTTGAGTCCCCTTACTACTCATGAAATATTCCCGGACTCTCATCCTGCATAAGACAGATAAGATTTAAAAAAAATCCTATGAGATCTCTTTCAAATATCCTTGTGATACAGATCTCAGATCTTTTGTAAGCATCCATATGATGCAGATCTTTCATTCGACTATCTTGTTTAAGTCACGACTCTAAATCATTTGTCTAATGATTTTGACTTTAAACTAGTCTCATCTCTATCTTATCCATCTGATAAGATAAGGCGGTTGCTCATGTGAGAGAGCCAACCTTAATCTATCCGACATACACACAATAAAATAGCTGAGACTTAAACACAAATGTATATAAAATCATTTGTAAGAAATTTGTATGCAAATTAAACTTTGATCTTCTATAGACATGGGAAATATTACATGATACAGCTCAGCACCTACGCATTCCCATAGATGATAAGTGTTTGAAAAACACATCTCTGGGGATCGCCTTAGTAAGGGGATCCGCTATCATCTCATGTGTGGATATGTATCCTATGTCTACTTCCTTCCGTTTGTCATAGTCCTTCGCAAACTTGAATCGAATATCAATGTGTTTGGTCTTACAATGAAATTTAGGATCTTTAACATAGGCAATCGAAGCTTGACTATCACTGTATATAGGAACAGTGCTCGAGTCAGTGGCATCCGTTAGCCTGTCTAAGAATTTCCTAAGCCAAACAGCTTCTTGGACCGCCATGCTGAATGCTACGAATTCGGCTTCCATGGTTGATAGGGCGATGCAGGTTTGCTTCTTACTGCTCCAGGATGTTGCACCATTCCCGAGCAAGTAAACAAAGCCTGAGGTAGATCTTCGCTCGTCGAGATCACCTGCCCAATCAGCATCGATATAGCCTTCGAGTCTCAAGGTACTGCCTTGATAGCATAACGCATAGTCCGCAGTCCCTTTGAGGTATCTTAATAGCCTCTTCCCCGCTTTCCTGTGTGCCTGTCCTGGGTTGGATTGGTAACGGCTTACCATACCAACAGCATAGCAAATGTCCGGTCTGGTACACATCATGGTGTACATCAGACTCCCGACAGCACTGGAGTATGGAACCTTTTCCATAGCTTTCTTTTCTTTTGGATCTTTGGGACACATTTCCAAACATAGACCCTCGCCTTTGCTTATTGGAGTATCAATTGGCTTGCAGTCCTGCATATTAAACCGTTCTAAAACTTTCTTTATATATATCTCTTGAGAGAGAGAAAGAAGTTTCTTGGAACGATTCCTTGAGATCTTAACCCCAAGGATATATGCAGCTTCACCCATGTCTTTCATCTCAAAGACGGATGAAAGCCAAGCTTTGATATCCATGATAAGATGCTTATCATTTCCGGCTATAAGTATGTCATCTACATAAAGAGACATAATTACATACTTGTTTTTAATCCTCTTAATATATACGCAGTTGTCTTCGTCGAGCATGGAGAAACCATACGACAAAACGACTTCTTGAAAGCGCATATACCACTGCCTTGAGGATTGTTTAAGACCATATATGGATTTACGAAGTTTACAAACCTTATGTTTGTTTTCTTCTTGTACGAACCCGTTTGGTTGTTCCATGTAGATCTCCTCATCTAGTTCTCCGTTAAGAAAAGCAGTCTTTACATCCATCTGATGTAACTCGAGGTCCAAACAAGCCACCATTGCCAGAATTAAGCGAATGGAGGTAAAACGCACGACAGGAGAGAAAGTCTCTTCGTAGTCTATTCCTTCCTGTTGCGTGAAACCTTTCGCAACAAGGCGAGCTTTATATTTCTCGATGGAGCCATCAGACTTATGCTTTATTTTGAGAACCCACTTGTTCCCAATGGCTCTACGTCCCTTAGGTAAATCAACCAAGTCCCAGACTTGGTTTGTTTTCATGGATTGAAGTTCTTCTTCCATTGCCACTATCCATTTATCTTTAGCAGGGCATGTGACGGCCTGTTTGAAATTTGCAGGTTCGTCATCAACTTGTAGTAATGTCATGAAAGTTTGAGGAAATTCATCCTCAAATCTCAGAGGGGTTAGCCTCGTTCGATTACTACGTCTTGCTTGAGTTTGATCACTCCCACTTGGAATGACATCACTCCCACTTGGAATAATATCACTCCCACTCGGAATAGGATTGGTATCGTTCGTATCATCCATTGGTGAAGTTTGAAACGTATTTTCTTCTTCACCAAGAATTCTCCCACTCGAACGTTCCGATCCTTCTTGATCCCAAGTCTCAAACAAGGATAAGTCTTGACTTATCTCACCCTGTCTTGGAAACTCGTTTTCCAAGAAGACAACATCCCTCGATTAGAATTCTATTAGACCCCCATTGTCCTCTTGACCGACGAAAACATATCCTTTGGAGTTTTCAGCGTATCAGATGAAGATACACTTCCTCCCACGTGGCCCAAGTTTGCCATATTTGTGAGAGGATAAATGTGCGTAAGAGGCACAACCCCAAGGTTTTAGAATGCTTAAGTCTGGAGTTCTATTGTTCCACAACTCATAAGGAGTAGAACTTACCGACTTCGAGGGTACACGGTTTAAGATGAATGCTGCCGTCAATAATGCATCACCCCAAAAGGTGATGGGCAAATTTGCCTGAGACATCATTGATCGGACCATTTCCATCAATGTCCTATTTCTTCTTTCCGCAACACCGTTTTGTTGCGGAGTATAAGGCATAGTTATTTGATGAACTATGCCTTTTTCATCACAGAGTTCCTTAAAACTCGTTGATTGATATTCTCCACCCCGATCGGTTCGCAAGACCTTTATCTTGTGATCTAGTTGATTTTCCACTAAACTCGTATAGTTTTTGAAGCAAGATAAAGCTTCATGTTTGTGAGAAATCAAATAAATATGACCGAAACGGGTGAAGTCATCAATGAATGTGATCAAATAGGACTTACCGCGTCTTGTCTTAACATTCATTGGACCGCAAATGTCCGAATGGATAAGCTGTAATGGAACTTCGGCCCTTGTGCCAGTTCCAAACGGCTTGCGACAAGTTTTCCCTACAAGACAATGTTCGCAAGTTGACATTTCAACTTTTGAAACATTAGATAGCAAGCCACTTTTGGCAAGTCTATCCATTCTAGTTGGTCAACTATGACCAAGTCTTGTATGCCAACAAATGATCTCAGATTCAGAGTTAGAAGCATTTGTCAAATGGAAACTTTCATTAATAGAAGAAGAATCATCATACATTGTGTTTAAAACAATTAATCCATTACAAACATTACCCGACCCAATTAAAGAACTATTACAAACAAGGTCAACCTTTTGTTTATAGAACCTCCATTCATAATCTAAAGACATTAACATGACCACGGATACGATATTCCTTCTAATATCTGGAGCAAAGAGGACGTCGTGCAATAATAAAGTCCGGCCGTTGTCGAGAACTAGCTTGCATGTTCCGACACCTTTGACTTCAACACGAGTGTTGTTGCCGACGTATATCCACTTTGTCCCTTGAGTTATCCTTCGATACTCTACGAAGAACCTTCTGTCCTTCGCTACGTGGTCTGTGGCCCCTGAATCAATCAACCAAAAATAGTTAGATTCAGCAAGAAACATGGAACTAGAAACACATATGTAACTAGCCCTACAAGTTACCTTATCACTTCCATCCGTACATGTACGGGTGAAGTGACCGTACTTGTTGCACTTAAAGCACTTGATCTTCTTCAAGTTTTTCTTCTTTGAGTGCACATTCTTTTGCCACTTTTTGTTCTTAGTCTTCTTTGAGGTTTCCGATTCTTGCTTTCGTTCGTTCACAAACCTTAAGCGTTTATTCTTCCGCTTATTTCCTCCATGTGAGGAACTAGCGGCCATGTGCACTTCTGCACTAGGTTTTGCGGCTTGAATCCGCTCTTCCTCGAGTTCGAGGTGTTTGGATACATCGCTTAAAGTTTTAATGCACTCATTATGAGTGAGGTGCATTTTCATGTTATCCCAGCTATCTGGGAGTGAACGAATGACTGCTTGGATCTGCTATTCGTCAGACAGCGTAAGACCCGCATCCTTCAATTCAGCTATGAGATTCGCCATGTGGCGGAGATGCTTTTTCATAGAATGATCTCGCCGCATCTTGTACGAATCAAATTGAATATTTAAGGAGCGGAGTTTGGTAACCGAAGTTCCACCAAACTTTACTTCTAGCTCAGACCATATGTCTTTGGCTAGGTCGAATTCCCGAAATATACGTATTATGTCATTGTCCATTGCGGACAGTAACGTAATACGTGCTATTTTGTTCTTTCGAGTCCAAGTCTCATAAGCTTCCCGGTCCCTTTTGTGTTGGGCCGTATTGCCCAACTCAGGTTCTTCCATTATGTTTTGGAGTGTTTCAAGCACATCTTGCTCCTCCAAAACATATTGGATTTTAATTGACCAAAGATTATAATTGTCGCCGTTGAGCTTTTCACCTTTGTTAAGCTCTGCGACAATGTTCTTAGAAGCGGTAGACATATTCGAATCAAAAAACTGCAAAGAAAATGAAAAACACGATCAAAATTCTATGCATAAAGTTTCGATTCTTTAAACACTTGATAAGTTCCTTGGATGCGCTGAAATGTTACTCTAGAATCGAGAAGTTCACTACGTTCCCAACTACCATCTAGAAGTAACTTTCAAAGTATCCCTCTTACTTATCTCAAGTAAAAAGAAATCAGAAATAATACACGTATGGTATTAGTAGTGGAAAAATACTTTGAAAAACATATCTTTCAAAATGGAATAGGTGAGAGTTTGCGCAAAGAATTTTAGCGCAACAATTGCCAAGCCACGAGACCTGTTCTACACACCCATGGGTTAGATAACCATGGCCGGATCGTGGTAGGACTTGGAATTCTAAATTGCGCTATCCCGATTAAGGACGAGACATAACCTATTTGAAAACACCTTTTTCAAAAATTTGAAAATACATTGGCTAATCTCCGTAGAGTAGAGCACAACGTTGTAAGTTCATTGGCTAATCTCCGTAGAGTAGAGCACAATGACATGGCTAATCTCTCATGAAGTAGAGCACTATGGCTAATCTTCAAGGAGTAGAGCCCAAGTAAAAACTTTATAAAATGTTAGCCCCGTATGTGCAAGTCGACACATTCGTGTTTGACCAAGACCTTTTGACACCCCGTATGGGCTAGTCGGCAAGTTCGTGATCGTCCAAGACCTTATACCGGATTGGTCGACCAAAACACCTAAATTGGTCGACCAATAATTTTGGTCTGCAACTTCTCCCGGCCAGGGCCTCTTCCCTGGCCAAGGGTGGCCAAGGACCGGCCAGGGCCTCTGCCCTGGCCGAGGCCGGCCAGGGCCGGCCATGCCCTGGCCGAGGCCAGGGCGCCGGCCCTGGCCACTGCCAGGGCCGGCCAGGCCGGCAAGCCGTGGCCGAGGCCGGCCATTGCCGGCCTGGCCTTGGCCGGCCACTGCCGGCCTGGCCATGGCCGGCCATGGCGTGGCCATGGCCGGTCATGGCCATGGCCATTTGGCATTGGCCGGTATTGGCCCCTTTGGCCATGGCCGGCCACCCCCTTTGAATTGGGTTGCCGCACACCCCACCGGAGGGGTGGCCGTGGTGGTTATTGGCCGTAGCCAACCCCCTCCGCATGGGGAGGGGGGTGCATGGCCTTCATAGCCCATTTGGCCATGGCGCACATGCACTAAAATTCATCTTCTCCGATGGAGATAACTACCATCATCTTCCTCGATGAAGCACCCGTTCATCGATGAAGCACCCGTTCGTTGAGAAATTAGTTATTTTCTAATGGCCGTGTGCCAAAAATGAAAAATAACATACTACGTGAACGGTCGGTTCTTCCCGTCACGGAGAGTTCCTACCATATTCGTAATGATAGGAGACCCTAACGTGAAAAGAACAACCGCTGCATTCTCTCCGTCACGAAGCGTTCCTACCATATCCGTAATGGTAGGAGACCCATTCGCGAAAAAGACAACGACTCGTTCATAGTTTCGACGGGGCGGCGGTTTGACCGGGGCGAACCCGTATGGCTCTGATACCAATGTAGGATCCTGCCAAAACAGAGTTAGGATCGATAAATAAAGTTGAGACTTACGCTTGCGTATGCGGCACGGTAGTCTCGGAACTTTGCCTTCGGATTCGCCACGACGGATCGAGTCTTCTCACGAACGGAGTAAGGCTACTAAATCCACAATCTAAATCTCTACTTTTAGATTAAGAACTTGGATAAATGGAGAGGAAGGATTTTGGCAGAGCTTCGCTAGAATGAAAATGCATGCAAGAATGCCATGCAAAAGTGTAAGGAAATGGCTAACCCTTGGGTCTTATTTATAGCCCCCAAGGTAGTTATTTTAGGAGTAATTGTTCCTTTGGAACAATTTAACTAAGGTGTACCATCGTACATGGCATATTATAAGCTTAAGTTGTACCATATGCATGGTACAACATAAGCTTAAGATATTACCCCTTTATTAGCCATATGTCGCATGCACTTATGCACATATAATGCGACTTTCCCATTAATCTAGAGATCCTCTCTGCAAGGGAACAGATTCCCTTCGCACACGACTTCATGTACGCAACGTTCGAGGTCCGTATTCCCTCGTACATCGCCCACAAGGGTGTATAAACGTATTCCATATCCAACACTTTGGAGGTCCACCCAAAGTGGGTTTCTTTCCAAACGAGGGTGTGTACGAAGTGGAAGCACCATTGGTAGATGACCTACCAATGTGGTGTTTGCTCCCATTCGTTGAGGCATCGGAAGTTGGCCTAACAAAGGTAGTGGACGATTTAGATGAATTTCCCATCTTATACCCCAAGCCAATGTGGTGATTGGCCAGAAGTAAGTCATTTAGGATATTATCCAAATGGTCATTACCTTTATTGAATTTATTAATTCGGCCTAATGTGCACTCATACTTCTCGGTGAGAGAATGCATAGAAGCATCCAACGTGGACACTTGCGATGTGAGTACACAAACACGAGATTTGAGATTCCCATTCTCAATACTCAAAGTTGAGTTTCGAGAAATCAAATCCGCCATCTCGCGTTCATCCGAACTCTCAATATGAACATGCTCAAGTTGAGATTTGAGATTTACAATCTCATTTCTCAAACCTTCAACAACGGTGTCGTTGTTGATGATGATAGGCTTAGGTGAGGTTTGGAGACTAGTTAACTCATCTTTAGTCTTAGTATATCTATTTATTAGTTTAGAATACTTAGACCAAATTTGCTCGTTAGCTAATCTAAGGTCATCCATAGTTACCTCATCGCCTTCATCCTCGCTTTCATCGGAGGAGGACTCTTGATCATGTTCCTCTCTGGCCATGAAGCACATGTGTGCTTGCTCCACTTGTTCATCATCCGACTCTCCACTTGAGGAGTCCTCGTCGGAGTCGGTGAATGTCCCACAAGTCCTTTCTTGTACCCTTTCTTGTACTTCTTTGACTTGTCGAACTTTGGTGCCTTCCATTTCTCCTTATGTTTGTTTTGAGGACAATCCACTTTCATGTGTCCTGGCTTGTTGCATTTAAAACACAAAGGAGCGGAGGCGTCAGTAGAACTAAATTTAAATTTGTTCTTGAAATTACCTTTCCGGAAGAATCGTTGAACTTCTTTGCCATGAGGGCAATGGATTCCAAGTCCAACTCGTCTTCCGAGTCTTCATCATCGGTAGATGCAGATGGTGCGTCCTTGAATGCAATCGCCTTTTTCTTTGGCTCGTCTTGCTTCAAGTACGAATTCATCTTGTCTTGCATCTTTATTTTACTGTCCTTGCGTACCTCAAAAGAAATCAAGGTACCCATTAGTTGAACGACAGTATATTTATTCATATCGTTACCTTCCTCGATGGTGAAGGTACGCTTTTCCCAACAAGAAGGAAGTCTGTCAATGATCTTTGAGACTTTCTCCTTTTAGGTGTAAGTCTTTCCAAGAGCCTCAAACTCGTTGGTAATGTCAACGAAGCGAGCATAGTACTCCTTCATCTTCTCACCCTGTTGCATATGAAATAATTTGTAATCTTTATTTACAATAGTGAGTTTGGAGTCTCTTACCCTACTCATTCCTTCATGCAAGATGAGGAGTGAGTTCCAGATTTGATATGCATTCTTACATGTGCATATCTTGTTGAAGTCTTCGGGCTCCAACGCACATTGCAAGGCATTCATTGCCTTGGCATTGTTTACCTCCGCGGCGACCTCCGTGGTAGTCCACTTCGTGAAGTCTGGTTCGATGGGCTCGACATACTCCGTCAACGTGGCTCTCCATAGTGAAGTGCTCAGGAGGAACGTTTCCATCCGGTATTTTCAGTACCCATAATTGGTACCGTTGAAGAAGGGAGGCCTAGTTGAGGAGTGTCCTTCCATCACCGAAGAAGCTCCTTCACGGTTCCTGAAGGTGCTGTAGTCTGAAGGTGGACGAACGGTTTTGTTGTCGTTGGAAGGCATAGCTATGAACTTGGATCTGATACCAAATGTAATGCCCTGATACTAGAGGGGGGGTGAATAGTACTTTAAAATAATCAAGAGTGTAATTCCTAATTATCTTGCAAACTCAACCAATAATGCGGATATGAAAATAGACAACAAAGAAAGACAATTGCAAACAAAGTGATATAACGGGTTCGGATCCACCCAAGTCTCCCCGACTTGTTCCCGGTGATCCTACGTCCCAAACACCCGGATCCCCTCCGGCTACTTGAGTTAGAAACCACTAACCCAAGTTTTGCACTATGAAATTCTTGTAGAAAACCTCTACAAGATCAAATCATACACAAAACGAAATGTGACTCCCACAAACCGGGATCACAAACTTCTCTCAAAACCGAGAGATAAACTTGCAAATCAAAGTAAATGTAATATAAAACACTTACCAACAAAATCCTATGCCTTGAGTAAAACTTACGATTTTAGGGCAAGGAGGATTTTGAGGAAGAAAATGTCACCAAACCCTAGCTCCAAGAAGATGAACAGCGATCGAAGGCTAGGATGGAGTTGGTGACCTTGAATCAAGCTCTTGGCTTGAGAGGCTCACAATGAAGAGAATCTCTCTTGAGGAAATTAGGGCTCAAGGAGTTTGGAGAGATTCTTGTAAGAAATGAGTGAGCTTGGAATGAGAATTAAATGCTCTCTCTTTGATCTCTAAAAACTCAATAATGGCAGCTTTGAATGCTATGAAGAAGCATCTCAAGATTATATAGGATAGAGAGGAGAGAGAGGGAAAATTCGTGCATTTAATGCTCCAACGGATCTATTTCTGAAGCAGTCTAATCGGTCTAAGAAGGATCACTGACCGATTAGTTTCTCAACTAGTCGGTCGGTGATTCCTCTTGGACCGACTAAATGGTTCACAGCCAATAAGAAGAATTTCAGGAGTTAGAACTAGTCGGTCTAAGAAGACTTGCCAACCGACTAGTTTGACAACTAGTCGGTCGGTGAGTGTTCTTTGACCGACTAAGAGTTGAAATACAATAGGCTGAATTCAAAGAGAGCTAGTCGGTCTAAGAACAAATTCCAACCGACTAGTTTCACAACTAGTCGGTCGATGAATGTTCTTGGACTGACTAACTGTAAACAGTAGCTCAGGCTGAAAAATGAAGTCCTAACTAGTCGGTCTAAGAAGGATTCCAACCCGACTTGTTTGACAACCAGTCGGTCGGTGAACCTTCTTGGACCGACTAATTGGTCAATAGTGAAGATGCTGAATTGAGCAAGGAGATCTAGTCGGTTCAAGAAGGATTACAGACCGACTAGATGACAATCTAGTCGGTTGGTTCTTCTTCTTGAACCAACTAAGATGCACAAGAAGCCGTGAAATGAAGCGTGAAGCTTCGGGAAAGTTTCTATGGGCTTCTAAGATAATCCTAGCTCTAAGATATGAGCGTTATGAAGATTTTAATGTAAGACATACTCAAGGCTTAATATTCTACGAAAAGAAGCTAGAAGACTATAAATTAAACTTGACGAATCGTCTTCAAAGCTTCAATCCGAATCTCTAGACTTCAATACTGCTCCTAGAGCTTCAACGAAGCTTCAGGCACACGATCACGCGCTTTGAGAAGTTTTGAGACGTCTCTTTTGATGTTCATAGAATTTTGGCGACGATCTCCATAACTGCGCTCACAAAGAGTTAGTTCACGATATTTATGTTTGTTCATCATCAAAACCAAATCCGGGGAATCAATACTCAACATAGCTTGTTATCATATTTGTAACGACCCGCTCTCGGGGGCCCGTTACTTATTATATTTATTCGCAGGTCTGTAGATTACCAGTGAAAACAAAATAGCCACGATGCAAAGACGTACAAAAATACTCAAATAGTGTCCAATTATTACAATCCATACTGCACAATACACTCCAACAAACTTACATAAAAGAAAGAAAGTACAACTAAAAATAACTCTGAAAGCTGCAGTCTCAGGGTCGAACTCTGGCTTTGCCAACTCAAGAACAACTACCTCAGCAGGTGCGGCTTCTGCGTTGCCACGAAGATGGAACCGTAGGTAAGTCACAACAATTCTAAATATAGAAAAGAAGTAGTGCACAAGTATGACAAAAAGTAACTACGTACAAGCAAACCGGAGTGAAAAGTAAAGTACCGAGCAACAACTGTACATAAATAAGTAGTAAAGGTAAACAGAACTGAAAAAGAAGAGAACAAACTGTACTGTGGGAGTGCAGGTGTAAAGCAGGCTAAGAAAGTGAAGTAAGCTACCGCTGTAGCTATAAGTACGATAAGTAAGGTACTGGTGACTGCACAAGTGTGTTAGGTAAGGTGCATGCAAGACGTAAAGTAAATGTGACTGTGCAAAAGTAACTACACTAAAACTACGTGACTCAAGTCAGAGAGTACAATATGTGACCATCGAGTTCATCTCTTGTCTGGGTGCGCTTACCCAGACGAATGTCGAAACACAGGCAGCAGTGCATGTATTTTGCCGAAACTCAGGCTGCGGGACGGGATGCCGAAACACAGGCAGCGGGACGGGAAGATGAACTCCAGTCACTCTCGCACTCTCTTAAACTATGAGTTACCCCAAAACCCCCAGTGAAGTGTCAAGTGTTATACGTGATGTTCCACCAGATGTTCCATACGGTGTATCACATGATGCTAGTCGAACCAGGACACTGGTTGACTTTATTATTGAAAACCAGAAAGTACTAACCTATTTCAAAGCAGATTGTGCCAAAGCACAGTGGATGCTAGAAATTAGAGGATAAAGACAAGTCTAACATTTGGGGTGTCGATTCCATGCTTCGAGCACGTGGTAGTGTTGTTTAGCACACAATTTACCCAAGTTGATGGTTGTGTGCTACAACCACCAAAGTTGAAAATAATCTGTAGTCGATTACTTTCATATTAGATTAGGTCTCTAGTTCGGTTCAAGTCAAGTAGCTGTTCTGAGGCTATAAGTGGTATTCTTAAGTTCGTACGAGTACACTAGCTAAATTTCTAATTCTAGAATTTGTCGTGACTTACTAATTTCGAGGTTGACGTAGCAAGCCGGGACTCGATCTAGGGCTTCCACGGAAGTTGGTGCACAAGAATTTGTACCTACAATCACAAGAATACTCAGTTAATGAAATACACTTATTTTCTATTTAATTAACTTGATCGTTTCGATTTTATAAACAATCGAAACGGTGTCGAAAAACGTTCTAAATTTTTATATATGCTAGATATAAAGAAAATAATTTTACTCCAGGAGGAAATATTTTTCAGAAGCTTCTGGTAATTTTTATAATTTGTAAAATCTTAAAATATGTTTTAAAACTAATATTAATTAGGTAACGTGTTTATTCAACAATTTCTTCTGGGTGTAATACTAATCAGAAATTTGCAAGTGAGTTGTCAAAATGACCGTCTCGAAGAGTACTACAACATATAATTTTTTCATGTATCAGTTTACGTGAAAATAATAAGTTATGGATTTTCAAGTGATAATGACGTATTTAACTTTTAGGCTTAAAAATTTGTTCTGGAAAAACTACTCGTCTGATTGAGATGAAACTAGCGACATTGGATCCAAAATATCATTTTTGATTTTCTGGGTCTAGTCTTGTAATTTTCTAACTTGTATACTTTTTATGATGAATTTTAGTCCAATAAAACCATATAATAATTACTCGTATATACGTATTTACGTATATACATAAATAATACGTATTAAAATACATCCATGTATTCTCCTTCGTTATGCAACATAGCATGAGGGGGGGCTTCTACGTTCGACGGAGGGCGTGGGCAGCTGCATGGGTGGTCGGCGGCGGGCCTCGGAGGCGGCGGCGATCGAAGGGAACGGAGCACGGTGGCGGGAGGTAGCGGAACGTGGAGGAAGGTGGAAGAACTCCGGATCAAGCTTGGTTAGGGGGGTCTCGGTGGTTTTGATGGCGGAGGAGGCCAGCCATGGGTGGCGACGTCGTCTGGGCTTCGTCAGTAGGGCAAGGCGGCAATTTTACGGCGGAGGGGGCGAGGTCGTCGTCATAGAGATAAGAGGGAGAGCGTGTTGGGTTTTTGGGCACTCATTGAATGGTGGGGATCATCGGAGGGGCACGTGTCGGGGTGGTGCAAGGTGGTGCTACGACGCAGTGGGGAGAACAGAGGCGGAGGGAAGGCAGTTGGGGGCTTCGGGGTTCGTGGTGTCGCCGTGGGGGTTTGCCCGAGCTTGGCGAGGGGTTGTCGACGCACGGCGAGGCAACTACAAATGGTGTGAGCTTGGCTTCATGTCGTGGTTGACGTAAGACAGCGGACGGTGAGCTTAAGCTAGGCTTCGGGTCGGAGATGGGGAAGATGAGAGGGGTGAGCGGCGGTGCCGTGGGCGGGTGGCGCTGTGGCTGAGGGAAAGAGGAGAGCGAGTGCATGGCGACGTCTTGGGGGAGCAGTCGAAGCTCGGGGGAAGTCACCGGTGCTCATGTCGATGGAGCGGGCTCCTTCGTTGTCGATGGATGCCGGAGGAAGGTGATGGTCGACGTGGCGGATCACGGACGAATGAGATGGGTGGTGAGCTAGGGAGGAGGCCGGAGCATGGTGGTGGTGGCGTGAGTTGTGCTCCCATGGCGAGCTTGGAGGGGGTAGTGGCGAGAGCTGAGGGGGCTTGGGTGTGGGTTGAAGTTGAACAGGGGCGCATGGGTTTGGAGCCAAGTACGAGAAGAGAGTGAGAGGGCTTCTATGGGTGATGAATGGAGGGAGGAGGGGAGAGATAGGAGAGTGTTAAGTTCGTACGAGCACGAGCACGAGCTCGAGGAGGAGGGGAAAGCAGCACGTGGGTTTTGTGGTGGAGAAAATGAGGATTAAGTGGGGTTTTATACCACTAACCTCATAAATAGATGCATGAACCCCCATTAATGTAGTAGTTAGGGTAGGGTAAATTCTTGACTTAAGCAAAATTTGTAAACATGGTCACACGTTTAAGATGTTGGGGGGAATTAGTTAAATGTAATTAGATAATTAGTAATTGTAAAAATATAATTACTGAATGTAATTAGTAAAACGTAGATAATGAAATTATGATTTTGCCCCTAAAACTAAACGCGTCTGAAAAATTACGAAAACTTAGCCACGAGTTCGTATCGCCACGAGGATCACGAATACGAAGTTCATTTCGATATTTGAGCTATGGAGATACAAGTTTTGGGCCAAAACATTTGGGATGCGGGTTTGCAGGTTATAGGTCGATTTGATATCAGAAAATTACGAAATTAAAATGGAGAGCCCTAAATGATCATAGGATGATACTGTAGAAGTTTGAAAATGTTTTGATGATGTTTGTTTAAAAAATTAATTCATTCAGCCAAAACAGTAATAATTGAAAATGATTTTTTTATCAAAATTGTTTAGAGGTATTTGATAAAACCCGAACTTACTGAAATACACCACAACTAGTTTGATACTTCAAAACATTTTTATAAGAAATTTTGAAATCACTTAAAAATCCTGATCAAACACAATAAAATATTTTTTTAAAATGAAAATACGTTAAATACGTAATTAAATGTATTGAAAAATACGGGTCGTTACATCCTACCTCCTTAAAATAATTCCTTCCTCTGAATTTAGAAGACCGATCATTACCTAAGCAATTCAAACGATCGAATGGAAGGCTTGATGAACGATTACGACTAAGTAAAATAAATTGTTAATAGCATGAAATATAATGTGATATCATAGCATCAAGAAAACAAGAGATGTTATATATGAATACATACTATTGATATCACCATAGCTTTCGTAATTAGTCACGAAATCAGTATTATCACAAGAATTACCTCGACTTTTCAAGTAGCCAATATTTAATATAAGCTAATGGCGGTACATGAAAATGATAATTATTATGATAACATCTGTTCGAACTTGGAACCTGAGGTGATAAGCTAGTAGCAAACTAATCAATCACATCAAAAGGAAGATCATTAAGTTTAAATTTTCAACTTAGGATAATGATGACTAACGGAATATAACCAAGTAAGTCATCAATATAGCATACAAGGATAATGACTAATCCATATGCATTCGTGCTGTTATACCTTAACCAGTCGAACACAAATGACGTCAACTCCCATAAGTACCAAAGACAAATCATCGTCCAAAACAACAAAAATTAACAAGTACAAGTCCAACTACTAAAGACCATACTTATCACTATACTCATCACTACCACTCCTTGTATCAATGTCCATAACGACCAATTACAAACCAACACCGAAACCATTATCCAAATCCAAACACAAGATCGACATCCAACTTCGGCACCTAAGGCCAAAAGCAAGCCAATACTCATCCCTAATGATACTCCTTGCAGCACCATTGGTTGACATCCACAGTCATCACCATTAACCCTAAACAATTCAACGACTAGTAACTCACGGTCCAACAAACACGAAGGAGTGGACCCAAGAAGGAAACGAAGCGGGGCACCCTTAGGGGCAAGGTCGATGACAAGGAGCTCGAAAGAAATCCAAGGATCGCAACTTTCCAAGATCTCAACCACACGTCAATAGCGAGGGTGGTAGTGAGGGTCATCGCTAAACCCAAAAATCCTAAAACAGAACGTCAGAGGGGCATCGGCAGTTGTCGATCCATGCCGTGCGGCGGATGCGACTACTCGACGAGGCGGGTGTCTCCAGAATGGGGTGGTGTGGTGAAGCTTCGGGTGATGTCGGAGGAGCTCGAGGTGAGATGGGTTGGGCTCGCTGAAAGAGAAGCAGGGTGGAGGAGTGGGTGTCGTCGGGGCGAAGAGGAAGCCACGGGATGGTATTGGTGAGGGAGAGAGATGAGGGGTTTAAAGGGGGCGCCGAAAGTCGTCGGTAGGGTAGGCTAGGTTAGGCGGGACCGGGGCTTGAGGAGAGGATGAGGACAAAAGGCAATAAAGAGAGGGAGATGGTAGGCAGGAAAAGGATCCAACCCATGGGAAAATCGGGTACAAGACGAAAGTGGTGGGTGGAAGAGACATACGAGCTCAAGAAGGATGAATAAGACGTAACAGCCTACACTTGCACGTCGGAATTGGCTCGTCTCAAATTCTCTAGCACCATCCTCAAATACTTCTGAGCGTCCTTCGATAACGTCGTTACCACGAATATGTCAAGAGACTCGTAAAATACCTGTATTACGAGACTTATGAATGCATGTGGTGGGTTGACCACATCAATGGCATCATCAAGTATTCGTAACTTATATACTTGGTCTTGGAAGTAGTCTTCGAGACGTTGACTTTCAATTGATGACATCTAAGATCCAATCTTTGCTTGATCCTCTAAGTCGATGGAAATATAACCAGTGCGAGGAAGACGACGTTCGCTTTTCACCATCATCTCATTCAGCGAACATTAGTTGATATTCTTACGCCAGGATCCATTCTTCTATAAGCATTCCAAGTTTAGGTCGTATCCATTCTTTTTGCAACAAATCATCCATCCAAGACTAAAGCTTAGATGGCATTGTGCATAAAGTGCCTTCGATACTGGTTGAGTGTCTGATACCAAATCAAATGAAAACTTGAGGATGTGCTCCAAAATAATCCTACGAGATCATTTCAGAAATACATCCATTAGTTCTCGGATCACTTCAGCTTTCCTTGGTTCAACTTCCATCGCAGTTGTCACTGCCTCCGTAAGTCTGGCCTGATCTCCACTTGTTCTTCTTGATCTGATTCCGTTGTCGAACTCGAACTTCCAGTGATCAAAATTCGAACGCTACCCTCCTTAAAATAGAATGTAGCTAGAGTTCGAGCGAACTAAACGAAAATAGAAAGATTCTAAGAAGGTCAATCGAAAGGTCATCAAGCTAAATGAAGGGTGATGATGTTGAAGTGAAAGAATGGTTCAACTTATGAAAAATCAATCTAACTGCTAGCAAAGAAGGTTACTATGGAAGGCATATCCAAAGAATGGAACAAGAATTCCTAGACAAGGGTTAAGAGTTCAAAGAAGATGATGGGAATCAAGGAAGACCTAATGAAGATGGGTAATAAGAAAGCTTCACCCGTATATCCAATACAGGTGAACACTCAAGACGTCATGTACTCGAGGTCAATTTGAGTATTTTATAATGTACATCTTGATCTTGCTATATTATTCACGAGGTACTTAGCACGGACCTGCATGGGCCACCAAACTTGTTACGACCCGCTCTCGGGGGCCAATTACTTATTTGATTTATTCGCAGGTCTGCAGATTACCAGTGAAAAACAAAATAACCACGATGCAGAGATGTACAAAAATACTCAAATAGTATCTAATTATTACAATCCATACTGCACAATACACTCCAATAAACTTACATGAAAGAAAGAAAGTACAACTGAAAATAACTCTGAAAGCTGCTGTCTCAGGGTCGAACTCTGGCTCTGCCAACTCAAGAACACCTACCTCAGCAGGTGCGACGTCTGCAGTGCCACGAAGATGGAACCGTAGTTAATTCACAACAATTCTAAATATAGAAAAGAAGTAGTGCATAAGTATGATAAAAAGTAACTACGTACAAGCAAACCGGAGTGAAAAGTAAAGTACCGAGCAACAACTGTATATAACTAAGTAGTAAAGGTAAACTGAACTGAAAAAGAAGAGAACAAACTGTACTGTGGTAGTGCAGGTGTAAAGCAGGCTAAGCAAGTGAAGTATCCTACTGCTGTAGCTATAAGTACGACAAGTAAAGTACAGGTGACTGCACAGGTGTGGTAGGTAAGGTGCATGGAATGCGTATAGTAAAGGTGACTGTGCAAAAGTAACTACACTAGAACTACGTGACTCAAGTCAGAGAGTACAATGTATGACCATTGAGTTCATCTCTTGTCTGAGTGCGCTTACCCAGACGAATGCCGAAACACAGGCAACAGTACATGTATTTTGTCGAAACTCGGGCAGCGGGACGGGATGCCGAAACACAGGCAGCGTGATGGAAAGATGAACTCCAGTCACTCCCACACTCTCTCAAACTGTGAGTTACCCCAAAAACCTCAGTGAAGTGTCAAGTGTTATACGGGATGTTCCACCAGATGTTCCATATGGTGTATCACATAATGCTGGTCGAACCAGGACAACTGGTTGACTTTCTTAATGAAAACCAAAAAGTAGTAACTCATTTCAAAGCAGATTGTGCCAAAGCACAGTGGATACTAAGAAATTAGAGGATAAAGACAAGTCCAACATTCGGGGTGTCGATTCCATGCTTCGAGCACGTGGTAGTGTTGTTTAGCACACAATTTATCCAAATTGATGGTTGTGTGCTACAATCACTAAAGTTGAAAGTAATCTGTAGTCGATTACTTTTCTATTAGATTAGGTCTCTAGTTTGGTTCAAATCAAGTAGCCGTTCAGAGGCTATAAGTGGTGTTCTTAAGTTCGTACGAGTACACTAGCTAATTTTCTAATTCTAGAATTTGTCGTGACTTACTAATTTCGAGGTTGACATAGCAAGCCGGGACTGGATCTAGGGCTTCCACAAAAGTTGGTGCACAAGAATTTGTACCTGCAATCACAAGAATACTCAGTTAATGAATACACTTATTTTCTATCTAATTAACTTGATCGTTTCTCTTTTATAAACGATCGAAACGGTGTTGAAAAACGTTCTAAATTTTTATATAGGCTAGGATATGAAGAAAATAAATTTACTGCAGGAGGAAATATTTTTCAGAACCTTCTGGTAATTTTTATAATTTGTAAGATCTTAAAATAGGTTTTAAAACTAATTTTAATTAAGTAACGTGTTTATTCAACAATTTCTTCTGGGTGTAATACTAATCAGAAAGTTGCAAGTGAGCTGCCAAATGACCGTCTCGAAGAGTACTACAACATATAATTTTCTCATGTATCAGTTTACGTGAAAATAACAAGTTATGGATTTTCAAATGAAAATGATGTATTTAACTTTTAGGCTTAAAAATTTGTTCTAGAAAACCTACTCGTCTAATTGAGATGAAACTAGCGCCATTGGATCCAGAACGTCATTTCTGATTTTCTGGGCATAGTCTTGTAATTTTCTGAATTGTATACTTTTAATTATGAATTTTAGTCCAATAAAGCAATATAATAATTACTCGTATATACGTATATACGTATATACGTAAATAATATGTATTAAAATACCTCCATGTATTCTCCTTCGTTATGCAGCACCGCAGGAGGGGGGCTTCTACGTTCGACGAAGGGCAGGGGCAGCTGCATGTGTGGTCAGCGGCAGGCCTCAGAGGAGGCGGCGATCGAAGGGAACGGAGCACGGTGGCCAGAGGTGGCAGAATGCAGTGGGAGGTGGCAAAACGCTGGAGCAAGCTCGGTTGGGGGGTCTCGGTGGTTTTGATGGCGGAGGAGGTCGGCCATGTGTGGCGACGTCGTCTGGGCTTCGTTAGTAGGGCAAGGCGGCGATTGTACGGTGGAGGGGGCGAGGTCGTTGTCATAGAGATGAGAGGGAGAGCGTGTTGGGTTAGTGGGTGCTCGTCGGACGGTGGGGATCATCGGAGGGGCACGTGTCGGGGTGGTGTAGCGGCGGTACAGCGGTGCAGCGGCGCAGCGGTGAAAACAGAGGCGGAAGGAAGGCAGTTGGGGGCTTCGAGGTTCGGTGTGTCGCCGCGAGGGTTTGCCGGAGCTTAGCGAGGGGTTGTCGATGTAAGGAGAGGCGACTGTGAATGGTGTGAGCTTGGCTTCGTGTCGTGGTCGACGTGAGACAGTGGACGGCGAGCTCGAGCTAGGCTTCGGGTCGGAGATGGGGAAGAGGAGAGGGGTGATCGGCGGTGTCGTGGGCAGATGGCGATGTGGCTGAGGGAAAGAGGAGAGCGAGTGCATGGCGGTGTCTTGGGGGTGCAGTCGAAGCTCGGGGGAAGTCACCGGTGCTCATGTCGACAGAGCGGGCTCCTTCGTTGTCAATGGATGCCGGAAGAAGGCGATGGTCGACGTGGGGGATCACGGACGAATGAGATGGGTGGTGAGCTAGGGAGGAGGCCGGAGCATGGTGGCGGCGACGTGAGTTGTGCTCCCATGGCGAGCTTGGAGGGGGCAACGACGAGAGCTGAGGGGGCTTGGGTGTGGGTTGAAGTTGAATAGGGGCGTGTGGGTTTGGAGCCGAGTACGAGAAGAGAGGGAGATGGCTTCTGTGGGTGATGAACAAAGGAAGGAGGGGAGAGATAGGGGGAGGTTGAGTTCGTACGAGCATGAGCTCGTGGAGGAGGGGAAAGCAGCACGTGGGTTTTGTGGTGGAGAAAATGAGGATTAAGTGGGGTTTTATACCACTAACCTCATAAATAGATGCATGAACCCCCATTAATGTAGTAGTTAGGATAGGTTAAATTCTTGACTAACATAAGAAAATTTTGTAAACGTGGTCACACGTTTAAGTTGTTAGGGGAGAATTAGGTAAATGTAATTAAATAATTAGTAATTGTAAGAATATAATTACTGAATGTAATTAGTAAAACGTAGATAATGAAATTTCCATTTTGCCCCTGAAACTACACGTGTCCGAAAAATTACGAAAACTTAGCCATGGGTTCGTATCGCCACGAGGATCACGAATACAAAATTCATTTCAAAATTTGAGCTATGGAGATACGAGTTTTGGGCCAAAACGTTTGGGATGCGGATTTGCGGGTTTAGATCGATTTGATATCAGAAAATTATGAAATTAAAATGAAGAGGCCTAAATGATCATAGGATGATATCGTAGACGTATGAAAACATTTTGATGATGTTTGTATAGAAAATTAATTCATTCAGCCAAAACAGTAATAATTGAAAATGAAATTTTAATCAAAATTGTTTAGAGGTATTTGATAAAACCCGAACTTACTGAAATACACCTAGTTTGATACTTCAAAACATTTTTATAAGCAATTTTGAAATCACTTAAAACTCCTGATCAACCACTATAAAATATTTTTTAAAAAAATGAAAATACGTTAAATATTTAATTAAATGTATTGAAAAATACGGGTCGTTACAATATTCATGTTTTGAGTGAGAGAGTTATGATTATACTTTGCTATTTTAGCATATGACCTTTTGTATCCTCTCCAAGGATAGATATTGATTATTGTCATAAAAATTATTTTCTGTGTGCATCTATTTTGTTTTCACTGATACCTGCAGGACTTGCACAATTATAAATTTTGTAATGGCATCCGTATATGGGGCGTTACATCTTGAAAGTGAAGAAAGTGTTCAGCACGATCAGCCTTTGGTGAGTGACTTTAGATACATCTTCTCGAGCTTTTCTTATAATCCTTTGGCCAATGTCCTCTCAGGCGCCTGATAAATCACCTCATCTGATAACCTGAGCTAGATGATTGTCGTAGCCCAGTCCTCCATCTCCATCTTCTCCCTTTCTTAGAAATCTGATGGTAAAGTATTTGTGTCACGCACCATTCTGTGGGTCAAGATTGCCATCATCTTGTACTGCCATATCTCGAAGTTTCCCTTACCATCCAAACTTTTCAATTTGGTATTGTGATCCTCCAACTGTCGCATACAAGCCACCCGAATATGAACTCAAACCAATTGCTTTTTTTAATTGCACCACATTTTATAGAAGAGCTCTAAGCCATTGCCTTTGACTTGGTTTATGAATCTTGCTCTGATACCAATTGTTGGGGTTGATTGAGATCACTTCACTTGGGCTCCTATGCCCTTTTGATAGACTAATCAACAAAGCAATCACCCTATGGAATTCCAAGATCATTGAACCAACAAACAAAGCTAATGAAGTTCTCTACAAAACTCGCAACACATCAAAATATATGAAAGTAACGCAAAACAAAAGATAAATACGCATCTGATACCGAGATTCATACCGGTTCCTTCCAATACTTGTTGTACGTCCAGATGAAGAGATTACTAATACTTCAATAATCTTAGATTACAAGTATGGCATTTGGTTCAAGGGAATAACCAAACCTACTAAGAATTTGGAGAATAAACAATGAAAAAAATCTCTCTTTTGGCTCTCAAACAACACTCCCTTGGCCCTCGGTTTACAATCTGTATTTTTTATAAGTAGCCACAAACTTATACATGAAATTCGCATGGGATTTGCTTCAAAACCCTAGCTGTAACAAGGTTTAAATTCAGTTTAAATCTTATCGGCTCTATTTTCAAGAATTCAAATACGAATCTGATTCAGATCCTACTCGAATATGAATAGTAGATCGATGGCTTTTCGAAAATCACAAAGCTATGTCTTTTCTGTTAATTGGGCTGATGGTAGTCGATTATTGTTGTTGGAATAGCCGACTATCATAGAGGTAGTCAACTACTCCAACAATTGTAGTCGACTACGATCTGTAGTCAGCGACTGTCCTACTCTCTGTCTCGATGGTAGTCAACTCCTATGCAAAAGATATTCGACTCCTAACACAGATACGTAGAATACAAGCAATTAAACCATTTAAAAAAATTTAAATATTTTTAAATCATTTTTATGGTTTTCCTATGTGTGTGCATGCTTCTAGCAAGGCATTAACAAGCTAAGACAAAAGAAAGAAAAATACATCAAATATATTATTACAATGAAGTCCATTTGATGCATTCTTGCTTCAACTAATCCATGGTCTTGTTTAGCTCATCACTAATCCCTTTGAGTACTTATTTTGATTTGTCTTAAGCTCATGCACTCATAGATGTTAGATGCAACATTTGTTCATCATCAAAAACACCTGGGATGAGACTCAATATCTATCACCCTTCAGCAAATATAAACCCCTGACTTTTTCACCACTCATTACTACCATCGATCCATTCAATATTTTTATTGCTTCCTTCTCTATCGTAAACTTACAACCCATAGAATCTAATGCCCTAAAGAAACTAGTGACTTCCTCAGCTCTACAACATGCCACACATAGTGAGTGTGTGCACCATGCCATCGAATATCTTGTGTAATACCCCGTTTCCATAAGTACACGTATTTTGGCGTAAATGCGTACATATAATTTTTGGGACTATGTACGTATTTTTTCTTTAATTATTTTGGTGTAGGAATTATTTTTAAAGGATTTTAAACTCATCATTTAGTATTAGTAAATAGGGGTATTTGGATGAAATACTATGTATTTGGAATGGTATGATGTATTAATCATGTATTTCTAATTTCTATAAAATACAAATTTGGAAAAATATTAGGATGACACATACCATAGCTAGTTGTCATTTTGCATGAATGCATTAAACACTTGGCTCTTAGCTTTGACTAATGAATGGATGAGGATTTTTGGGAGAATAGCAAAAAGCAAAAAAGGAGAAATCAAAACAACTCTCATCCTCTCATCTCTCCTTCTCTCTACCTCATTTCATGCCATGGCCAAATTCTCCAAGGGGGAGTATTGGGTGTCCAAACACCCAAAAGGGCTTCTCCACCTCCACTCTGCATATTCTGGTGTCATCCTTTTCTTCATTGGGTGCATGTGGGTCATTTTGGAAACTTTAGAGAGGAGGATTCAAGGGCAAATTGGGAGCTTGAAGAGGAAGATTAGGAAGCTCAAATTCTTCAAGGACTAAGAAGGGCCAAAGATTATTAGAAGGACTTAATGAGGTAGGATCTCTTAGCAATTTTAGTAGGATTCAATTTTAGGATTGGTTTTTAGTGTATCATGGAGTATGTGTAAAAGTGTTCAACTTTAGAACTTGTAGATTAAAATAGATAGAATGATAAATTTGTTTAATTAGTGGGAAAAGACTCATTCATTATATATTTGATTAAAATTGGTTCATCTTCTTAAAGATTAGTAGCATGTTCATTAGGATATTTCTTGTTATAGTTATATATTTCATGCTCAATGTATATGTGCAAGTGTAGTGTCTCTAGCATGTCATTGATCATTGCTACAGTTCATGTGTTAATATGGTATTAAGAATTTATTAACATGTCATATTGAGAAAAATTTTAGTAGCATGCTAACTGACTATTAATGTATGCAAAGTTTTAAGGAGAAAACATTTCCCTTCTGAAACTAGTAACATGTTAGTATGTTCTATAGTTTTTACTTGTAATTCCATTTTGTGGATAATTGTGTTGTGTTTAAACCTCAGTAATGTTAGTAATGACATGCTAGTGTAGTTGTGTTGATAATGTCATGCTAACTAAGTTAGAAACTAAATTTGGTTAGAAAGTGTGTGTGCTGAAATTTTCTTAGCACAGAACAGAGACTTAGAAAATACGTAGAAAATAGTAGAAAAATCCAAAAATTACAATCTAGAACACTACGGAAATTAGAAGAAAATTCCCTACAACTTTCGTGAAGGGATCATAGACTAATTTTGACTGTAGGTATGCTAAAAGTGCTGTTCTTTCTGCTGTGACAGTTTTAGACAGATTTGTGTAACATGTTACCATCATGATTTAGTGTTGTTGTTTTAAGTTACTTTTAAATTCTGTTATCATGCTTTCCTTATAACATGCATGTGATTATATGTTTATTTCATTTAAAGATTCATGCTAATGAGTAAGCAAGTTGAATGTTGAATGTTGATATGTTTTATTCTACACTAGTAGTTTAAGTTGATGGTTCATGAAATTGTTATATCGAATGGAGCATGGCGATGCTCTTGGTATGAATGGAAATGCGATGGTCGTTGCTAAATCACGACATCGGTGAAATTATGAAAGTAAGAAAAGATATGAATGCGGTATTGAGACCGCTGAAAAGAATATAATATGAATTATTCCATAAGCTGAGAGTGAGGCAAAGTGATGACATCAAGGGTGCTCGATCCATTCTAAAAATGGGCGAGACTCTAGATGTGGTTTGGGGGAAACACGGATAAACTATAGGAGTTAAGGAGCGGACATATGATATATATTTCTCGCCCGATGTGTCACTCCCGGAAGGGGGAGTTTGAGAGGGCTAGAGAGGCCGGTGGTGTGCTCGTGTTGCATCATGGCAGGTAACTAATGGTTTTCTATGTTTGTCCCATGAAAAACTGAGATGTGTCTCACTCCTGTACCTTGCCCCGTTCGGGTACGGAGTTACGAGAGGCCTCTCCAGTGCACGTATAGCTAGCGGTGGTACCATTTTTCACCCACCTTGGGTGAAGTCCGACTCTTTAGCGTCCTGCGGTTTACACGGGTTTCCATATATATGAATCAACAACTTAAAGTAATTGTCTTTAATTTTTAAATGTTGTCATCTCATGTCTTCTATTCCTCTGTTACTTTAATGCTGCTATCTTATACTGATCTACACCTTGTTTACTTTAATGCTACTACTCCATGATAACATGTTCTTATGCTTCCTTTCAATATTTGCATATCATAATTTGGTTACATATGCATGTTTTATAAGTTCTCATATCTATGTTTGCATGTTGGAACATAAATACTTTTATATGCACTATGAACCTTACTTATTAAACCACCCTCCCTAGATAGGTAGACCACTTCTAAAACTGGGTCCTACTAGAGTGTTAGGAGTTCCTACTGGGTAACGCGTTGACGTGTTCCACCTTGTAGTTTTCAGGAGTAGGACCAGATCAGCTTGTGCGGTCCCGACACTAGAGGTTGTTCCCAGTTCTGTGATAGATCCTGCGAGTGACTTCGTCCAGTTGGACTCCCCAGGGGTAGATTAGAGTGTGCGTTGTACTAGGTGTGGGTACATGTTGTACCTTTGGGTTGGAGTTTCTCTTTTTGTTGTACCCCTCTTTTGTGCCCCCCTTGTTCAGCTAGTGTATGTAAAAGAAGTATCATTGTATTAATAAAATGAAACATTGTACTTTTGTTTATTTCTCAGTGTTTTATCTGTGATGGAGCTTTATTTGTACTTTCCAGCACGTGCGTGGTGACCTGCAGTATTCGTTTTACTCTCTTCCTTTTCTCTTTCTACGTAACACTTGTTGATATGGGAATATTTAGGATGGATTCGTACTTCCCGGGTATCCTGGAGAGCGGGTCGTTACAGTTGGTGGCCCATGCAGGTCTCCGCACTGCGGCGTGCGTAAGGATAGTGCAGGTAATACTCTATAGGGGTAGTCATGTCATAAGGTTGTGTAGGTGATCAGTCTAAAATTAAACCCTAGTATTAGGAAACCCAATGTATAGAGCTTCCTCAGATTAAGCATGGGTAGTTGTTTGTATATATACATATATGTATGGGTGCGTATGTGTTCGCATGGATGTAAAGTATTGCAGGTGTATTCGAATGTATTTATATAGATATGTGTCTATAACTATAGCTGTAAATAAGATACTCTATTGATACGTGTATGACTACTTATGTGTATTCTTATAATTCATAGTATAGGTATGTGTATAGTAATGTTGTTTGAATGGATTGAGATGAATGTAGTATTTGATGAGTGAAATTATGTGTAAGACATATTAACTGTGCAATAGAGTAATATGTATTATCTATGTGGTAATCTATGCTTTGATTATATTTGGGGGTGTATATGTATGACTATATGGATGTGTATAGAGTTGTAAGTATAGATACTAAAGTATGATACATTTAAGTGATGTTAGAAGATATTTGTATATGGGTGTCTAATGGATGTGTGTGTGTGTGTGTGTGTGTGTGTGTGTGTGTGTGTGTGTGTGTGTACGGAGTATCTGTGTGAATACGTATGGGTGTTAAATTAAATTATAATATAAGTGTTGGTATGTGGATGTTTGTTGGTAAGTATAAGTGGAAGTATATTTGAATGTATAATAGTGTATGATGGTATACATAAGAATAATGATATGTGTATGCATACTATAAATGTGGTTGTGTAAATTGATATAGTGAGATATGTGTATATGAGTATAGCTATAATTGGATGTGTATCATAAGTAGTGTGTGAAATATATTGGCTTGCTAAATGGTGTGTATAGATATACATAAGTAGGTATGCCAAGTTATACAATATTGGTGTGTATTTATATATCATGTGATAATATGTGAGTGTAACATGTGAATAAGATTAATATATGGATATGCCTTGTATATACAAGTGTGTGTGTATATGTATACATATACTGTATTGATAAAATTCTTATGCTTTAGTATATATATAGTGTTATATGTATAAATATATACTGCATTGAATATAAGTGACGTTGAAGGCTTGTATGTAAGTATATTTGTGCAGTGTATAGGTGGTTGAATAAAGATTTACGTGAGTGAATATTGCATATGAATACATATGTATGTATCCTTGCATATATAAAGTGAGTATGTGCTAGAAGGTTGATATACTATACATACATGCTAATATGACTATTTACTATAGTGATATATACTGTGTACATACCTGTGTGTGAACCTTTAGATATAATTGCCTATATAGTTGTAAGTGTTTATACTTATGTTCTTAAGCGATGTATTTGTATATGACTACCGACTAGATATGTGGTGCATCATATGAGTGTATATCATTATTGGTGTATGACTATTTACTATAAGTACATCAATATATGGAGATACTTACTTATGTATGTATGTTAGTAAGGTTGCATACATATTGGATGTGATATAGTAGTATGTGTATCTATAGATGGATGTATACTTGGTTGTATACTTGAACTATACTCTGATGTATCTAGGTATACCCATAGGTATGTGTATGTGTAAGTATGCTAGCTCTGTGACTTATGAGTAGGGTGTGTTTAAATATCGTGTGAACATGTATGTATGCAGATATATATAATTATAAGGAGTGTGTGAATACATATAGAGGTATATGTATTTATATATACCTATATGTAACCAGGCTATAGCATATGTCTTTGAATAAATACTTGTGTGAATCTTTATGTAAGTACATATATATTGAGTGAAATAAGTGTATAATATTGATGTGTATTTGATGCCTTAGGTGTATATATACACTCCTACTTATTGCTATGTACGACATTGATACATGTGTCCATATGTATAGGTGTACTAACATGTGAGTACATATTAGTCTGTATGTATATGTGAGTGTTTCCGTATCCAAATAGATATATACATGCGAGTACATGTATGTATATGGATGAATGTGAAATGTATAGTACTACATATGTGTTGTACTAATTTGTCTATGTGTATACCTATATCCTTGGATTGGAATGTGTATATATGTGTATAATCTATGGTATATTACATGTATACATGGGTGTGTAGTATATACATATAGCGTTGTTTGTATTTCTTGGGTAGGGAGACCATTGGACTATTTTAATCTCCAGTCAGACCCCTTAGCGTATAAAGTCCGAGGGCGGACTTTGTTTTTAAGGTGGGTAGAATGTAATACCCCATTTCCATAAGTACACGTATTTATACGTATTTTGGCGTAAATGCGTACGTATAATTTTTGGGAGTATGCACGTATTTTTTCTTTAATTATTTTGGTGTAGGAATTATTTTTAAAGGATTTTAAACTCATTATTTAGTATTAGTAAATAGGGGTATTTGGATGAAATACTATGTATTTGGAATGGTATGATGTATTAATCATGTATTTCTAATTTCTATAAAATACAAATTTGGAAAAATATTAGGATGACACATACCATAGCTAGTTGTCATCTTGCATGAATATATTTAAACACTTGGCTCTTGGCTTTGACTAATGAGTGGATAAGGATTTTTGGGAGAATAGCAAAAAGCAAAAAAAAAAGAGAGAAATCAAAACACAAAAACTCTCATCCTCTCATCTCTCCTTCTCTCTTCCTCCTTTCATGCCATGGCTGAATTCTCCAAGGGGGAGTATTGGGTGTCCAAACACCCAAAGGGCTTCTCCACCTCCACTCTGCATCTTCTGGTGTCATCCTTTTCTTCATTGGGTGCATGTGGGTCATTTTGGAAACTTTAGAGAGGAGGATTCAAGGGTAAATTGGGAGCTTGAAGAGGAAGATTAGGAAGCTCAAATTCTTCAAGGACTAAAAAAGGCCAAAGATTATTAGAATGACTTAATAAGGTAGGATCTCTTAGCAATTTTAGTAGGATTCAATTTTAGGATTGGTTTTTAGTGTATCATGAAGTATGTGTAAAAGTGTTCAACTTTAGAACTTGTAGATTAAAATAGATAGAATGATAAATTTTTTTAATTAGTGGGAAAAGACTCATTCATTATATATTTGATTAGAATTGGTTCATCTTCTTAAAGATTAGTAGCATGTTCATTAGGATATTTCTTGCTATAGTTAAATATTTCATGCTTAATGTATATGTGCAAGTGTAGTGTCTCTAACATGTCATTGATCATTGATAAAGTTCATGTGTTAATATGGTATTAAGAATTTATTAGCATGTCAAATTGAGAAAAAATTTAGTAGCATGCTAAATGACTATTAATGTATGTAAAGTTTTAAGGAGAAAACATTTCCCTTGTGAAACTAGTAACGTGTTAGTATGTTCTATAGTTTTTTCTTGTAATTCTATTTTGTGGGTAATTGTGTTGTGTTTAATTCTCAGTTATGTTAGTAATGACATGATAGTGTAGTTGTGTTGATAATGTCATGCTAACTATGTTAGAAACTAAATTTGGTTAGAAAGTGTATGTGCTGAAATTTTCTTAGCACAAAATAGAGACTTAGAAAATTCGTATAAAATAGTAGAATAATTCAAAAATTACAATCTAGGATACTGCGGAAATCAGAAGACAATTCCCTACAACTTTCGTGAGGGACCAGAGACTAATTCGGACTGTAAATAGGCTAACAGTGCTGTTCTTTCTGCTGTGACAGTTTTGGACAGATTTGTGTAACATGCTACCATCATGATTTAGTGTTGTTGTTTTAAGTTACTTTTAAATTCTGTTATCATGCTTTCCTTATAACATGCATGTGATTATATGTTTATTTCAAGATTCATGCTAATGAGTAAGCAAGTTGAATGTTGAATGTTGTTGATATGTTTTATTCTACACTAGTAATTTAAGTTAATGGTTCATGAAATTGTTATATCGAATGGAGCATGGCGATGCTCTTGGTATGAATGAAAATGTGACGGTTGTTAAATCACGACATCGGTGAAATTATGAAAGTAAGAAAAGATATGAATGCGGTATTGAGACCGCTGAAAAGAATATAATATGAATTATTCCATAAGCTGAGAGTGAGGCAGAGTGATGACATCAAGGGTGTTCGATCCATTCTAAAAATGGGTGAGACTCTAGATGTGGGTTTGGAGGAAACACTGGTAAACTATAGGAGTTAAGGAGCGGACATATGACGTATATTTCTCGTCCGATGTGTCACTCCCGGAAGGGGGAGTTTGAGAGGGCTAGAGAGGCCGGTGGTGTGCTCGTGTTGCACCATGACAGGTAACTGATGGTGTTCTCTGTTTGTCCCATGAAAAACCGAGATGTGTCTCACTCCTGTACCTTGCCCCGTTCGGGTACGGAGTTACGAGAGGCCCCTCCAGTGCACGTGTAGCTGGCGATGGTACCATTTTTCACCCACCTTGGGTGAAGTCTGACTCCTTAGCGTCCTGCGGTTTACACGGGTTTCCAAATATGTGAATCAACAACTTAAAGTAATTGTCTTTAATTTATAAATGTTGTCATCTCATGTCTTCTATTCCTCTGTTACTTTAATGATGCTATCTTATACTGATCTACACCTTGTTTACTTTAATGCTACTATCCCATGATAACATGTTATTATGCTTTCTTTCAATATCTGCATATCATAATTTGATTACATATGCATGTTTTATAAGTTCTCATATCTATGTTCGCATGTTGGAACATGAATACTTTTATATGCACTATGAACCTTACTTATTAAACCACCCTCCCTAGATAGGTAGACCAGTTCTAAAACTGGGTCCTACTAGAGTGTTCGGAGTTCCTACTGGGTCACGTGTTGACGTGTCCCACCTTGTGGTTTTCAGGAGTAGGACCAGAGAAGCTTGTGCAGTCCCGACACCAGAGGTTGTTCCCAGTTCTGTGATAGATCCTGCGGGTGACTTCGTTCAGTTGGACTCCCCAGGGGTAGATTAGAGTGTGCGTTGTACTAGGTGTGGGTACATGTTGTACCTTTGGGTTGGAGTTTCTCTTTTTGTTGTACCCCTCTTTTGTACCCCCTTATTCAGCTGGTGTATGTAAAAGAAGTATCATTATATTAATAAAATAAAACATTGTACTTTTGTTTATTTCTCAGTGTTTTATCTGTGATGGAGCTTTACTTCTACTTCCCCGCACGTGCGTGGTGACCTACAGTGTTCTTTTTACTCTCTTCCTTCTCTCTTTCTACGTAATACTCGTTGATCTGGGAATACTTGGGACGGATTTGTACTTCCCAGGTGTCCTGTAGAGCAGGTCGTTACATCTTGATTCTTACCAAACCAACTCCAATAGCTTTGCATGCTTCATTATTGCCAATAAGAACTGATGCATCCTCGTTCCTCTGATAGGCATAGAAGCACTCCATATTTTATGTCATATGGAATGATGCCCCTGAATTCATAACCCAAGCATGATTCTTAACATCTGAAGAGCATGATGTGAGTGCATCTATGCCTCCTCGCTCCTCACCTCCTCTATCTGCACAACTACAATTGTTGAAGATCCCAGTATATCCTCACTGTCTCTGTTACCCCTCTCTAGGCAGTCTCTCTTCCAATGTCCATGTTTCTTACCTATAGCATGTCATGCTTCTAGTCCTAAATCTCGACCTTCTCATATCATCGCCTCTCGTATTGTTTCGCCCCAAAGTAAGTTGGCCTTGCCTGTCTGAATCTCATCTGCTCAAACCAACTCCTGACATACGATCTCTCAAGTCATCGTTGTAGAGCCTTGCCTTCATGTCCTCAAGAATGAGAGTATCCCCATTGTAGACCATTGTGTTAACGTACACCATGTATCGCTATAATCATTGCCTAATGCCTTGCCTTTAAAGTCAATCTGATGGCCTTCATCTTCAACACTAAGCCATTAAAGGTATCCACGTGATCCTTTAACCAGGTTACGTCTCGTATCTTAAAAGTGAAGAAAGTCTTCGGTAAAATCAGCCTTTGGTGAGTGACTTTTTAGATACAGCTTCTCGAGCTTTTCTTATAATCCTTTTGCCATTGTCACATTAGACACATGATAAATCACGTCGTCTGATAACCTAAGATAAATGATTGACATAGCCCAGTCCTCCATCTCCATCTTCTCCCCTTCTGAGATATCCCCTGTTAAAGTATCTGTGTCATACACCACCTTGTGGGCACGATCTTTTCTCAAGATTTCCATCATCTTGTACTTCCATAGCTCAAAGTTTCCCTTGCCATCAAAACTTTTCAATTTTGTATTGCGCTCCTCCAACCGTCGCATACGAGCCACCTGAATATGAACTCAAACCAATTGCCTTTTTTCAATTGCACCACCTTTTATAGAAGACCTCTAAGCCATTGCCTTTGACTTGTTTCATGAATCTTGCTTCGATACCAATTGTTGGGATTGATTGAGATAACTTTCCTTGGGCTCCTATGCCTTTTGATAGACTTATCAACAATGCAATCATCCTATGGAATTCCAAGATTGTTGAACCAACGAACAAATCTAATGATGTTCTCTACAAAACCCGTAACACATCAAAATATATGAAAGTAAAGCAAAACAAAAGATAAATATGCACCTGACACCAAGATTTATATGGGTTCCACCTAATACTTGGTGTATATCCAGTTAGAGAGATCACTAATCCTTCAATAATATTGGATTACAAGGTATGACGTTTGGTTCAAGGGAAAAACCAAACTTGCTAAGAATTCAGAGAATAAACAATAAAAAATCACACTTTTGGCTCTCAAACAACACTCCCTTGGCCCTCGGTTTGCCCTCTATTTTCTGTGGGTGGCCGCAAACTTGTACATTAAATTAGCATAAGATTCGCTCAAAACCCTAGCCGAAACAACGTTTAAATACCGTTTAAATCTTATCAGCTCTGTGTTCAAGAAACCGGACCGAATCTTAATCGGATCCTACCCGCACCGGCACGAGCCCGCTCCCTGTGCACGTGCGTTCGCCTACACACGTGCACTGCACGCTCAGCTTCTGCGCGCGCGCATAACGTGCATATTTACGCGTGCCACTACGTACCGCTCACGGGCTATGCGTTGACCCGCGGGCCACGCCCGTGCTCGTAGGTCACCTAAGCTCGTGGGCTACCCACGGGCCACGCCCGTGCTCGTAGGCCACCTAAGCTCTTGGGCTACCCGCCTACTAGCACGTGCACCGTGCATCTGTGGCTCAGTGGGCCGCTGCTTCGTGAGCTTTGCTGTTCACCTAGGCTAGGTCTTTCAAAAGAAGTGTTTTGGGCTTCAAAAAATCTCAAAAAAATCCTAAGAAATTCTACATTAATCCTGAGATATTTTTTGATATTTTGTGACATATTTTTTTAATATTGAAGAAATGAGAGTTCATCTTTTAATCTTGTGTCTCGTCACAAGGTGGATTTATCCATCAATACCCATGGATGTGAGTCGAGTTTGGTCTGCCAAACCGCATATATTACGGTTTTCGTTGTCTTGATCTTGTATGTGATTTTCAATTCTGTTACGTGCGTGGTTTTGTAGGGGTCTTGTAAATGTCGGGGAAATGACCATCCCACCCTTAGCCCACCCTTATTCGTAACCACTAATTCAAAATAATAAGCGGAATATCATGTGCTTAAAAGGGGGGAAAACAAAAATAGGGAAGAGATGGGAAGGTATTTTCATTAGTCAACATTGGGAGATATTTCTTGCATTGCTTTTCGCGACGGCCAAAAGAGACAGCAGAGGACGTGTTACCGGGAGGATGACTCGACCCAATCGCTGGGTGCCGCTAGTCACGCTACGCATTTTGATAACCGTATTACATTTATTTACATCCCCGTCATTATCTTTTACAACTTTGCCAATATGAATGGCAAACCTGTAAATAGATGACCGACTTGGCCCGGTCCACCCTGCGCGTTTGCGCACACCAATACTTGCTATCGGACTTGGACAAAATTGCCCCCGCGAAAGGTTGCCGACCGATTCTTGGTTGATTCTCCCCATGCCCTTTTGCAGAAAGGCCCTTCTATTTCTTAACAATGAGGTTTATTGTTCCTAGTTTTTATCTTTTACTTTTATTTTGTAATTTTTAAACAAATGATTCTATGTCTATTATCTATTAGATTTATATACACATTTTGTACATGAATTCCTCTCATAAGTTTTTTTTTTTGAAAATGGTGTTGTACAATCCTAAAAGAGATCTACAAACTTATCATACAAACTGTTGACGGATGAAATCATCGAACAGTAAGGTGGTGCTGAAGAGCACGTCTCTGGTGGCATGGACCTTCGTCGTCAGAGGAGTGGGAACCCGTGGTGGCTCGAACCCGGGTCAAGGAGAGCTGAATCCGAGCTAATGGGACGAAGCACGACCCAACTCTGAGTCATCCCGAGTGATCTGCGGAGTTATCTGCAGCACAAACAAATCGTCAGGGGGGTCGGATCTACGTGCCGACCCAAATCCCATCCGATGTATCAGTCAGTTATCGACTCAAAGAATGCTCAAGGAAGCTAGGGCCGACCTAAAGGGAGGTCGTTCGATCATTGTCGCAGCGAGCTTTGGAGGAAGAAATATAAGCGAAAGTAAAGGGAATAAGTTATCACAGTACTGTAGTCTTGAGCATCTCTAGAGTCTCCACCTCTTCTGTTGAAGTTTAGGATTATTTATAAGTGATGGAGTCCTCTCAGTGCCGTTGGTGGGTAACGGCCATGCAATAATGGTGGCACGATCCTCCCTAAAAGAGAGATGTAACCGCTATCCATTTATTCTGTCATTATTATCCAACTGATTCCTTGTACTTAGGGCTTCCAATGGTTAAATGTGGCTTGGTCAGGACTGGATGAGCGGCTAGCTTTCACGTGGAGTTCATGGGCCTACTAGGTCACAACGTCTCCCCCGTGGGCTCCTTTACCCAAGGGAAAATATCTATCTCGTCTTTGAAGACCAGCCCAATGTTGTAACACAAACTTATTATGATAAGGCAAAATGACTCAACTCACAAGTGGCCTAAAAAGCCCGGTCCATTTAAGAAGATGCACATCCTACAAGTGAATTTACAAAAATGTACTACGGCTACTCTCATAAATAAGCATCTCTCCTCGTTTCGACTCGCTAATGCTCTTGCTAAATATAATATGCATATTACCAAACAAGTAGTGGGAAGCTCTATACAGCCCATACAGGTCCATCTAATCATTATGCATCATAAAATAGAAGAATTTTTTTAATACGTAAACATTAATTAGTCAAGCCCAACTAATATATGTGTTGTAATTGAATTTTAATTTCAAATAATTTCTATGTACGTTTGATTGATCTTTTAATTTTAGAATTCTTTTATGATGTCAACTGTTTTAAATAAAAAACCAACGTAAGAGTTGTAATTAAATTATAACTTAATGATTTTTTAGGTTCACTGAACTCTTAAATTTAAATTTTCCTTATAAAAGAAATATGTTTTAATAAAAAATTTCTATGAAAAATTTAATAATAATTCTTTAATTTCATCTAATCTAAAGTTATAATTGATTTCTAATTACCTCCAGCTCTTTGGCCTAGCAGTACTCCCCCTTCCTCGGAGTGGTAGGTCAAGGGCTGGATGCCCTCTTTTGTTACCAAAAGTAATAATTGAATTCTAATTTGTGTTATGAATGAGGGAGGCCTTTGGCCTCCCCTCCTTCATTACCCACTATCATTAGTCCCCATTACTATGAGTAATGGGGACTCTTAGTCTCCTTGAGGCCTTTCATCTCCTCCCTTATATCAATATATAGAGAACCATGGCCTATGGCCATGGTTACTCATTCCTTTGGCTATGAAAGCTTCTCTCTCTATCTCTTGAATCCAATTATCTTATAATACGTTATCAGCACGTGTTCTCCTCTTGAGCACAAATTTTTCAACAAAATTTTCATCCCCTACGCGCAAGGAATCTATAGTTACTGCGGCGAGGAATCTATTGGTTGCAGCGTTGCGGCATCCTCAAGGCGTTCGGGAGCTCGGATTTTTATCTACGGTTCTAATCTACGGTCGTCCATAGATCATCGATCTAGAGGTAAAATTTTATTTCCCGTAGATTACAATACATGATAATTTTTACATTGTTATAGTACAAGTAAAAATTAAAATAAAAAAAAATAAAAAAAACCCTACTCTAATCCCTCGCACCGCCGCCCCCCCCCCAGTCGGGGGGGGGGGGGGGGGGGCCCTCTGTCGCTGACCCACCGCCGCCCCGCCAGTCGGGGGGGGGGGGGGGGGGGGGGGGGGGGGGGGGGCTCTGTCGCTGACTCGCAGTGCCCACCCCACCTAGCGGGGGGGGGGGGGGTCCTCCGGCAGCGCCCCCCTGACGGGGGAGGCCGATTCGCAGCGCCCACCCCCCCAGCGGGGGGGGGGGGGGGGTTACTCCGGCAGCGCCCCCCCGACGCGGGGGGGGGGGGGGCGATCCGCAGCGCCCACCCCCCTGACCGGGCGGGCGATCTGCAGCGCCCCCCAGCGGGGGGTTCCTTTGACAGATCGGCATCGCCTCCCCCCCCCGACGGGGGGCTCTTCTCTGTCGCCTTCCACCCTCGCGGGGCGACAGAGGGGGGTATTTTACTCTGGCTGCTGCGTGGGGGGGATTTCTGGCCACTGCCAGACTCAAATCAGTAACTAATGGGGTGGAGATTGTGGGGACAGACTTACGGTTTTTGGGGATTATTGGTTTTCCCCAACCTAAAGTAGGCTAAATTTAGTTAAAAATGATATATGGGCCGGAAGCCCATTAGTGAGTATCAATAACACAAATATTTTAATTGGGCCTGCAGCCCCTATTACATTATATTTAGCCCCTATTACACAAATATTTTAACGGTAAAAATTATATTTAGCCTACTAAATAATTGCCTGAAGCCAATTCTTTAACGGGACTCTCCCCTGAGTAAAATCAAAAATATTCTCTATATTCCTTGTTGACCAATTATTTTATACATCCCTCTTGCATATTATAATCTATGTTTTACTAGGACTCTATTTTTCAAAATATAACTATCTCAAAGATCCTGAGACCGCTCTGCCGTTAGTCAACTAACCTAACGGTGTATGACGTTTCCACGTGGTCTACGAGATAATTATATTTTCTAGTTTCCTTTACAAATATGTTTTGCTTGAGATATATGCGTGGTTGTTCATTTTTATGCCAGTAGCATATTTATAACTGCGTGGATGTTTAAATAAGTAAAAATGTGTTTTTCGGGATCGGCCATTGTATACCTATTTACATTCCTGCACTTTTATTTTTTTCTTTTGAGAGAATTTGTAAGTGAGGAAATTTGTATTAAAAGCCAAAGCTCGGTGCAACAGCATATGAAGACGGAGATATAGGGACCCAGTTTGGGTTTCCAAAGTTGTATTTTTCTTTTTCTCTTATGGACTGTAAACGAACTTTGGACTGTGTACTATTTTGGGTATCTGGCCGATCCCCGCATTTTTACTTGTTAATTTCTTTGTGCATGAATATTTGAATTTTAATTAATTCATGCTCATTTTAAATTGCGTAGATAAAATGGCAAAATTGGCAAGCGTCGATTTCGAAGTCCTTGACTCTGCAGGGACAAATTACCTGAGTTGGCGTGTGGACCTGAAGTTCCACTTGCATTCGATGGCCCTCCTTGGTTCCATTTTGGCTCCTTCCTCGGCCCCAGCAGTGACCGAAGCTTCTGCTACATCTAGCAGCAGCCCTACAACCACTGTATCCGATGTAGATAAGGCGAAAGCCATAATCTACATTAGGAAACATATAGATCGGACCTTGAAGGCCGAATACTTAACGGTTGAGGACCCAAAGGACCTATATACAGCGCTGGAAGCACGGTATAAACATCAAATTGATGTTATATTACCCCGTGCCAGTTATGAGTGGGAAAACCTCAGACTTCAGGACTATAAGTCACCATGTTTCTCCCCAGAAGTGGAAAAACAAGAGGAAGCCTAAAAACACTAAAGGGAAAGCGGTAATGAAGCAACCAAGAGGTGCAGCTCCCCAGACAAACAAAAACAATAAAGGGAAACGAAACTTCACTTGGAAGCGAAAGAACACCGAGCACGTTTCACTTCCAAAGAAGACCTGGGAGGACAAATGCCATAGATGCGGCATGACTGGCCGTTGGTCCAGAAACTGCCGCACTCCTCGCCACCTACAGAATTTATACCAGGCGAGCCAGAAGTCTCGACCTGAGACAAACTTGGCTGGTGTACTCCCGCCAACTGTCTTTACTGCTAAATACTTCGAGAACGAAGACATGCTCGATTGAGCACTATCTTTTATCTATGCATTTAGAATTCGATGTATCTTCATCTTTATTTTGCTTTAGTATGATCTTTTATTTTTGAATGTTATCTACATTTTCACTCAAATAAAATTTCGTTTTTGCTTATATAGATGATGTCTGAGTGCCTCGTGGACAGTGCCTCAACGCACACAATCCTTCGCGATCATTACTATTTTAATAGCGTAAATAAATATGACGGTCCTGTTATCACAATTTCAGGACTGTCCCAAATAATCGAAGGATCTGGTGAAGCAATTATATTGCTCCCAAAATACACAAGACTTCTAATAAAAAATGCATTATTCTCTCCTAAATCAAATAGGAATCTCGTAAGTTTCAAGGATTTCCGTTTAAACGGATATCACTTAGAAACCAGAGATGAAAATAAGGTTGAATATCTGATTGTCACTCGTCATAAAGATGACCAGAAGATCATCTGCGATCGATTCAAGGGACTCCCGTCGGGTCTCTACCAAACATACATTCAACCAATAGAAGCTAATATGACTGAGCACCAGACGTGCCAATCACTGCCAGAGTTCCAACTCTGGCACAATAGACTTGGTCACCCTGGAACAGCAATGATGTGACGCATCATCACTGAATCCCGTGGACACAAATTGAAGAACATGAAGATTCTTCAAAAGGGTGAATTTCCTTGTCTCCCTTGTTTCAAGGGAAAACTTATAACGAGACCATCCCTCCTGAAAGTGGGATTAGAGTCTCCTGGCTTCCTTGAGAGAATTCATGGTGACATTTGCGGGCCTATTCACCCCGCAAGTGGCCCATTTCGGTACTTCATGGTACTGATTGATGCATCAACCAAATGGTCTTATGTGTGCCTTTTGTCCACTCGCAACCTAGATTTTCCAAAGCTATTGGCACAAATAATTAGGTTGCGTGCTCATCTTCCCGATAACCATATCAAGAAACTACATCTTGATGATGCGGGAGAATTTACTTCACAAGTCTTCGAAGACTATTGCCGGGCAACGGATATTGAAGTTGAACATCCTGTAGCACATGTTCACACCCAAAATGGATTAGCTGAGTCCCTTATAAATAGACTCCAATGGATTGCACGTCCATTGCTTATGCAATCCCAGTTGTCGGTGGATGCTTGGGGGCATGCTATTTTACATGCCGCATCACTTATTAGGATAAGACCCTCTGGAGGTCATACTTTATCCCCGATGCAACTAGCATATGGCGCACCTCCGGATATCTCTCATTTGAGAGTGTTTGGTTGTGCGGTATATGTCCCAATAGCACCACCTCAGAGGACCAAAATGGGTCCTCAGCGTCGTCTAGGTATATATATTGTGTTTGATTCGCCCTATATTATCAGATACCTTGAACCCCTGACGGGTGATGCATTCAAGGCACGTTTTGCTGACTGTGAATTTAATGAGAAAATTTTTCCTAAACTGGGCACACAGTCTAAGAAGCCAGAAGCTCCTGAGACCATTAGTTAGGACCAGAAGTCTTTGTCCCTATATGATCAGCGTACTAATCTGTGTGAAGATGAGATCCTAAAGATCCTTCACATCCAGAATACAGTACATCTTTTACCGGATAAATTCACGGACAACCAGAAGATTGTCCGTTCACACGTCCCTGCTGTCAATACGTCAGCTAGGATTGACATCCCCATAGATGGATGCAATCCACCGGTAGCAGAATTGGCTGTACCTCAAATGAAAAGAGGACGCCCACCAGGTTCAAAAGATAAAGTTCCTCGAAAGAGGAAGACTCCTGGAGATACTAAGATTATCCCTCCACAGGATGATGAGCTCAGACCAGCTACTTCTCCCCTCCTGATTTTCCCAGCAGAGGAAACAATAGGAGAAACATCATTAAATTTTGTACGTACTGGAGAAGTACTGGACAGAAATAGCATAGTCGACGACGACGATTTTGTGTTCGATATTGCCGTTCACGTCACTGAATATGACGATGACGTCGAACCACGATCTCTAAAAGAATGTAAACGCCGAGATGATTGGCCAAAGTGGGACGAGGCAATAAGAGTAGAGCTGGACTCACTCTTGAAACGCAAAGTCTTTGGACCAGTAGTCCAAACACCAGTAGGTGTAAAACCTGTGGGATATAAGTGGGTTTTCATAAGAAAAAGAGATGAAAATAATGTGATCGTTCGCTATAAGGCACGCCTTGTAGCCCAGGGATTTTCCCAAAGACCGGGGATTGATTACAAAGATACGTATTCTCCGGTGATGGATTCGATTACATTCCGATTTTTAATAAGCCTAACTTCTCTGGAAGGCCTAGAAATGCAGCTCATGGACGTTGTGACTGCATATCTATATGGCGATATAGATAAAAATATCTATATGAGACTTCCTGATGGGTTTAATCTACCCCAAGAGATGAAAGAGATACATCGGGACGTATTCTCCGTAAGGCTACATAGATCATTATATGGTCTAAAACAATCGGGAAAGATGTGGTATAACAGACTTAGTGACTTCCTTGCACAGCAAGGATTCACGAATAGCGAAGTGTGCCCATGTATCTTTATCAAAAGAACGGGAACATGATTCGTCATCATAGATGTATATGTAGATGACTGAAATCTCATAGGATCTCCTGCAGAGATCAAAGAGATATCTGAAAGCCTTAAACATACTTTTGAAATGAAAGACCTAGGCAAAACAAAGTATTGTCTTGGCTTACAGATAGAACACCTAAGAGGTGGAATCCTATTACACCAATCTAATTACACAAAGAAACTTCTACACAAGTTTCATATAGATAAATGTCATCCTTTAGGTACTCCTATGGTCGTAAGATCACTAGATGTACAAAAGGACCCCTTTCGGCCACTGGAAGAGGGGGAGGAGATACTGGGTCCTGAAGTACCCTACCTCAGTGTTGGATATGGAAGACGTTAGTACACACTTGTAGGGGATGTACGAGGGAATACGGACCTTGAACGTCGCGTACACGAAGTCGTGCGCAAAGGGAATATGTTCCCTTGCGGAGAGGATCTCTAGATTGATGGGAAAGTCGCATTATATGTACATAAGTGCATGCGACATATGGCTAATAAAGGGGTAATATCTTAAGCTTATATTGTACCATGCATATGGTACAACTTAAGCTTATAATATGCCATGTACGATGGTACACCTTAGTTAAATTGTTCCAAAGAACAATTGCTCCTAAAATAACTACCTTGGGGGCTATAAATAAGACCCAAGGGTTAGCCTTTTTCCTTACACTTTTGCATGGCATTCTTGCATGCATTTTCATTCTAGCGAAGCTCTGCCGAAATACTTCCTCTCCCTCTATCCAAGTTCTTAATCTAAAGTAGAGATTTAGATTGTGGATTTAGTAGCCTTACTCCGTTCGTGAGAAGACTCGATCTGTCGTGGCGAATCCGAAGGCAAAGTTCCGAGACTACCGTGCCGCATACGCAAGCGTAAGTCTCAACTTTATTTATCGATCCTAACTCTGTTTTGGCAGGATCCTACATTAGTATCAGAGCCATAAGGGTTCGCCCCGGTCAAACCGCCGCCCCGTCGAAACTATGAACGAGTCGTTGTCTTTTTCACGAATGGGTATCCTACCATTACGGATATGGTAGGAACGCTTCGTGATGGAGAGAACGCAGCGGTTGTTCTTTTCACGTTAGGGTCTCCTATCATTACGGATATGGTAGGAACTCTCCGTGACGGGAAGAACCGACCGTTCACGTAGTATGTTATTTTTCATTTTTGGCACACGGCCATTAGAAAATAACTAATTTCTCGACGAACGGGTGCTTCATCGATGAACGGGTGCTTCATCGAGGAAGATGATTGTAGTTATCTCCATCGGAGAAGATGAATATTAGTGCATGTGCGCCATCGCCAAATGGGCTATAAAGGCTATGCACCCCCCTCCACTTGCGGAGGGGGTTGGCTACGGCCAATAACCACCACGGCCACCCCTCCGGCGGGGTGTGCGACAACCCCATTCAAAGGGGGTGGCCGGCCATGGCCAAAGGGGCCATGGCCGGCCAATGCCAAATGTCCTTGGCCATGACCGGCCATGGCCAAGCCATGGCCGGCCATGGCCAGGCCGGCAGTGGCCGGCCAAGGCCAGGCCGGCCAGGCCGGCCCTGGCAGTGGCCAGGGCCGGCCTGTCGGCCCTGGCAGAGGGCCAGGGCCGGCGCCCTGGCCACTGCCAGGGCCTGGCCGGCCCTGGCAGAGGCCAGGGCCAATGCCCTGGCCGAGGGGCCAGGGCCCCTGGCCGGCCAGGGCAGAGGCCCTGGCCGGCCCTTGGCCAAGCCTCGGCCAGGGCAGAGGCCCTGGCCGGCCCTTGGCCAAGCCTCGGCCAGGGCAGAGGCCCTGGCCGGGAGAAGTTGCAGACCAAAATAATTGGTCGACCAATTTGGTCGTTTTGGTCGACCAATCTGGCAGAAGGTCTGGGTCGATTGCAAACTTGCCAACTGACCCATACGGGGTGACAAAAGGCCTTGGCCAAACTCGAATGTGCCGATTAGCCCATACGGGGCTAACCACAGTGCCGACTAGTCCATACGGGGCTAACGTTTTAATGAAGTTTTTCATTGGGCTCTACTCCTTGAAGATTAGCCATAGTGCTCTACTTCATGCGAGATTAGCCATGTCATTGTGCTCTACTCTACGGAGATTAGCCAATGTACACATAACATTGTGCTCTACTCTACGGAGATTAGCCAATGTATTTTCAAATTATTTGAAAAAGGTGTTTTTCAAATAGGTTATGTCCCGTCCTTAATCGGGATAGCGCAATTTAGAATTCCAAGTCCTACCACGATCCGGCCATGGTTATCTAACCCATGGGTGTGTAGAACAGGTCTCGTGGCTTGGCAATTGTTGCGCTAAAATTCTTTGCGCAAACTCTCACCTATTCCATTTTGAAAGATATGTTTTTCAAAGTATTTTTCCGCTGCTAATACCATACGGGTATTATTTCTGATTTCTTTTTACTTGAGATAAGTAAGAGGGATACTTTGAAAGTTACTTCTAGATGGTAGTTGGGAACGTAGTGAACTTCTCGATTCTAGAGTAACATTTCAACGCATCCAAGGAACTTATCAAGTGTTTAAAGAATCGAAACTTTATGCATAGAATTTTGATCTTGTTTTTCATTTTCTTTGCAGTTTTTTGATTCGAATATGTCTACCGCTTCTAAGAACATTGTCGCAGAGCTTAACAAGGGTGAAAAGCTCAACGGCGACAATTATAAACTTTAGTCAATTAAAATCCAATATGTTTTGGAGGAGCAAGATGTGCTTGAAACACTCCAAAACATACTGAAAGAACCTGAGTTGGGCAATACGGCCCAACACAAAAGGGACCGGGAAGCTTATGAGACTTGGACTCGAAAGAACAAAATAGCACGTATTACGTTACTGTCCGCAATGGACAATGACATAATCCGTATATTTCGAGAATTCGACCTAGCCAAAGACATATGGTCTGAGCTAGAAGTAAAGTTTGGTGGAACTTCGGTTACCAAACTCCGCTCCTTAAATATTCAATTTGATTCGTACAAGATGCGGCGAGATCATTCTATGAAAAAGCATCTCCGCCACATGGCGAATCTCATATCTGAATTAAAGGATGCGGGTGTTACGCTGTCTGACGAACAGCAGATCCAAGCAGTCATTCGTTCACTCCCAGATAGCTGGGATAACATGAAAATGCACCTCACTCATAATGAGTGCATTAAAACTTTAAGCGATGTTTCAAAACACCTCGAACTCGAGGAAGAGCGGATTCAAGCCGTAAAACCTAGTGCAGAAGTGCACGTGGCCGCTAGTTCCTCACATGGAGGAAATAAGCGGAAGAATAAACGCTTAAGGTTTGTGAACGAACGAAAGCAAGAACAGGAAACCTCAAAGAAGACTAAGAACAAAAAGTGGCAAAAGAATGTGCACTCAAAGAAGAAAAACTTGAAGAAGATCAAGTGCTTTAAGTGCAACAAGTACGGTCACTTCGCCCGTACATGTACGGATGGAAGTGATAAGGTAACTTGTAGGGCTAGTTACATATGTGTTTCTAGTTCCATGTTTCTTGCTGAATCTAAATATTTTTGGTTGATTGATTCAGGGGCCACAGACCACGTAGCGAAGGACAGAAGGTTCTTCGTAGAGTATCGAAAGATAACTCAAGGAACAAAGTGGATATACGTCGGTAACAACACTCGTGTTGAAGTCAAAGGCGTCGGAACATGCAAGCTAGTTCTCGACAACGGCCGGACTTTATTATTGCACGACGTCCTCTTTGCTCCAGATATTAGAAGAAATATCGTATCCGTGGTCATGTTAATGTCTTTAGATTATGAATGGAGGTTCTATAAACAGAAAGTTGACATTGTTTGTAATATTTCTTTAATTGGATCGGGTAATGTTTGTAATGGATTAATTGTTTTAAACACAATGTATGTTGATTCTTCTTCCATTAATGAAAGTTTCCATTTGACAAATGCTTCTAACTCTGAATCTGAGATCATTTGTTGGCATGCAAGACTTGGTCATATTGGACCAACTAGAATGGATAGACTTGCCAAAAGTGGCTTGCTATCTAATGCTTCAAAAGTTGAAATGTCAACTTGCGAACATTGTCTTGTAGGGAAAACTTGTCGCAAGCCATTTGGAATTGGCACAAGGGCCGAAGTTCCATTACAGCTTTTCCATTCGGACATTTGCGGTCCAATGAATGTTAAGACAAGACGCGGGAAGTCCTATTTCATCACATTTATTGATGACTTCACCCGTTTCGGTCACATTTTATTTGATTTCCCACAAACGTGAAGCTTTATCTTGCTTCAAAAACTATATGAGTTTAGTGGAAAATCAACTAGATCGCAAGATAAAGGTCTTGCGAACCGATCGGGGTGGAGAATATCAATCAAAGAGTTTTAAGGAACTCTGTGATGAAAAAGGCATAGTTCATCAAATAACTATGCCTTATACTCCGCAACAAAACGGTGTTGCGGAAAGAAGAAATAGGACATTGATGGAAATGGTCCGATCAATGATGTCTCAGGCAAATTTGCCCATCACCTTTTGGGGTGATGCATTATTGACGGCAGCATTCATCTTAAACCGTGTACCCTCGAAGTCGGTAAGTTCTACTCCTTATGAGTTGTGGAACAATAGAACTCCAGACTTAAGCATTCTAAAACCTTGGGGTTGTGCCTCTTACGCACATTTATCCTCTCACAAATATGGCAAACTTGGGCCACGTGGGAGGAAGTGTATCTTCATCCGATACGCTGAAAACTCTAAATGATATGTTTTCGTCGGTCAAGAGGACAATGGGGGTCTAATAGAATTCGAATCGAGGGATGTTGTCTTCTTGGAAAACGAGTTTCCAAGACAGGGTGAGATAAGTCAAGACTTATCCTTGTTTGAGACTTGGGATCAAGAAGGATCGGAACGTTCGAGTGGGAGAATTCTTGGTGAAGAAGAAAATACGTTTCAAACTTCACCAATGGATGATACGAACGATACCAATCCTATTCCGAGTGGGAGTGATATTATTCCAAGTGGGAGTGATGTCATTCCAAGTGGGAGTGATCAAACTCAAGCAAGACGTAGTAATCGAACGAGGCTAACACCTCTGAGATTTGAGGATGAATTTCCTCAAACATTCATGACATTACTACAAGATGATGACGAACCTGCAAATTTCAAACAGCCCGTCACATGCCCTGCTAAAGATAAATGGATAGCGGCAATGGAAGAAGAACTTCAATCCATGAAAACAAACCAAGTCTGGGACTTGGTTGATTTACCTAAGGGACGTAGAGCCATTGGGAACAAGTGGGGTCTCAAAATCAAGCATAAGGCTGATGGCTCCATCGAGAAATATAAAGCTCGCCTTGTTGCGAAAGGTTTCACGCAACAGGAAGGAATAGACTACGAAGAGACTTTCTCTCCTGTCGTGCGTTTTACCTCCATTCGCTTAATTCTGGCAATGGTGGCTTGTTTGGACCTCGAGTTACATCAGATGGATGTAAAGACTGCTTTTCTCAACGGAGAACTAAATGAGGAGATCTACATGGAACAACCAAACGGGTTCGTACAAGAAGAAAACAAACATAAGGTTTGTAAACTTCGTAAATCCATATATGGTCTTAAACAATCCTTAAGGCAGTGGTATATGCGCTTTCAAGAAGTCGTTTTGTCGTATGGTTTCTCCATGCTCGACGAAGACAACTGCGTATATATTAAGAGGATTAAAAACAAGTATGTAATTATGTCTCTTTATGTAGATGACATACTTATAGCCGGAAATGATAAGCATCTTATCATGGATATCAAAGCTTGGCTTTCATCCGTCTTTGAGATGAAAGACATGGGTAAAGCTGCATATATCCTTGGGGTTAAGATCTCAAGGAATCGTTCCAAGAAACTTCTTTCTCTCTCTCAAGAGACATATATAAAGAAAGTCTTAGAACGGTTTAATATGCAGGACTGCAAGCCAATTGATACTCCAATAAGCAAAGGCGAGGGTCTATGTTTGGAAATGTGTCCCAAAGGTCCAAAAGAAAAGAAAGCTATGGAAAAGGTTCCATACTCCAGTGCTGTCGGGAGTCTGATGTACGCCATGATGTGTACCAGACCGGACATTTGCTATGCTGTTGGTATGGTAAGCCGTTACCAATCCAACCCAGGACAGGCACACTGGAAAGCGGTGAAGAGGATATTAAGGTACCTCAAAGGGACTGCGGACTATGCGTTATGCTATCAAGGCAATACCTTGAGACTCGAAGGCTATACCGATGCTGATTGGGCAGGTGATCTCGACGAGCGAAGATCTACCTCAGGCTTTGTTTACTTGCTCGGGAATGGTGCAATATCCTGGAGCAGTAAGAAGCAAACCTGCATCGCCCTATCAACCATGGAAGCCGAATTCGTAGCATTCAGCATGGCGGTCCAAGAAGCTGTTTGGCTTAGGAAATTATTAGACAGGCTAACGGATGCCACTGACTCGAGCACTGTTCCTATATACAGTGATAGTCAAGCTTCGATTGCATATGTCAAAGATCCTAAATTTCATTGTAAGACCAAACACATTGATATTCGATTCAAGTTTGCGAAGGACTATGACAAACGGAAGGAAGTAGACATAGGATACATATCCACGCATGAGATGATAGCGGATCCCCTTACTAAGGTGATCCCCAGAGATGTGTTTTTCAAACACTTATCATCTATGGGAATGCGTAGGTGCTGAGCTGTATCATGTAATATTTCCCATGTCTATAGAAGATCAAATTTTAATTTGCATACAAGTTTCTTACAAATGATTTTATATACATTTGTGTTTAAGTCTCAGCTATTTTATTGTGTGTATGTCGGACAGATTAAGGTTGGCTCTCTCACATGAGTAACCGCCTTATCTTATCAGATGGATAAGATAGAGATGAGACTAGTTTAAAGTCAAAATCATTAGACACATTATTTAGAGTCGTGACTTAAACAAGATAGTCGAATGAAAGATCTGCATCATATGGATGCTTACAAAAGATCTGAGATCTGTATCACAAGGATATTTGAAAGAGATCTCATAGGATTTTTTAAATCCTATTTGTCTTATGCAGGATGAGAGTCTGTGAATATTTCACAAGTAGTAAGGGGACTCAAAAAGATAGGCACTGTGGTGTCTGATCTTTCATCCGTACAAAATCATTAAGACATACTCTCCCTGGGAAAGGAGTGATGTTGTAATACGTGTTCATACCACGTATGCATTTCGACCACTGAGTTAGTAGCAATAGTGTTTGCTATTATGTGAGACTCAAAGGCCATATGGGTCTTAAATCTTACCCTCAAGGACTCCAATTGGTTCCTTTAGATTTGACGAGATGATCGCTATCTTAGCGTGTTGCTAATGGGCTATGATAATTCGGCTCGGCGGGGCACGTTAGAAAAGCGAATCAAGTCAAGATCAGAAGGTTCGCAAGAAGAGGAAGATTGATTTCATATTCGCATTTGGACTTTAATGATTCAAAGCTGGCTAGCCAATTGTAATCCAGATGGGATTCAATTGTTGAATATAAAGTATAAGAAATGTGAAGAAATAATCTAGGGTAAAGCATGCGTTGAACTACTCAACTTTACACCTTCGAGGTCGTTGTGTATCTCTAACAAGTGCACAACAACAGACTCTACGCGCATGACGGTCGCACGGTCTATTTCTCGGTATGATAGATGAAAGAACTAAGAGAAAGACGTTCTCTTACAATCCCCTCAAGTGTGAGTGGGAGATGTTGGATATGGAAGACGTTAGTACACCCTTGTAGGGGATGTACGAGGGAATACGGACCTTGAACATCGCGTACACGAAGTCGTGCGCAAAGGGAATATGTTCCCTTACGGAGAGGATCTCTAGATTGATGGGAAAGTCGCATTATATGTGCATAAGTGCATGCGACATATGGCTAATAAAGGGGTAATATCTTAAGCTTATATTGTACCATGCATATGGTACAACTTAAGCTTATAATATGCCATGTACGATGGTACACCTTAGTTAAATTGTTCCAAAGGAACAATTGCTCCTAAAATAACTACCTTGGGGGCTATAAATAAGACCCAAGGGTTAGCCTTTTTCCTTACACTTTTGCATGGCATTCTTGCATGCATTTTCATTCTAGCGAAGCTCTGCCGAAATACTTCCTCTCCCTCTATCCAAGTTCTTAATCTAAAGTAGAGATTTAGATTGTGGATTTAGTAGCCTTACTCCGTTCGTGAGAAGACTCGATCCGTCGTGGCGAATCCGAAGGCAAAGTTCCGAGACTACCGTGCCGCATACGCAAGCGTAAGTCTCAACTTTATTTATCGATCCTAACTCTGTTTTGGCAGGATCCTACACTCAGTGCCATTGGAGCACTTCTATATCTGGCTAACTGTACGCGTCCCGATATAGCGTTTACAGTTAATCTTCTAGCCAGATACAGTGCAGCGCCCACAAAGCGCCACTGGAACGGAGTAAAGCATCTTCTACGATACCTTCAGGGTTCCATTGATCTTGGACTTTACTACCAGAGAGGTGCCTCCCCCAAATTGTTTGGTTATGCTGATGCAGGTTATCTCTCAGATCCGCACACGACAAAATCCCAAACTGGTTTTGTTTTTACCTACGGAGGTACTGCTATCTCCTGGAGATCGGTGAAGCAAACCACGACAGCTACATCATCCAACCATTCAGAGCTCATTGCGATCCACGAAGCAAGCAGAGAGTGTTATTGGCTCCGATCCGTCGTCCAACGCATTCTTCAATCTACTGGCCTGAAGACCGGTGATTTAGAGCCTACCGTTCTGTTTGAAGATAACGCTGCATGCATTGCTCAACTTCAAAAAGGCTACATCAAGGGCGACAGGACGAAGCACATATCTCCCAAGTTTTTCTGGACACATGAGCTAAATGAGGACAAGCAGATCGATGTTCAGCAGATACAGTCCTGCAATAACTTAGCTGATCTTTTTACTAAGTCTTTGCCCAAATGTATTTTTGTAAAACTTGTAAAGAACATTGGCATGCGACAACTGAAAGACCTGCAAGCCTGAAGCTTGTACGGATCAGGGGGAGTAACCTGTGGGTTGCACTCTTTTCCCTTAAGCTGTTGGGTTTTTCCCACTGGGTTTTTCACAGCTAAGGTTTTAACGAGGCAAACACTCTTACTCTGGATCCAGAAGTATCCACCCCTCTTTGCCTCAAATGCTGAGACCAAAGTGATGAATGGGTAAGGGGGAGTGTTATGAATGAGGGAGGCCTTTGGCCTCCCCTCCTTCATTACCCACTATCATTAGTCCCCATTACGATGAGTAATGGGGACTCTTGGTCTCCTTGAGGCCTTTCATCTTCTCCCCTATATCAATATATAGAGAACCATGGCCTATGGCCATGGTTACTCATTCCTTTGGCTATGAAAGAAAATTTTTGTTTATAATTTTATTACAATAGAAATCCTCTGTAATAGAATTTCTAAATATATAACTAATAATATATTAATTTATTTTTAAGAGTAAATATAAATAAATAAGAATTATCAACTCATTAATAATTCATTAATTCCGACTAATTTAGAAGTAATAATTGAATTTTAGTTTGATGTGTTTCCTTTTTAATTTGGTTGAACCCTTGATTTTGAATTTATTATTGCGGAAAGCATTGGCAATAAAATTTTCAAAAGATGTTAATTATAGAAAATAAATTTACTTTTAAAACTATTTATTACTAGATTTGAAATAAAAAATAAAATGCACTTTTTTGACAGGAAAATTAAGATGAATTTATCAAATAAAAACCTTAGAATATGAATGTGTGATGTTCTTTTTCTGTCTCTTATGGATTTTTAGTTGGTTTCAATTTCGATCCCAAAAGTAGAATTTTAAAAAACACCTCCAATAATCTAAAAATTTGCCATCAGGGCTCATGATATTAGTCTAGTAACTAATTTTCGTATTTTTCGATGCCGATGTATCTTCACTAGATAAAACCTATTATTATCCATCATATTCATCTAGTTATTTCAAATGCCTCCCTCTTATGGATGTAAATGGATATAGATTTCTAAATTAAATCTGTATCCTTTCGGATGTGGATATGGATATTAAAATTGTCGATCAGATAGTATAAAGATTGTTACGACCTAAAGATCGTGATAGCCCGACTTTCTACACCAATCCACCAAATACCCTACCTACCCCTCTTTTCCTCCGCAGAGGCCAGCTGGCCCAGCAATAGGGCACCAGGGGCCGCGACTTCAAGGACCGCTCATTTACTCCCCCAGCGACAGGGCACCAGACTACCCGGGAGTCCGACGCGACCGAAGTAAGGGCGCACCCCGCTGTGACCGGTGACGGGGCCAAACTCCGCCGTGGTCCCAACTGTCCGCTCGTTCGTCCCCTCACCAGCTCACCGGGAACAACGTGCAAGGCGCGCGACCGGACATCGCGTCTTCCATCCGGGACGACCTGGCGACCTAATCGACAACCCCGTCCCTCGGACACACTTCCACGACTCTTTGGCACATCGGACACGACAAACAACCTAGTACAAGGACATTACTGACACTTTCACCATCCGACCATCTGATAAAGCACCCCCTGGCCGCTGCACCTCCTGACACTTAATGCTTTTGGCCCTGACACCTTGACAAAAGTGCCCCGGGCCGTTGCGTCGTCTGACAAAAGCGTAGCTCACACCCTTGATCCTGACACCTCGTCCGAAGCTTCCGCTCACAGCAAGGCCAGCTCAGCATGCCAGATCAGCCCCACCTAACCGCCTCCAATAGGTATAAATACCGCTTCGCCTCCAACGAGGAAGGGGTTGGCAAATTCACTCTCAATCTCATTATTCACACGCAAGAGCAAAGGTCTTCCATATCTTTGTTCTTCCACCTTCGATAGCTCGACACGTACGGTCGACTCACTCTTAGTCCGACTTGCGTGTCTGGCCCCCACTTTAAGTCCTATTACTAACTTAGGCATCGGAGAGGCTAAGGGTTGAACCACAACCCGGCCTTTTTGATGACCTGCTCCTTGTGCAGGTCAGCCCATAGTCTTGGATTGCGCTCCGCCTTCCCCCAGCAGTGCGGTCGTAAGGTAAAGCCTTCGGAGGAATTGATTCCGTGGCCGGTCCTCGTTGTGCGCTTAGCCTCTTCATCACACAAATCACCTGTTAAACAGCCTTCCCTAATCACCACCAAATTATAACCATCGTGCCCTTGGTTCCCTGTAATATAAATTCATTGTACGTGAGTTCTACCCTGCAACAATTGGCACCGTCTGTGGGAACGAAGGGGCACACCCATGTCAAACCTCATACAATCAACCGAAACCCTGACAACGGCAAGGACCCCATGGATCAAGAATCGCACTCTCACCCCGTGACTCCCGCGACTAATCCACCTCCGGAGGTGGAGGTCAAGACAGTCCAGGCCTCTGCCCATACGGTGCAGCAGAGCTTCGAGGCCTTCGTCAAAATGATGGCGGGCTTCACGGAAGGCAGGACTGAAGCGCCCCCTGGCCCCGCTGAGCCTGAGGCAAAATCTTCACCCTCAGTTCGATGAAGAAGTAGGAGACAAAGGGCTCGCCGAGGAGATAGCGGCCCAACAGAGGCTCCTGGAGGAAGAGATGGAGATCGCACGGCTGCGAAGGCGCCAGGAGGAGGTGGCTACTGACGCACCTGTAACCGACACCTAGGTTCCACCTGGCGGTGTCACAATCGCCAGGCGTAATATGGCCCCCTAGGCTACGATTTCGGGCTCAATCCACAAGCGGACAGTGTCGAGTAATACTATAAAAGAAGTCGGATCCCACATGGACGGTGATAGTGTCTATAAATTCTCAGTCTATTTTTAAACGTGGAAGTAAGATAGCTGTCGGGTAACAGATTTGGGTTGGTTGTCGTTTGTTGTAATATCAATAAAAACAACTGGGGCTTTAGGGATCGCCACTAGGATCATTGGGGGTTGATGATAGATAGGATCCTTACATTGCATTAGGGCTAGGGAATTAATCTCCCAATTCGTACCACTCTCGTGGGTTAGAATTGTGGGGTATTTCGGGTGCTCTCGTTGATGTAATGGCGGTAGCCGTCAACGTAACTGTACAGTTCGTTGATGGATCCCCTCAAGGCGCGAGCCGGGCATGGTCACATGCCTTGGTTGGATCTATCGATTTCCCTATTCAAATCCCTAGATACCCCTTAAGCACATCAATTCCACAGACCGTGGGCATGATCTCAGTACGGGTTATCTACGGAGTCGGTAGGATCTACCGAAATACAATCCTAAATCCCCAATTCAACGTAGGGATCCAGATCTACATTTTTCCCTAGAATCCTAGGGCTAACCCATCAACCTTAGAATGAATCTACTCAGACATCGCAATAGAAATGCACAAAAGCACCAATTTCACAGAAGAAGACATATTAGCAATTGAGAGATTAGGGCTAAAATAAACTTACAGCGAGAATAGATGAACAACAGATCCAGACAAAAGCAAAAGAAAAAATCTTCAGTAATTGATCCAAAAATCGCTACAAAAATAAGTCTCCAAGATTCCCTACAAAAATCGCTCTCCGCTTCTCTCAAAATTCCTAACCAAAAAGCTAATGGAAGTCTCCCCTCGTCCTCCCAGATCGCGAGCCTTCAGCGCTGCCAAAATCGCGCGCATCGCGCTCGTTCAAATCTTTCCAGAAATGCCCCTAGGATAGCCGACCAAGTAGGCTACTCGGTCCGAGCAGCTTCTGCTCGGTCAGTGGCTTGGCCCGAGTAAGTGAGATGCTCGGCTGCTTGGAGAATTTGAAATCGTTTTACCCGAACCGAGTAGGACTCTGCTTGGTCCGAGTAGGCTCGGCTGGGTCTGATACTCGGGCTCTACTCGGGCGCTGCTCGGGCTGTGAAATCTGAGGTGGCTCGACCGAGCAGATGAGCTGCTCGGTCCGAGTCTGCCCGTATCCGTCGCTGCTGTAATTGACATGGCTCGGTCCGAGCAGCTGAGCTGCTCGGACCGAGCATTTTCTGGGAAATGCTGCAGCAAGGCTCATGGGCTTCTCTCTCTGCTCTCTCTCTCTTTTCTCTCTCCAATGGCTCCGGGAACACGACGAACTCCTCCAGATCCTCGCTAACAGGCTCACGGGCATGTCGGACGTGTCCACACCCGGATAGGGGTCCAAATCGCTCCAAAATCCCTGAAAATTCACGAAACACTACGAAACTAGAAAATATCGTCAAAAATGCAGAATCATAGTAAAAAGTGGGATTTGGACGCGAAAACGATATGCAATGCGATGAGATAATGATATGAAAATGATAGAAAATATGGACACATCAAAATCCTCCAAGCTTACCTCTTACTCGTCCTCAAGGAAGATGAATAATTGGTACGCCGGGAGGAAAATGAAACGAAAATAAGAAAATGAAAATAGAGAGGAATGAAAAACAAAAAGAGATAAGTAAGAGGAAAGTGCTAAGGATGATCGGTCAGATCTCAGGCCCAAATAGTATATCACGATGCTCTGAGTGCTAAACATACATGCTATTGGTAATTTCTAGCTTTATATATCATATGACATGCAGTGCATGCAAAGAAAAGGGATCCACTGAAATAACACCGTTAAGTCATATCAATCTCATGCAATCCCTAGAGTCTAGTATAAAGGAGTTGGCAACGCCCTTTTCAATCACAGATATGCAAGGAGCACAAAATATTCACACAACATACAATAAAGAATAGGAAAAATCATGCCATTCAGATATTCAATTCGATACATGAAAAATCTCCAAAACTAAAGTAATTCGTAAAGTTTGGGTTTTATAAAATCTATCTGGTGTGCACCGTCTCCACTCTAATGTCACGCTCACTCATGTAATCAGTTGGTTTACCCCCCAAACTTAGCTTGATGCGTCACATCAAGGAAAATGATATGGAAATTTTATTTTTTTCTCAGAATAAATGATAGCTTCTAATGAATTGATATAACACCGTATTTATTCATTTTCTTTCTTTTTTTCAGATATGAATATATACACATTTTTTTTCTTTTTTTCTTTTTTTTCAATAGAAGCTATACTTTTCTTTTTGGGTTTTGGGAAGTGAGATGCGGTAAAGGTAGCTATGGGGGTGCAACCAACTGATATATAGATATATAAAATAGATATATGGAGAAGGAAAATAATGGGACTCTTGATCACTCCTTATTTTACACCCTTTTTCCGCATGTTTGCATGCCATTTAGATCGCCCAAATCATGTTTTTCACGATATATCGACGATATTGCGATGCTTTTCACGATTTGTTGTTTTTGTCGCATTTCAGATGATTTGGCGCGATTTGGAGTGATCTCGAGATGCGCTTACTCTAGACGGTCACCAACGACCTCCCCGAGGGGTATTTTGCTGTTGGAGAGGAGCGGAAGAAGAACGGACGTCGCAGGAGCGACGAGGAGGCCAAAACAAGCAGATTGGGCATTTTTTGTGTCCCACTCGGCCGAGTGGAGGAGCCACTCAGCCGACCAGCGAGACACTGCTCGGCCGACCAGAACAGACACGATTTATGTGTGCACTCGGCCGAGCACCGAAGACCACATCGGCCGAGTGACGAGACCCCGTCCGCCCGAGTGGCACCCAGACGAAGCCCTTCCAAAACATCCAAGTTAATGTTTTTCGGCTGCCTGAACTTCAGAAGACCCACTCGGCCGAGTGGTTAATCCCGTCCGCCCGAGTACTATGAAGCCATCGGCCGAGTGACGACAACTCACTCGGCCGAGCAGCCCCCGAAGTAGAGACCCCTGAAGGCCCCGACTTACTGGAAAATTACAGGGTTCTCACTCGGCCGAGCGACTTTTGTCACTCGGCCGAGTGCGATGCGCTGCCTGTAGCGAAAACTGCGGAAAACAGGCTGTGCAGGGGTATTTTGGTCACAGTTTTTGGACGATTTTGAGGGCTATTTAAGCCCTGTTTTTACCCTAGTTTAGAGAGCCTCTCTCTTAGATTTTTTTGCAGCTTTTTAGATTAGTTTTAGCCTTATTCTTGTGATTGGAGAGGAGACAAAGATTGGAATTTTGTTGGATTAATTGAAGAACTCCATTGGTTTGCATCTCTTTTCCTTAAAAATTCTATTTTTATTGCTTATCTCAATATTGTGATGAATTCCATTGCTTATTTCAACGATTATTTTTGTGATCTTGCTATGATTTGTGAGTAGTCTCCACGTCTTGGGGCGTGGGGATGAACCCTACAAGCCCATTTTCATATTTGTGATGAATTGGTAGAAATTGAGCTAGAATTGTTATTAGGGATTAGATTGGGATCAATTTACTACGGATGGCTAGGTATTCATATCAATTGGGATTTGCAAGAGATTGGATCCCAATTTGATAGGAAACCCTAGAAATCCGAATTGGGTTGGAGTCGGATTTTCGAAGTATCGGTTTGCAAGAGATTGGACCGATACTAGGATTTCCGGTTGCAATTCCATGCCGATACTCGTTTGCAAGAGATTGGACGGGTAGGAACTATCCCAATCTAGGTCGTGGACCGAGTTTGCAAGAGATTGGGCTCGGTACGCGATTGAACGATGATGTTGATCTTAATGCTAGCTTCCCTAGGCTAGGGTTTGCAAGAGATTGGACCCAAACCTAGGATAGCTATAGACCGGCAACAGCGCGAGAGCGTGAGCTTGGTTCTACATTCAGTTGCAACTAGTTCATCCGAATTCTTATTCAAGCAATTTTGATACCGATAAACCACATTTATGAAATACGGTGAGTAGCGGGGATTCCCCATTCCCTATACGTTCTTTATTTGATTTGATATTTCCGCATTTTTGTCTGACGATTGTGACAGGATCGCCAAAGGCAAATTCCTCTCTTAAATAGCCAGGTTGATTTGAACAAGCACGGTCATTCGTCCTCCCTGTGTTCGATATCCCGCTTGCCGCTATACCGTGCGCTTGCGGTAAAACTACAACCGTTCTTTGGGTCACATCCCGGAGCGATCAAGTTTTTGGCGCCGTTGCCGGGGAAGGCATTTTGACGGCGTTCGTCATCGACCACCCGGTTACTTCTATTTCTCTCTTTACTTTTTTCTGTTCGCACATTCTCCCTGTATTTTGCATAAGGTCTTTGCAGGAAGGATTGAGAATGCAATGTCAACAATAGAACTCAGTCAGGAAGACTATGTCTCCTTCACAGACCTCCTCATGGAGCTTGTCGATGAGGTCCACACTACCGGAGCTTTTGCTATCGACGTCAAGGACCCCGACGAACAACTGTTTGCTAGTTTCGTGATGGACCAGATCTCCCCGGAGGGGACTATCGGGGGCAATGTCAGAGTTGACGTGATCGACGACAAATTATATTTCGAAGTCGGTGGAACAAGTGCTGAGGATCACTATACTTCGGAAGGATCTTCAGAGCAAACCAACGTTCAGGGAGTTACACCCCATGACACTTACCCTTGCTTCTATGAATCGTCTGATGTGTTTCTTGTTTCCAGGGATGAACTGGAGCCGAGTGAAAGCTCTGACGAAGCTAGCGCAGAATCGGAGAATGCTTATTTCGATGCATCATCCTCACTAAGTAGTGAGTCTGACTCTTCACAAGAGAGCGCGCCACCTGAGCACGAGCTAGACCCGGATGGCAAGGAAGGAGCGGAACTCATGCGAGCCGATGAAGTAGAAGGAGAGGCGCCTCTTCAGGTAGAACTTAAACAGTTACCTCCGAATCTAAGGTACGCCTTTTTGGGTAACAAATTAACTTTCCCGGTGATAGTAAACTCCCACCTAGCGCCAGACCAACTTGAAAAACTCCTAGACGTTCTTAGGAGCCATAAAGATGTCCTGGGATACACTATCTCCGATCTAAAAGGGATAAGCCCTAGGCTTTGCACGCATAGGATCCATTTGGAAGATGCCGACGCCACCTCCATGGAGCCTCAAAGGCGGTTAAACCCGAACATGAAGGATGTGGTTAAAAAGGATATCCTAAAATTGCTAGAAGCCGGTATAATATATCCTATCTCTGACAGTAGATGGGTTAGCCCCGTTCACGTCGTCCCTAAGAAAGGGGGATGACTGTCATAAAAAATGAAAAAGGTGAGCCAATATCTACGCGCACTGTCACGGGATGGCGAATGTGCATTGACTATATGAAACTCAATAAAGCCACCCGAAAGGACCATTACCCATTGCCATTCATTGATCAAATGCTTGAACGCCTCGCAAACCATAAATACTTTTGCTATCTAGATGGGTATTCGGGTTTCTTCCAAATCCCTTTGCACAAAGATGACCAAGAAAAGACAACTTTCACTTGTCCCTATGGCACCTATGCCTACCGTAGGATGCCGTTTGGCCTTTGTAATGCTCCCGCCACTTTTCAGAGGTGTATGACATCCATATTTTCCGATTACATTGAAAATATTATGGAAGTTTTTATGGATGATTTCTCGGTTTATGGAAGTGAGTTTGACTCTTGCTTGGAAAATCTCACTAAAGTCCTGAAAAGGTGTCAACAAAACAATCTCACTCTCAATTGGGAGAAGTGTCACTTCATGGTCACGGAAGGTATAGTTCTCGGACATCTTGTTTCCTCAAGAGGAATTGAGGTAGATAAAGCAAAGATTGAGGTAATCGAAAAACTTCCTCCTCCTATTAATGTCATGGGCATTAGAGGCTTTCTTGGTCACGCGGGGTTTTACCGCCGCTTCATCAAGAATTTCGCCTCGATCGCCCGACCGCTTACTTCCTTGCTCGCTAAAGATATTCCTTTTGATTTTTCAGGAGAATGCTTGCAAGCCTTCAACACCTTGAAGGAAGCGCTAGTCTCCGCGCCCATCATACAACCACCGGATTGGAGCCTTCCTTTTGAGCTAATGTGTGATGCTAGCGACCAAGCCATTGGAGCGGTATTGGGACAAAGAAAAGATAGGAAGCTTCATGCGATATACTATGCGAGCAAGACATTGGATGACGCGCAGAGAAACTACACAACTACCGAAAAGGAGCTTCTAGCGGTCGTTTATTCCATAGAGAAGTTTCGCTCCTACCTCCTCGGTTCCAAGGTGATTGTCCACACCGACCATGCGGCATTGAAGTATCTTTTAAACAAGAAGGAGGCCAAACCTCGGTTGATTAGGTGGATACTCTTGTTGCAAGAGTTCAACTTAGAGATCAGAGATAAGAAGGGTACGGACAATGTCGTGGCGGATCATTTATCCAGGCTCATGCGTGACAAGGAGGACGAGAGTTTGCCTATCAACGACACATTCGTGGATGAGAGGCTATATGCCATAAGGACCGGTGAAGTACCTTGGTACGCGGACTTCGTCAACTACTTGGCTTGTGGAATCAAACCGCATGGGATGTCTACGCAACAAACGAGGAGATTTCTGCATGAGGTCCGTAGCTATTTTTGGGAAGATCCCTACCTTTTCAAGATATGCAAAGATAGTGTCATTCGTAGGTGTGTTTCTAAATAGGAGGCGACATCCATTATTTTGCATTGCCACGGTCTACCATGCGGAGGACATCATGCCGCCTCTAAAACAACCGCTAAGATCTTGCAGAGCGGATTCTTCTGGCCAACAATGTTTAGGGACACCCACGCTTTTGTGAAGGGGTGCGATAGATGCCAACGGATCGGGAATATCTCCAAGCGTAATGAGATGCCGATGAGACCCATCCAAGAAATTGAGCTTTTTGATTGTTGGGGAGTAGACTTCATGGGGCCATTTCCGTCGAGCAATGGTAACAAGTACATCCTATTGGCCGTTGACTATGTCTCCAAATGGGTGGAAGCAATTGCCACCCCTACCAATGATGCAAGAGTCGTATCCAAGTTCTTTAAGCAAAATATCTTCCCGCGCTTTGGAGTGCCGCGTACCTTGATAAGCGACGGGGGAAGCCACTTCATAGAGAACAAGTTTGAAGCCATGCTAAAGAAGTACGTGGTAAATCATAGAGTTGGCATGGCATATCACCCCCAGACAAGCGGCCAAGTGGAAGTCTCAAATAGAGAAATCAAGCAAATTCTCGAAAAGACGGTGGATCGATCTAGAAAGGATTGGTCAATGAAGCTAAACGACGCTCTATGGGCATATCGCACGGCCTTCCGCACTCCCATAGGCACCACACCGTTCCGGCTCGTTTATGGGAAAGCTTGCCACTTACCCGTAGAGTTGGAGCACCGCGCATATTGGGCCATCAAAACCTTTAACTATGATTACAAGAGTGCCGCGGTGAGGCGACTCTTGGACATCAACGAGCTTGATGAGATAAGAAGAGACGCCTACGAAAGCTCAAGAATTTACAAGGAAAGGACCAAGATTTTCCACGATGCCCGCATAACCGTCACGGACTTCAAAGTAGGAGACAAGGTCTTGCTCTACAATTCCCGGCTCCGACTATTTCCCGGTAAGTTAAGGTCACGTTGGTCCGGACCTTTCACCATCAAGCACATACAACCGGGAGGAGCCTTCGAGTTGGAAAGCAAGGACGGTGCCACATTCAAAGTAAATGGTCAAAGGCTCAAGCACTATTCCGAGGGAATCCCGACGGGCGAAACCAATAGAGTATATTTGCTTAAGGAGCGGTCGGATGATCTCTCGGACCTCCTTGATGAGGTGATAGAGGAGGCGATCCCCCACTCAATTGGCGCTCTTTTTGACGAAGATTTAGAGGAAGGCCCGGATTTAGGCCAAGATGAGAAGATAGATGATTCCCCCGACCTCTCCGCTGAAGATGATGAAGGCGACGCTGATGTCGCAAGGATTCGAGAGCTCTGCAAGCTCTTGAAATTGGAGTCTCCGAAGAAAGCTCCGCCGCCACGGAGATCGGCATCACCGGTAAAGCCGTTGACCGGAGCAAATGCTAGCTTGGGGGAGCCTCCCCCCAACACTATTCGAGATGGGAGACCACCGCGGGAGAACACGACGCCGCAACTTCCCAATCCGAGCGTTCTCCCCGGAAAGTTTGATGGGTGCATCTCATATGCGCCAAACATCCCGCATTGATTGAAAATTATAGGGGGTCGAGCTCATGACCTTAAACGAGCGCTTGTCGAGAGGCAACCCGACGGTTTTTGCTTTATTTTTACTTTTTCTTTATTTTCGTTTTAGAAATTTTTAGTGTTTTGAGTCGTTCGCCCAAAAATTTTGTGATAACGGGTCCTATTTTTCTTGACAGGAGAGGAGATAGGTAGATCCATCATGAGGAGGATGAACGGGATGACGAGGAGCGCCCCAAGAAGGCGCCCGACGCTTAGGAGGAAGATGGAATCGACTGGAGGAAGAAAGACGGAGTTTAGAGCCCAAACGAAGACAAACAGCAGAACACAAGGCTCACTCGGCCGAGCATACTAGTCACTCGGCCGAGTACAAAAGTTCGTCCGGCCGAGCCGCTCACGAACGAGGGAAGTATGCTGTACCCAACTCTCTGTTTATTTTCCTGATTCCAATATAACTGCTACTCGGCCGAGTATATATATTCACTCGGCCGAGTAAAACGGATAACCTCCTAGGGCGAGTCTTGCCGAGTAGCTTGAGTCACTCGGCCGAATGGACTTACTCCACTCGGCCGAGGCTGGCAAGGCCACTCGGCCGATGCGTAAGCGGGGAGGAATTTTCTATTGACCTTACTCGGCCGAGTGACCTAGTCACTCGGCCGAGTCGTAACTTCTGCTATATAAGGGGTCGAGGGGGACACGTTTTTCGAAACGCTGAAACCGATCGCGCCCCCGACCTTTCAGCTTCCCTCGCCCGCTCGCACCCCCCTACTCATTTGACCGCCGTTGCCACGCCACCGCTCGGCCAGCCACCGCCGGCCGACCACTCGCCGCACTTCGCCCGAGTCGCCGCCGGCGGCCGTGTCTCCGGCCACCTCCGGTACCCCCTATTTCGCCTTTTTCGCCTCTTTTTGAGTATTTTTTTGAGGATCCATGTGTTAAACGACCCCCAAACCCAAATCAATTCCTATATCTATCTATGATACCCCTAATGCTATATACGTTTTGATTATTACTCACTGATATCACTATTTCATGCGCAGGTTGCTTTTTGGAGCCTAGGGGAGCCCAGGGGAGCTTCTCGGGACTGATTTGAGCTTCGTGGAGGCGCGGACTTCGCACGCTTCCATTACTGAGCACTCTTGGCGTGTCTGGGTATACTCCTTCCACTCTTTTACACACCCCGCACTTTTTTCACTTTTCGGCGCGCTCAGGACCGATATGCCGCCCCGGACACGGCCGCGGTCGAAGAGAGCTTCCGTCAAGCGGAAGCGGTCGGATGATACCGGCCCCTCCCACGAGTTGGAGGACTCTCCTCCACCGTCTCCCACACACGCCGTCCACCCAGCACAGCCTGCAGGCCCCGCACACCTCGCACAGCCTGCAGTGCACCCACAGCCCGCACAGCCTCTCCCTGCCGCTGCACAGCCACCACCTCCGGCTCCACTGGTCGGGCCGCTCGGGATTACGTTCCGAGACGACGCACACCGCGCCGTCTTCGATCGTATCTCCCAGCGCTCGATCGTACCCTCCAGGTTTGCACACCTCGCTGACCTAGGACGCCTGGGGGTACTAGAGGGGATGCTCACGTTGTACGACAACGTGGGCTGGCGAGATTTTCTGCAGGTGTCGGCGGATACGTTTACCCGCCCGACACTTGAGGTTCTGAGTTCGATCGCCCGGACCGACGAGGGATGCTCGTTTCGGTTCATGGATCGAGAGTGCCAGGTCACTCTCGATATGATGAGAGCGTTTTTCTCGTGGCCCGCTGTCCCCGGTGCCGATCGCGGTTACAGCCCCACCCATATCCCCCCACCTTCCTTCGACGCCGGTGCCTTCTGGGCCCGGATTACGGGTCTTCACGCTGCCTTTGACCCTAGTAGGGCCAAGGCCTCGGCCATTGTCCATCCCTGCCTCCGCATTGCTCAGCGCCTTATGGCGACGACCTTTTTGGCCAGATATGAGCCGGGCACGATGTCTACGCCAGAGCTCTACATGCTCTACGCGATGACACGTCCCAGAGCTCTATCTAGGGATGGCGATGAGCTTGTCCCCGCCGTCGTGATCGATATCGCGTCATGGTTTTTAGACCGCATCATTGTATCGGTGGGCGCTCGCTCACCGATATGCTGCGGCGGCCTGATCACCTTGCTTGCTCTTATGACCGGCGAGGACTTCCCCGACGACTTGCGACGCGTCCCGGGCCCCACTTCTCTGTCGATAGATGTTATGGCCCGGATGAAGATGCTTCGTCCGCACGGTGAGCGTCACTGGGTCTGGTTGCACGGCCCTTACGGGGCCGATTACATGATTCTCCCGAGCCCTGCTCGGACTCAGATTGCACCAGCCCACGTTGACTGGCTCCCTGCGATGGATGTTCTCATCCCTGCTTCTTACGTGCTCGAGGCCGAGGAGGCCGAGCAGGCCCACGCTGCCCCTGTAGACCCTGTTGCACACCCTGCCGAGCCTGCTGCCGAGCCTGTTGACCCAGTGGCCCCTCAGCCCATACCTGACGTTTCCGCTGCTCCTGACACCTCTGTCGGTGTCGAGAGCACCTCAGCTGAGCCCACTTCCACCACCTCCACCACTTTCGAGGCTGTCACCACCACTCCCACCACCACCACTGGCCCTCTGTCCGTCGATCCTCTTTGCTCCGCACTCCCCGAGCGCCCACCGACCTTTGTTGAGAGTGGAGAGCCCTCGTTTGCCGCGGTCGTGGAGACCATGGCTAGCATGATCTCCGCTGGGGTTGCGCCTTTTGGTCCACACACTTCCACCCCAGCGGTAGTCACCTCTGTCTCCACCCCTGCTGTATTTTCTGAGAGCGTCGTGGCGTTTGTCCACACTTCTGTGCCACTGACCTCTCTGGCCGCCTCGCTGCCATTTTTGCACTCTTCTTTCGCTGCTGCTGCCTCCACTTCTCACCAGCCGGTGCCCCGGCCTCACACTGAGGCCAGGCCCACATTCGCAGGCGCAGCACCTTTCGTACCCTTCCCCGCTGAGCCCGTCACCTACGCGACCCGAGTTCGCCAGCCCCGCCCTGCACAGCCCCGCCCGGTGCGTCCCTCTGCACCACCTCCCCCTGACACTGTACTTCAGAGCATTCGTGCTCTAGAGGGGGCGGTGAGTGGCCTCAGAGGCGACCTTAGGACCCTGTCCGCCACCGTCTCTGCGATGGCTGGCCGCTTCGAGCTGCTACCGCAGATCCATTACTGTCTCACCCAGGTTCTGGAGCGTCTCCCGCGCGTACCCCCACCCACCCAGCAGGTTCCCGCCCATACTTTCACACACACCCGACCTGCTACCACTTCCACACCCACACCCGCTCAGCCACCTAGACAACCACCACCTCCGCCTCAGGACGGAGACGGTGCAGCACCACCTTCCTAGGCACCCTTCATGACATCGATTCCTTTTGCCGTTGTGCTGCCCGTTTCTGCTGGGTCCTGATGCCTTTTTGTCCACCCCCCTCCCCTCACTTATTTTGGGATTCTCTTTTTGATCATATCTTTATATATCTTTTTTGGGAGAGAGGGAGAGTTTTTGGTGCCACTTATATATCTGTATCACTCCTATCTGTGCATGCATCATGTCCGCATCATATTTTCATATCTTTATTTTTCTTTTTATTTTCTTTTTTCCATGCATGCATCCTCACTTGCCCCTCCCATCGCTTGTCTCTCGGTGTGCCACGCTTTGCATATTGAGGACACTGTGCCATTTAGCTTGGGGGAGTGAGTTCTCACGTTCTTTTTCGATTTGCCACCTTTATTTTTAGTTTTTCACACCATTTTTCGCATTTGCACTTATTTTTCATCATTTTTCTTTTATTTTGCCATGCATCACGTTTTTCTTATTTTTTCTGTGTGCCGCATTGCAAATAGTTCTATTTTCCCTTTATCTTTATTTCTTTCCTTTTTTTTCCATCTCATGCTAGAGATGACTTTTCTGTGATGATGACTACGTGGAGTTAGATTATTCTATATGCATGCTATATTTGTCATGTCTTAGATTTTATTCCTGATATCATATGCTATGACTTGCATTGCATTTAGAGATAGTAACCCACACTTTTTTCCGCATGAAAATGGATGAAATTTTATTATTAGCTGAGTCTGAATATTCATATGTATGCTATCACAGAAAACACACCAAGATTCATGCATTGAATGCTTATATCTGGAGTACTGATTTCTTTTCCTATATCACTTCTATATGCATGAATTGTACACCTCACTTCAGGATGATTGAATGATGTTAGCAATGATAAATCTGGATTAGTTAGCTTTTTTGTGATCGAAACTGAGTAGATTAGATTACCCTGCTGAAGTTGTCGTGCATGTCTTATAGAGTGAACCGAGTGACATATTTATTTCTTTCTCCACAAATCTTGAACATCATTTCTCTACCTTTAAAATCATTGGTGAATCTCCCCTTAGCGATTCTATTATATGGCATTTCCCCCGCTATTAATTCCTAGCTCCAAATCTCTTATTCTAAAAAAAGAGAGAGAGAAAATATTCTTGTATATCATTATCTCTCTTTGAGTTGGGATCGTTGTGTATATATGCTATATCAAAAAAAAGAAAAAAAAGAAAAAAAGAAAAAAAAAAGAGAGAAAAAGAGGAAAAATCCTCAATAAAAGATCCCATCTCACTTTCTTCCTTTCTTCTTTCTTCTTATTACATTTGGAGCTATATAAAAATGGGGATGTAAATATTTTTTATGTCACCACGCTTATAGATAAGCTTGGGGGAGGGGATCCATTGATGTGTGAGAGAGTGACTACTTGACGTTGCACGACGACCTAGGCTAAGTAATATTCTATACTCGGTGAGATTATATTTAGCTTTACGAAATCCAGAAATCTAAGCCTAGCGTTCATTTCATGAAGTCCATACTTTTCTATTCCCTCTATTCTATAGTGTGATACTCTTATACTCCTGATAGAAAGCGTTCAATTGAAAAGTGTGTGATCTGTGATTCGTATACCGCTTTAAATGATTCAGACGATGTTAATTTTAGAATTATTCCGTTTTTCATGATTATATCTTTGTTCGTGGGTTTTCTATTTCTATTTGCACTATTATACTATGATATCAAAATAAAGTCCTTTGACATGTATTTTTCATTCAGTGCATGCTATACGAGTAAGTGAAACCCACGTCCTGAGAAAATGATCTAGTATCCTACCTCTTCGCTTCTTTCTTTCTTCTTTATTTTATTTCGATTTCACTCTTCTCCGTTTTTCATTTTTTGTTTTTCGCCGTTTTCGTTTTCCGAATCCACTGGGTTCGCCTTTTACTTATCTTCCTCGAGGACGAGTAAGAGGCAAGCTTGGGGGATTTTGATCACTCCTTATTTTACACCCTTTTTCTGCATGTTTGCATGCCATTTAGATCGCCCAAATCATGTTTTTCACGATATATCGACGATATTGCGATGCTGTTCACGATTTGTTGTTTTTGTCGCATTTCAGGTGATTTGGCACGATTTGGAGTGATCTCGAGATGTGCTTACTCTAGACGGTCACCAACGACCTCCCCGAGTGGTATTTTGCTGTTGGAGAGGAGCGGAAGAAGAACGGACGTCGCAGGAGCGACGAGGAGGCCAAAACAAGCAGATTGGGCATTTTTTGTGTCCCACTCGGCCGAGTGGAGGAGCCACTCGGCCGACCAGCGAGACACTGCTCGGCCGACCAGAACAGACACGATTTATGTGTGCACTCGGCCGAGCACCGAAGACCACATCGGCCGAGTGACGAGACCCCGTCCGCCCGAGTGGCGCCCAGACGAAGCCCTTCCAAAACATCCAAGTTACTGTTTTTCGGCTGCCTGAACTTCAGAAGACCCACTCGGCCGAGTGGTTAATCCCGTCCGCCCGAGTACTATGAAGCCATCGGCCGAGTGACGACAACTCACTCGGCCGAGCAGCCCCCGAAGTAGAGACCCCTGAAGGCCCCGACTTACTGGAAAATTACAGGGTTTTCACTCGGTCGAGCGACTTTTGTCACTCGGCCGAGTGCGATGCGCTGCCTGTAGCGAAAACTGCGGAAAACAGGCTGTGCAGGGGTATTTTGGTCACAGTTTTTGGACGATTTTGAGGGCTATTTAAGCCCTGTTTTTACCCTAGTTTAGAGAGCCTCTCTCTTAGATTTTTTGCAGCTTTTTAGATTAGTTTTTAGCCTTATTCTTGTGATTGGAGAGGAGACAAAGATTGGAATTTTGTTGGATTAATTGAAGAACTCCATTGGTTTGCATCTATTTTCCTTAAAAATTCTATTTTTATTGCTTATCTCAATATTGTGATGAATTCCATTGCTTATTTCAACGATTATTTTTGTTATCTTGCTATGATTTGTGAGTAGTCTCCACGTCTTGGGGCGTGGGGATGAACCCTACAAGCCCATTTTCATATTTGTGATGAATTGGTAGAAATTGAGCTAGAATTGTTATTAGGGATTAGATTGGGATCAATTTACTACGGATGGCTAGGTATTCATATCAATTGGGATTTGCAAGAGATTGGATCCCAATTTGATAGGAAACCCTAGAAATCCGAATTGGGTTGGAGTCGGATTTTCGAAGTATCGGTTTGCAAGAGATTGGACCGATACTAGGATTTCCGGTTGCAATTCCATGCCGATACTCGTTTGCAAGAGATTGGACGGGTAGGAACTATCCCAATCTAGGTCGTGGACCGAGTTTGCAAGAGATTGGGCTCGGTACGCGATTGAACGATGATGTTGATCCTAATGCTAGCTTCCCTAGGCTAGGGTTTGCAAGAGATTGGACCCAAACCTAGGATAGCTATAGACCGGCAACAGCGTGAGAGTGTGAGCTTGGTTTTACATTCAGTTGCAACTAGTTCATCCGAATTCTCATTCAAGCAATTTTGATACCGATAAACCGCATTTATGAAATACGGTGAGTAGCGGGGATTCCCCATTCCCTAGACGTTCTTTATTTGATTTGATATTTCCGCATTTTTGTCTGACGATTGTGACAGGATCGCCAAAGGCAAATTTCTCTCTTAAATAGCCAGGTTGATTTGAACAAGCACGGTCATTCGTCCTCCCTGTGTTCGATATCCCGCTTGCCGCTATACCGTGCGCTTGCGGTAAAACTACAACCGTTCTTTGGGTCACATCCCGGAGCGATCAACTCTCGGTTCACTCATAAGAGGGTGAACATCAGTTTGATAAAATAAAACTCTAACTAAACTCATATATATTATGAATATTTTCACTTCTCTAAATGAATACTGAAAATGGCATGCTATAATAATCACAATATCAGCAGACATGCAAACAGAAGTGAATGAGATAAGAAAGCAGGTGCTCCAAGTGTTCTAGTGATGCGTGAACCTGGGTGCGTTTCCCAACATAAATCATACTAGACACTAATTCATGCATTTGATTTTCAATTCATTTCATGTATTAATTGAGACAGATCATCAAAAGAAATGCATGCATATAGGTAATAAAACTGAAATTAACCCTGATAGCATGCCAAAGAGATGAGCATCGCAAAAACTAATAAAGCCTAGAGAGATATCATCATGTGGACCATTCTTAGCAAAAATAAAAAGAAGCAGAGAAAAAGGGAAAAGAGATAAAAAGAGATACATGCATGGAGAAAAACATAAAATATGATGCAAAATGAGAAAAAATAAAACGAGGCGGGAAAGTGGTGAAAAAGTAAAAAACCCTGAAAATAGGGGAGTAAAATGAAAAAATAGAAACAAAAATAAAGTGGGAGCGCTCATTCCCCAAGCTAAACCTAGCAGTGTCCTCACTGCTAAGAAAATGCTCGTGGGCGGGAGATGATGCTAAAAGGGTGGTGTATGTGGGGAAATAAAATAAAACCTATGTAATAAAAGAAAAATGAAATAAAAATAAAAATATGATATGATGCAATGCTATATATGAAATGATGCATGTGTGTATCCTCCCCCAAACTATGTAAAATTCGGGCCCCCGAAAAGACAGACGGGCACAAATATACGAGGGAGGCAAGCGCTGGGATGGACTACATCAAGCAGAGGTACCACCCTCTGGGGGTGGTGATGGCTCCCTCTGCTGTGGACCCGGCGTGGTTGGTGGAAGGTCTGGCTGGAAATCAAGGGGAGGGCTAGTGGTGAGATCGATGGTGGAAGTGGAAGGAGCAGCAGTATATAAGACTAGGGCAGAGAGTGGATCAACTGTGACGGACGACTCAGAAGTAGTAGAAACAGGCTCTGCATAAAGCCTGTGGAAGTGAAGCACTGAGTGGTGCTGAGTGGGTTACAGTGTCCGGCCTGGGAGGAGGATCGTGTGCAAGTATGACAGTAGGTGGGCCACACTGACGAAGAAGGTCTATGATAGATAAAAGATCCGACTCAACTCTCGATCTGTGTGTCCTAGTCTCGACTAGAAAGGCATCGAAATCCCGCTGTAAGCGGGAAGTCAACTGCTCTAGAGCGGTCAATCGAGAGTCAGAAGAACGAGGGTCGGGTGAGGCAAGGGGCAAATGTCGGTGAGTCACCACTCCCGTGAAACGTCCCGATGCAACTGAGGCACCGTACCGGGCGTGGAAGGTGGGCGAGGGTGAGCTCGAGAGTACCTCAGAGACAGCAGAAGGGAGAGCTGTAGTCGACACAAAAGTGTGGACAGTCGTCGACACGCTCTCGGTGTAAATGGGAGCTGAGGTGGAGGAGGTGGGTAAAGAATGTGGAACTGAAGCTAAACGCTCCGAAAGAGGGGGGAGGGTGGAGACAAGGTCGTACGATGTAGCATCAATATCTATAAGGTCATCAGAAAAAGGTAAATCGGTGTCCTCCAGCACCGATACACTGGTAGAAGAGATCTGAGTCTCAGGGAGCTTGTCTCAAACCGTAAAGCGCTTTCTTTAGTTTAAAAACATGATTTGGAAATTTTCATTAATAAAGCCTGGAGGTTGAGAAACATAAACTTCCTCAACGACATCTCCGTTTAAAAATGCACTTTTAACATCTATTTGAAATAATTTATAATCCTTATGGCATGCAAAAGACAATAATAATCTAATTGATTCTAATCTAGCTACCGGAGAGAAGGATTCTTCGAAATCAATACCTTCCTCTTGACGGTAGCCTTGAGCTACTAACCGAGCTTTGTTCCGGACGACGACTTGGTTTTCGTCGGTTTTGTTCTTGAAGATCCACTTTGTCCCTATGACGGTGTGGTTCTTCGATGGCAATGGAACAAGCTCCTAAACTTCATTCCTCTCGAATTGAATGAGTTCCTCCTCCATGGCTAAGATCCAAGCGCTATCTTCGCAGGCTTCATTAACATTCTTTGGCTCTATCGAGGAGGCAAAGGCACAATGAGCGAAGTAGTTCACTTGCGATCTCGTCTTGACACTATCATGTATATTGCCAATGACTTGCTCATGAGGATGGTCACGAACGGTATGAAGCTGTTTGGGAATACCTTGGTCACTAGGAACATTCTCAACAACTTCATTAGACGGGTTAGTCTCAATAGAATCATTAGAGCTAGAATTACCAATTGAATCACATAAGACATCCATAGAGTCATCATCATTAGTAATTCTAGTTGGAACAAATCCTTCATTAAATGACACATGAAGCGACTCCTCGATCGTTGAGGTTCGTTTGTTGAATATCCGGTAGGCTTTGCTACGCGAAGAATATCCAACAAAAATCCCCTCATCGGATCTTGGATCGAATTTGTCCAAACTACCATACATGTTCTTAATAAAACATTTCGAACCAAAAACACGAAAATGTTTAACTTGAGGCAACCTACCAAACAACAATTCATAACAAGTTTGTTTAGTGCCGGTCCTCAAAAGTATTCTATTAAACACATAGCAAGCGGTATGTACCGCTTCTGCCTAAAATTGATGGCCAAGTTGGCTATCATCAAGCATAGTGCGAGCACACTCCACTAGCGTCCTATTCTTTCTCTCAACTACACCATTTTGAGGAGGTGCACGAGAGAATGAAAAGGTGTGTGAAATACCAACTTCATCACAAAATGTCTCAAACGACTCATTCTCAAATTCCCCTCCATGATCACTACGAATAGTGACAATGGTGGTTCCAATGAGATTTTGTACTTTCTTAACAAAAATTGTGAAGTTTTCAAAAGCTTCATTTTTATTACACAATGAAAATACCCAAGTAAACCTAGAAAAGTCATCAATGATGACAAGTCCATATCTAGCATTACCTAATGAAGCAACTCTAGTTGGCCCAAATAAATCTAGATGTGATAGCCCTAGAGGCCGCTTAGAAGAAATGCTTTTCTTAGGTTTAAATGAAGATTTTGGAAGCTTGTCTCATTGACACGAGTCACAAAAGCTTTTCTTTTGAAAAACAAGCTTAGGAAAGCCTCTAATAGAATTTAACTTGGAAAGCTTAAAAAGTGTTCCAAAGTTCACATGACCAAAACGTCGATGCCATAAGTGTTGTTCACTTGTGTTGGCAATAAGACATTGTTCATGTGATCTTGGAAGATCTAGGATATATATATCCTTATGGCGTGTGCCGGAAAACAATAATTCATTATTATCTTTTCTTAAAATATGGCACATTCCTTTCGCAAAGTTAACTTTGTAACCTTTGTCACAAAGTTGACTTATTGAAATAAGATTGTGGTTTAATCCTTTAACAAGGTAAACATCACATATAATGGGTTTAGAAGGATTACCCACTTTACCAACACCTATGATGGTTCCGCTCTCGTTGCCTCCAAATACGACGCGGTTTCCATTTGCAATGGGAACCACTCCGGAGAGCAATTGAGCGTCACCCGTCATGTGTTTTGAACACTCGCTATCGAGTATCCAATTTCTCTTGGAGCTAAATTTAAATTTGTTGCTCCGTTCCTTTTTCTTGAGTACCTATAGATATGGAATGTCGTATCATGGTACCCAAGGTCATTGGGTCCAAAAGATTAGACCTTTGGAAGCCAAGTCCAATTGGACTTAGACTTCCCCACATAATCACTACTATGCACAACATTCGAAAAATAAGCATTCATATAAACTTGTTTTCCATCCATGCTTGTGTCCTTCGGGCTCCAAATAGTGAAAATCTTGGGAGCCCTCATCCTATTGGGTGCATGCATGCGTTGTTGATTTCTACGTGATGCATGTCGTGGATAGGCATAAGGAACATGATGGAATGGTGCATGCGGATAATTATTCATATGATGTTGTGGGTGAACATATGCATGTGAGGGAACACGTGCGTGAGGGTGTCTCACATTGTGTGCATGTGCCCGTGAATGTGTTGCATAAAAATCAACATATGTGTGAGCCGGTGGAGTAGGACGTGTGTTCCTACGTGGCATGGTATTTGTGTACATGTAGGCATGACCCTTCTTTGGAGGTCCACCCAAAGTAGGTTTCTTTCCAAAAGAGGGTGTGTGCGAAGTGGAAGCACCATTGGTAGATGAACTACCAATAGAGTGTTTGCTCCCACTCGGTGAGGCATCGGAAGTAGGCCTAACAAAAGTAGTGGCCGATTTGGATGAACTCCCTATCTTATACCCCAAGCCAATGTGGTGATTGCCCGGAAGTAAATCATTTAGGATGTTATCCAAATGGTCTTTACCCTTATTGAATTTATTAATTCGGCCTATCGTGCACTCATATTTCTCGGTGAGAGAATGCATCGAAGCACCCAAAGTGGATATTTGCGATGTGAGCACATAAACACGAGACTTGAGATTTTCATTCTCAATACTCAAAGTCGAGTTTTGAGAAGTCAAATCCGCTATCCTATGTTCTTCCGAATCCTCAACACTAACATGTTCAAGTTTAGATTTGAGATTAACAATCTCATTTCTTAACTCTTCAACAACGGTGTCGTTGTTGGTGATGATAGTCTTAGGCGAGGTTTGAATGCTAGCTAGGTCATCTTTTACTTTAGTATACCTATTTACTAATTTAGTATACTTAGACCATAATTGAGAATTAGCATTCCTAAGGTTATCCATAGTTACCTCATCGCCTTCGTCGTCGCTATCATCGGAAGAGGAGGATCCTTGATCATGCTCCTCTCTCGCCATGAAGCACATGTGTGCTTGCTCCACTTTCTCATCATCCGACTCTCCGCTTGAGGAATCCTCGGAGTCGGTGAATGTTGCTCCGACAAGTCCCTTTTTGTACCCCTTTTTGTACTTCTTGGACTTATCGAATTTCGGCGCCTTCCACTTCTCCTTTTGCTTATTTAGAGGACACTCCGCTTTCATGTGTCCTGGCTTATTGCACTTGAAACACAAAGGAGAGGAGGAGGCGTTAGAAGAACCAAATTTAGCTTTGTTCTTATAGTTACCTTTTCGGAAGAAATGGTTGAACTTCTTGGCCATGAGTGCCATAGACTCCAAGTCCAACTCGTTTTCCGAGTCTTCATCATCGGTTGATGTGGATGTGGATGGAGCGGCCTTGAAAGCAATAGCATTCTTCTTTGGCTCGTCTTGCTTTAGGTAGGACTTCATCTTTTCCTGCAATTTTAACTTGCTATCCTTGCGTACCTCGTATGACATTAAAGTACCCATTAATTGAACTACGGTATACTTATTCATATCATTACCTTCCTCGATGGCGAAGGTACGCTTTTCCCAACTAGAAGGAAGTCCTTCGATAAGTTTCGAACACTTCTTCTTTTGGGTGTAGGTTTTACCGAGAGCTTTCAACTCGTTTAAGATGTCGATGAAGCGAGCATAATACTCCTTCATATTCTCACCCTGTTGCATATGAAACATTTCGTAATCTCTGTTAACAACAACGAGTTTAGAGTCTCTTACCCTACTCGTCCCTTCATGTAGTATGAGGAGGGAGTTCCAAATTTGATATGCACTCTTACATGTGCATATCTTATTGAAGTCCTCGGGCTCCAATGCGCATTGCAAGGCGTTCATTGCCTTGGCATTGCTTACCTCCGCGGTGACCTCCGCGGGAGTCCATTTCTCAAAGTCTTCTTCGGCGGGCTCGACGTATTCCTTCATCGTGGTCCTCCATAGAGATGCACTCCGGAGGAAAGTTTCCATCCGGCATTTCCAGTACCCGTAGTTGGTACCGTTGAAGAATGGAGGCCTCGTTGAGGAATGTCCTTCCATCACCGAAGATGCTCCTTCACGGTTCCTGAAGGTGCCATAGTCGGAAGGTGGACGCACGGTCTTGTTGTCGTTGGCAGACATAGCTAAGTATCTGGCTCTGATACCAAATGTAATGCCCTACAAGCTACTGCACAAGTACTAGAGGGGGGGTGAATAGTACTTTAAAAATAACGAGGAGTATAATTCCTAATTATAGTGCAAACAACTACCAAAACAATTTGCGGAAGCTTAAATTGATGACAACAACAAAATTAACAATGCTAACAATAGATATTACTGGGTTCGGATCCACCCAATTCTCCCCGACTTGTTCCCGGTGATCCTACGCCCCAGCCACCCGGATCCCCTCCGGATACTTAGGTTAGAAACCCTAACCCAAGATTTCCACTATGATATCTTGTGAAAAACCTTCACAAGATCAAATCATACATGCAATGGCAATAGTGAATCCCACAACCCGGGATCACAACCTTCTCTCACAACCGAGAGAATCAATAAGCAATATAAATGAGTTTATAATGAAATAAACAATCTTACCACAAATCCTATACCTTGAGTTTCCTTACCAAATAGGTGCAAGGAGGGATTTGAGGAAGAGGAAGTCACCAAGACCTAGCACCACTGAAATGAGCAGCAATGGGTGGCTAGGAGTGATTTGGAGACTTGAATCAAGCTAGAGCTTGAATGGCTCACCAAGAACAAACTTCTCTCAAGATGGATTCTAGATCTAGAATGTGAGAGAATGATTTCTTGTGAGGGAGAGAGAGCTTTGGAAATGAGTGAGAATCTCTAACTCTTTCAATCTCAATGAATCTCTTAATAGCAGCTCTTACCTAGAAACAAATGACCAAGCTTCGTATTTATAGGGTCCCATAAAAACGAGTTAGGTCAAATCCCAACGGATAGAAATCTGAAGCAGTTAGTCGGTCAAAGAACAACCACTGACCGACTAGTTCATCAACTAGTCGGTCGGTCAAACAACATGGACCGACTAAGTGATGAACAGTGAAGAGATTGAATTTCAGACCTAGAAATCTAGTCGGTCCAAGAAGACTGTCTGACCGACTAGTTTCACAACTAGTCGGTCGTTCAGTGAACTTAGACCGACTAAGAGTCAAAAACTATTAGTCTGAATACAAATAGATTTAGTCGGTCCAAGAACAAATGTTGACCGACTAGATCATCAACTAGTCGGTCGCCAAACGTTCTTAGACCGACTAACGATAAATAGTAGCTTAGGAGAAAAATTGGCATGTACAGTAAAGCTCAACTAGTCGGTCAAAGAAGCATCACTGACCGACTAGTTCATAAACTAGTCGGTCGGTGAGTCAACGTAGACCGACTAACTGTAAACAGTACTGAGCAAGAAAAGATTAACTGAAACTAGTCGGTCCAAGAAGCTTTGCCGACCGACTAGATCACCATCTAGTCGGTCAGTTCTTCTTCTTGAACCAACTAACATGCACAATAAAGTCCGAATCGAAGCGCGATGCTTCGAGGAAGTTAGAATGGACTTCTACTAAGATCCTAGAGCTAAGATATGAGCGTTATGAAGATAGAAATGTAAGATATACTCAAGGCTTAACATTCTATAGATCGAAACTAAAAGACTATAAATAAAACCTTAAAGAACGGTCTTCGAGAGCTTCGATCAAATCTTCATGACTTCCAAAATGGTCCAAAAGCTTCAACGAAGCTTTAGGCATTTAATACGAGCTTTGAGAAGTCTTGAGATGTCGCTTTGAGTGTTCTCGTGAATTTGGCGACGATCTCCATAAATGCGCTCACAAATTGTTAGTTCATGAATTATTTATGTTTGCTCATCATCCAAAACCAAATCCGGGGAGTCCAATACTCAACACTTCACATCTCCACGTCTGAGTGGACCTCCTCACGTCTCGGCTTCCATTCAGCCTCTGCAGCTCTATGATTGTCGTTGGCTCCCGCATGTTGATCAGTGCCTTGATCTTGTCAGGGTTAGCCTCAATGCCGCGATTAGTGATCATGAACCCCCAAGAATTTGCCAGATCTTACCCCGAAAGTGTATTTCGTGGGATTGAGCCGGATGTTGTGCATTTCGTAGCCGTTCGAAGGTTTCCCTGAGGTCGGCGATGTGATCTTTTGGCCCTCTTGATTTGACCAACATGTCGTCCACGTAGACCTCTAGGTTCCTCTCTATCTGGGAGTCGAACACCTTGTTGACCATTCTCTGGTAAGTTGCTACCGCGTTCTTCAAGCCAAATGGCATCTTCTTGTAGCAGAAGGTCCCCCGGTCCGTCGTGAAGGACATCTTCTCCTCGTCCCGAGGGTCCATCTGGACTTGATTGTACCCGGAGTAGGCGTCCATGAAGCTGAGCATCTCGTACCCAGAGGCGTTGTCTACGAGGTGATCGATGCGGGGCAGTGGGTAGCTATCCTTGGGACACGCCTGGTTGAGATCGCTGAAATCCACACAATCGTCGAACTTTTTGACCATCACGACATTGGACAGCCGCTTCAGGTACCAGACTTCCCGTATGAAGCCGTCGTCGAGAAGGCGTTCCACTTCCTCGGATGCTGCCCTCCTCTTCTTGCCCCCAGGTTTCGCTTCTTCTGCCTGACCGGTTTGAAGTTGGGGTTGGCATTCAGCTGGTGCATGATCACCCGAGGATCCACGCCGGGCTTGTCGTCGGGTGACCATGTGAAGACGTCAAGATTGGCCTCTAAGCACTTGATCAGCTCGCCTCTCAAGCTAGGGGTCAGTCCGGACCCGATGAAGACGAATCTCCCTTCGACATTCGTCACAGGGATTAGCTCTGGCTCCTCCCCCGGAGTGGGCCTCGGTCCGTACCTCAAGTCAAGGGAGGCCATCGAATTGTCATGCTGCTTGGCAGGTTCCCCGTCGGCCAGCTGGTAGCAGATCTTCGGTTTCCCTGTGTCACCCTTGACCTGTCTGATCCCCCTCGGGGTCTGGAACCTGATCGTCCGATGGAGAGTCGAGATCACCGCTCCGACAGCATTGAGGAGCGGTCGGCCGATGATCCCGTTGTAGGCTGATCCGATCCTTAGCGCTACGAACTCCATCGTCGGGGTCACCGAGTCGGGCGGCTTCCCGAGGATGACTGGGAGGCAGATCGTCCCGACGATGGGGGTGGAATGACCGGTGAAGCCTATTACGGGCCCTGAACTCAGCTCCAGGTCTTTGTCACGTAGCCCCATCCTCTCCAGAGTCGACATGAAAAAGATGTCGCATGAGCTGCCAGTATCGACGAGCAGTCGCCTCACCATGGATGTGTCGATGACAGCAGAAATCACGAGTCCTTCGTCTGACCGTGGTTTCTCCCTCGCGGTTCCCCCCGCCGGATGGGAGGGGTGAGGAAGCGTTTCCGGCCTCCATGTTGTAGTCACCCGCGCAGTCGGGCCAGGGTCCGTCTGGACCCCGGGCCCGAGGCACGCGCCGAGCAGTCATGGTTCCTCCCCGCCGACTGCGGTATGGCCCAGGTGCCGATATCGGGGCCGCGGCCTTCTTTCGCTGCGGAGGGCGAAGCCGCGTCATTGCTGGTGTGGTTGCTTCACGTGGGTGTTAGCTCGTTCCCACAGATGGCGCCAGATGTTTACGGGTGTTTTCTCACCACTGACTCGTTGACCGATAATTAGGTAGTCAAAGTGGTCAAGGGATCGATTGGGATCCCTTGGTTCTGCCGAGCACACGTGCTCTCGGCATGGGTATGCGGTGGATCCGCGGCTGAGCAGATGCTTCGGGAGAGCATCAGTCCTCGGCTGGCGTGGAGTCGAGGGGAAGCCTCGGTTCCAGGTTGATTGCTCGGCCTCGGCTGGACGAATGTCGAGGGGAGGCGCCTCGAACGTTCCTCGGTCTTGATTGTCGACGGCGCTCGCTAACGGCGAGCGGGCTCGTTCCTTGCTGGATAGCAGCCTCGGCGCCTCGGTTCAGCTCCTTCTTGGACAGACGAGGAAACTCGTCGGGGGGACCTTGGTTCCGGCCAAGTCCCCTCCGATGCCTAAGTCAGAACGGATCTGTGTGATACTCGGCGGGATCGGTACGGCTCAAGAGGAGGCCAGCACACGTATCCCCGGACCGAGCTATGGCAGGGGAGATAATGGGGAAAAACAATGTCTTGTTAATGGAATACCTTAGTTGTAGGTGTCAAGGATTCGATCCTCTTCCCGGTTGCCCCTGTTATCCCTTTAAAGCATTTGGCCCACGATTGCCCCCTATCCACGTCCCCTGACCGCCTCCATCAAAGCGCATGCGTGCGTCGTGGGGGAGTCGATTAATGGGCTCCTTAATGGTCATTAAGGAGCCGCGCTTTCAGGGGGATGGTTATCTTCCGAAGAGTGTGAGTTGATCGTGCATCTTACGGGCCGGGGCCGGTCCGACTTCGAGCCCCTCCGTGGGCCTCGTCAAACGGGCCTAATCCCCTTCGTGGGCTTCCCGTTCTAAGCTTGGGGCTTGGGTCTCTTGTTCCTGGGCTTCTCCAAAATAGTCATATCACCACTTATTTACATGTTTGCCATTCACCCCAAATACCCAAAAACCCCACCTATTTACATGTTTGCCACCCGCACTTTTTGCTCCCCCCCCCAGATGATACTGACACGCACACCCATACTTCTTGCTCAATTTCGTTTGCCCGCATCCTCTTCGTGGAGATCTTTTTTTTTTTTTTGCATGGGTATTTTCTAGTACGCACATATACATGTTTGCTGCATGTAAAAATAGATCTGGATCAAACCCTAGATTTTCCCATATACATTAATCCGTACCAAAAGGCCGACTTGATCGCCAGGAGGTTTTACATCCAGAGCCATCCCGATCTCACATAGCATTTTTCTTGTCCAGCATGTGCCGGTTGCATGTCAGAGCACGCGATGCCATCTTCTTCGACATAGTGTAAGGCTTAGTATCATCGTCCACGTTTGTAAAAAAAAAATAAAAATGTTTCACAACTATAAGATATGTCCAATTTACGGAAACTAGTGGATATAATAACACCACACTTAGTTAAACAATTTCCATAACGGTCAAGGCTCAACATTCACATACCTCCAAAATCAAAATAATAATTGAATACATTCGGCATGCATTGTTATTGTCGACCAAGCTAAGGAACCCATGGGGAGGTCCGCGGCTTGCATAGCTGAGCTGTCCCGTTGTGGCCCCCTTTCGTAAATATCGGAGCTTCTCCGTGTTTTCCTACCCCCATCCTTTCCCTCATCCGTCTATAAATAAAAATCATCACCCCTCAATCTCCAGAGCAGCCGCCGCCGCAGCAAGCAGCGGGTTATAGAGGGTCACAAAAGAAATATAAAGTCCGCTCTCTCGGGTTTTAGTTAATTTTGCAAAATCCAAACGGCTATAATTAGTCGGTGTGTGAGGGGGAGAGCAAACAGAGGTCCTAAGAAAAAAGAGGGGAGAGAAAAGTGGATAAAAAGAAATTAAACCCCGCATCATCAAATCCTCCTACTAACGGAAAAAATTAAGAAAAAGCCCACACACAAAATTTAGAGGAGGAGATCGCCGCTGTGCTCACCGACCGGTAGCCCTAGGGCTTCGTCCTCGACTTGCGGCGTCTCTCTCTGCCGGCGATCCCATTCCCGATTTCGATTCCGATTCCCATCCTACTCGCCGCCGGCTACATTGTTTGAAAAAGGCGGAAAAAAAACCTGGGAAAAAGGGCTTTCTTTTTTCTTGATTCGATCGCCTTTTCTCCTTCTTTGTTTCTTTCCATCTAGGAGTGAGAGAAGAGAAAGGTTGGGGAAGATTCGAGATGCCTGAAGCGGGCGTGTACTACAATTCCAAGAAGACTGATGACATCTGCGAAGATGTCTGCGGGCCGGTAATTTTTCTTCTCTCAGATCTGTTGTTATTTCTTTCCTCAGAATTTCATACGATTCTTCGAATTATTGTTGGTTTGTGTTCAATCATTCGAATTTCGGCATTCAATATCCCTTGATTTCGGATCTGAAGTGAAAACAACCACGCCTCCCAATTGGGATAGATTGCTAACTTTGAGACTGGAATTTTTGTGCAGACCACAAAGGCAGCGCTGAGCCTGTCGAGGCTGCGGTGCGCGCTGAGGTGGTTCGATCTCAAAGCCCTTTTGCTCCTGTTCGTCGGAGTCCCGCTGTTCATCTTCTTCATCCAAGTGCACGGCCAAAAGTTCACTTATTTTCTCCGGCCGCTATGGGAATCTCCGCCCAAGCCTTTCAATCCCATCCCCCATTACTACCACGAGAACGTCACCATGGAGAACCTCTGTCGACTCCACGGCTGGCGGGTCCGCGAGACCCCTCGACGGGTTTTCGACGCCGTGCTGTTCAGCAACGAGCTGGACATCCTCGCCATCCGTTGGAAGGAGCTGCACCCTTACGTTTCCGAGTTTGTGCTCCTGGAGTCCAATTCCACATTCAGCGGATTGAAAAAGCCCCTGTTTTTCGCCAAAAATAGGGAGCAGTTCAAGTTTATAGAGTCGAGGTTGACGTACGGCACCATTGGGGGGAGGTTCGTGAAGGACGAGAACCCGTTTGTGGAGGAGTCGTACCAGCGGGTCGCCCTGGATCAGCTCATTCGGATAGCGGGCATTACAGATGATGATTTGTTGATCATGTCTGATGTGGATGAGATCCCGAGTGGCCATACAATCAACCTGTTGAGGTGGTGTGATGATATCCCCGAGGTTCTGCACCTCCAGCTCAGGAATTATCTGTACTCGTTTGAGTTCCTCTTGGATGATAAGAGCTGGAGGGCGTCTGTTCATCGGTATCGGGCAGGGAAGACGAGGTACGCCCATTTCCGGCAGACCAATGACCTGCTGGCTGACTCGGGTTGGCATTGTAGCTTCTGCTTCCGCCACATCAGCGAGTTCATCTTCAAGATGAAAGCCTACAGTCACGTGGACCGGGTGAGGTTTTCTTCCTACTTGAGCCCGTCGAGGATTCAGGACGTGATCTGCAGAGGGGCGGACCTGTTTGACATGCTCCCGGAGGAGTATACATTCCGAGAGATCATTGCAAAGTTGGGCCCAATACCAAGCACGTATTCGGCAGTCCATCTGCCAGGGTATCTACTCCAGAATGTAGACAAGTACAGATATCTCCTGCCTGGAAACTGCAAGAGGGAGAGTGGCTGAATGCCAAGCGCGTTATTAGGGATTCCTCGCGGAAGCTTGCATGGATCAAAGTTGATTGCATGTGGCATGGATCAGACGTGGCTATCTAAATTGGATGATTCTTCTTAGAGAAGACAGCAAGTTCATGTTTATAATGCGAGATTATTGAAGGCGTTTTTATAGTATTCGCTTGTGCTTGCTTGGGGGCATGTTTCATTTGCCGAAAGAGCGCAAAAAGCAAGGGATTGTATCTACTGCTGTGAGGGGTTGCCCAATTCTTCCCTTATCAGCATGTCATTGTCACACACTGGTTCGCATGGAATGAAATGTGGTGACGTTTCCCGAACTTTTTTTGTTCTGTGGGGATTTGTTATACATTGAAACAAATTTATTCATGTATTCTTCTTCAAACCTGCCTATATGTTCTATTAACTCCCCGATTGCATCATCTAATATGCTTCTTCCATTTGATGATAATGCTGTTTTTTTTTTTAAATAACTGTGGGTCTATACCCTGGCATTTGAATCAGATTACAGGGCTACATTTCTTTATACCCTTGTGGTTGTGTGAAATTTCATCTCTCACTGGGAGTAATCACTTATCAGAAAATAGTCCAGGTTTTGCAGGCTACTGGTGTTTTGCATTCATATACCATTGGTACTAGATATTGCTGAGGATCATGAGGCCCATAGCACATAGAGCCGTAGTCTTAGATGCGGCGTCATTAATGTTTGCTTACAAATTCTGCACTCTTAGCTATGGCCGGTTTGTTTTCAGAGTTTTGTTTGCGCTGGTATGTATGGTGTAAGACAGTGGGAAATTAGGGGTTGCCTGTTTCTGGCATTTGATTTGAATTTGATTTGAGGATCCTTGTTGTTCTCACTGTGATGCTGGATATTACATTCTATAGCCAACTGCGTTTATGTCATACTCGTCACATTTCCGCATGACATACCGGTTTGATTTCCAGGTCATCCGAGTAGTATTGTTGCTGTATATATTATCAGTTGGTGGGCAAACAATGTTATATCTACCAGTTTCAGCTATTCTTGGAACCTGCTGGTGTTTTCCTCCATCATTTCTGCGGTTTCCTGGGGTGAAGGCACTGATAATCAAGTCAATCTCCGCAGTCTTATTTTCAGATCATGTAATGTGGTGGTAAAGGCAAATAATGTGCTGGTAGGGGTGCAGGGGGGGGGTTGGAAAAGATGGTGGTTAAAGCAGAGGCAATTGCCAAATTCGCTTCTGCCTCGTCAGCGTGAGTCAAGTTTAGCTGAAAATTCATGCCCCTTTAATTTTCAAGGGGAGGGAAGGCGGAGAGACTGTTTCAGTTTGGTACTGCATGATGAGTGCGACAGCCACATGTGTTTGCGTTCATTGTGTGCATATCATGGTGTTTGAAGTAAGCTTGTGGAGCCTCTCCTCTGCGTCACCGCAGATGTTTGTGAACGTTCCAATTTTGGTGCCTCCGCCCATCTCCTCTTCTGCCCGTGGCCTGCTGCTCTCCACTGACGTTGCCTTCGCATGCAGGGCCCCTATGATCCATGGAAAAGGTCTGTGGTTGCACTCGCGTCCCGTGTGGCCGTGTCCCGTATTCCCCATCAACACAGTGTTTCCTCGCGCTACTACGTGATTGCGGCCGCACGGATCCCGTCAACAGAATATTTCGATACTCAACTATGTGATAACGGTCGTAAGGCCGAAACTCATCAGAACTTTGCGATCACAAGTCAATTTAACAATCGATTAGAATGTACTCACATTCTGTGTGGCTGTCACGCATTTCCCGTCAACAGAGTATTTCGATACGCCACTGTTTGATTACGGTCGTTAGGACAAGACTCTTTAAGATCATATGAATGCAGCAAGACAATGACATACAGGATAAAATGAACATCATAACACTAGCGTTCTCAGATGAATGCTACACGGGACAAATACGATGATCATTTACGTCCTATAGTTGGGATATGCTGCATCGGCCACGTCGGACCTACATATTCACTTGAATATGTATGCGTCCCTAGGCATTTACGAATCAAAGAATGCTGATCGACATGATTCATCACATTAGACCAACAAGTAACCGTATAATTTAAAGATATACCAAGCATCATGGATCAAATTAGTAAACAATCATATGAGGCAATCCCACAGAAAACATACTCACTCAATAATACAATCAATCGAGCGATCTTATGATTGACAACAATTATATGTAGAGCTCCCAGATGTGACATGTCATGTCATGAACAATTCCAATCTTATACCGATCATATACTTGTAGTTGTAGAGCACCGGGTAGAGAATTGGAATGTAGAAGATGAGATGAGGTTTCGTGAGTGTAGAGTGTTAAGTTTTTTATTTGTCTATTGTGGCACAACGGCTCTGGTGAAATGTTAAACAGAATGTTAAGTGCAATGTCGAACATGGTGGAATGTTAAACATTTTGTTATGAAAAATGTTGAACGTGTTTGTTCAACATTTGGTTTTTCATCACCTGTTCTTATCATCAAAGATTTCTTTATTATAGCTAAAGGGCTTGCAGTTACGCTTTTAGTGCTATTGGAGATTCTCTCTTATCTTGTGAACGGATGCAGATCGTCGTTCTTCGGTCCACTCGTTGTTTAAGGATTTTGCAGATCCCGTCGGTTATAGATGTTGTAACCGAGTGATAAGTTGTTGAGATTGTTTTGGTTGGCTTCATGATCTCTTGGCTGCGGAAGTTTCACTTGGATTGGTTGAGAAAAATCTTAGCGGTTTTTATTTGTGCTCCTGCTGTTGTTATCAGTTTATCTATCTTGAAGAAGGACTCTTAAATATTGCAGCAAGGTTACGGGAAGACTGTGGCTGCTACCGAGATAGCGTTGATCGTCTTTGGTGAAAGGTGATCTAAAATAAAGCTCCGGGAGGAGGCTCACATCTACATTGTAGAGGAGCAAGGGAGTTGATCTTGGTGAGTACTGCAAGGGGATCTTGCTCGCAAGGGGAGCTTGCGCAAATTACTCCAAGGAGTTGATTGCGATCAACTCGTGTAGCATGTATTGAGGGGGAGTGTAATTCCTCTAATATCTTCCAGTTTTGATGTCTGTATTTTACATACTATATATTGGAGTAATTTGATTTTCTGGGCGGGGCCCCGCAGATGTAGGTGTGCGCACCAAACTGCGTTACCAACGACCTTGTGTTATGATGTGTTGCTTGATATTATTTCTATGTGCCCTATAATAAGGATTGCGTACTAATTTCATTTGGTATCAGAGCAGGTCATCCGCATTCTTTGCTAGTCAAAGAGGGTGTGATTCTGCTGTCTTAGTACGTCAATCATGAACACGAAGGAAGGAGCTTCTGTGACTCGGCCTCCGCTTCTTACTGGCACCAATTATACATATTGGAAGTCACGGATGCGCGCGTTTATCAAATCTCTTGATGAGAAGGCATGGGTGGCCACTGTTGAAGGCTGGACTCCTCCTACAGTTGACGACAAGAAGGGAAATGAATCTATCAAGCCTGTCCAAGATTGGAGTATTGAAGAAGAACGCGCGGCTCTGGGAAATTCTAAAGCCTTGAATGCTATTTTCACTGCTGTTGATGAAGAACAGTTCATGTTGATCTCTACCTGCGAAGTTGCTAAAGAAGCATGGGATATCCTTCAAAACATACATGAAGGGACAAGCATAGTAAGAGCCTCTAAACTTCAAATTTTGGCTTCTCAGTTTGAAAACCTTAGGATGAATGATGATGAATCTGTGGCTGAATTCAATGAAAGACTTCGTGACATAGCTAATCAGGCTTTTCAATTAGGAAAGAAGTACTCCCAAAAGAAATTAGTTGAGAAAACCCTTAGATCTCTTCCTGAAAAATTTTCGGCCAAAATAGCTGCTATAGAAGAAGTTAGGAATACTTCTAATATGAGATTGGATGAATTGATGGGATCTCTTCAAACTTTTGAGATGAACTTGAAGCAAAATAAAAGGGAGAAAGGAGTAGCTTTAAAAGTGGAAACTGCTGATGCTTCACATGAAGGAGAGGGTACTGAGATTGAAGATGACATAGCTCTTCTAACCAAGAACTTTAGTAAAATGATGAGGAAAATAGGAAATAGAGGTCAGAATTTCAGAAACATTAACAAAGAAGCTCAAACAAATGTTTCTTCTGCAGTTAGAGGCAACAATCGACCCATACAGAAGTTTGATACCAAAAGTAAAGGCAAGGGAATTCAATGCAGAGAATGTGAAGGTTTTGGACACATACAGGCAGAATGTGCTAACACCATAAAGAAACAAAAAGGAAAATCTCTAGCAAGCTCTTGGAGTGATGATGAGTCTGAAGAATACACTGGTGACGAGGACATTGTCAGCAACTATGTTGCTTTTATGACCATCATGGGTGATCAGTGTACTGATGACACAACTAGCAATGTTGGACATAGTGTGGATTCTGTTTGCACCATGTTGAAAGAAAAAGATAAGAATGTCAAGAGAAATGTTATAACATTTAATGCAACATCTGACAGTGATTCTATGTCTGATACGGGTGATGAAAAGGAAGTTGACGAAGTTGATATTCGGTCCGCATATCAAATCATGTTTGTTAATTGGTTAAAGATATGTGAGATAAACAAACTCTTGAAGTATGAGAACATTAAACTAAAAGGTGAAAAAGAAGAGGTTGTAACTCAACTTGACAAGATCAAGCAAGACGTCAGAAATCTGGAAGGGCAACTCAGGAGAACTCTTCTTAGAGCTGAAAAGGCTGAAAGTGTTCTTGACAAATGGAACACTGGCAAAACCAAGCTTGATGATATTCTAAGCATGGGGAAAGTCTCCGGAGATCGTACGGGAGTAGGGTTCAATAGAGGAGGCTATCTTAAGATAAGCAAGGAAGCTCATTGTGAACCTGTCAGAAATCAGATTAGCAACAAACAGTCCAAGCAAGGGAGTCAACAAGGTAAACAAAAAAGGCACTACTATCAGATCCTTGATTTGTAATTACTGCCAATGCAGAGGTCACACTGAGAGCAGGTGTTTCAGAAGGATGAGACATCAACATGAAGGAAGGAACGAGGGACATTCAGATAAAAGGATCATTAAGAGATGGATAAGAAAGACAAGAGTTCACAGCCTTGTTGCTTACACGTCCATGAGTGCTTTTTTAGAAAACACATGGTACTTCGACAGCGGCTGTTCTCGGCATATGACAGGAAACCGGGGCCTCTTATCTGAATACACTACAGGAAATAAAGGTCACGTCACTTTTGGTGACGGCCAGAGAAGCAAAGTCATTGGGAAGGGAGAGCTGAAGATGAGTGAGTCCATTACTTTGAAGGATGTCATGCATGTCCAGGACTTAAAGGCTAACTTGATTAGTATAAGCCAATTGTGTGATCAAGGACTGTTTGTTCAGTTTACTAAGGATAAGTGTGTTGTGCTAAACAAAGCTGGGATCAACATTCTTACTGGAAAACGATCAACTGACAATTGTTATCTGTTGCAGGAAGCAAATAGATGTCTCACAGCCAGTGTTGAAGTTGCCGAACAATGGCACCAAAAACTTGGTCATGTGAACTATAAGACCTTAATTGAAATTATCAAAGTTGGAGCCATTCGTGGAATACCTGTTCTTTCCAAGAAAATTGAAGGAGTCTGTGGCTCGTGTCAGCTAGGAAAACAAAAGAGAACCAATCATAAACAACTTCAGATCATCACCACCTCAAAGAATATGGAGTTGCTGCACATGGACCTGATAGGACCCACAACGGAAGTCAGTATGGGAGGTAAGAAGTATATTTTTGTTTGTGTTGATGACTTTTCTCGTTTCACATGGGTGGATTTTCTCAAAGAAAAGTCAGATGCATTCAATGCTTTCAAAAAGCTTTGCATTCGCCTTCAGACTGAGAGGGGAGCAACTATTGGAAAGATTACTCGTATTCGCAGTGATCATGGTAAGGAGTTCGAAAACCACTTGTTTGTTGACTTCTGTGAGGCAGAGGGAATACGACATGAGTTTTCTGCACCAAAGACTCCTCAACAGAATGGTATTGTTGAGAGGAAGAATCGGACTCTACAGGAGATGGCTCGCGTGATGTTAAATGCCAGAAGGATCAGTACAAAATGGTGGGCCGAAGCAATGAATACTGCCTGCTACACCATAAATAGAGTATATCTGAGACCCAGAACGGATAAAACTCCCTACGAGATCTGGAGAGGTAGGAAACCTAATGTCTCTTATTTTCATGTTTTTGGTAGCAAATGTTACATCTTGCAGGATCGAACTTCTAAAGGAAAATTCGATGCTAAGAGTGATGAAGGGACATTTCTCGGATATTCTACTACAAGTCGTGCCTTCCGTGTTCTAAATCATCGTACTGATGTCTTGATGGAGTCCATCAATGTTGTCGTTGATGACTTCGAGCAAGGTGGTGTGGAGACTGGGCCGCAAGAAGAGATTAATGAGGAAGATGAAAATGTTGAACAAAATGTTGAACAAAATGTTATAACATTTGATTCAACATCTGGTAACACTAGTCAGAATGGTGTCACTCATGGGTCGGCTTCTGCTGAAGAATCGCTATCTGATGAGAATGAAGCTCATCCCTCACGTGGAATAACTAAAGTTATCCGAAATCATCCTCCAGAGCTCGTCATTGGGAATGTTGAAGATGGCCTTCGCACCAGAGGCACTAGTCAGGTAAATTATCGTGATCTTGCTGGTTATATTTGTTTTCTGTCTAGTCTTGAACCCAAGAATGTTAAAGAGGCATTGTTGGATGAGTTCTGGGTGATGGCTATGCAAGAGGAGCTGAATCAATTTCAGCGTAATGACGTGTGGAGTCTTGTTGAGAGACCGAAAGGGGTGAACGTTATAGGCACCAAGTGGATTTTCAAGAATAAAACAGACGAAAGAGGAAATGTCACACGTAACAAAGCTCGACTAGTTGCTCAGGGATACACTCAAATTGAAGGAGTTGATTTCGATGAAACCTTTGCTCCGGTGGCTCGTTTGGAATCTATTAGGCTTCTTCTTGCTGTCGCATGCAGTTTTAACTTCAAGCTTCATCAAATGGACGTAAAAAGCGCCTTCTTAAATGGGATTTTAAATGAGGAAGTTTATGTCGAGCAGCCTAAGGGATTTGAAGATCCTTTCTTACCTGGTCATGTTTATCGGCTGAAGAAAGCTCTTTATGGTCTCAAGCAAGCTTCCAGAGCTTGGTATGAGCGTCTGACTAGATATCTTCTTAAAAGGGGTATGAACGAGGTGGAGCTGACAAGACACTGTTTGTTCATAGAACCAGATCTGCTATCATTATTGCTCAGATTTATGTTGATGACATAGTGTTTGGTTCTACGTCTTCTCAACTAGTAAGTGAGTTTATAGATCTTATGCAAAAAGAATTTGAAATGAGTATGGTTGGTGAGTTACATATGTTTCTTGGTCTCCAAGTGAAACAGACTAGTGATGGGCTGTTCATATCACAGAGTAAATATGCTAAGAATCTAGTCAAAAGATTCGGTCTTGAGAAAGCTCGTCAAGTTCGCACTCCTATGGGTTCTACAGAGAAGCTCTCTAAAGATGATGGTGGAAAACAGGTAAAGGTTACCTTGTACAGGAGCATGATAGGTAGCCTGTTGTACTTGACAGCAAGTAGACCTGATATCTGTTTCAGTGTAGGAGTGTGTGCTCGTTATCAGGCATGTCCTAAGGAATCACACATCACGGCTGTTAAACGTATAATTAGATACATAAGTGGAACAGCTGATTATGGGATATGGTACTCCAAAGATACCAATACTCTCTTATCAGGATATAGTGATGCAGACTGGGCAGGTAATGCTGATGACAGGAAGAGTACCACTGGAGGATGCTTTTATGTTGGAAATAACTTAGTTTCGTGGTATAGTAAAAAACAAAATTCGATTTCGTTGTCAACAGCTGAAGCAGAATACATTGCAGCAGGGAGTTGTTGTACTCAACTTTTGTGGATGAAACAAATGTTGACAGACTATGGTGTTGATCAAGATATTTTGACTGTTCTATGTGACAATCAAAGTGCAATAAACATTTCAAGGAATCATGTTCAACATTCAAGGACTAAACACATTGACATTCGGCATCATTTCATCCGTGAGCTAGTTGAAATGAAGATTCTCATTCTGGAGTATATCGATACTACTAGTCAGTTGGCTGATATTTTTACTAAACCCTTGGATTCTAACAGATTTGAGGAGTTACGACAAGCTCTTGGGCTGTGTCGTATCTGAATGGTGTACTCATTGTTGCACATAATGTTAAACATAATGTCAAACATTATGTTGCAACTCTTAAAAGTGCTCTGGATTCTTTTGTCTTTTCTGCCTGAGCGTTATTACCTCTGCATTTATTTCCCTTTATTGGTTTTCGGAGCTCTCTTCACCTCCTTAGACTTCTTCAAGAAGTTATTTGTTAAGGAGGGTCTGTGCTTTTCTAGGGTTCTTGGTTCTTGATTCATTGTCCAAGAAATCCTTGCTGTTTCTGCGATGGGCCGATCTCAGAATGAAAGATCCTCTTCGAATCCTCGTCGGTCTGCTTGCCAAGCTGCATCGTCTCGCCAGTATCCTCCATCTTCTGCTTTCGCTCCTTTCAAACGGAAAGGTTGTGTTCCACGATCGTCTAGGGTCTCGTCCGCTGGAATCTTGTCCCCTTCATCTTCTTCAGTGTCTTCTGACCACATGCATTCTGAAACTGCATTGAATTTGGCTATGGTGCCTTTTTCCCCAATCTCTGTTGATTCTTGCTATCGCGTTTCTTCTCAAATGTCATTCTCCGAAGAAGATGAATCATTTCCTCATCCTGTCTCTGTGGAAGATTGGTTTTGGCATCTGCGACGAACTGATCGCAAGATGGACATTTCTTGGATGGATCTATCCAATACTCGTTTTGGTACTGTTCATCTTAAAGATCTTGAAGGAAAGTTGCTAAGTGTGAGGGTGCCCTTCGATGATCTAGTTGTTCTGAAATCTTGGAATCCCCCTGAGCCATCTGTTAAACTTTCTGAAATTGTTGTACTGGATGACTCTGACTCAGTGTCCTCGTCAGCTGCTGATGATGGTCTGAAGAATGGTGAAGGGTCTTCATATCAAGACACTTCTGATACGACTAATGCTGGTGTCTCGGATACTCATGCTGATGTCCATAATGTGTGTTTCTCTATGAATGAGAGTGCTAATAAGTTGGGTTCTGAAAATGAGACGGTTGAGGTTGATAAAGAACTTTTCCCTAATGCACCTACAGCTGATGTTGATCCTGCCTCAGTTCTGAATCCCTCCGCACCTACTGAAGAGAGTTCTGATCCTCCTGAACAGGTCATCTCCTTGGGTGAAAATGTTACACCTTCGCCTAATGTTGAACCTTATGTCAGATCTGATGATTGTGCTCATAAAGATGCTCCCAAGGTGTCTGTTGATCCCAGTGTGGATCCTTTTGTTATTCATCCTCGCAAGACTAGATCGGGGTCTCTCAAGCGCAAAGTATCTTCCACATCCTGCAGGGTCTCTTCATCTAAGTCTCCCAAGTTATCAAAAGGGTCAGGTTCCTTCTCTCCCTCTGATGGTCTTGCCTCTGAAGCTGTTTCTGTTCAATTTTTTGATAAGTCGTGCAAGGATAAATGGGTAGTTTACTCTGATAGATCCATTTTTGGAGAAAAGTCTATTGCTGTCTCATCTTTCAAACATACACACTTTCTTGCTTTTCTCAAAGATATTGACTTATTTCAAGATGCCAGTTGCTTTAAGACCTATTATCCGGTTATGGTGCGAGAGTTTTATTGCAACCTATTCAAATCTACATCTGATTCTTCCTCTAAATGGGGCTTTAAAACTTTTGTTCGTGGGAAAAATTGTTCCATTCTCTCCTGATATCATAAACAATCTGCTCAAATGGCCGTGTGGTCAATGTCTTCCTCCTTATGGTGCTTCTGTTGGTGTCGACTTTGACGTGTTCATTCAGACTGTCACTGGTGGGCAGTTTTCATGTTGGCCTAAATCCGTTTCTTTCCCTTCATCTACTCTGACAGCTAAGTTCTATTTGCTGTATCTCATTGCTACTCGTAACTGGTTGCCTACTTCCAACATGTCTATTGTTACGAAGTCTATGTGCAAATTACTGTTTGCTGCTGGGACTAAGAAGCCTTTCAACTTGGGTCGCCTTATCTTCGATTCCATTCTATCTTTATCAGAATCTTCAGCTCCTCATACTGCCCTGTCGCATGCGTCCCTAATTTCTATGATTCTCTTCTCTCATGGAATTGTTCCAGCATCTTCTGAGCTTCCTGTATCCTGTGACTTGATAAGCTTCACAACCAAGTCTATTGCCAGCAAAATTGATGACCTGACTGTCCTTCCTTTTGTGTCTTCTATGCCGTCCTCTCCTTCACCATCTGTTTCTAAATCTGCTAAGAAAAGGGCTTCTCCTCCTCAAGCTTCTGTCCAAGATCTTCAGGATGACATGTTGGTGTTTCAGAGAGCTGTCAAGGCTGTTGATGATCAGCTCGTGATGCTCGAGAGTCAGAGGGTTCTTCTTCAAGCTCAGAGGATTTTTCTTCAAGACAGGATTGCTGAACTTCAAGCCAAGGTGTCTTCTTCTGATGAAGTTTGATCTTTGGCTTTTTCTGTCACAAAGGGGGAGTAGTAACATGTTCTGTGTATATGAATGGTTGTTCTGAACATGTGGGTGATCTAAATGTCTTGTCTTGGGAGCTGTTTTTAGTCTTCTGACTGGTATGTCTTCTATCTGACTGTATGGCTTCCTTTCAAAAGCATTTCTCCTGCTTATCTTCTTGCTTTGATGATATCGGATCACTTTCTGTTTGATTGTGCCACTAAAAGCCAAAGGGGGAGATTGTTAAGTTTTTTATTTGTCTATTGTGGCACAACGGCTCTGGTGAAATGTTAAACAGAATGTTAAGTGCAATGTCGAACATGGTGGAATGTTAAACATTATGTTATGAAAAATGTTGAACGTGTTTGTTCAACATTTGGTTCTTCATCACCTGTTCTTATCATCAAAGATTTCTTTATTATAGCTAAAGGGTTGCAGTTACGCTTTTAGTGCTATTGGAGATTCTCTCTTATCTTGTGAACGGATGCAGATCGTCGTTCTTCGGTCCACTCGTGGTTTAAGGATTTTGCAGATCCCGTCGGTTATAGATGTTGTAACCGAGTGATGAGTTGTTGAGATTGTTCTGGTTGGCTTCATGATCTCTTGGCTGCGGAAGTTTTACTTGGATTGGTTGAGAAAAATCTTAGCGGTTTTTATTTGTGCTCCTGCTGTTGTTATCAGTTTATCTATCTTGAAGAAGGACTCTTAAATATTACAGCAAGGTTACGGGAAGACTGTGGCTGCTACCGAGATAGCGTTGATCGTCTTTGGTGAAAGGGGATCTAAAATAAAGCTCCGGGAGGAGGCTCACATCTACATTGTAGAGGATCAAGGGAGTTGATCTTGGTGAGTATTGCAAGGGGATCTTGCTCGCAAGGGGAGCTTGCGCAAATTACTCCAAGGAGTTGATTGCGATCAACTCGTGTAGCATGTATTGAGGGGGAGTGTATTTCCTCTAATATCTTCCAGTTTTGATGTCTGTATTTTACATACTATATATTGGAGTAATTTGATTTTCTGGGCGGGGCCCCGCAGATGTAGGTGTGCGCACCGAACTGCGTTACCAACGACCTTGTGTTATGATGTGTTGCTTGATATTATTTCTATGTGCCCTATAATAAGGATTGCGTTGTAATATGAAGGGCTAATTGCGTGGATCGGCCAGTCCCACATAAATAAGAGTCCAAAGTCCCATTACAGTCCATATTACACAAATGAAAGCTTTTTTAAAAAAAAGAAATTACAACTTTGGAAACCTCGTGGGTCCCATATAAGATCTTCAGCTTCAATTGTGGCCTCCGTCTCCATGGAAGATGGTCTTCGGTCTTGGACATTTACATAATTCCTCACTACAATTTCTCTCAAAAGTAAAAGAAAGGTGGAGGAAAATAAAATGTGGGACTTTAACAGCCGATGCAAAAACCGCAATTAGCCATCAATGCAGAAATTTTGTGCTCATCAAACATAATAATCATACATTTTCATCACAGGAATCACATGCATTTATATTCACAGAGAGGGATAAACAATTTAATTACTTAATAATTATTGGAACACTGGGCAACGTCATACACCGTTAGGTTAGCTGACTAACGGCAGAGCGGTCGCAGAATCTTCCTAATTATTAAGTTTTAAAAATATGCACAACCATACATAGTTTATCCGAAGAATAAGCCAAAATGATGCAAAGCATTTATTAATGATTTTACAGAATAAATCATTTAATGCAAGGGTTTTGGAAAATTGGGTTTATCCAAAAAGATTGGAAAAAAGCCTAACAATTAAACATATTCTTCGAAAAAGAAAAAGGTTTTCCTTTTTAATTTATCCCCAAAGACCCCAAAATACCCATTTCTGCCCCCATAATATATCGTGATTTTACATGGATTTTAGGTTCTCCAAAACACCGTTTTAATCGATTTTTAGCCCAAACTCCCTTTTAAGGCTTATATTATATCCCCCCTTATTTTTTTCGAAAAATGGAGATCAACTGCGGGCCTGAAGCCCGCAGTGTGGCTGCGGGCTTCAGGCCCGCAGTGCTAATTTTTTTTAATGTATGCAGGCCTGAGGCCCGCAGTTTCCCTGCGGGCTTCTGGCCTGCAAGGCTGTTTTTCCTTTTTTTTCGATTTGGGCTTTTGGGCCGAAGGAGACTAGGGGCGGCGGCTAGGGTTAGCCGCTGCCTCCCCTAGATTGCCGCCGACGACGGTAAGAGGGGGGGGAAGCGACCGCCCCCTCAGGGGAGCAGCGGCGGCGCAGAGCCACCCCCCTCGCCGGGGGGGGGGGGGGGGGGGTTGGTGGCAGGCGGCTGACCACCTTTGGGGGGTCGGCAGTGGCAGAGAGCCGCCCCCGGCCCCCTTCAGGGGTGGTGGCGGCAGGCGGCCGCCCCCCTTCGGGGGGTCGACGACGGCCCCCCCTACTTCAGGCAGGGGACGGGGGCGTGAAGCGGCGGCCCCCCGCTTCAGGCGGGGGGCGGTGGTGCGAGGCGGCGGCCCCCCGCTTCAAGCGGGGGGGGGGGGGGGGGGGGCGAGGCCACGGCCCCCCGCTTTAGGCGGGGGGGGGGGGGGGGGGGGGGGGGGGGGGGGGGGGGGCGCCGCCTCAGGTGGGGGGCAGGGGCGCGAAGAGCCTTCAGGCGGTGACGATGGCCGCCCCCCGCTTCAGGTGGGGGGTGAGGGCGCACAGCGCCTACGGCCGCCCCCTGCTTCAGGTGGGGGGGAGGGGCGGGGGCGCGCAGCGCCTTCGGGCAACGGACGGCAACCCCCCACTTCAGGCGGGGGACCTTCGAGCGATGACGGTGGCTGCCCCCTGCTTTAGGTGGGGGGCGCACAGCGCCTTCGGGCGACGAACGGCAGCCCCCCGCTTCAAGGGGGCGGGGGCTCGCAGCGCTCTTCAGGTGGGGTGGCGGCCGCCGGTAAGGCCTAAGTGGGGAGAAAACCCTATAATACAAATTACGCATGGGAATCATATTAAAAATATGATTTTAAGACGATGACGTTCGTCGTATTAGGCGATTAGCAATTTCCATATCGATCTTGCGAGATCTATGGACAGATCAATCATATGTATGATAAAAACAACGTTTTAAGCAGGTTTTACCTCTATATCCGTCTTTCGGATATAGCAACTATTGAACGAAGCCTACGCGGATGACGACGCTCGTTTGAGGAAGCTTTGCACCGCGCGCGTGGATCACCGTCTTCCTTCGCCTTCGCAACGATTGAAAATTTTTGTGGAAAAAAAAATTTAGAGGCTCGTGCTGATAACGTATTATGAATCAACTACTGGGGGAGGAACTCCAGCCCTTTATTTATAGGCAGAATAGGAGAGTTAAGAGATAAGATACATAGAAATGGGCGTATATCTAAGATACCCAGAATCCTAACCAATTCTGGTTCATAGCCTTTCACAACAATCTACACTTACTATTTACTATCTATTCTTTATGTATAACTATTAATAGATAGTAAATTGTAATTATTTAATAATTTTAAAAAATATAATACATTGTACTTTGTAATTAGATAAATAAAGAAACGAACACATGACAAAATAAAATTTAAGACCGAAATTCTCGAAGGTCCCGGGTAGAACCTTTAAATTTTATTAATTAAAATCTTTTTTGAGGGGTAGACGTACGTCGGCCAGCCTTACCCCTCATACAATGGCCAAAACAAAAAAAATAATACAACTAAGAAAATAATAATAAATCACTCATTTTCTTATTCGGAATCTTCGGAAAGGTCCTTCTTGTTCTGTGAGCGGTTTTCAGCATGGAACCAATCCTTCGCACAAACAGCAGCTTCAGCTATGTCTTCCTTCAGCCGTGATCTCTTGTTGCTCAGAATACGACCACCTGCACAAAAGCAGACTCCGAAGCATCTGTAGATATAGGCACATATAACAAATCCCGTGCCATAATGGGAAGAACGGGATAAACAGATTCGTATCCTTTCCACTAGGCAAGAAGATCAAAATGCTCATCATCCATTACTTCCTCTGAAAAGGAAAATGGATTAGCTAAATATTTGAATAGTTCACTAGTAGAACAATCCGAATCTATGGTTTTTTGTTTCTTCTTTCCTAACATTTGTCGAATTCTACTAGAAGAAGAAGCAGTAGCACTAACAGGGAAATAAGAATTATGTGAAACATTACCAAATTTAGCCTCATAATAAGCATACATGGTTCTTAAGCTAGTTTTAACAGCAGATACTTGTTCAACTTGGGGAAATCCCATGTTTTCAGAATACATTTCTAATAAACCTAGTGCAACATCCTCCTTATAACGAGGATCAAAAACTTTAGATAATGAGTAAAGAAGAGGAACCGGATTCCAATACTTAGCTAGTTTTACAGACATTTCATGTATCATAGGCATTATGTCAGGGTGTGTACTTTCTCTATGCCTAGATATCTGATCAGAAATTAAAACTAATTGTTCTAATCCTAAAAAAGATGTTTGGTAGTAAACCCCAGAAAATTTGTTTGTAGCAGTAAAAAACTTCTAAAAAGTCATGCAGATGCTCTATAGTTAACCACTCTATTTCAGTAATGTCAAAAACAGGGTCATATGAAAGATATGTAAGTGAATAATCTGTAAGCTGCTCTCTATTTTTAAGCATAGATCGTAGCATTAAGTAAGTTGAGTTCCACATTAATGCAAAATCAAATTTAAATGCCAGGTATGGTCTCTGTCTAGTACGACACAGTTGTTTGTACTGAAGTCACATAGTGCTAGAAGTATGTATGAACAATATGAGATGTCTAATTTTATCTAAATAAGGTGAACAAGTTGCAAGTCCATCGCAAACTATCAAGTTCAAGACGTTACATACACATCTTTGATGGAACAACCCCTCCATATCGAGGGTCAAATTTCTTTTAAAAACACTAATTGCACTAGTGTTATTGGATGAATTATCAAACGTAATTGAAAAAATCTTTTCTACAATATTAAAATCATGAATTACAGACATTATTACATTAGCAATATCACCATCAGAATGAGCAAGCTCTAACATTCTAAATCCAATAACAATCTTATTTAGCATGTATGAATTATCTACAAATACGATGTAACAATAAATATGATGCACCACATTTTGTTGTCCAAATATCAGAAGTCAACGTTATTCTAGATTTTTACACTAGCAAATTTTCAATCAATTTAGCTTTACCAGCTTCAAAAACTGACATAGCATCTCTTCGAAAAGTGTTTCTAGGCACTCTTCTAAAGGAAGGGTTAAGGGCCACTTGATTAAGTAAATCGGGGCTTTCCTTATAAGTAAATGGCAATTCTCGACATATTACAAATCTTGACATCTCTTTTCTCATAGTCTCAGCAAAGTATGAGAAATTAGATAAAGAGGAAGAAGAGCCAGATAAGTTTAATGTTGTCTGTTTAAGGTCTTTTTAAGTAAGAGGCATAGTGTCTCTTTAGTTGGGTTGTGCCATCAGAAGGTTTGCAAGTAAAATCAGATCTGCATATTTTGCAAACTGCCCCGTGCCTCTGCCAAGGACAGTTTCAATTGTGAAGTTCTCTCAAACCACAGATTTTGTTGATCTGGGTTGGGTTTGTTGTGTTACTTGTGTAGGTGGAAGTGGAACATCAGCAGGAATATGTTGTTCAGGTGTAGAGGCGTGTACAGAAGATGTTTGTGCAAAAATAGTATAAGCAGGTTGTATAGGATTTGTGTACTCATACGATTCAGTTCGTTCATTTTGTGACATTTTCAAATGGTCATAATTAGGTGTTTCTTTCGAGTTAGCCCGCATCATATTAAAGTTATCTTCCTCCTCAATGTTAAGGCGGAATGTATAAGACATACGGTTTGATGCCGACATTATTCTAAAAATATAGGAACCTGATTTGCTGGGTTGCGAGTGGTGTAGAGAGCAACTAATCGTAATAGCAAAGTGACCTGAGATGATGTTGATAGCGGAGGAAGATGAGCGCGATATCAATTTGAGCCTTGAATCTTGATCTTGCTTGAGAGGGGTTGATCTTGCTTGCTTGAACGTATGAGAGAGTTTGAGATAGTTTGAGAGAGTTTGAGAGTTTGAGAATTGTGAAAAAAATGAGAGGGGTTGGCTGAAATTTATAGGGTTTTTTCGGTGTAAAATGTCCAAAATACCCCTCCCAAATGGCCGTTTATGACCGTTGGGAGGGGTATTTTGATCAAATGACCAAGAAAAGACCAAAACCCACTAGCCTTTTCTGCCCAAGAATAAGAAAAAAAAGCTGGCAACGGTCATCAGACCATTGCCTGTGCGCGCAGGCTGCAATTTGCAGCCTGCTGCAGGTCGGCCCGGCCCGACCCGCATTTCCTGGGTACCGGGCCGGCCCAGCCCGGGCCCGCGTTCGGGCCGGCCCGGCCCGGCCCGTCGGGCCAGGGAGGGCCCCGGAAGCCTGGCCCTGGCCGCGGGCCGGGCCGGGCTTCGGGCCCGGTCAACGCCTCTGGGACCGGGCCGGCCCGGCCCGGTCAGCCACGGGCTTTCGGGCCTTTTGGACGAGGTGTAAGTAAGGAGTCTAGGTTGTTGATTGTTGTAATGGAACTGCATTATACATCTTCTAATACATTCAAAGGCTATTTAGCAGACTTGGCTACTTATAATCCATTATATCAAAGCGAATAAAAAATCATCTACTTATAATCCATTATTTTGTATTCCATCATTATTAAGATCATCAAGCTCAAATAAGTCTATTAAGTATTTGGTAATTTACATAATGCCTATTGTTGTTTATCTTTCAAATCTGTAAATTTATCACCTGTGTTTGTTCAAAGTTCACAGGTGGTTAAAGTACTTTTCCTGAAATCTTCCATGTTACACCATACTTTACCATGCAACGACACCCCACCCCCAAATACCAAAAAACAAACAAACAAACGAAAAAATTAAAAGAAACTCACACCCACAGACAGAAACAAAGCTTACATGATTATCAAATCTTAATTTATCAAATGTGTCTGGTTGTTGGTACCATATTGTTGTAACACGTGGAGCGCACCAAATATAGGCACATTGCTTCTGGCATTTCGACACTGTTCCAGGGGCTTTGCTTTCTTGGTTTTCAGCTTATACTGGGTCTTGTTTTTCTTCTTCAACTTAGTAACTAAGTTATGTACTAAACTCATCTTTTACTTATTCCTACTTCCTATACGTAACAATTTAATGTTATTTTACAAAATGTGATGGATTGGTCCTTCCAAGGGTAGTACACTAATTTTCTTGAGAAAGTAGACTAAATCAGCAGGTCTAGTTTGTAAATTCTTCTAATGACATTATATGCAACCCTAACATCCCCATTGTGAAGCCATGGTGTGTTATACACTTGTAAGACACACCAGTCTTGCATGTTTTTTGAGATTTTTCTGCCAATTATCAGTGTGTCACATCCATGTTGGCATGTCTGTGACCGTACACTATAAATGATTCAATGCCCATCGTTCAAGCATCTACTGCTGCTTCTGGGTAGAATATACTCCTTGTTTCGTGATTTTGTAATGACAGGGAAATAAAACAGTTAGGCCTGCTACTTTATGTCTATATAATAAGGTCCTTGACCCATTGATGAAATTTTTCAAGATCACATTTTTTTCAGAACGCAAACAGTGAATGTATTTGTATATGAATTGCACGTTGATAAGGTACAAAGTATTATTTATGGGTATTTGTTCCCAAGTGCAATATTTTTAAAAGTATTTTAAAAGAAGAATTGGAAAGCACTAACAGTTCTTCTATGAGTATATTGTCATGGGTATTTGTTCCCAAGTTCTTCTATGAGTATTTTAAAAGTATTATTTATGGGTATTTGTTCCCAAGTGCAATATTTTTAAAAGTATTTTAAAAGAAGAATTGGAAAGCACTAACAGTTCTTCTATGAGTATATTGTCATGGGCAATCACAAAAAATACATGACCCATAAAAAATTATGGATAATTGGATGCTAGAATACTCTTCTTATATCTCATTCTGTGATATCCATAATTGGATCCAACACAAACACAGTAGGGTACATGTGTGATATCAAATAAACTTCTATCCCATTCTGAAATTTTTTATAGATACAGACGGTTCCTGACAAGTTGTTTATGGAAATATCAAATGAAGATAGGCATAAAGACCAACGATACCAAGATGGGATAGATGCATTTTAGAGTTCTCTGATAGGAATCCAATATGATTTTCAACTGCCGATATTTATTGTCCGTGCATGAAATGTCAGAACAAATTTAAATATCATAAAGCTATTGTTCGTTTCCACTTGTTTGTGAATGGATTTGATCCTCACTACAAGTTTTGGAGTAACCACGGTGAAGGTGTGGTAAGTGAGGAGACGCTTCAAGCTGAGCCACGGGTTATGCATGCAGGTCAACATGGAGATAACACAGGTGCCATGCTAGAAGACATTCTTGCTCAGTTATTTGCACCTAATAATTTTTTAGAGGATGCACAGACCTCAAGTGACGTCGATCGTTTGATTAAATTAGTGAACGACATCGAGTCAGATTTATACGAAGGATGCGAGTTTACGATGATATCATTCTTGATCAGGCTTATTCATATCCAAACCCTTAGCAGAATGGCAGTTACACATTTTGAAATGTTGTTGGATCTGTTGTGAAGGGTAATTCCTAGAGGTGAGAATAGCACTCTTGCGACTCATTAAGAAGCTAGCAAGATCATTGAAATGTTAGGGCTTGATTACAAGAAAATTGATGCATGCCCAAATGATTGTATCCTTTATTACAAAGAGAATAACGATTTAAATGAATGCCCAACCTGTCACGTACCACGGTGGAAAGTGCAACAAAGTACACGTTCAAACAAAGGACATGCAGTCCAAAAGAAGAAGAAGAAGAAGAAGATTGCTGCAAAGGTTCTCCGTTATTTTCCAATTATTCCTAGGCCACAGAGGTTATTCATTTCTGCTAAATTGGCTGGGAAAATGCGATGGCACGCAACTGGACGTGTAGATGATGGAAAACTGAGGCATGCTGCCGATGGTGAGGCATGGAAGCATATAGATAGAATTTATCTTGACTTCTCAAGGGAGCAGCGGAACATTAGACTTGGTCTTGCAAGCAACGGATTTAATCCTTTTGGGGTGATGAGCTCTGGATGGTCGACCTGGCCAGTATTGATGACCCCGCATAACCTTCCTCCTCATATGTGTATGAAGCAACCATACATGATATTGTCACTCTTGATCCCTGGAAAATATTCACCGGATAATGATATCGATGTTTTTCTACAGCCATTAATTGATGATCTGAAGCTTTTATGGGAAGAGGGTGTGATCACATTCGACGCCTTTACAAAGCAAAAACTTTTGCATGCATGCTATTGTTTTATGGACAATTAATGAATTTTTCGCGTATGGTAACCTATCTGGTTGGTCGACAAAAGGTAAATTTGCATGTCGAGTTTGCACAACAGGCTATGAGGGAAAATACTTGACATTTAGCCATAAGCATGCTTTTGGCAACATAGAAGATGGTTGACTGCATATCATAAACGTAGAAGACGGTGAAGATTATTTGATAGTGAAATCGAATCGAGAAGAGCACCAAAATAGTTAAGTGGAGAGGACATATTCGAGGCGCTTCATCCTTTACCTAGAGAAAAGTTTGGAAAGAAAAGGTATTGCAAGGAGAACCCTCTTGGTGTGAGAAGGAAGATTACAAAGGGAAAGGGAAAGGGAAAGAGAAAGGAGAAATCAAGAACAATAAATCAACGAAAGCCTCGACCAGAAGAAGACACAGCAGAGAGGACAATACTCCTGGTTGGATGGACAAAGTTTAGTATTTTCTTTCAGTTGACATATTGGATGAGTTTGAAAATACGTCACAACCTGGACGTCATGCACGTAGAAAAGAATATTTGTGAAAATCTCTTGTACACCATTTTGCAAGACTCGACTAAGTCGAACGATGGATTAAAGGTGAGACTTGATTTAAATCAATTGGAGATACGTCCTGAATTACAGGCCATTTAGAAGGAAAATAAAAGGTATGAACTGCCACCATCGTGTGCTATACTTTCTACAGATGAGACCCATAACCTCCATGTGTTTCTTAAGTCCGTGAAGACACCAGATGGATATGCTTCAAATATATCTAGATGTGTTCATGTAGATAAAAGAAAGATTTTCGTAAAAACCCATGATTACCATATCTTGCTGCATCAGATGCTTCCGGTTGTAGTTCGTCATGTCGATAAGAGGCTGGCTTCAATTTCGATACTATTCCGTGGTTTCTTCAAGCAGGTGTGCTCTAAGGTGATAGATGTCGCTGAGTTTGAGGAGTTAGAAAGACATGTCATTCTTACATTGTGCAATATAAAAAAAATTTGCTCCGTCCTTCTTCACGATCATAGTCCATTTCACTGTGCACCTGGCACAAGAGGCACACATTGCAGGACCAGTACAATATCGGTGGATGTATCCAATTGAGAGGTACATTCATATTCATTTTAATGCTCTTTGGTGGAGACAATCAATACACACACACGCGCGCGCGCGCACACACACACACATTTAATTATTTTTATGCTTTTTAACCCGCAGGTTCTTAGGGTTCATGACACAACTAGTGCACAATCGTGCAAAACCTGAAGGTTCTATAGCAGAAAATTATTCATCATACGAGACCCTGATATTCATTTCTCAGTATTTGCGAGATGTTGAAACAAAGCTCAATCGACAACCAAAAGTGATGGATGTCGTCTTCTATAATGATCGTGGGGAGGACATGTGATTTAATATGATGGATCTTAGCCAAGCACATGCATATGTTTTAAACAATCTAACGATATTTGACTCATATAGCAAGTAATAAAGCCCAGCGTTGCGCCTTTTTAAGTCTATCGATGTTTTAAATTCTATGTTATATTAGCTTTCTTTATTAGTATTGCAGCCGTCATTGACGCACCCGAAACCTACACCTAGATTCCACCTGGAGGTGTCACGATCGTCAGGCGTGGTATGGCCCCTAGGTGTCAATTCCGGGCTCAATCCGTAAGCGGACGGTGTCAAGTTGTAGTATAAAAGATATCGAATCCCACAGGGACGGTGATAGTGTATTTGGGTTCTCAGTTTACTTCTATATCTCGAAGTGAGATAGCTATCGGGTTGAGAGAATTGGTTACTGTGTTGATCTTGTTCTAATAATAAAAAGGACTAGGGCGTTAGGGATCACCGCTAATATCATCGTGGATCGACGTTGGAATAGAATCCTTACGTTGCATTGGGGTTAGGGGTTAATCTCCCAACTCGTACCACTCTCCGTGGGTTAGAATTGTGAGGTATTTCAGTAGCTCTTGTTAACGTAATGGCGGCAGCCGTCAACGTAGCGGTATAGTTCGTCGATGGATCCCCTCACGACACGAGCCAGGTATGGTCACGAGCCGTGGTTGGATCCACCGGTTTCCCTATTCAAATCCCAAAGATACCCCTTAAGCACATCAATTCCACAGACCATGGGCATGATCTAAGTACAGGTTATCTAGGGATTCGGTAGGATCAACCGAAATACTCCCCTAAATCTCTAATTCAACCTAGGGATCCAGATCTACGTCTTCCCCCAAGGATCTTAGGGCTAACCCATCAACCCTAGATAAGTCTACTCACTCATGACGTTGTTGACGGATAAAAACACAATATTTACGAGAGAAAACATCATAGATAATCAATAGAATGAAGATCAAAAACTTACAGCGAGAGGTGAAGAAAAATAGCACTTAATAGATCTAAAGAAAAGCCAAAGATTCCAATATGCAATCGCAATAGGGAACCAAAATAACAATCCAATAATTTCGTTCCAAAAGTCTCCAAAAGCTTAATCTAAAACCTAACAAGAATTCGCCTAATCTCCTCTCCAAAAAAGTATTCCCAAAATCAAAATGAATCGCCACTGAACGCTTCGATAGCTCCCAGCCTTCACTCCCCAGAATCGCGCAACAGCCCGGTGAAAGATCTTTCCAAAAATGGCCTCAACGTCGTCGACCGAGTAGGCGACTCGGTCGAGTAGTGTGTTGCTCGGTCAGTTGCTCAGGCCGAGCAAATGTACTGCTCGACCGAGCACGACAGGAAATCGAAATTCTCCTAAATCTTCACTCTGCCTGCATTGGCCGAGTCAGCTCTGCTCGGTCCGAGCGGAGAGCTGACTCAGTTGCTGAAAAGTTGTTCGGGCCGTGCACGAGATGAGTCGGGCTTCGGAATGAAAGGCTGCTCGACCGAGCACTATGAGTGCTCGGTCCGAGCAGGCTGTGTATCTTCTCCTTCTTCTCCAATTGCCTCTGCTCGACCGAGCAGCTGTTCTGCTCGGTCGAGTCATCTGGGGATATCCTTGTAGCAGCTTCTGAAGCTCCTCTCTCTCACCTGCTCTCTCCTCTACTCCTCCCATGGCTCCAAAAACACGGCGAACTCCTGCAGAGATTCGCTAATGAGCTCACGGGCGTGTCAGAAGTGTCCATACCCGGGTGCCAAATCGCTTCAAAATCCCTGAAAATTCATAAAACACTACGAAACTCGAATATAACATCAGAATGCGATATCGTAGGTAAATATGGGATTTGGATGCAAAAATCGCATGGAATGCGATGAAATGATGATATGAAAAAGGTAGAAAATATGGACACGTCAAAATCCCCCAAGCTTACTTCTTACTCATCCTCGAGGAACGCGAATACTAGGTACGCCGGGAGGAAAACAAAAAGAAATAAGAAATAAATAAAAATAAAAAAATAAGAAAGAGAAGAGAATGGAAGTGTATGGAGGGTGCTAAGGACGTTCGGTCAGATCTCATGCCTAAGTAGTATATCACAATTCTCTGAATAGTAAAAGTACATGCTAATAGTATTTTCACGTTTTACAAATCATATGTCTAGCATGCAATACATAAAAATGATAGGGATCTACTAAAATAATGCTATCAACTCATATTAATCTCATGCAATCCATAGAGTCTAGTATAAAAAAAGTTGGCAATGCACTTTTCAATCACAGAACACATGGAGCATATAGAGATCACGCAGCATGCAATAGAGATTAGAAAAAGTCATGCTATTCAGTTATTCATTTCGATTTATGAAAAATCTCCAAAAACTAAAGCGTTTTGTAAAGTTTAAGCATTATTAAATCTCCACGTTATGCACCGTCTTCACTCTAATGTAACACTCACTCATGTGATCAGTTGGTTCAACCCCCCCAAGCTTAGCTCGAGGCGTCGCATCTAGGAATAGGATATGGAATTTTTCTTCTTCTTCCCAGTACATATGATAGATTCTAATGAAAATATAAAGACGATTTTATTCCTTCATTTTCTTTCTTTTTCTTTTCTTTTTTCCATATATATGTATACACACATTTTTTTTCCTTTATTTTTTTCTTCTTTTCATTTTTCTTTATTTTCTTTTCATTTAGAAGCTATAATTTTTCTTTTTGGGTTTGGGAAGTGAGATGTGATAAGGATAGCTGTAGGGGTATAACCAACTGATATGTAGAGAACTATATAGATATGTGGAGAAGGAAAATAATATATCTTTCGGTTCACTCATAAGAGATGCACAACGGATTGATAAAATAATACTCTAACTAAACTCATAAATAGCATGGATATTTTCATTCATCTAGATGAATACTAAAAAAGCATGCAGTAATAGGCACAATGATAACAAGCATGCAAACAGAAGTGAACAAGATATAAAGCAGATGCTCCAAGTGTTCTAGTGATGCGTGAACCTAGGTGCATTATCCAACATAGCGCATACTAGATACTAATTCATGCATTTGATTTTCAATTTATTTCAAGCATTAAATCAGATAGATCAGCAAAAGAATGTGCACGCATATAGATAGTAAAACTGAAACTACCCTAATAGCATGTCAACAGATAATAAGCATCGTGAATAACTAATAGGGCTACGAGAGATATCATCATGCAGAACATCCTTAGCATAAAAGAGAAAAAGGCGGAGACAATAGAAAAATAAAGGAAAAGAGATGCATGCATGGTAAAAACAGAGAACGCGGTGCAGAATGAGAAAAAAAGATAAGGAAGTGGAAAAGTGGTGAAAAAGCAACATAAAAATTGAAATAGCAAAGAAAATGTAAAAGAAAAAATGAAAAAGAAAGCGATAGCGCTCACCCCCAAGCTAAACCTAGCAGTGTCCTCATTGCTAAGAAAACACTGGTAAGTGGGAGATGATGCTAAGTAGGGTGGGGTGGGTAGTTGAATATAAAAAATAAAAACTATGCAACAAGAAAGTATAAACATGACATGATGCAATGCTGAATGAAAGATGATGCATGAGTGGGTCCTCCCCCAAGCTATCTAAGTGCAGGGCCCCGAACAGACAGATGGGCACAATAATAAATGAGGGAGGCAAAACGGGTAGGGACGACATCAAGCAAAGGCACCACCCTCAGGGGGTGGTGATGGGTCCCTCTGCTGTGGAGCAGGTAGTATGGGAGGATCTGTCTGGAACTCGGATGGTGGATCGTGGGGTAGAGCAGTGGTGATAGTGGAAGGCTCAGCTGAATATAGCACTAGAGCAGACATAGGATCTACTATGACGACCGACTCAGAAGTGGTAGGAGCAGGCTCTGCAGAAGCCTGAGAAAGTGGAGCACTGACTGGTGCAGCAGAGGTCACAGTGGCTGACCTGGCTGGTGGGGCAGGAGCTAGGATCACATGTGGAGGGCCACGTGTCCCGAGAAGGTCAATGATGGATGTCAGGTCCGACTCGTCTCTATCGTGATGTGTCAATGTCGAGCATGCGAAGAGGTCAAAATCCTGTCGAAGGCGAGAAGTTGACTCCTCCAACGCTGCCAGAAGACTATCGGTGGAACTGGAGTCGAGTGGAGGGTGGGGAACGTGACGGTGAGTCACCACTCTCGTAAAGCGGTCATGTGCAGGAGATGCACGGTGCCTAGGGTGGAAAGTAGGATAGGGTGAGCTCGAAGGAATATCAGCAACAGCTGAAGAAAGAGCAGTCGTCGACACAGAAGCATGGACAGACGTCGAGACACTCGTTGTAAAGATGGCCGTTGATGGTAACGCAATGGTGCCGGAAAGGGAAATGTGGTGACCTAAAGAGATCGGAAGTGAAGCTATGAGGTCACTAAAAGGCGGAAGAGTGGGGACTGGGTCGTGCTCTGGATAGTCAAGATCTGTGAGATCGGGAGCAGACTGGATATCGGTGCCCTCCGGCATGGAAACGGTGGGGACAGAGGTCTGAGTCTTAGGGCAAGAGGCGGTGACATTCCCCGAAGACTCGACGGAGGTGGAAGAGGTGGATACATATGTGGTAGAAGAAACGGCTCTCGAGGGTGGTGGGTGTGATGGTGGTAATGGAAGGCCAGCTACAAGGGCTGCAATGTCATGCAACTCGTACTCAGCGGAGCGAGGGACCGGGTCATCGGCGACTGCCTTGACGGGTGCTCCTAGGGGCTCAAGTACATGACGGGCTGGAAGTGGGTCGACCCTAGGAATCATCCAGCTCAGCTGGACATGTGGGATGTGTGTGAGGTGAGGGGCAGGGAGCACCATGTGAGGCGTGTGGTGGGTGTCGACAAGATATAACCAGTGACGATCCCTGTAAGGTCGGATGATATGCATATGCTCAAGGACGCCAAGGGTCAAGCGAGTAGGTCCAACAGAGGTCACCAGGTCATCAGGAAGGTGGATATCGAGCATACGGGAAAAAATGGTAAAGGATCCGTCATAGCAGATGTCCGTGAAGAAGTAGGTGGTGGCAGTCTGGAGAAGGCGGTGACAAAACCAGTGGGCTGCGTCGGAAAGGATGAAGGGGCGAAGGGAACCATCTGGGTGAAAGCGTAGAGGACGGGTCATGCCCATAAGGTGGGTAAGATCTGGTAGGGACATGGTCCCGACCTCAGGCCTGCAGAAGAGAGTAGTGGCTAAGTGCCTCTTAGCATAACGAAGGCATGGGTGCACGATGCACGATGCCTTTGCCCAGCTAGGGCGGTACTAATCTAGGCCTGAAATACGCTGCCAAAAAGTTGGAGCATCAAATGTGTCAACATCATAGTGTGGAGAAAAGGCGACTCTGGGCTCGGGGATGGCCGGGAAGTGAAAGTACTCGTGACTCATGGGATGTGTAATAGTGCAATCATGATCCATGAGGTGAAAGGTGATGCCATCACCCGCCGGAGTGCGGGCGAGGGAGCTAAGAGCCTCCAGGGCAATGTGGGAGTACGTGGGGGCGTGGACACTGAGGAAACGGTCGAAACCAATCGCTCGGTACAGGTGAAGGACCCACTGAAGGAGTCCCAAGGATCTGAGGGTGGGCACGTCTACGAACAATGTGGGGACGAGACGGCGTTGCGAGAGCCTAATGAAGCGCTCGCGGTGGGCGTCGTCTCTGAAAGTGATGCCAGTAGGTTCGTAGACATGCAGGTAGAGCATCTCTGGTGGGGGCATGGTGTGGGGGTGATGATGGAGGTGCGGTGGTGGCAGTAGAGGGAATAGGGGTGGAGGTGGCGGGGATAGTGGTGGACGTGATGGGTGTGGAAGTGGTTAGGATAGGAGCTGTAGTGAACGGGATGGTAGTGGTGGTGGTGGCGGTGGTGAGGTGGGCACGACGTGGGGGTCGAAAAGAGGAGGCGCCAGGAGTGGGCCTCTTCCCACGAATCGGTGGGGTGGTGGTCCCTCGTGTGCGAACCATCGTGGCGATGGCAAAATGATATATCGGTATAAAAAGTAAATAGAGGAGCGAGTGTATCGACTGTGAGAGCTACGAATGCGATGAGCTCCCCCAAGCTGCTCCCTGTAGTGGGTGTTGACATAGGCAAAGGGTACCTGAAATAGAAACAATTAAAATGTCAGAAAAAAGATTAAAAAAATGGGGACATGCTGAATTTGGGATGCTCGACCGAGCAGGTCGAGCAATGTTGCTCGGTTCCAAATTCTGACCGAGCATTAGTGTGCTCGGTCAGCTGTGGGATGTTGGCGAGAGGAGATGGCTACTCGTTCGAGCAGTGTGAGTGCTCGAACGAGCAGTGGGGCGGGCCTAGGGCATCGACAGCGGGTGTAGGGGGGCTGTGTGCGATCCAAAGAGAGGGGGGCAGGGTGTGGGGGATGGGGCCTAGGCGTCGGGGGGTTTGGGGTGGGAGGGTGGGCGGCACCGTCGACGACCGTAGCGCCGTCGACGGACGTCGTCGATTAGAAGGGGGACGAGGGGGGAAGAGAGACGGATAAATAGAGAGAGGCGGAGAGAGAAGGAAAGGACAGGGGGAACTGACCGGAGGTGGGTGGCCAAAGGGGCGGCGCGGGCGGCGGAGTGGTCGGAGTACATCGGCAGCGAGGAGATCGAGTAGGTGGAGGGAGGGTGCTCAGGCTAGGTTTGGGTAAAAGTCTTTAGAGCTTTGGTAATTTTTAGAGAGCTTAGGGTGAAAGTAAAAACGAGTTGGGTTTAAAACCCAACTCGTTCGGTAGTGGGGCCCATGAATGTAGGATAAATTGACTCGGTCCGAGCAGCAAGGCTGCTCGGTCGAGTCAATCATGCTAAGAAATACATTAAAATTGAGTTATAGGAGACTCCCTTGTCTGCTCGATCGAGCAGTATGCTGCTCGGTTGAGCAGCTCATCACTCAGACCGAGTAGGGTTGCTTGGGCCGTGTAGACAGAGTGATGATTTCTCCAATTCTCCAAGAGCCTGTGCAATCTGATCGAGCAGTTTAAACTGCTCGGTCGAGTAGATGTCTGCTCGGACCGAGCAAGTGCTGCTCGGGCCGTGTAGACAGAGTGATCACTTTCCTCCTTAAACTCGTCCCTGCACTGCTGCTTGGTCGAGTCAGTTGTGTCTCCTTTTTGCTCCTTTTTCTTTCGTTTTCTTCTCAAATTTGGTTCTCTCCTCCAGCTTCCCCCCATTTAGAATGTCGGTTTGCATGCCCCCTCATGTCCAACCTGTACAGAGGAGGAACTCATCAGATTTTTGTGGTTTTATAATTTTACGTGAAATAAACAACGTTTTTGTTTGGTTTTTCTTAAATAGGTGAAATAAAAACAAAAATTGAAAAGATGATCCAATGATACAAGAAATTGGGTTGCCTCCAAATAAGCGCTTATTTTTAGTCATGAGCTCGACTCCCTTTGATTTATCATTTGTCGTTTGGTGCGCGTGGAATTCGCGCGTCGTTTTTTCCAATGATGCAATCCGGCGGTGTTTGGTATCCGCCTACTTCAAGCTTCTCTATCGAGTAGCCTATGCCCTCCAGTTCTTCATGATTCGGGAAACAATTCAATAGATCTTTATACAATACTCGGACGCAGGCAGCGACCGCTTTGTTGTAGGTTGGGTCGCCGTCATCGTCGATGCCTATTTTCACGGGGTCCTTCATGACCCCATCAAAGGAGAAATCTTCAACAACTTTATCCTCCAGAAGCTCCAAATAGCTGGCCCCTTCCTCACGAATGTTTTCCTTCATTGGCTTGTGCAGCCTGAACTCAGCTTCGATATTCCCCATGTTCAGTGAGAGAGTCCCTTCTAAGACATCGATCAGAACACAGGCCGTCGCCATGAAGGGGCAGCCGAGTATAAGCTGGGAGCTCCCTCCCTCGGGCATGTTCATTATGACGAAGTCAACAGGAACACACAATCCAGGAGGTATCTGAAGAATGATATCCCTGGCTATGCCCATCGGGTAAGTGGTCGAATGGTCTGCAAGATGGATGGACATATTTGTCGGCTCTAGTTCGCTTCCAGTCTGTAATCTCCTGAAAATAGAAAGGAGCATCAAACTGATGCTATCCCTTAGATCAATCAGAGCACGGCTGATAGGCATCCCTCCAATGGAGCACGGAATGGTGAAGCTCCTGGGATCCGGTAGCTTTCGGGGGAGCTGATTCCTGATAACGGAGGTGGAGTCCTCCATAAGCTTTATCTCTTCAGGCTTCCTCTTTCCCGTGATCAGATCTTTTAAGAACTTGGCATAAATGGGGATCTCCGTAATAGCATCCATGAACGGGATGTTCAATTCGATTCCCTTCAGTAACTCCGTGAATTTGGAGTATTTCCTCTCCATCTTGGCCAAGGCCAACCTCTGTGGATATGGCGGAGGAGATCGGCTAGCTTTTTCCTTAGCGGCATCAACAGGAGGCGGTGTTGTAGTAGGCGTAATGGATGGTGTATCCACCTCTTCCTCAATATTTATAGGCTCTTCAGCAGCCTCTTCTCTTTCGCCGTCAATAACGGCTTCTTCAGCAATAACTCTCTCCTTGTTCAACACCGGGACCATGACGGGGTCAGTAACCCGTCCTCCACGTGTGGTGACAGAAACCACAGCGTTTGCCTGGGCCTTCGGATTTGTCTCTGGTTGCGAGGGCAACCTCCCCTGGTTCTTCAAGACCTGGGACATCTGGCCTCTCAGTTCATCTAGTGAAGTGTTTATGCTCTTGAACTGAGTGGAAGTGTCCTGGTTGAACCGGGCTTGACCACTCATAAAGGTCTCCAATGTGGCCTCCAGATTTGCCCGAGGCGGGTTTGGCGCATAGCCCTGCTGAGGCGGCCGATTGAATTGATACCCCCGCGGTTGGTAAGGCCCAGCTGGCCTAAATCTGCCCTGCTGCTGGCTCTGTTGCTACCCATGTTGCTGCTGAGGAGGAGGTGGTGGTCTCTGAAATTGTGGAGGTTGCAACCCTCCACTTGGATTCCCATAAGAGAATCCCGGATGATTCCTAGCAGCTGGATGCTGCCATTGATTCCGTCACTCTCCCTGGATGTACTGCACGGATTCTGACAATTCGGCACCATCATACTGCGCCTCACTAGGAATATAGTCTGATTTGCATAATCCTCTGTAGGATGATAAGATGTGCTAGGTGATGCAGGGATGGAATCCAGGCGCTGTTCAATCCTGGCCACTTGTTTGCATAATGTCTTGATGTGAGAGTCCAAATGGCTAGCAGCTTTGACCTCGAAGGTCCGGGTCACAATGGTTCTTTCTTCACTCTATTGCTGATTGTTGGCTGCCATGTGCTCCAGCAAGTCTATCGCTTCCTCAGGAGACTTGTCAAGTAAGGCGCCTTGCGCCGCAGCATCTATAATCATCTTGGTGCTAGACTGCAACCGGTTGTAAAAACTTTGCACCAAATCCCAAGGCTGGATCCCGTGGTGAGGACATTGATGTTGAAGGTCCTTGAACCTCTCCCATGCCTCATAGAGTGACTCTTATGGGAGCTGTTAGAAGTTTGAAATTGCTTCTCGGATCCGCACCGTCTTCGAGGGTGGATAGAACTTATCCACGAAGACGAGTGCCAGCTTCTCCCATGTGGTGAAATGGTTGGGAGGATGGGCCCGGGGCCAGTACGAGGATTTATCCCTCAGAGTGAACGGGAAAAGCCACAGCTTTACAGCATCATCACTCACATCCTTCGCCTTAAAAGTGTCACACTTTGCAAGGAATGTATCGATGTGGTGATTGGGGTTTTCACGAGGATGCCCGTAAAAGGGATCCTGCTGCATCAAATTGAACAGCCCCGTTTTTAGCTTGAAGCTCGCTGCTGCCAGTTGCGGTCTAAGGATGGATGAGTTATTTCCAAATGTCGGCTTCATATGGTCCCTGATGGACCCTGTGTGAGGAGGAGGATTGTTGTCTGCCATCTGGGCAGATGGAGATGTATTTCTGCCGAAGGCCCTCAAAGCCCTTGCTGTTTTCTCGATCTCGGGATCAAATAACAATTCTCTAGTAGATATCCCGAAGCGAGTGTTCATGCCCCAAAACAACTAGACAAATACCATCAGTAGCACAGTAATAAATAAAAGAATAAAGATGATGGAAAGGTGATAAATGATTAGAGTGCAAGCAAACTTTTAAAAATAAGAATGAACTGAGATAAACACTATTGCCGTCCCCAGCAACGACGCCAAAAATTTGACGCACCCGAAACCTACACCTAGATTCCACCTGACAGTGTCATGATCGCCAGGCATGGTATGGCCCCTAGGTGTCAATTCCAGGCTCAATCCACAAGCGGACGGTGTCAAGTTGTAGTATAAAAGATATCGAATCCCACATGGACGGTGATAGTGTATTTGGGTTCTCAGTTTACTTCTATATCTCGAAGTGAAATAGCTATTGGGTTGAGAGAATTGGTTGTTATGTTGATGTTGTTCTAATAATAAAAAGGACTACGACGTTTGGGATCACCGCTAAGATCGTCAGGGATCGACATTGGAATAGAATCCTTACGTTGCATTAGGGTTAGTGGTTAATCTCCCAACTCGTACGACTCTCGTGGGTTAGAATTGTGAGGTATTCTTGTTGACGCAATGGCGGTAGCCGCCAACGTAGCGGTATAGTTCGTCGATGGATCCCCTCAAGGCACGAGTCAGGCGTGGTCACGAGCATTGGTTGGATCCACCGGTTTCCCTATTCAAATCCCCAAGATACCCCTTAAGCACATCAATTCCACAGACCATGGGCATGATCTCAGTACGGGTTATCTAGGGATTCGGTAGGATCTACCGAAATACTCCCCTAAATCCCTAATTCAACCTAGGGATCTAGATCTACGTCTTTCTCCTAGGATCTTAGTGCTAACCCATCAACCCTAGATAAGTCTACTCACTCATAACGTTGTTGATGGATAAAAACACAATATTTAGGAGAGAAAACATCATAGCTAATCAATAGAATGAAGATCAAAAACTTACAGCGAGAGATGAAGAAAAATAGCACTTAATAAATCTGAAGAAAAGCCAAAGATTCCGATACGCAATCGCAATAGAGAAACAAAATAACAATCCAATAATTTCGATCCAAAAGTCTCCAAAAGCTTAATCTAAAACCTAACAAGAATTCGCCTAATCTCCTCTCCAAAAAGTATTCCCAAACTCAAAATGAATCGCCGCTGAACACTTCGACAGCTCCCAGCCTTCACTCCCTAGAATCGCGCAACAGCCGCTGTGAAAGATCTTTCCAAAAATGGCCTCAGTGTCGTCGACCGAGTAGGCGACTCGGTCGAGCAGTGTGTTGCTCGGTCAGTTGCTCGGGCCGAGTAGATGTACTGCTCGACCGAGCACGACAGGAAATCAAAATTCTCCTAAATCTTCACTCTGCCTGCACGGGCCAAGTCAGCTCTGCTCTGTCCGAACAGAGAGCTGACTCGGTTGCTGAAAAGTTGCTTGGGCCGTGCACGAGATGAGTCAGACTTCGGAATGAAAGGCTGCTCGACCGAGCACTATGAGTGCTCGACCAAGCACTATGAGTGCTCGGTCCGAGCAGGTTGTGTATCTACTCCTTCTTCTCCAATTGCCTCTGCTCGACCGAGCAGCTGTTCTGCTCGGTAGAGTCATCTGGGGATATCCTTGCAGCAGCTTCTGAAGCTCCTCTCTCCTACCTGCTCTCTCCTCCACTCCTCTCATGGCTCCAAAAACACGACGAACTCCTACAGAGCTTCACCAATGAGCTCACGGGCATGTCAGATGTGTACATACCCATGTCGGGTCCCAAATCGTTCCAAAATCCCTGAAAACTCATAAAACACTACGAAACTCGAATATAACGTCAGAAATGCGATATCGTAGGTAAATATGGGATTTGGATGCGAAAATGACATGGAATGTGATGAAATGATGATATGAAAAAGGTAGAAAATATGGACACATTAGTCACAAGATAGAGGTCATGAAAAATATGAATGCCAAAACTTTTAGCAAAAAAGTTGCAGACACACATTACAAAGAATTTCCTGGATGGTTGAAAATTCAGGTATTTGCGCAGATTAGACATGTTAACTATATACTTAAAGAAAAATTAATATCAAACTTATTATTATAGTAATATGTTTCATCCTTTTCATGAAGGTTCAATGGCAAATTGATGGATGTGCAAAACTATGTGATGACATTCAAAGCTACACCAGAGGTCCTCATGGTACTGTACATCGTTATAGAGGGTATTGTATCAATGGTCTTAGATTTAATTCCATTGACGTCAAGAAGGAACGATGCACACAGAATAGTGGAATCTTCTCCTCTTTCTCTCAATTATCATATTCAAGTAGCAAAGATCAACAACCAAAAGAAGGCCAGATCTTCTACTGTGGACAGGTTGGAGACGTTGTTGAGATTTTCTATGGCTATCAGAGGGACGTTAGTCATGTTTTGTTTAAGGTTCGTTGGTGTGAGCAGGGTAAACAGAAGGACCCATTTGGCTACACGGTCGTAAATCTAAACAATGAAATCTACAGGAATGACAAGTACATGCTTGCTACCCATGCTAAACAATGTTTTTATGTAAAAGACATTATGGTAGATGATGCTTGGGTTGTTCTTAGAAATCCTCCAAGAGCATATGCATACGAAGATGTTACATAGGATGATAATGAAGAAGAAGAAAACGCAACCTTAGCCGGTGAAGTTGTGGCCATGTTTTCAACCGAGCAGAATAATGAAACGACTGAAGACATTATACCGTTGAGTATCGATATGCCCAACTTGGAGATCCAGGTAAATATCACGAAAGATGAAGACAATGTTGTAATCATAACAGAGGAAAGCCCAAGTATTAATTTAAGAAGTAGAGTAGAAGGTGTGTCAACTTCGAACTCGATCACAAATGGCTTCAACATCAAAATCTTGAATTTGCTTTTGTATTACTAAACCACAGTAGAAGATCTTTGGTTGTTCTTATTTGGGCTTGAATTTTAGATGTAGAAGAAATATCATCGGCTCACTCTTCATATTGGTTTCACTTATGACTCCCCGCAAACCCACACCCTCAGTCAGGGGCGGAACCAGCTTGTGACTGCCCTGGGCAGCTGCCCAAGGCAGAAAAAATCAAAAAAATTATACCTATTTCTATCGGTTCCCAAGGGTGGCTAAAGTCGTTGCCTATATCCCCTACACCTAGGCGCTAGCCTCCAGGCTCCATCCGTCAGGATTTTGGATAAACAAATCAGCAAAAATTATTTTTATAGTAAACCTACCAATTACCATCCACATCACATCTCGTTTCTTAATCCCATTGTTTGTACTTTGTTCCAATTTTAGCTTTGTTCTCTTTCTCCCTAGGGCTCTTTGCTTGCTCGGTTTCTCCCCATCCTCTCTCCACGAGACAAGACCACCGGTCATCGCCCACCGCCCAGCACTCACGGCCACCTCTGGACTCCGATACCCCTCCCCGACCTCCAGCGATCCTCAGGAACCTGCCAGCCGTTGTGAGTATTCTGTACTTCTCAATTTCTTCTTCTTGTTTTTTTCTTGTTTTTTGGTAGACATCGAAAAATAGAGAAACTGTAAAACTCTCCCCTTTTATACCCCCTCTCAGATCAGATGTGAAACCCTTGGAATTGAAAGTTGGAATTTTGGAAAGCCCACATTCATGTATGAAACCCTAGAATGAAATTGACGACCCCCAAATCGCATTTGTTTACATCATGTACATACTTTCTTTTAAGCCACTTAACTTGGTGTTGCTGCTATACGAGGACAGAATAAGTAGTCATATTGCTAATTGTCAGAACTCGGAATGTAAATTCTCTATCCTCTTTTAATTGTCGAGACTCAAGAGAGAATAGCTCCATTGTTTGGGATATCTTTCTTTGATAAAGCATTCACGGTTGTTACATTAACTAATTTAATTTGTAGCTAAGGTTGGAAAGAGAAATGCAACATACAGTTCTCCATCAGCTAATTTAATCTAAGAAAGCCCGGAGAAGTTCAAGGAAAATTTGGATTATACATGTATATAAAGAGAATAGAAGAATTTATGAAATTCTTGTTCTTTCAGTAAATCATATATTTTACATATGATATTTGTTTATAACTTTATATATGACGAGGTGGAAAATTTTAATTTTTTAATTTGTTGCTAGCCTAAGAGCAATCTATTTTAGAATTGATTTCTATGAATAATCAACCCAAAAATATATTTCTATATAAATAATTCCATTTTGCCATGACATATATTGGGTATTTTTTTCTACCATTTTCAGGAAGATCAAAATCAATTTGGTTTGAGCTACAACATCTTTGTTATAAAATTATAATTATTATTTTAGAAGAATCTTCGTTAGAATAGGTAATTAACAAATTAAGGAATCCATGTTTGCTTACTATATTTAATTTCTATAATGATGTCTTGAATCCTGATTTTGTGCGTTTGAATTATGCTAGTTGTCATGCTTTAGGGATTACATGGAAATTTAATTAATTGAGTATCATTTCTTAGGCGTTCACGCCACGTCGCCAAGATCATCCTTGTCCCAGTCCCAGTGATCCACGCCAATGACGCAATAGACGTCCACCCCTCCGACGACCTCTAGAGTTTAAGTTGAATTCAAAAGGTTTGTCATTATTTACTTGCTTACTGCTTTTTATTTGTTGTTGAAAAGGCTACTAATTATTTTGATACTTGTTGAAAAAAGGGAATAGACTTCCTTGAGTCTTATTAAAATCACCTTTATGACATACCTACGTTCTACAACCCATTTTTCATCTTTCCCATTAGTTTCTTTAACCTTTGCTAACAAATTATTAGCATACATAAAATTGTCATCCATCTCATTTGCTCTTTTCTTTTTTTTCTACATCCATGTAAACACTTTTGATACTTATAGATATATTCAGTTTTGAAGCTAAAATGTCTCGAAAAGGAATGAAAACTTTTTTTTCATTTTATCCAAAAAGATGATATTGGGGCCTGAAGCGGACACATTCTGTAGAGCCAATTTTTCTCCATCGACTTCTATAGAGCAAGTGCAACATCCTTAAAGCTTCAAAAAGTTAAGGATTCGATATCACATGATCCAGGATTACGTCAAGCAATATGGAAATATCCATATAAAGAACGAAATGAAGTTCAACGTCGTTTCATAGCAATGGGGCCAGGCCAACCAAAACTTCAAGAATATCCAAGAAATGAAGAAGGACGTAGCTTTCGACATGATTGGTTCAAAACTTTTGATTGGTTAGAATATTCCGAAGCGACTGACCGTGCGTATTGTTTTCCTTGATTTCTCTTTGATAGCAATTCCTCACAATATCATAAACAAGAAGCAAAAAGTTAAGGATTCGATATCATATTATCCAGGATACGTCAAGCAATATGGAAATATCCATATAAAGAACAAAATGAAGTTCGACGTCATTTCATAGCAATGGGGCCATGCCAACCAAAACATCAAGAATATCCAAGAAATGAAGAAGGACGTAGCTTTCGACGTGATTGGTTCAAGACTTATGATTGGTTAGAATATTCCGAAGCGACTGACCGTGCGTATTATTTTCCTTGCTTTCTCTTTGATAGCAATTCCTCACAATATCATTAACAAGAATCTTGGATTTCGAAAGGATTAAATATTTGGAAAAGAGCTGGTGGAAAAGATAGTCATCTTCGAGTGCATGAAAGAGAAACATGATTAATACATTCAAAAAATTTTTAATGCTAGATGATTTGAAAAACCCATCTCAAAATATTCAGAAACATCTGACCTTACAAGCTGAAGCTAAAATAAAGAAAAATCGTCTTCGTGTCGTCCCTACAGTTAATGATATTCATTGGCTAGCATGTCAGGGATGTGCTCTTAGAAGACATGATGAATCTCCTGATTCAACAAACCGTGGAAACTTTATTGAATTGCTCAAGTATAGCAACTCTTAATTCACAAGTTGCAGAAGTTATTTTAGAAAATGCCCATGGAAATGCTTCTTATACTTCACCATTGGTTCAAAATCAAATTATGGAAATTATGAAAGACTTGGTCAGAAAAAAGATTTATGAAGAAATTGGTGACCTTAAGTTTTGTATTTTAGTTGATGAATCTAATTGTGAGCAGATGGCTATCGTGTTAAGATTTGTTGATGATGCAGAGTTTATAAAAGAGAGGTTCTTTTAATGTAGCAAGAGTTGAAGATACAACCGCATTAACTCTTAAAAAGGTGTGTTCACTTATCCTTGATCGTAACGGATTGCTCGTACAAAATATAAGTGGGCAAGGATATGATGGGGCTAGTAATATGCGAGGTGCATGGAGTGGGTTACAAAGTTTATTTTTACAAGAATGTCCTTATCATATTATGTTCACTGTTTTGCCCATCGCCTACAACTTGCATTGGTTACGGCATCAAGTGAATTATCTGATATTGAGTTATTCTTTCAAATGTTGAATTGCATTGTCAATTTGGTTGGTGCTTCTCCTAAGCAAAATAAACAACTACGAGCTGCTCGAAGGGAACAAATTGAAATTTTGATGGAAAAAAGTGAATTACAAACAAGCAAATGGGGTAATCAACTGACTACTTTGAGACGGCCTGCTTCTACTCGTTAGAGCTCACATTATTCTTCTGCTTGTAGTTTACTTAATTTGTATGAACCTCTCTGTAAATTTCTGGTATTATAAAGGCAGATGGGTTGAATATAGAAAAATCCGTGCGGAAGCTAGTGGTGGGTTTGCTGTAATGAGCTCATTTGACTTACATTTAACTTACACTTAATGGTTGAAATAATGGGAGTAACAGAAGTACTTTGTCAGTCGTTGCAAAAAGAAGATCAAGATATTTTATCTGCTCTGCATTGTATTTCTATCAAAAAAAGTCTTCTCTGTGAGTTGAAAACTGATTACAAATGACAAAAGTTTCTCCAAACTGTAGTGTCCTTTTGCACAAACCATGACATCGATACACCTTATATACATGCACGTTATTTAAAGGGTACTGGCTGTTCTTGTCAGCAAAGTGATGAAATTACAATTGAACATCAGTATCGATTTGATATGTTACATGAAGTTGTTAACATACAAGTGATGGAGTTAAGCGAAAGATTCTCTGATAAGGTTGTGGATCTTTTAAGCATTAGTTCTGCTTTGGATCCAAAAGATTGTTTCAAATCATTCAAAGTTGATGACCTTTGCATGCTTGCGGAAAAGTATTATCCTGAAGATTTCAGTGAAATGGAGATTAATTATCAGCTGAAGCATTAATTGTAGCATTATGAGCATGATATGCGGCATGATCAAGATTTTCAAAATATTAGCACACTTTCATGATTATGACAAAAGTTGGTAAGTGTAGGAAAATCAAAAAGGTATCCTCTTATTGATCGGTTGATTCGGCTCGTGTTGACTCTTCCTGTTTCGATTGCAAGCACAGAAAGAGCATTTTCGGCAATGAAACTTATAAAGACATCATTGCGCAATAACATGGGAGATGAACTGCTTGCTAATAACATGATACTTTATATTGAGAAAGAAATTACTTCCAGGCTCGACACAGAAGACATTGTGAATGAGTTCAATTCAAGATATACTCGTAAATTTCGACTTAGATAGCCTCTATTTGGTACATTACACACACACACATACATACATATACATATATATATATATACATATATATATACATATATATATACATACATATATATATATATACATATATATATGAGGAAACGGGAAATAGGGTGTCACAGGAGAGAATCTCTCCTGTGTCGGTCAAAAAAAAACTCCAATCTCCACATGTTTTTTGGAAGATCTGAGCTGTTCATCTCGATCTCCACCCTCTAAAACCCTTACCCACCAATTTTCAGCCTGATCCGAGGTGTTTTGCCCGTTCATCCACCCGACGCAAAAGTTATGTTCATGCGAAACCGTTAAATTTGCGTCGGGTGGATGAACGGGCAAAACACCTCGGATCAGGCTGAAAATTGGTGGGTAAGGATTTTAGAGGGTGGAGATCGAGATGAACAGCTCGGATCTTCCAAAAAACATGTGGAGATTGGAGTTTTTTTGACCGACACAGGAGAGATTCTCTCCTGTGACACCCTATTTCCCGTTTCATATATATATATATATATACACACACACACATACATACATATACATACATACATACATACATACATACATACATACATACATACGAGGGATCAAATGACCCCCAAAAATGACCCCCAAAAATAACCCCTATCAAAAATCCTATGCCCCCCATTTTTTCAGAAGATCCAAACCGTTCATCTTGTCTCTACCCTCTAAATACCCGACCCACCAATTTTCAACCCGATCCCATGTGTTTTGCCCGCTCATCCATCATTCGCAAAAGTTCTGGTCATGCGAAACCGTTAAATTTGGGTCGGATATATATATATATATATATATATATATATATATATATATATATATATATATATATATATATATATATATACTAGTCATAACCCATGCCCTAAGGGCACGGTTCATTTAAATTATTCCCCACTCAAAATCGTGGATCTCATAATTTTAAACAAAAATCAATAATTAAAGTATAATAATTGCTATTGAGTTCACCAAAAAATGTAGGTTCCCACAAAATGTAGTTCAGAAAATTTAGTCGTCCCAAGAATTTTGGTTCTCCATAAAATTTAGTTCACTCCAGATATAACACGTGCCATAAGGACATGATTCATTTAAAATATTCACCCCCTCAAAATCTTGGATCCCCTAATTTTAAACGAACAATAATTAAAACACAATAATTATTATTTAGTTCCCCCAAAAATTTTAGTTCTCTCAAAATTTAGTTCTCATGTTCATCTAAAATATTTCTCCATTAAAATCTTGGATCCCCTAATTTTAAACGAAAAACAATAATTAAAACGCAATAGTTGTTATTTAGTTCCACCAAAAAAAATTTAGTTTCACCCAAAATTTAGTTTCCTCTAGAAAATTTAGTTCTTCTCAAAAAAATTTAGTTTCCCTCAGAATTTAGTTCCCACCAAAATTTTAAGATTTCCACCCCTAAAATTTTTCACGAAGTCTCATTCTAACCATTGGTTCCTTAAAATTCAAACCCAACCGTCCTTCTAACAATATTGTTGTCCTAATCTGCAAATCGTTTTAAAAACATACCTTAAATATATAATAGTTTTTTAACACTTTTTTCAATGCAAAAAAGTGGATATATGTTGGAGCTTTGAGGCTGTACTTAATGCAAAAAATGCAAAAATCTCTGTATGCAGCAATGCTTGTCACCCATCAAGTAAAATATACGGGAGCTCCACTTAATTTTAGATCACAAATATTCGTTTTTGATATAAAGAATGGAATAGCATGGAAAACAATTTCTAAGTAACATGATACCAACGACCAATCCTTCTTTATCATAAATGGACGATAATGATATTAAACTCAAATTCCATAGAGAATTATTGAAAGCAAAATTCATAGGGCACGGTTCATTTAAGATATACCACAAAAAAACTTAGTTCGCCAAAATTAAGCACAATAATTGTTATTTAGTTACCTCAAAAATTTTAGTTCCCCCAAAATTTACTTACCACATAGAATTTAGTTCCCCAAAGATGGATTTCTACCAAAAAGGGCAAACACATACCTTAGCCATAAGAGCTAGGAAGGTGTAAATCCAACTACCTCCTTCACGCTAAAAAGAGTACCTAATTGTCTACATATAGAAAATCACAAATGAATTTTATGTAATGATTTTGCAATTAAAGGAATTTAGCTTCATGGCATGGTTTCAATAATAAATAGGAGTGTGCACGGGCACTTGGTACCCAGATACCTAATTGGAACCTACCCGAATGGGTAGGTTTCAGGTAGTTACCGGTTATTTCTGAGTATGTTCATAGTAGGAAAATTAAAAACCAGTGTCAATCGGTTGATTCGGTTCAATTTCCATTGTACAGGGAACCGATAACCGATACCCGGACCCGGACCCGATACCCATAACCATTTTCAATTGTAGGAATAAAATCTCTACACATGACATAATGTCTGGGTGCAATAGGGTTTAATCTTTTTTTGGATAAGAAAGTAGGCTTTTGTTGCTAGAACAATTTCACGTTCAAAATACTTCATTTATTGATTTGTTTTAATGTTTTGATTTTATTCATCATTCTTCCTAAATGGTCCTACATATCTCACTTAATTTTCAATATACATTCACAGTTCTTTCGCATGATACCAATTGACAGTAAATCCGTGGAAACTCAAAGAGAATGATGAACTTGCAAGCTGCAGATGATGCTGCAGTCAATAAAAATATTGTCACACCAAGACAAAGTCAGCTTTCAGTGATGTCTTGCAAGAGTAACGTGCTACAATTTGCTACTACTGCTTTGAGTTCAAATTTGGTTGATAACGATGTACCCATTATAGTTAATTGTACTGTTACCAAGATACAGTTTATATGTACAATTTTTTGCTCCATCTGTGAAAGACCTCTTTCAAAAATACACATTTTCCAGTACAAAGCTTAAGCATGATAATTATGTAGTTACACAATAATTTTGAGGGCATCTGTAAAAATAAACCATTAGAAACTGTAGAAACATCTCAAGAACAAAGTTTGAATTTCAGAATATGAAGAACCAAAACATTTCATCAATAAAACTTCAAAAATACAGTACAATGAGTGTAGCATTGCTATAATGAACATGAAAACAGGACAATGGAATGCAAAGATTCCAACTTTACACACTCGGTGCAAGTTCTTTGATAATAATACAGACATTCAACTATATCCATAATGGGTGTTAAAATGATCTACATAATAATAAAGCATTAGTGCCTGAGAGCGACCTGGATTGTTTTCATTCATTCACGCAAATGCAGCTTGATCCATGGTCCTGTAGCAGCTTCAGTTTTTTTAAACAATTCCTCCTCATACATTTGATGTTGGTATTGATCATAAAACATTCATTGATGCAAGGATCCAAATTGCTGAACTGCATCGGACCACTGTTGCACAAAGTAAAGAGATGAAATGAAAAATGTTGCATCATCCCTCTCAGTCTATATATAAAATTTCGGCCTTTGAACAATAATTTGAACCTCCATTATTCCCTTCAATCATGCAGAAGTTAAAATAACCAATAGTGAATACCTCAATTTTTGCCAGTTGTTTAGAAACACAACATGAATAACCTATATTCACTATTGTAGCTGCTATGAATTGAGGTATGAATAATGATCAATGGCTATGAATTGAGGTATTCACTATTGTTGGCAGGTTGTATAGGCTATGAATTGAGGTATGCACTATTGTTGGCATATAGGTTTCACTCTTGGTGGCAGTTTGCATATAGGGTATTCTTACCTCAATTTATGCCAGTTTGCATAGAAACACAACAGGAAACCTATGTGCCAGTTTATCTGAATAACCTATATGCATATAAACACTACAGGAAACGTACAACAGGAAACCCCCTATTTGTTTCAAACACAACATCATGAGCATCTGATGATTCATTTCCAACATGCATTGTCTGAATAACCTATATGCCAGTTTGTTGGGTAATTATTCTAGATGTAGATCCAGTTCAACATTCATTAGTAGAAACTCATTTAGAATTCATCAATAATCTTACGCCTGAATTAAAAAAGTACCATAAATGTTATCAACACTCTGAATTGCTATCAAGTCCAGCTAGTTTGATCTTACCAATTGGCATGAAGCTTGTGATGAAGAATGTAAATAGTTTCCAGCACATTTTCCTAACTTGTGAACAAAATGGCAATAATTTGGTTTTGATCAATCTACTGGACATTTAGATTCTTTCCATCCAGTCCTTAGCAAGGGAAATATATTTCATGGAATTAACCAGGGTCACGGGGCAACTTAGAAAGAAGACATGTTAAATTGAAATAATCAGCAGGGCAAGTTGAAAAGAAGAAAACACATGTTTTAATGTAAAGACAATGAAATTGGGGTACTCTTTAACTTGCTAACTGAAGATGTGTAGAATGTCTTTTTGGATGGAATATCAGAACAGGGGAAGTTTCAGTAATTTACCATAAAAATATCATGTTCTTTAATTCATCCACTTGCATACTTCCAAGGTTGATTCCATACCATATAATACTATGAAACAATTAGATAACTGGAAACACAACACTAAGAGACATCAACTATATCTGAGCTCGCATATAAACACAACAGAAACTCAAATCTTAGAAATTAATCATTAATTGCTTACAGTACTTGTGCCTTCTTACTAAGATTGAATGTTTTTTCAAGAACTTTTGCACTGTGAGTTAAAGAATGAAGATTAATTTTACCTCAACCATCCCTAGGCTCGCATACACCTGAATGATCCCAGCCAGCTATGTGTTGTTGCAATTGTATAGCAAATTTCTAAACTAAATCTTTATGTTCTGCACTGTCAGCAGCTCTGTGGCCATTGCATCCTCATCTACCTCATTCTCCTCCTCCTGAACCTTCTCTTCAACGGTCACAGTGGCTTCTTCCTGAGCAATCACGTCAGGAGACACAAACCAAAGAGACATCTTTTAGATACCCAAAACACAATTTATTTTTTAAAAGAGAAAGGAGTAGATTTTCCCAGAACTTTGCATAACAAAAAAAGAAGCAACATTAGGGGTTTCACAGATCAAAAATGAAACAATTTCCTAGATTTGAAGGCTCTTTCATATGGCTGAATACATTATTTCTTTCAGATGAACTATTTAGCATATCTTGTATAGTGAAATTTCTGGCAGATTAGCAAGGGAATGGGCATTGTGTTCAATCCTGAGACCATGCAATTGTTTGTTATGAGCAAGGCCTTCACTGTTTATTCATGGTTGAAGCAACAACACGTCCCAAAGTCAAAATTAAAGACGAAAGACATGGCCCGGATTCTTGGTTTTGGCTTGGGAGATGAATTATTCAGCTTGATTGAAAAGCAAAGTGTGAATCATTCATAATAGCCTAACATGAGGAGAAAGTGGATCTTCTGGCATTTTAAGATGGCATCAACATTTTTTTCTGGCATTTGGTCTCTGATCACTATGGATTTCATTTTGAGATCATGTGAGTTTGCAAACTGGAATGATACATTCTCTACAAAAAATCTGGGTGTCTTTACTGCAAAATGTACTCAAGGGATCTAGGTCCTTTAGTCTTGCTTATATCTAGGCACCAAACATGCAAACCTTGAAGATACACTTGGTATTTGTTGGAAAAATGGAGAAAAAGAGTAGTTTTTCATAAACATTGTAGTGTAATAATAAATTGTCGACACATGAAAACTTTCTCCTTTGGTATCGATTTGTTTTGTATTTTGTGATATTTCCATACAGTTTTTGTTGTTCATGTCCTTACTAATTAAAATAAATGGTTGCATTAAGCTAGATTTTGGATTATGCTGACATAAAGTATTCAAAGATCTCATTTACTCTTATTATTTCTTCTGTTTGGAAAGGCCAAAAAGAAAAAAGTTGTTTGTAAGCCATTTTTTTTATCAATGTTAATATTATGGAAGGAATTGTCATTAAAATGAAAGTATTTTCAATTTCATGGTACTGTTATCAGTAACATGTTATCAGTATCCTGTAAGCTATAACATATATCATGAAATAAATGATTTATCATAAAACTAACCAACCTACAATCAACCTCCTGGGAAATGTCTACACGTAAAAACTATCAGTAACATGTCACCTAATAATCAGATCTTATGGGATTGGCACATTGACACCCTAAGCTAGCCTAATCAATAGACTACAAAGAGGAAGCTTGGGGACGATTTTGTGGGAGGGGAAGATTAAATCTTTCTTCTCTCAGTCGTATAACAACAAAACCCCCATAAAGAAAACAAATCTAAACCAAGATCTAATCTTTCTTCTCTCAGTCGTATAACAACAAAAACCCCACGAAAAAAACACAGGAAATAATAACATTGGCCATGGAGGCGACCTTGAAGAGGTAACCATTGTCGTCGTCTGATATATACACCATTAATCATATAGAGCTCTATTGAATGAGGAGTTAACTTGATGCCAGCGTGTTATATTCAGTTAGGTTAGTTTGTTTAAGGATTTTACTTCACATTTCCAAGTTTATCATGAGAGTTTGTAAATAAAGAACTTGTCTTTAAAGCTGTTCAAATCACATATATCTTAGCAATACTGTTCGAATATGTAAAGCTGGACTCAACTTGTCTCTAAGAATATGAAGGTACATTCTTCCAAGCTGCATGCATCAAAATTAAAACTTGAGAAGGAATAATTTCTATGAAGCAATACTAAAAAGGATAGACAGAGTACTTGAGAAACAAAACTTGTTTATGTGTATAATAAAAGGACAAATCAATTGCAGTAAAAAAAAGTTGAGCACCAGAAGGGACAAAAGCAAGTCAAAAGTTCATTTCATAGCTAAGAACGATAACAAATACAAATGAAATAAAATAATTAGGATAATAGTGACACTTTTTATTTAAATATGCAAAAGAAAAACCAAATTATAAAAGGCATAGCAACATAAATCAAGAACACATGAATAAAAACACAATATTAGTGAAATACCAACTGCAGTTTCGATTAATTCAGTAACAAATCAGTAACACACCAAAATTCAATATCCCAAATATGCATCAGAAATCAATAGAGCATAGAGAATTAAGTATATATTAGTGATCTACAATTAAACATTTAATCCCTTAAGCATGAAAAAATGCCACTCTCACATTTGCTTCATAAATCAAAGACTACCATGATCTCGAGCTTCCCAATTTTGGTGATGACCACATTCAAACCCACCAGCAGCTCCATACTTGCGTGCAAAGCATCTCTATTCAAATCTACAAAATTGACCTTAAATTTACATTTACCAAATCGAACTTAGTTTAAATTTAAATTCAACAACAAATCGAGCTTAAATTTACCAAAATTGACCAAACCAAGAAAAAAAAGTAGCGAAATTTAGTTTGATACCTAATAAGTGCACATGCTTTACTTAGCATTCACATTCCTGATCCCATCAGCGCTGCAGGCTCCTTCTCACTCCTCTTCTTGATCGCCATGATGGTGTCCTGCCTGATCGCCATCGGCAACACCGAGAACCTATCGTAATCAATGTGCTACCCGATATGACAAATATGAACATACATGAGAAAATATAAAAGGACATGATGGCCATATCTTACTTTCTGAACATTTCGAATAAACTGTCAATTCCTTTAAGAGAAAGGGTACTCAGCAACAACACATAACATGACCAGATTGATGCCCATATCAAAAAGTATGCAACTGGTCTCCATGAAAATTGTTGAATTGCAATCCCCGTTTGACTTGTCACTTTGTGTTCTTTGACATAATTCGACGGACTCTTTTCGGCTGCATTGGAGTTATTCTGCATGAATATCTTTGAAGGAGGAGCATCCGGACCATATCCTAATAGAAGAATTACTTGATATGAAATACTTAATTGATAAAAATCTAGGAGGAAAAATATCTCTGTAAGAGGCCGAGCTTTATAATTTTGAACAAAGATGGCATACATGGCATACATGTACAATTAGAATTACAGGACAAAGTGAAAAATGTGCCGCCATAACCCATCTAAAGGCTGCCAAGGAACCTATACTTTCCAACATGAGAATTTTGATTAAAGAACTAAAATCAACAGCCAAGATAAACAAAGTCCAAAAAGCACAATTTTAATACAAAAATGTGTCTCAATATCCAGGTTTGAATTCACATGCATGCTACTTTTTAAACTTATTTAAGTACCAAAACATCTGAGGATCTTAGTTTCTCAAAAATAAAAGCTGAACAACATATCTCCAATTGTATATTGAAAATAAAACCCAAATTCAGTTAAAATTACTGAAATCTCATATTTGAAACCTGGCGTCCAAGCAAAGACGTCGGGCTGATCGCCGAACAGCTCGACAAACTTGTTCTTGATGTTTTGGATACTGGATACAGATCTGGGCCTCCTCAAAGGGGGAGTAACGGCCGTAAACGGGCTCGATCTGCAAGAAAACAACATTGTTGTTAAAGCTCCACCTCCCATTGTGTTTGATAGAAATTAGATACACAGACAAGAACACAGAGAGAGGGAGATGATGCACATTCATAGCCTAAATACAAAAAAATTGAACAGCTACATTAATAAAAATCCTAATAATAATTTTTTTAAATAAAAATGCTATAAATTGCAATGGATCTTCAGATATTAATACACATTATGCTCAGTTGCTAAATTTTTTGAGGCTAAGAATTCATATTAAGCCACAATTTTTGAGGGATATTTACATGCTAACAGGAATGATGTGTATTTTTTGAGGATTAATATGCTAATGCTAACAGAATTAATATGCTAACAGGCACGATGTCTAACAGAATTAATATGCTAACAGGATTAATATGCTAATGCTAACAGAATTAATATGCTAACAGGAACGATTTGCTTCTCATATTTCCATGCTTCACCAATTTTTGTGGCAATATCTTATGGCTTGATGCAGTTTTAGTGTACAAATTCATGCTTCATAGATGTAATTAAGTGTATAATCTGTGATGTAATCAAGTCATAAGCCATACACAACAACAGTTTTATGCAATTAAGTGTACAAATCCTTGATCCACATTACATCAACATTATACAATATTACAAAATTGTAATGCTCCACAAAACCTGCAAGGAAAGGCTCCATATTACAAAATACTTCAAATTTTATACTAAATTATTCCATATTGCCTAGCCAAATGTAAAGTCAACTAAACGACATTTGTGGGGGCTCAATGAAATTATAAAAATTTCCAAGCTTAATAGATATTCATCCTCTCTATTTTTCTTTAGGTGAAAATAGAAATTCATTATCAAAAATGGAGAAATAGACTGCACGTACACCTAACATATTCTAAAGTACACAGCTAACAACATCATTCTCAGCTCAAACATCACCAAGTAAGAAAATAAAAATATAAACATCATTCTCATAGGTAGTATACAACATAAGACCTATGATCAAATGTTCTCAACATGCAAGCAAATGTCTGGCAATCAACCAACTCACAACAACAACATAAACAAAGTAACTACAACAACCCTTAACCTGAAATCAGCAATCTTTAGCACAAATAGAACAAAAGAACATGAAAAATCAGGATTTTTTGTTTAGATAATGCAAGTATCAGTGAGGAACCTGATTGGATGCAAGTAGATAGTTGAAGAACCTAATTGAATGCAAAAAGAGAGGTGGAGAACATGAGAAAATAAACTGAGAATAACAGAAAATAAACTGAAAACAAACTGAGAATAATAACCTGATTGTTGCAGACGTAACGGAAGAGTGTGTGGCATGGATTGTTGTAGACGAATTTCTCCAACTCTGAAGATGAGGGGTGAAGAGGATGGGTGAAGTTGGACTTGTCATTAGGCCTCCCTGATCTGCTTCATGGTGAGCAAAAGAATGACATGGCCGCCATGGCGTGCGTTCGGTCACCGTGAAGCAGATCAGGGAGGCCTAATGAAAACTCAAATGAGATCGATGAAACCCTAATCCAAAGTTACTGATCTGCTTCCAAGATGCTAGAGTTAGAACTCATGCAACTGTTACCGATCGAAAAACATTAAACCTGGCAGAAATAAAAGCAACTAGATTAAAACATTTGTGAAATCCAGCTCCTGCCTCCAGTTAAATGCATTTTCAACTCCAATAAACAACTAACCAGTCCATCCTAAAAACCATTCCAGAGCATTCATTTGTGCTGTTACATACTCAAAAAAATTACATTTAACATGTTGAAAAATATTAAAATCATGCAATATTACAAATATGTCTCTGCTTAAAGGTCAATGTTCCTTTCAACAACATATAAACCATCATCCAAATTGTAATCATCTCTCATTCATGCTCTCTTACATTTAACAACGTTTACCTTCAGAAAAATGTTTCCAATCCAACGGTTCCATGCATATGGAGCTTGATTCAAGCACATTATTCGTATGGATTTCCCAAGCAAGGGACTGATTCAAGCACAATTTGAGAGAAAAAGCAAAAGAGCAATTTTGTGTACATAAATAAAATTCATACATAAAATAAAAAATTTCACATACAAAAGAGCAAAAAAAATAAAAAAGCAGAACTTAATTTGAAAGCAACAAATTTAAGAGAAGAAAATGTAACGCATTCTTCACTTTTACCTTCAGAAAAAGGTTTCCAATCCCACTGTTCCATGCATATGGATCTCGATTCAAGCACATTATTCTTAAGGGGATTGATTTAACTTCTCGAGATCCATTGAGGCTACACAAAAAGAACATCAAACCGTGTATCAATAAATTACTCATTTTAAGGGGGAAACACCTAGGTAAAGGACATGCATATTTTATAACAGGAAAAAACTAACAGCGAGGTGGAGAGATATGATAACTCTTCGAATTCGCTCAGCCGCCATCATCAGAATTTTAGGGTTCTGCTTGCATGTATCCAAAATTAAACCGAACAACTTCAGGAATTTATAGAAAAACTTGGGGCTGAGAAGAAAAAAACAAAAAAATTAGAAAAACCTAATGGATATACACTAATATTCAAGTTTTCTTGCATTGCTAGGATAGAAAGAACAAATGCTTACAAAAATATAAACAAAATGAATGCTAAAAGTATTACAGTTAATAAAATTAAATACTATTCTGTATATTCCTCAAGAATAACCCCACCACCAAAAAATATAACCTGTGAAAGATAACCAAGTGTCAATATAACCATCAAAGAAAAATGCTAAAAACATGGAAACATGGAAACATTGCAACAGAAACTTATGACAAAATTCTGGTGTAATTTAAGCGAAAAATAGGCTGGTCAGAAACATTGCATCATTGCAATGCTAGAAAAAATTATGGTGTAATCTGAACTGAAACTTGCAACAGAAACATTGCATATGGATGATGAACTGAAAATAGACCCGGCCTTCTCAATAAACTGGTGTACTCTAACTCAACAAACTGGTGTACATTTATACAAATTTATGTGTTTCATTGATACCATAGATGGAATGAAAAAAAAAGATGACTCGACATCATGCAAAAAGCAAAATTGCAAGTGCATACAATTTCAGCCATGACAACCATATTTGTTGATGTAAGAGGTGATAAAGTTGGAAGTTAAACTAAAGTAATATACCGTGATGAAAAATTTGGATTGCATACTGGTTGAAGTATCCAGCATAAAACAAAATGAAAAATTTAGGCTACATTAAATAGAAAACAACATGAGACCACATTGGTTTGAACACCCATACATTTGGCATTCAAAGTAGTGTTTCAAAAAAGAATGAAGAACTCTCCTGCATATGAGGATTCATTGTCCCTTACCTTTCTATAAATGATATTTGGGAACTTCCATCAACCAAAGGTTGGTATATCCAGCACGGCAGAACACACTGTCAATCCTGCATCCATCATATAACAAAGCATAAACCATTGTTCACTTCAAAAATGTAGATAAAGTTATGTATGTTCAAATCATATTGCCAAAATTCTGAAAATTTTATCCATAAAATAGAAGCACCGCAATCCATAAAAATGAAAGCCTAAAATTCATATATAAGATAAATTTTAACTAACCTTCGATGTGACCTCGTCTGACCTCTCCTTGCAAATCCTCCACCATCCTGTTAATTTAACGATAATTAAAGATATCAGTAATAAAAGGAACACTAAAGAAGAGTTGCCTATCAACGATCAAGAACATACATTCAAATTGGTTACACAAAGTAACCACATTCAACAAAGTAGGACCTTCGAATCTCAAGCTACAATCCATCAATAAATCAGTAACATGCAAATCACATAAAAGGAGAGAACCCAGATGGTAAATAGATAATTAGGAGCAAACCCAAAAATCAAAAGATCATTTTTATCGATAAAATAGATGAAAGGTCTTACCTTTGGGTTGATAGTGTCGACGGTGACCCCTAGCGCTGGAAGCGGAAGCAAACATGTGCTTGTAGTAACATGCAAATCACATAAAAGGCTAGAACCCAAATGGGAAACAGCTAATTAGGAGTAAACTCAGAAATCAAAAAATCTCAATTTGACAGATAAAATTGATGAAAGGTGTCACCTTTGGCCCGATGCACCTGACCTCTTTTATGTTAGATCCTCCCTCAATCAGCGATGCTTGCACTCAAATCAGTAGGGTGTTTGGATCTGAACTATGGCTAGGGTTAGGGTTTTTGGATCTGAACATTGAAGAAGCGAGATGTGAATGGATCGACTCGAGAGCTCGGGGAAGGATCGACTCCATTAGGGCCGTATGCGACAGTTTGGTTTGAGGGTAAGCGGCAGAGAGATTGAATTTTCCCCCGCATTTTGAGTTCCCCCCTCCCACATTTTGAGTTCCCCCTAAACATTTTGAGTTCGTCTCCCAACGTGACTGGAAACTGTGATGAAGAACATGATTTGAAAGGGGAGGATGCTTTTCAGATTTTTTTTCTCTCACCTGCGCGTGACTGTGGGACTTCTCACATGCGCGTGACTGCGGGACCCACTCTTGGTGATTGGGACAAACAAAGATATGAATGGACTTATGACTGGGACAAAATTCAAAAAAGGTTGTGTTTTATAGAATATATATATAGGGCAATCTTCCATTGCGAAAAAGTGGTGCGAAAGGCCGTGAGAAAACATTTTTTTTATTTTTTTGAAATTTTTTTTTCAAAATTTTTTTTTGATGTTTAATCCATACAAATATATACCCCAGGGAAAATAATGGATGAACCCGTTGGGCATTAGAGCATCCATCCACCCGTTACAAATTTAACGGTCTCAAAACGTGCGAATTTGATGAAATGCCTTGATCGAAGGCCAAATGACATTAGTTCTCAACGATTATTTTTTGAGGGGGGTATAACAACATATAATGAGGGTGAAAAAAAGAATTTTTGAAAAAAAAATTTCAAAAAAAAAACTAAAAACATTTTCGCACAGTGCGAAATGTTCTCATTTGAAGATTTACATATATATATATATATATATATATATATATATATATATATATATATATATATATATATATATATATATATATATGAGAATAATGGGTATCATACGCCATATGAGAGCCTCTCTCATATGCCCTCTCACATAAAGCACCCAAGCACAAGCCCACATGGGCTTGTACTTGGTTGTACTTGGTGATTTATGTGAGAGGGAGTATGAGAGAGGCTCTCATATGGCGTATGATACCTATAATCCCTATATATATATATATATATATATATATATATATATATATATATATATATATATATATATATATATATATATATATATATACTTATGGCGAGCCAGCATCCTTTTTTGCGGCGGAGCGGAAAGCGGGACATTCAGGAAAGTGGAAGCATATGCTCCAATGTAGAAGCGTCTCTGAAAGGCTCATCAAAAAGGAAGTTCGGGATGGAAAAACGACACTGTTTTGGCACGACCATTGGCTGCAGGGGGGCCCAATCAAATACTTCCATCAAATTCCGAATGGGGAGAGCAACAAGGTTGTAGCCGACTACTGGGATGGCACATATTGGCTGTTCAACATCATGGGGGCCCAATCCAATACTCGGCTGCGTATCATTCTAGAGAGGATCAAATTATAATCTGGAGCAGACCTATGGACCTGGCACCCTAAATCAATGACTCAGGCTGGAAATTCGTTTTCGGAAGTGGGTGGGCTCACGGCAACTGCTGGAGGGTTTTCTACAGAGGATGGAGGGATTCGGGGGACTCAAGCTGGCAATGACCGTGGGCGGGAGTACTCGGGTAGTGCAAAGCATGGAGGGAATGTGCCGACTGTGACAAATTCGGGACAAGACGTTATTGTAGCACTGGCAACCGGTCCACGGGATCAGGCAGTTTGCTCGGAGGGAGGGGAGGTACACACTGCAGCAAATTCTATTAATTCAAGGTGTAGGGATTTTTCCCTTTGGGAAGCCTGGGATGGGTGCAGAGAGCATGTGAGCACCTTTGGTCTATACAGGTTGGTTTGGTTCAAATTCCATATCCCCAAGTGGTATATAGCCCTATTAAGAGCAATAAGAAGCAAATTATTAACAAAGGATGTCCTTGTCAAATGGGGGCTGGCAATACAAAAGGACTGTGTTTTGTGTGATGGAAAAAAGGAGGAGAGTGCTGAACACATTTTTTTCGAATGCGAATTTTCAAACTACCTATTGCGCAGAAGCATGCTAAAGTTGGGGGTTAGGGCAGTAATTGGTCCTCGATTACTTGATGTTGGGTCCTACTTCCTTACTCACTATGGGAACAAGAAGAGTTTGAGCATACTGGCTAAAGCTGTATTGGGTGGCCTTGTCTGGCATATTTGGCGAGAAAGAAACAACCGAATCTTTGACAAGATTAGGAAATGTAAGACAATAATGTTTGAAGATATTGCTGCAGATCTCAGGATAGCTTTACATGAGCTGGATTCAGATGATGGGGCTGCTGAGACTATGTCAAACTGGGGGTTTCGGGACAATGGCTAATTTGCATTCTATGGTATTATAGATGTGTTGGCGATGTATATTATATATGGACATAGGAACCTCTTGTAGATAGTGACGGCGCTTGTGCCCTATCCTATCTCTAGTAGATCCAATGTGCCATGTGTAACATTTTTGGATATTAATATAGATTTTATTACTTTTCAATATATATATATATATATATATATATATATATATATATATATATATATATATATATCTATTCTATAAAACATGAAGAATTTGAATGTTGTCCCAGTAGGACAAGATGACTAGGATAAGGGGGTTATGACTAGGATATGCTGACTAGGAAAAAAAATCAATGGCTAAGATTGAATCAAGATTGAATCTTGATGAAACAATTAGTGAAAAATTTGTATTTTGGAGGGAACTCTTGGGGGGAAACAAAATCATTTAAATTTTAAGGGGGAAGATGGTACAATGTGAAATTAAATCTCCCTCTTTCTGTCTCTCTCTCCCCCGTTAAATCTCCCTTTCTTTTCTCTGTCTATCTCTCCCACGATAGCTCGACCGACGTGGGCTCTAGCGAAGGGTGTCCAGGAGCAGGGAAGAACTCGGATATTTGGGCCATCGCTTGAGGAACTCGCCTCCCACACCACCCTCAAGCCCAGGTTCGTCCACCACCCACAGTGGGGCATCGCCTCATTTTGGCTCTCATCGCAGAGAGATGGAGAGAGTTGAGAGTTGTTATGTGTGGGCTTGATGATGGTGTGGGATAATTTTGTTTCTTTTTGTGCTATTTTTGTGTATGGGGTTTTCACTTGCAAATGTTTTCACTTTTCGATTTCTTTTTTTTGTTACAGAAAGAACATTCAGCACGGTCGCAATGGGGAGGAGGTCCGTGTTGTATTTTCTGGAGGGGAAGATATGAAGGGGACATGGAGTTCCATGGTGCCTGCGAGGATGGGAGGTTCGCGTGATGCGGATGCCGGCATGTTTCCAGTGTCAGAGGTGGAGAATGAGAGGAGAGAACGGGAGATGATGAGAGTAGTCATGAGAGAGGAGTGGAGTTCTTCATGTTTTGCTAGGTGTTCCTTGGACTTTCATGTGCACACCAAATGTTTGTACAAATGCTCAAAAAGTAAGTAAAAATTTGCAGGGTTCTTTTTTTCCCACAGATAAACATGTACATTAAGAATTGTGCTATTATATTTTTGGCTAATTTTTGATTTTTTTTTGCAAAAAATTAGTCGAATACACCAAATCCTACATATAAATCCTCTATTAAAAACCCACATCTCCAAATTCCTACTTATCACTGTCAGGATTTTTGCTAATCTGTTTTTGGTATTGAAATTCCTTAGAAAAGCAGATTTGTCAAACAACCATATCCACAAAGCAGTTTTGAGTAACTTTTTATGACTAATTTGAGTAACTTTTTATGACCATGGTGCATTCCTTATTGCTATTTTAAGTAACTTTATATGACTAATTGTGTTGGGAGCTCAAGAATACTGGTTGCCCTTTGACATCCTGGAAAATATCAGGTGGTATTCGTCATGTTGTTTACTGCTCCTTTTCACTTTCATGGGTCTTTTGATACACAGGTGACTATGCAGACTTCAAGAAAGCCAAGGAGGAGGTCCTGTTCAAGAAGAAGGAAGGAGTACCTAAGGGGCTCTATATGTGAGAGTAGCACAAATTCTTCTTGCGAATCACACACTTCACCCCTTTTACAAGGTTCTTTCCTTTTCTCCTCCTTGCACAAACAATCAACTTGATTATTCCACCTAGATATCTCACCAAAATATTTATACAACCCTTTAGCTATAAAAGAAAGTCAAGACTGAATAGACTTATGTGTTTGCATGAGTAAGAACTTGATAATTATGCAAATGGAACTGCCAGTTCTATTCACAAAGTTGGTATTTTTTTTCCTTCTTTATCTGCAGGCACAATGTGTGTGTGTGTGTGTGTGTGTGTGTGTGTGTGTGTGTGTGTGTGTGTGTGCGTGTGTGTGTGTGTGGCTTGGGGTGGGGATGCATGGAAGATTGGTAGTTAATGTCAAGTTACATAATTTCAGTAGTCCATGCAAAAAACCACAAATATCTCTTAATTTGCATCCTCTGTACACAGACATGACAAGTCTTCCAGAACTTAGATAACTATACTGGAATTCATATAAAAAAGTATCAAGTATATAGAGTGGCTATATTGGCAAGTCAACAGTAAAATAATGTTCATTATAATGAACATATTTGTATTATTTTATTGTTAACCTGGAAATAAAGCCAACATAGTTGAGCTACTCCAACTTGATTATGATTATGATGAAGAAAATCACTCCAACATATGGAGTAAACTAGATATAGAAAATATGTAGGAGTTAAGACCTAGGGAATGCATCAACTCGACATCTTCCTGTTTAAATCCACCCCATTTTATTACTCGATATGGAGTAAACTTATATATTATCGAACAGTATATAACAAATATAGTCTATTCTGGGCTTATTGACGTAAGTTTACCATATAACGATGATAGTGATCATCGGCAACATATTGGCTATATCGGCAGTTTCCATTATTTTATATTGAATTCTGGCAGTTTTATGGCAATATAAAATAATGGCAATATTGAATCAAATATAAAATAATGGCAGTTTCCATATATAAAATAATGGCAGAATACAAATTTGTTATATGGAAACTGCCAGAATTCTGGCATATAATGGAAACTGCCATATAAAATATAATGGAAACTGCCAGAATACATTTATACCAGAATAGTCTATAAGTTGTATATACAAATAATAATGGAAACTGCCAGAATATAGACTATTCTGGTAAATTTGTTATATGGCAATATAAAATAATGGCTATAAGGAAACTGCCAGAATATAAAATAATGGCTATTTTGCTCAGTAGATAACTATATTGGCTATATTGGAACTCATATAAAATAATGGAATTCATATACAATATGTTTTGATTCAAATAAAATAATGTATCAGGTATCACATCATGTATCAGGATCACAATGACATTATGTGAGAACCATCATGAATCAGGTATCAAAACATAATGTCAAATTAAATAATGTTTTGAAACATGTGAACCATCGTGGACTCTATGATGAGAGAGTGTCAGGATCGCAAAGATTAAGTTAATCCAATCAGTAAATAATGTATCAAGTTGACATCCACTACATTATGTAAACATTTTTCTAAATATATCAACATTTTTACTGAATTTATCAACAAAGTTCAAAATAAAAAGTTTGCTATTTAGAAAAAGGTTCATAATGAAAAGTTCATATATCAACTTTCTGAATATCATATTCTACAAAGTTCATAATCTACAAAGTTCATAATGAAAAGTTTGATATTCATAATGTATCAACTTTGTTCATAATCTACAAAGTTCTCTGTTTTTTATATGTAGAAAAATGTTTACTGAATGTATCAACTTTCTGCAAAGTTCATATATCAACTTTGTTCTTTTTCTGCGTACATTACAGAGGAAAGCAACTTGATTTATTCTTTTTCTGCGTATTTTCCCTGAAACTTGCGTTATTCTTTGGGGTACTTGCTTTCCTGAAACTTTGGATGTACTTGCTTTATTCTTTGGGGGTACATGTTTGGTTCTACCTTTGTTTTCTTTATTTTAAATATGTGAAATAGGTTGAAGTGCTGAAATATTTGTACGACAATAGTTTTTTCCTTTTTTTAATATGGATTTCAGGGAATGAAGATGTAATGTATGCTTCCTCAGGAACTCAAATTTCATGCTTTGATGTTACAATGTTACATTCATGATTGTTCGATCATTTCTTGAGAAAATGGATTAAAATAAAAGAGAAACTCGGTACATTGCTATTCTGTGTTATATTAATATTAATTTTTGTCTTTTACATGCAGGCATCATTTCAAATACCAAAGTTGAGGATGCAATAAGTATGGGCAGCATTTCCCTACATGTTTCTTTGACTATGCCACCAATATGTTTGTTATAAGTAATCATAGAGAAATTGTGTTGCTATGTGCCTAATGGATAATGTTGCTAAATTTATTTTCCTATATTGTGTAGTAAATTCTGTATAGAATGATGACACCCATTTTGTTGGGAACATGATCTTTTTGTGTTGTGATTTGAATATGTTCTCATTTTTTATTCAATATTTAAAAGTTTGATTGTTGTTGAGAATGATGCCGAGTTCCTATCTTCTCGGTGGTTTTAGTTTCCCTTCATATAGTTAACAGAGATTATTGTCAATTTCTATGCTTTTGGTGAGTTTGGTATATATGTGTAGATTGTTTTCATGTTGTCAAACATTGTTTCATATACTTAATATTACTTCGTCATGTAATTTTGAATTTTGACCTTAGGCTGAGATCATGCATGTAGATATCTTTTCATTAGTCCTGGCTGATGCATTGTTCTTTGTAGATATCTTTCTATTATTTTGTCCTAAAACTTTTGGCTGATGTAAAATCATGAGATGAGCAGTTATTTTATAATACATTTATCTATTTTTCATTGGTTTACAATTTCTTTTTGTTCCATGTATTTTCAATGGTTCTTTTTAATCAAATCATGTTCCGCATTATACAGTTTAATGTTGAAATTTTTATCATGTTGATTTTGTGAAGCAGCCACAAATGGTGCCTCCTTTATCACTACAAGCAAGTTCAAAATCATGAAATATGGAAATCCTGCTCTACTTATTCAAGGTAAGTACATGTCTGTGTGATTAATGCATAGCAATAAAATCAAAGTATATAATTATGGATATTTGTTCATTGTTTATAGTTGATAATTTATATTGAAATGGTGTAACTAGATGAAGAGGTGGATTGACTCCAAATTCTTTGTGATATGAGCTTTGAATATTTCATCAAACAAAGATGAGAATGTAGCGGACGAGGTCAAGGAGCTTGCAATACATTGGAGTGACTTTTTACAGGTTACCTGGGAACTGGGAGTCCCATGTTTGGTTAGTTGATATTAATACATTCTATATCAATAAATTCTTAAATCTATCAGCTTTTTGTTAGTTTTGAATAAATCATTTGCATGTTTATGGATGAGTAGCAATCGAAGGAGCAAATGTGTGTAACTGTTGTTAGTTGGCCTCTTTAAAGTTTGACGATCTTTGAGTCTCATCGATACTTCCCATTGTTAAATTCTTAACTTTGTCAACTTTTTGTTAATTTTTGAATAAATCATTTGACACTTTTTTTGGATTCATGATTTGGGCGATGGCTCATTTGCTTATGGCCATTTGAAGAGGAATATGATGCTGAGAAAGAAGCTTGAAAATCAGCTTCCTGCTTTAAATTCTTCTCTCTCTATGTTGTGTTACTATTTACTACGTAATTGTATGTTTTAGGAGTTAAATTTTTGATGATTTGTGAAATTATGGTCTCTTACCGTATTTTGAATTAAAATTTGAAAATTTTATTTTTACATGCCTGAAATTCTTGGTTGTTGCTTATCTGGTTCTTTTAAATGTGATTTTTTTGCAGGTTGCTTCCCCACAAACTCATTCATGATGCATTCATGGGTTTTAACTTCAAAGAGGGAGATATGGAGCAAAGTTTTTGATATCTTGAAGGAGTACGATATGACTGTCATGTACTATCCTCAGTTGTATGATGGTTGCCCTCTACTTCCACTTGAAATGATCCACCATTTCTTGAACTCAAGCAAGAGTTGGCTGTCTCTTGAAGGACATCACAATGTGATGCTAATGCATTATGAAAGTGGAGGATGTCATGCTCTTGCTTTCATGCTCACGGGTCTTCTCTATAGGCAGCAATACAATGGGGGTGAAGAAGACATTGTAGGTGGTATATAAGCAAGTTTCGAAGGAGTTGCTCCATCTATTATCTCCGTCAAATCTACAACCTTTGCATATGAGATATCTTCAAATCTGCAATGTCTGTCGTTCAAGTTGGAGTACTTGATTCTTAGAAGTCTGCCCAATTTTGATGGCAAGGGGGATGCAGGCCATCAGTTTTTGTTATTGATTGTTTATGTAGGTGATATCTGTTATAGCTTGATTTATATTTATATTTACATTTACAGTCGTATGTCCTGATCTGTGGATTCCAATGGTGAATTATGGTAGGTCAGGATGTGCACATGTTTTGGGCAACTATTTTTTAACACACTTCTATTAAGAAAGCTAAATGTTATGGTACTTGATGTATCACATAAGAAATACTATCATGTTATGCATCTTGATGTATTAGAATAAGGTTGTCACTTTATGTTATGGAAACAATTCAAATTATTATTTTTTGTTGAATTCAACTCTCAAAGTATTTTTGGATTCTCTCATTATTTCATGCAAGTTATGTACATTGTCGTGGTATTGTTGATTTGTTTTTATATTGGCAATTTCCAGGGATGGTTAGCTTTGGAGTATATAACTATATGCAGCTGCATTTGGAATTATGAATTATGAATTTTGTTGATGTTCCTATTAATGTTCATGCGCTAGCTTTGGCTATGGTATGTATTTTTTATTCTTGAAGTAAAAAAACACAAGTACAATGATCCAAGATAAGGTGCATGATGAGTTCCTCATTTTTAGTTGCAAAGAGAACCAAACAAATCTCTACACAACAAGTTATTGTATTAAAGCATTCCTTTAGCTTGCAGTTTGTTCAATCTCCATCTAAAGTAACAAAGCATTGGGTCTCACTCTAAAGTAACAAAGCTTTGGGCATTAAAAAACTGCTCTTAGGTAGAATAGTTCACACCACTTTGCTTCTTCTGCCTTGGTTATCATGATGGCAACATGAGTAGATACAGAATAAGCTTAATAGAAATAGTAATAGCGAGAGATCTTACGGAATATTGTTTGTTTTGCCAGCAACATTAGTATTTGTCATGTTCATGCATCTTGCACTGATCTTAACTCCTGGCTCGAGGCTAGGAAATGTCACAACAGAATACATAGAAGACAACTTTACGATAACACATAAATAAGTGAAGTTAGAGTTGAAGACTTTATTCAAAATCACAAATGTACATGAGACTGCCTACACATATTCAATAAGCTTGCTTCATGATATAAACACATGACACTTGCTCCAAACTTCCGTGATATAACAAAATCCTTTCATGAGTACGTTCAAATTGGGGAAACTAAAATTTTTGGCAGAAATTAAGCAAACAATGGGAGAAACTATATTCTCTAGGGGACTATTGCTTTTATTATTGCTGTTGAGTTAAAATTAGGGGACCAAGCTTTTGAGTGGGAATATATTTTAAATGAACAGTGCCAGTTGGGAATGTGTTAAAACTTGAGGGAACAGATTTTTTGGAGAAACTAAACTTTTTTAGAACTAAATTTTCTGTGAGGAACTAAATTTTGGTGGGAACAAAATTTTTTGGGGAAAATTATATAACACTTATTGCAGTTTTGTTATAGTTGTTTATTTAAAATTAGGGGATCCAAGATTTGTACGGGAGAATATTTTAACTGAATCGTACCCTTAGGGCACGAACTCAATCTAAAGGGAACTCAATTTTGGGGGAAACTAAAATTTTTGGGTAATAAATTCTCTTTGGGACCTAAATTTTTTGTGAAACTAAAATTCTTAGTAGAACTAAATAACAATTATTGTGCTTTAATTATTGCTGTTTGTTTAAAAGTAGGGGATCCAAGATTTCAAGGGATGAATAACTAAATTTGGAGGTATTAAATTTTGGGAGAAACTAAATTATATCGGAGGAACTAAATTCTCTGGGATGAGCAAAATTTACGGGGGAACTAAGCTTTTGAGGGGGAATATCTTAAGTGAACCGTGTCCTACGGGCAAGGGTTATGACTATATACATATATAAACTAACATAGTTATACATATAAGTAACACATATATATAATGTCTATATATTAAAACACAACTGTTTTTGAATTCTAGAGCTGACTAGGACAAACAGGTTGATAGAAAGACGGCTTGGATTTAATCTTGAGGATTGAATGGTGGAGATGAGATTTTGTGAAAAGTTTTGGAGGGAAAACATTTCTTGGGAAATGAAACTTTATGGGAAATAAAAGTTTCTAGGGAATATGAGAGTGCATGCAATTAATGCCTTTGGGGAAAAAACATTAACTTGCACTTAATGCCGCTGATCGAATGCTGCTGCTGATCGAATGATCACTCCCTCAACGCGGGGCCCACCGTCTCTTCGACGTAAGGGCAACAAGATGAGAATAATTTCCCTCGCCGAAGGCGCCCGCTAAATTTTTAACGCAGATTTGTTGTTCCGCTCTGAAGGCACTCTCGCCGAATTTGTTGTTCTACGCCGAATTTGTTGTTCCTCGCCGAATTTGTTGTTCTACGCCGAATTTGTTGTTCCGCGCTGAATTTGTTGTTCCGTGTCGAAGGCGCCTGTGCCGAATTTGTTGTTCCGTGCCAAAGGCGCCCGTGCCGCTAAATATTTTTACGCTAATTTGTTGTTCCACGCAATTTTGGCTGTAAAAATAATATTTTGTGGAACAAAGATTTTGCGGGGAAAATCTTAAATGAACCGTGCCCGCGGGCACAGGTAATGACTAGTATATATATATAGAAAAACATGTCCACAAATCTCGGAGGAGCGATTTTGGATCCTGGCGGCGACGGCTATGGATCCATCTGTGCCGACGGCTCTGGATCTATCTCTGGCGGCGGGGAAGCAACCACTGACGGAGGCAAGTTGACGGATCTCGGCAAGGGAGGCAATTTGACGGATCTCGGCAAGGGAGAACCTAGTGTTGACCCCGTAGTTAGCCCTGTGGCTTTCTCTGATAAGGTATTGGATCCGAACCTAGGAGCTATTCTGGCCAGTGCGAATGGAGGTGAGCTTGGCAATGTATCTAGAGTTGGTGCTCAAAATGGTGGCTGGACTTTAGTCACTAGGAAGAAGACCCAAACTTGATTGGGTGGGGCTGGGAAATATTGGGGGGGAAGAAGACTCGGTTCAAATGGTCCTTTGAATCACTTCCGAAATGGAGGGCCGAGAGGGGGCTTTCATTCTCTTGGACAGACTTCTCAAATGGATACACGTAAGGTGTTTGCTAAAATGCCCAATCGACCTAAGGTTGATTTGATGATCGACACGAAGTCTGCAAAATTATCCTGGGCAGATAAGTGTGCTAATAGGAGATCGTACGGATCTGACTTCTCTATGGACTGTGAAGCCGGGGTTGAATGAGGAAGGTGCAGAGGTTGCAATTGTAACCAACTCTCTTTTGGCCAAAGGTCAGGCGCAATGGACCAACACTCTGGTGGGATATGTTCTTGGAGATATCCCGTTTTACGGCCAAGTACGTGGTTGGGTGGATAGGCTTTGGTATTTAAAGAAGGGGCTTAAGAGTTTTAGTAGAGAAAATGGATTTTTCTACTTCAAATTTGAGGACGGAAATGAATGCGAAAGGATTTTGCATGGTGGCCCTTGGCTCTTTGAGGGAAGACTGGTGGTGTTACAAAGATGGAGCTCTACGATTCGACATGAGAGAGATATTCTCTCTGTTGTTCCAGTTTGGGCTCAGCTTTACGGAGTGCCTCTTGATATGTGGACGAGAGAGATTTTTAATATAATTGCCTCAGTCATTGGTGTGCCTCTCTGTTTGGATAGACAAACTGCTAAATTGGTCAGGATCTCATATGCATGTTGCCTTGTGGAGGTGGATGCTAAAAGACCTATTCCTACTCAGGTTATGGTCGTACTTGAAGATGGTTCAAAAATTGCGGTTGGAGTGAAGATTGAAGGAGAGCCCCCAAGGTGCTCTTATTGCATTTGTTTCAGTCATTCTGATTTACAGTGTCCTGACAATGTGAAGCTCCCTTCGATCCAAGAAGTTATTACGGGTGATAAAGGTAGTATCAACAATGAGGAAGAAGATCTCCCTGTCTCTAATATTGTTGATGGGGCTTGCCTGAATGTGGGGAGCGGAGAAATGCCAGAGTCGTTGTGTCACGCCCCGCTTCCCAAAAATATGGAGGCGAAGCGTGAGAAGGTCCGCTCAGACTTGAAACTACAAAGCTTCAAGTCCGATAAGCGTCAAACAACATTAAATAGCAGGTCCTTGCAATGCGAAACGAAACAAAGATAATAAAAGAAAATGAGACAAAAGATAAATCTCAGAATATCCATAATAATAAACTCCAACATCGCAGAAAAGCCACCAGGCTAAAAGAAAAGAGTCTAAAAAGAGGCCCCAGCATGGCCAACAAAAGTACAAAATACAAAGGCAAAGTAATGGTGCTACGCACCGACAACTAACAGCAACCTAAGCAAAAGCAACTCAAATCAGTCTCTAAGACTGGTCACCAGTGTCCACAAACTCCTCGTCAAACGTAGGCTCCGACTCAGCGTCAGCAAACACCTCGTCCTCAGCTACGGTCTCTGGCTCAGGGTCTAACATGTTACAGCCAAAAGAGCAAGGGGCACATGTCAGCAAGTCTAAAAAGACTTGTGCAAGGAAACTGAAAGTACAAGTAAAAGCAACCTAGTAGTTCTAGCATGATGCAATGACATGACAGTTAAAGGATGAGTGCAACAGGTAAGGTAAAGTAAAGTACAATAAGCAACTAGCATGGCATGGCAAGAGTAGCAACTACTATCATTCACAAGTCACGTTTTCATGTCGTGCACAGAGTTCACGCCTTACAGCTGAAGTGGCTGTATGGGCACACTTCTACGCTGAGTGGTCGCTCAACCCTACCCCTCCACGTGTATTGAGCTAGGGCCATACCCCCGAACGGGTATGCTCGCTTCTGGATCACGAGCCAGGAAGTGTTTTTGGCATAGGGGTGCACCTAGCCTGAACAAGAAAGTTCAAGTATATAGCGTGTGCTACGAATGCAACATTCAATGCATGGATGTCATGACATGGCAATTAGTAAAGCATACAGGTAAGGAATTTAAACATGGCAGTTTACAAATGCATGAACAGACAAGTTTAAAGGGGTTGGATCTAGCTTCGTTGTCAAGCTAGATCAAATGAGGTGACGGATCTAGTTTCGTTGTCAAACTAGATCAAATAGGCATCTAGGCAGCTATCATTTGACTGCCTAGTCTCTTTTACGCTAAAAACAAGTAAGTGGCCTAAAAGCATGGACCTACGCAAGAGTTGGTAAGTTTCACTTGCCTACAAACCGACGTCTGAAAACACTGTCCAAAAGAGTCCAAAGTCCAATCTACCTACGTGTACAAGTCCACCGGCCTACATCCATTTTATTAATCTTTGATTAGTGAATCTAACACATTTAAAACACTTTAAAAACATCAAATTTTAGTCTTAATTATCAGGCTGTGGTTGGGGTCCTAAGGGTGCAGATCGTTACCTCAACACGACGCGAAAGCTACACTGGCGTCGGGTAGCGACGCCAGGGGTTGGAATAAAAGAATGCGCTCCAAGTCCTAATTCCAAAATAGATTCCTCGCTGGAAAGATCAGAGCAGCAACCGGAGCAACGAATCCAGATTCCAAAGCTAGCACGTGCGACGACGGGCTACGACGTATCGCAACGTCGTAGACGGTAAATCCTCAAAGAGAAAGCACCTAGGTGAGTCCCACAGTAGTTCTAGGGACCAATGGGGGACCCACAATACCTCTGGAGAACTTGGAGGGCCCACGGTGGCAAGCGGTACGACGGATGCGGGGTTGCGACGATTGCCTCTCGGTCAGACACAGCCGGTGCGGGGACTTGGCTCGGTCAGACACCGTGGGCGGGTTGTGCAGCGCAGCGGGGTCGGTCACAACGGCAGGTGCGGGGCGATGTCTTGGTCGGTGCGGGAGATTAGGCCGGTCGGGCGCTTGGGGCGGGCACTGCAACGTTGCAAGCGTTGTAACATTGCGGAGTGTGGGCGGGAGCGGGCGGGCGCCTCGGTCAGACACGGGGCGATGCGGGGCGACGGAGCGGGGCGATGGCGCGGTGCAGAGCGGGGTCGGTGCGGTCGAGATCTCTCGGTCAGACCGAGAGAGTCTCTCGGTCGGACACGGGCGATGCAGGCGAACGGTGCAGCGGTGCGGAGCGGGCGATGGTGCGGGGCGGTTGTCGGTCGATGCGGGGAAAACCAAGGGAATTCCTCGGTCGGTGCGGGCGGCGGCTGTGCAACGTTGCGACGAATCGTCGCAAGTGGGTTTTTGGGTTTTGGGAGCGGCTAGGGTTAATTGCTTGCGAAAATAGGTCTTCCTAGGGGTTTTTTATATAGTGTAGATGGGTTGACTTGGTCTAGGGCTAAATCTAATAGGATTAGGATTTAAAAATAATTTAAAATTCAAATCTCTACTTCTCAAACCCATACATGGCTAGGGTGAGGCCAAGATGAGCTAAGATTCGGCTCAAAAATATTTTTAAGTATTATAAACTAATAGTAATTTTATTTGGTCGAAAATAATTTAAAACTTGGTATTTAAAAATATTTAAAACTTTGCTAAAAATATAAAATAGGTCAAATGAACTCCAAAAATTGTGAAATAAATATTAGGGTGATCGGGACGACGAGAGGAAGATAACTAAGAAGACGGTTCACGATTTCGACGTCGAGCGACGAAACTAAAAATAGAAACATCTCTCGTCAAAAGCGAAAATCACAACGTCTCTTCGAATAAGATTAAATCATGGGAAAATGACCCGAGAAATGTCGTTCCAAATTAGTGACACAATTTAATACTCTCAGAGACGTTCACAACGACATATCACACCAAAGTGTTCACAACCAAACAAAGTCTAAAATAAATACGTGCACAGTCAAAAGCAAGTGCATGAACAAAGTACGACGAAAACAGACCGTTACATCCTCCCCACCTTAGAAATGATTCCGTCCTTGGAATCAACATTAAGCACTGCTCGGGAAAAGGTGCAGGAAGCGCTCTCTCATCTCATCCTCACGCTCCCAGGTGGACTCACCAGGGGAACCGTGACGCCAGTGCACCCGGACCAAGTCGACGGTCTTATTCCTCGGCTGCTTCTGCCGATGATCCAGAATCTCAACTGGCTGCTGATCATAAGACAGATTTGGACGAACTGTGATGTCCGAGAAATCCACAGCATGGGACGGATCACTAACGTATCGACGTAACTGTGATACGTGAAATACGTCGTGAACTCCCTCCAGCGACGGTGGCAGCGCCAAGTGATAAGCCACCGCTCCAACTCTCTCAAGGACGTCAAATGGCCCAATGAACCTCAGACTCAGCTTGCCTCTCTTCCCAAATCGGATAACTCCGCGGTTCGGAGAAATCTTCAGAAAGACATGATCTCCAGGCTAAAACTCTAAAGGCCTCCGTTTAGCATCGGCCCAATGCTTGAAACGGTCCTGCGCAATCCTCAGCTTCTCCCAGATGTTCCGCACAACATCCACGGCCTCCATAATCATCTCCGGTCCTAACAGCTCCCGATCTCCAATGTCATCCCAGCTCAGTGGCGATCGACATTTCTTCCCATATAGCGCGACAAAAGGTGCCATACCAATACTCGCCTGGTAGCTGTTATTGTAGGCAAACTCAACATGATGGAGATGATCTTCCCAAGAACCCTTGAAGTCCAACATGCACGCTCTCAGCATGTCCTCCAAAATCTGAATCGTCCTCTCGGACTGGCCATCCATCTGCGGGTGGTACGCCGTTCTGAAACTCAGACTCTTACCCAAGCTCTTCTGCAGACTCTGCCAAAACTGAGATGTGAATCTCGTGTCTCTGTCCGACACGATACTCACAGGGACTCCGTGAAGTCGTACGATCTCCTGCACGATTCATGTTACATCACTATCTGAGCTAGGAAAAGGGAATAGAAACGGAGAGTAAAAGAATTTACCTCCATGTATCTCCTCGCTAGTGTCTCAGTAGACTGTCCTACTTGGAAGGGAATAAAGTGTGCGGATTTGGTCAATCGGTCTACGATCACCCAAATCACGTCAGTCTGCTTCGGACTCCGAGGTAGTCCAGTCACGAAATCCATAGTGATGTGTTGCCACTTCCACTCCAGAATCGGAAGCGGTTGTAGCAACCCTGCCGTACGCTGATGCTTCGCCTTTACCTGCTGGAAAACCAAACACTTGGCTACACTCCGAGCCACACTCCTCTTCATACCATGCCACCAGTAGTTCAGACGAAGATCCTTGTACATCTTGGTGCCACCAGTATGCACAGAATACGGCAAACTGTGTGCCTCCACCAATAATTCCTCTCTGATATCTCCAGCTGGCACACACAACCTGGCTCCATACCTCAACGAACCATCCTCATGAATCAAGAAGTCAGTCCGCAGACCGCTTCCACCTGCTCCCGAATCTTCACCAGCTTGGCATCTCCAGCCTGTCCAGCCTTGATCCTATCCACGATCGTCGACTGTATCTGCATACTCATCAACGAAGAGGTCTCTCCAGGAAGAATAATCTCAATACCAGACTCGCAGAAATCCTGCTGCAATCTCCACTGCGAAGTCAACATCATCACCGCTGGAAGTCTGCTCAGCGCATCCGGAACCACATTCACCTTGCCAGGGTGGTACTGCAAGTCAATATCATAATCCACCATGAGCTCCAACCATCGACGTTGTCGCATGTTGAGCTCCTTCTGAGTAAAAATGTACTTCAAGCTTTTGTGATCGGTGAAGATCTTCACCTTCTCACTCAGCAGGAAGTGCCTCCAAATCTTGAGCGCAAACACGATAGCAGCCAACTCCAAATCATGTGTCAGGTAATTCTTCTCATGAGCCTTAAGCTGACAGGAAGCATACGCAACCACGTGTCCATACTGGTGTAACACACAACCAAGACCCTTGCCAGAAGCATCGTAAAAGATCTCGAATCCTCCACTCCGATCAGGCACAACAAGAACAGGGGCAGTCGTCAATCTCTCCTTCAGAACACCAAAAGCCTTCTCACAATTATCAGACCAAATAAATGGTACATCCTTCCGCGTCAGTCTGGTCATCGGCTCAGCAATCCGGGAAAATTCCTTAATGAAACGCTGATAATAACCTGCAAGCCCATGGAAACTCCGAATCTCAGACGCTGACTGCGGAACATGCCACTCTCTGATTGCCTTAATCTTCACGGGATCCACCGAAATTCCATCGCCTGACACCACATGCCCGAGAAAAGCAACTCTATCCAGCCAAAACTCGCACTTGGAATACTTAGCATACAACCGATGCTTCCTCAGAATCTCCAACACTGTCCTCAAGTGCGATGCATGCTCTTCCTCCGACTTCGAATAGATCAGAATGTCGTCAATAAAGATAACGAAAAACTTGTCTAGAAAGTCGTAGAAGATCGATTTCATCAAGTTCATAAATACTGCGGACGCATTGGTTACACCGAAGGGCATAACCACGAACTCGTAGTGGCCATACTTCGTCCTGAACGCTGTCTTCGGGATGTCTTCCTTCTTCGCCTTGAGCTGATGATAGCCACTCCTCAGATCCAACTTAGAGAACACTCTCGATCCTCCAAGCTGATCAAAGATTTCATCTATACGAGGCAATGGGTATTTATTCTTGATGGTCACATCATTCAGCTCCCTGTAGTCCACGCACATGCGACTTGTACCATCCTTCTTCTTCACCAGCAACACCGGTGCTCCCCACGGAGACACACTGGGATTAATGTAACCCTTCTGTAAAAGCTCACCCAGCTACCTACACAACTCCTCCAACTCTGCTGGTGCCATACGATACGGCGCCTTTGAAATAGGCTGCGCTCCCGGAACAAGATCGATCGAAAACTCGAGAGCTCGATCGGGTGGCAGTCCAGACATCTCCTCAGGGAAGACGTCGTCGAATTCATGCACTACAGCTGGTCTACTCTACTCCATCTGCATAGCAACAATCTCCACCGGTCTGGCTCGAAATCTGACAGGGCCAAGCGAACTGCTACCTCGACTGAACTCAAACACTGGATGTCCAGGGATCTTGAACACCACCTTCTTCCTCCAACAATCGATCGTAGCATAGAAACTCGCTAGCCAATCCATCCCAAGCACTGCATCGTAGTTGATGATGTCATGGACAATAAAATCAGCGTAAAGCTCATGTCCACAGACCACCAAAGGGCAAGAATTGAAACCACGATGCACCGAGATCACGCCATTTCCTGTAACGATGTTCCAACTCTTGGGAAGAGGGGAGGTCGTCAAGGAATGCTTCTCCATGAAGCTCCGAGAAATAATGCACATCGATGCACCAGATTCAAAGAGGACTCGTGCAGGAAATGTGCAAACCAAAATCACACCTAACAAGCAGTCTAACAATCAAACCCTATTCTAGAAAACAATCATATGCAAGCAACAACCATAATCTAACAACCAAAACTAACTAAAGAAAGAAACAACTAGACAGAGGGTTACCTGCGATAACCTCGTCCACAGCCTCGTTCTCCACTGCAGTCATCAGGAAAGCCTGCCTCCTCGGCTGAACAGCCTGCTGAAAAGCCTGCCTCTGTGGAATGAGGGGCGCTCCACGTCCAGTAGGTACAGGTGCTCTCTGCTGCAAGGGCTGGGCTGCAACTGGTCCCCTCTGTAGCTGTGCTCCATCAGGTCCTCTCCTCAGCTGGTTCGCATGCTGACAATCCTTCGCTACATGAGTATCGTCTCCACAGATCAGGCACTACCCCAGAAATCTCCTGCACTGCTCCTTGATGTGGCCAGTCTTGCCACAGAAATGGCAAGTCTTCACAGTAGGCCCACCTGGCCCCTTGAACTGCACTGGCTGGCTAGGCTTGAATCCAGGCCTAACCACTCCTCTGGCCTACTCCATAGGCCTCTTCACCGCTCCTGAAGTCTGTCCTCTCTTCTGCCTCGCAATCAGCTCCTGCCTCCTAGCAGCTACCAGCAACTTCTGATATGACTCCAGATCTGACGAAGACATCAGGCTCTGCAAGTCTAGGGTAAGACCCTGCAGAAACCTCTGAGCCTTCTCCTCAACATCCTCCACCATCTTCGGCGCGAAGCGACTCAGTCTGGTGAACTCCTGATGGTACTGGTCCACCGTCAGATTTCCCTGCTTCAGCTCAATGAATCGCTGCAACATCTCCCTCCTGGCAGCCTTCGGAAAGTACTCCTCATCGAACCTGGACTTGAAAGTAGCCCAAGGTATAGGACTCGTCAATAGCTCCTCCTCTGCATCCCACCAGTTACGGGCATTATCCTTGAGCTGCTTCTTCACCAAATCAACCCATCCAGCCGGGTTGATCTTCGAAATCTTCAGATTATCCTTAGTATTCCTGATCCACTCCTCAGAAGCCAACGGTCCTTCAGATCCATCAAAGTAAGCCGGGCCTAGCTCCCGAAACTGCTTCGCTCCTGGCTCGAAGCGAGGGGCATTCTGGGTATTCTGAAGCATCCCTTGCTACACCTGCATCATCTGATGCATCATCCTCATGATCTCAGCATTGGTGGGCTCTCTATCCGGCACCTCAACACGATTGAGACCACCACCAACTCGGGTCTGTCGCCTTCCAACCATCTAATGACATAGAAAACGAACAAAATTAGACGCAATAGCTTAATGACTTGGATGTTGTAATTTATTTAATGGACATTCTGTTATTATCATTGTTCCGATAACTCTGCAAGTCTAGGGTAAGGTTGATTTGATGATCGACACGAAGTCTGCAAAATTATCCTGGGCAGATAAGTGTGCTAATAGGAGATCGTACGGATCTGACTTCTCTATGGACTGTGAAGCCGGGGTTGAATGAGGAAGGTGTAGAGGTTGCAATTGTAACCAACTCTCTTTTGGCCAAAGGTCAGGCGCAATGGACCAACACTCTTGTGGGATATGTTCTTGGAGATATCCCGTTTTACGGCCAAATACGTGGTTGGGTGGATAGGCTTTGGTATTTAAAGAAGGGGCTTAAGATTTTTAGTAGAGAAAATGGATTTTTCTACTTCAAATTTGAGGACGGAAATGAATGCGAAAGGATTTTGCATGGTGGCCCTTGGCTCTTTGAGGGAAGACTGGTGGTGTTACAAAGATGGAGCTCTACGATTCGACATGAGAGAGATATTCTCTCTGTTGTTCCAGTTTGGGCTCAGCTTCACAGAGTGCCTCTTGATATGTGGACGAGAGATATTTTTAATATAATTGCCTCAGTCATTGGTGTGCCTCTCTGTTTGGATAGACAAACTGCTAAATTGGTCAGGATCTCATATGCCCGTTGCCTTGTGGAGGTGGATGCTAAAAGACCTATTCCTACTCAGGTTATGGTCGTACTTGAAGATGGTTCAAAAATTACGGTTGGAGTGAAGATTGAAGGAGAGCCCGAAGGTGCTCTCATTGCATTTGTTTCGGTCATTCTGATGTACAGTGTCCTGACAATGTGAAGCTCCCTTCGATCCAAGAAGTTATTACGGGTGATAAAGGCAATATCAACAATGAGAAAGAAGATCTCCCTGTCTCTAATATTGTTGATGGGGCTTGCCTGAATGTGGGGAGCGGAGAAATGCCAGAGTCGTTGTGTCACGCCCCGCTTCCCAAAAATATGGAGGCGAAGCGTGAGAAGGTTGAACTCTTCCTCGTACTCGAGGAAGACGAGTGAGAGTAGGAGCTCGGAGGGAGAAAATAGAGAGAAGGAGAGAAAAAGAGAATTCTATATCCTAGATCGCCCGTAAGGGCCAACAAAATCAAACACGCCACACGAAGCAAGCATACGACAAAACACAACACTAAACCAAGGAATGTGAGTCCAAACAAGTGTCGTGGGCCCACGCAGTGAAGCGCGAGTGAGTGTGGTCGTGTGCTAGCAGATGGTGTCACTATCTACGATGTGCAATAAAGCTCCATATACACATACCCAAAGAAAGACCCAAATATCGATTCAATTTGAAATTGCGGTGAATATTAGCTCAAGCATGCATGAGAAGAGTATAAGAATAGAAGCGTATCATGCATCGGGGACTCCACAGCTAGGGACTAGGAAATCACCACACTATAGCCTAGGTAATCGCTAGAAGGTCCCTATGCCAAGTGTTTTCGAAAACGATGGAGGTTGAGAAGATGTGGAGTAGAACACTCGGTGCAAATTCTCGCCTTCCCCTTATTCACGGCAAGTAGGAAAATATTCACACTGAAATTTTTTTGGGTTTTGGGTATTTGTATTTTTTTTCTTTTCTTTTCATTTCTCATCTTTTTGGGTTTTTTCTTTTCTTTTCTCCTTTTTTTGGATTTTTGGGAATTGGGATATTTACATGTGTACTCTACCAAGTGGGAGAACGGTACACGACGAGGGAATTTGCACCAAGTAAAATAAAAAATGAAATCGGATTCTAAACACTTGGACAAAGGAGATATTTCTCGCTAATCAGAGCATAGGCTACATGGGTTATCCTAGTCCTTGTTTGTGGAATCCCGACACATGCGAATTGAAATATACGATATAAATATAGCATGCATATAGAAGCAGATAGTAGAAGCAAATACCGCATATTCAAATCAAAGCATGATAATCTAGGGGTCAACCAAGGATAGGTATATAAAACATAATCACAAGGTAGAAGCACACCAAACAGCTAGGCACGACGCACGACTCACAAAAAGCTAAGTGGACCCGCGATGCATGAAATGCAGGAGGACTCGATATCCTAGGGTTAGTGAATGTGATTATCGAAGCTGTGCAAGGTGCGTGTGTGATTTTCGTGGCAATTCATCATAGGGTTCATCTCTAGGAGAAAGAGATAAAAAGAAGAAAAGAAAAAGAAAAAGAAAAACACGGAGAAAAACGACTCAAATAACGAAGAAAAAGAGACAAATGACGCACGAAGTGCGACTCCCCCAAGCTAAAACTTGCATTATCCTCAATGCAATAGTAGTGAATATGGGAGGGCAATGAAAATGGGGGGGAGTTACGCACCGACACAAAAAATGAAAACCACGAAAAACACATGAGCGAAACTAAAAAATAAAGAAAAAGAAACACTCAAATAAAAGATATAAAACACGACGAAGGACTCAAAGACTTAAACACACGACAACAACACACGACAACATGCACACAAAAGTCGATTTCCCCCAAGCTGAACATGACAATGCTAGCAAAATGATATGATCAATGTGATGTAGAAATATGCAAGGGGAAGATCGGAAAAGAAAAGAAAGAAATCAAAATGCAGGAGAGACGGTGTGCTCATTCTCCTCGGAAGAGGATGAGGGTGAAATGATAGAAGGGCACGACATGAAGGGTTATTAAGATGCAAAAGCAAATCCTAGATACGCTCCCCTCGCTAATGAGAGGAGACGAGATTATTCAAATCTAAACTAGAAAGCGGTAAATTTTTACACTTTACTGGATTAGGATACACCTGAGCATAGGCGGATCTAAGATCTGAAGTGGGGCAGGTAGCTGCTCTAACTGCTCCTTCTGTGGCTCCGCTAGAAGCGCTGTGCCACGTGTGCCAATGGACCCAAGCAATGCACCTCCAAGCATCCCTCGTAGGTGTCCACCTGTGACCTGCAAAGGACGAGGTGCATTAGTCCATGGCAAGAAATTATTTCCCAAAATAAATGTATCCCAGAGATAGTCACCGACAAATGATGGTAAAATATATGAAATGTGGCGAACACTCCCTGAAAATGGTATGCTATCCTCTGTGCTAGCGACGATCAAATCCCCGCTCTCCATGTGAAGTTGCTCTCCAGGTGGTGACACACTGCAGCATACCTCAAGGGAAGTCGATCTTGTGTCCTGCGAGAGATATGGTGTGTCAAAAATATATAAGTCTAAAGGAATAGGACGTGAAAAGCGAGACTTAAATGTGGAGTGAGAGTGAGTATGAAAATATCCCTAAATAGGGGCAATATGCTCAAGTAGATGCTCAGCCGCAGAAGAAGTGGAGCGTGACGGTAGAGGTAGATGTGGCTCGGGCTCCATGAAGTGGACGATCGTATCCAAGCCCTCATGCACGTCCTCCTCGATGATATGCTCATACTCCACCATCTGCCCGATGTCCTGAATGACATCCTCGTGGTTGACCACAGACCAAGGAAGAAGCTGAGACAAAGATGGCTGTGGAGGTGGATGTAGAGCGGACCCCTCGTATGTGGTCATGGTGTCCTCGTCCTCACGCACATCCTCCTCGTCGATATGCATAATCTCTGTAAACTCCTCAGTGCTCTCATAGGACTCATGTGGGGTATCCAAATCAAGACAAGAAATCTCTCCCACAGATCCTAGATAAATCTCCCCATCCTCACTATCATCATAAAAAAATGCTTCGTCATCCAAGTGGTAGTGATGGAAAAATGGGGTATCGGCTTGAGATGTGTCTATGGTGGCCGATGGCATGGTGGTCTCAACCATGAAAGTGGGTATATCCTCTCCTTCATCCCCTCTCCTCGGTGTCGGCTTGGTGATTGGTACCATCAAGTTTTGTAATATTTGGCCTTGGTTAAACATGGCACTTTCAAGGAGAGACACGAGGCTTGATTCTTCTTGTGTTTGTGGAGGGGTATAAGGTTGAGGAAATGGATGGAAGGTGTTCGGGCTAAGGTTGTGGGAAAATGTTTGGCCTTGGAGTGGGGGGGAGGCTCTCAAGCGTAAATGGGCAATCATAATACACGTGCCCCGCCATCCCATAAGTCTCACAAACCACAACTGGATAAGGATCGTATCCTCCCATCTGAGCATCGAAATTTGATCTCCACATGGTAATATCAAAGATACATGGACAACAAAAATAAGAAAACTAGAGAGGAGCGTCAACAGTATAAGAGAATAACAAAAAGATAATATAATGGTGGGGTAAAAATTTCTTGGTTATTGAATATATTTTTTTTAAAATAAAAAAAAGAAAAAGATTTTTTTTTGTGTTTTTATGCGTAGTCTAATGAACCCAAGCTAAGCTAATATCAAACCGAACGCCTCCCGGCAACGGCGCCAAAAACTTGACCGGCGCCCCGTTTACAGTATGGGCGCGGTGTCGTTTTACCGCAAGTGCACGGTTAGTGTAGGGTGCGGGTTTATCGAACTCAGGGAGGTGGATGGCTTGAGTGGCTACTAGCCTCGCCTAGGTCGTGTGCTAGCTACGCGGATAATGTGGGTGAAGTGTAGAAATAAAAGAAAGAATTGAAAAAGACACGAAATGAATCCCCGCTAACACGGGCTAGAGCATTCATGACACTTGACATTTGACTTGACCCAGGGTGAGACATTGCCCCAAAAGGTGGTACCTAGCGTCCATGGCCCAATATTCCGGTCGGTACCAAGCACGCTAGGCCTACCCGGTTCCGGACGGTGGGCATTCCCATGTCCATTAACACCTTCCGCAACCGGGAGCATTAAGGCCACAATGATAACTCCCAACACTTCGTCCAAGCCGTTCCCACGCGCGAGGACTCGATGTCTACACTAGGGGCATGAGCTGTGGCTAGGGAGTCAACCGCCAAGTTTATTCCCCCTTGGCCCGACGGTCAGAGGCGGTCTTTCTCCCGCCAATGACAATGAAACGCCCCCCGTAACCCTAATGGCCAAATAGGTCGAATGTGATTTCTAGCAATACATCGAAGCGGGTCTTGACTGGACAAGCACCCGGACCCCAATCCCCAACACATCTAGTGTGTTGCCGTACGAATTGGACTCAGATTGCTAGAAATCCCCATTGACACATTTCATCGAACACATGCCATGCAACCAAGCCAAATGTAAATTCCCAAGCATCAATCCTACCCTAACCCGTATTAGGGTTCATCAAACACTACTCGATGGTGAAGAACATGATAGAAAGCAATAATAATGACAAACAAACATTCACCATCAAGCAAAGCAAGTACAACACAAAACAATGAAATTGGAAAACAAGAGAAAGAAATAATTATCTTGAGTTTGAATCTTCAATCCAATACAAGATTTATTAACCAAAAGACCTAATCTAATCTAACCTAAAGCTCACAAGAGAAAGGGGCAAAAGCCCTAAAAAACTGAGAAAGAACTCTCCCCAAATCGTGCTCAAACTTGTATTTAAAACCCCTCAAAAAAAACCTTAACAGTTCGGGTCCAAAACCCACTCAAAACTGTTAAAACAGGCCCACCCGATCGGGTGAAAACTCACCTGATCGGGTGGAATAAACAGAGAGCACGAAACTGCCGAAATTGACTTCAACCGATCGGTTGGACTCCCAACCGATCGGTTGAAGTGAAATTTCAGACAACATCCAATTTCAGCACATAGCTGCGCTCAGAAAATTCCAGAAAAATCTAGAAAAATCGGATTTGGGCATGCGATCTATCGTTGGAAAGCTAACGACAATGCCGACGCTAGAAAAATAAGAGATCACCCAAAATCCTTCTGGAATGATAGCAGATCTTCAATGAAAGAGATGCGGTGTGCGAAAGGGGACGAAAAGGCCACCCGATCGGTTGAAATGTCAACCGATCGGGTGAGCAGCTTGTTGCTTCGGCCATCGCCTTCGAGAGCTTCAACCGGGCGCAGAGGAGAGCGGGTGGCATGACCGGGTCGTCGATCGGAGGAATCGGCTACAGATGAACCGATCGGGTGAGATGTCACCCGATCGGTTGGAATTCAGCTCCAAATTCCCGAGAATTGGGACATTTGAACCGGTCACTGAACCGACCGGGTGACTTCTTGGCCGCTCCAACTTGTGTCCAGGTGGTGCACGCGTGCATCACCCGATCGGTTGGAAGTGACCAACCGGTCGGGTGAGGGGCTGAAAGATGCGATCTTCGTCGTTTGACCCCCTGGATCACGCGTGACTCCTCCCGTTGCTCCGGGGACTCATGATATCGTCGTTTTATGTCCCAAATGCTGGAAAATTCCTGCAAAATACAAAAAACACGGAAAAGTGAAAGAAAACAAGAAAACACAAGAAAACAAGAGAAAACGAATATAAGACGGCGGTAAAATACGGAAAAACAAGGAAGAAAACGTGCGCAAATATATGAAATATAAACGCACGTCAAAGGTCCGCTCAGACTTGAAACTACAAAGCTTCAAGTCCGATAAGCGTCAAACAACATTAAATGGCATGTTCTTGCAACGCGAAACGAAAGAAAGATAATAAAAGAAAATGAGACAAAAGATAAATCTCAGAATATCCATAATAATAAACTCCAACATCGCAGAAAAGCCACCAGGCTAAAAGAAAAGAGTCTAAAAAGAGGCCCCAGCATGGCCAACAAAAGTACAAAGTACAAAGGCAAAGTAATGGTGCTACGCACCGACAACTAACAGCAACCTAAGCAAAAGCAACTCAAATCAGTCTCTAAGACTGGTCACCGATGTCCACAAACTCCTCGTCAAACGTAGGCTCCGGCTCAGCGTCAGCAAACACCTCGTCCTCAGCTACGGTCTCTGGCTCAGGGTCTAACATGTTACACCCAAAAGAGCAAGGGGCACATGTCAGCAAGTCTAAAAAGACTTGTGCAAGGAAACTGAAAGTCAAGTAAAAGCAACCTAGCAGTTCTAGCATGATGCAATGACATGGCAGTTAAAGGATGAGTGCAACAGGTAAGGTAAAGTAAAGTACAACAAGCAACTAGCATGGCATGGCAAGAGTAGCAACTACTATCATTCACAAGTCACGTTTTCATGTCGTGCACAGAGTTCACGCCTTACAGCTGAAGTGGCTGTACGGGCACACTTCTACGCTAAGTGGTCGCTCAACCCTACCTCTCCACATGTATCGAGGCAGGGCCTTACCCCCGAACGGGTATACTCGCTTCTGGATCACGAGCCAGGAAGTGTTTTTGGCATATGGATGCACCTAGCCTGAACAAGCAAGTACAAGTATGTAGCGTGTGCTACGAATGCAACATTCAATGCATGGATGTCATGACATGGCAAGTAGTAAAGCGTACAGGTAAGGAATTTAAACATGGCAGTTTACAAATGCATGAACAGACAAGTTTAAAGGGGTTGGATCTAGCTTCGTTGTCAAGCTAGATCAAATGAGGTGACTGATTTAGTTTCGTTGTGAAACTAGATCAAATAGGCATCTAGGCAGCTATCATTTCACTGCCTAGTCTCTTTTACGCTAAAAACAAGGAAGTGGCCTAAAAGCATGGCCCTACGCAAGAGTTGGCAAGTTTCACTTGCCTGCAAACCGACGTCTGAAAACACTGTCCAAAAGAGTCCAAAGTCCAATCTACCTACGTGCACAAGTCCACCGGCCTACATCCATTTTATTAATCTTTGATTAGTGAATCTAACACATTTAAAACACTTTAAAAACATCAAATTTTAGTCTTAATTATCAGGCTGTGGTTGGGGTCCTAAGGGTGCAGATCGTTACCTCAACACGACGCGAAAGCTACACTGGCGTCGGGTAGCGACGTCAGGGGTTGGAATAAAAGAACGCGCTCCAAGTCCTGATTCCAAATTAGATTCCTCGCTGGAAAGATCAGAGCAGCAACCGGAGCAACGAATCCAGATTCCAAAGCTAGCACGTGCGACGACGGGCTACGATGTATCGCAACGTCGTAGGCAGCAAATCCTCAAAGAGAAAGCACCTAGGTGAGATCCACAGTAGTTCTAGGGACCAATGGGGGACCCACAATATCTTTGGAGAACTTGGGGGGCCCACGGTGGCAAGCGGTACGACGGATGCGGGGTTGTGACGATTGCCTCTCGGTCAGACACAGCCGGTGCGGGGACTTGGCTCGGTCAGACACCGTGGGCGGGCTGTGCAGCGCAGCGGGGTCGGTCACAGCGGCGGGTGCGGGGCGAAGTCTCGGTCGGTGAGGGAGATTGGGCCGGTCGGGCGCTTGGGGCGGGCGCTGCAACGTTGCAAGCGTTGCAACATTGCGGAGTGCGGGCATGAGCGGGCGGGCGCCTCAGTCAGACACTGGGCGATGCGGGGCGACGGAGCGGAGCGATGGCGCGGTGCGGAGCGGGGTCGGTGCGGGCGAGATCTCTCGGTCAGACCGAGAGAGTCTCTCGGTCGGACACGGGCGATGTGGGCAAACGGTGCAGCGATGCGGAGCAAGCGATGGTGCGGGGCGGCTGTCGGTCGGTGCGGGGAAAACCAAGGGAATTCCTCGGTCGGTGCGGGGTGGCGGCTGTGCAACGTTGCGACGAATCGTCGCAAGTGGGGTTTTGGGTTTTGGGAGCGGCTAGGGTTAATTGCTTGCGAAAATAGGTCTTCCTAGGGGTTGTTTATATAGTGTAGATGGGTTGACTTGGTCTAGGGCTAAATCTAATAGGATTAGGATTTAAAAATAATTTAAAATTCAAATCTCTCCTTCTCAAACCCATACATGGCTAGGGTGCGGCCAAGATGAGCTAAGATTTGGCTCAAAAATATTTTTAAGTATTATAAACTAATAGTAATTTTATTTGGTCGAAAATAATTTAAAACTTGGTATTTAAAAATATTTAAAACTTTGCTAAAAATATAAAATAGGTCAAATGAACTCCAAAAATTATGAAATAAATATTGGGGTGATCGGGACGACGAGAGGAAGATAACTAAGAAGACGGTTCACGATTTCGACGTCGAGCGACGAAACTAAAAATAGAAACGTCTCTCGTCAAAAGCGAAAATCACAACGTCTCTTCGAATAAGATTAAATCGTGGGAAAACGATCCGAGAAATGTCGTTCCAAATTAGTTCCGTAATTTAATACTCTCAGAGACGTTCACAACGACATATCACACCAAAGTGTTCACAACCAAACAAAGTCTAAAATAAATACGTGCACGGTCAAAAGCACGTGCACGAACAAAGTACGACGAAAGCAGATCGTTACACGTTGACTCCAACTTCTTCAATCCCAATTAACGCTGATGGGGGGCTTATCTTGTCTGATTTGGGTCCTGTGACAACTTCTGTACATGTGGGGGAGAAAACGCCGGATACGGAGGAGGGGCTGTCCTCAGAACCCCCGGAAATCAATCGGCAATCGAGTGAAAGGGATGCCTATGTTTCACATTCTAAAGCGGTAGAAAACAATAAGCCTATTGCGGATGCAGGTGACCCAGGTATTTCCTATTCAACCACCCCTTTACCTGATCCTTCTGTGCAGGCTGCGGATAAGTCTTTGGGCAGTGGCCAAGCACCTTATGACATTCCTGCTGCTGACCCAATGACGATTTTAAACCCTAAATGGGTGAATGATTCTTTAGAAATTGCCAAGTTGGCTAATGTAAGGAGTGATCAAACCAAGAAGACTACAATTCTAGAACCAAATGTGGGGAGCTCTAGGAGAAGTTTGAGAATCAAAGAAGGGGCTTCAGGGAAGCCAAACCAACAATGTTAATTATGAGTATCTTTGTGTGGAATGCCCGAGGCCTAAATAACCCTGTTCGGATGCGGGACATGCGGGATAGACTCAAGCTTATTAAGCCTACAATGGTAATCCTTGTTGAGACAAAGTTGAAGAGTGACTCTGGGAGATGGCATGCTTGTTTCCCAAAGGACTGGAAAATCTTTCACAATTTTCGGTTGCATTCGAAAGGGAGGATTCTTATTGGTATGGATGGTGTGTGGTAGGCTACTATTCTCTCTATGTCAACCCAACATATAACTTTGACCTGTAGCAATGCGGGAGGACTATCGGTTTTGATAACGGGTGTTTATGGATCTAATCTTCGGAGTGAGAGACAACAACTATGGGAACTTCTGGAGGCGGACTCTGTTTTGCATAAAGGTGTTGCTTGGATAGTCGCGGGTGACTTCAATTGTATCAGATTCTCAAATGAGAAGAGTGGTGGAAGGTGTTGTGACTTCAATGTTCTGAACGAGTTTAATAACTGTGTTAGTAAGTGCTCTTTATCTGATGTCAAAAGTATGGGGAATCCTATGACCTGGTGTAATCAACGGGTTGGTGTTGGGCGTATTACGGCAAGACTGGATAGGGTGATGTGTAATTCTTCTTGGCTTAACTTACTTCCTGATACGTTTGTTGAGTATTTGGACTCTAACACCAGTGACCATGCTCCGATGTTAGTCAAACTCCATCAGAAACGCATTTCCTACCCTAAACCATTTCGGTTTTTCAATGCATGGGTTAAGCTAACTGGTTATCAACAATTGTTGGAATCGGCTTGGAATTATCAGTATTTCAGAGTGTTTTCTCACTACAAAGCGTTGACCGTGGACAACCCGGTCAACGTGGTCGAGGGGCCCGCTTGGGTCCCTCGGGGGCTTTGAGTCGGTGCAGATGGGGCGAGGGGGAGCCTCGGCCCTGGTTGAGACGCTCAGCCTCGGACGGATGTGCACGGACTCGGAGGTAGGACGACGAGGGGTAGCCTCAGTCGTCCAGCTAGATGCGTGGTCGGCGAGGGGCGAGGGGAAGCCTCGGCCCCGGTTGAGACGCTCGGCCTCGGTAGGATGTGCTCGGCCTCGGCGGTCGGACGGTGAGGGGAAGCCTCACTCGTCCAGCTGGGTGTGTGGTCAGCGAGGGGCGAGGGGAAGCCTCGGCCCGTTGATCAGCTGTCCTCCTGCGTAGACGAGAACGCTCGTCAGGGGGCCGGACCTTGGTTCCGGCCAAATCCCCTCCGATGCCTAAGTCAGACAGAGATCTGAAAGAGGAGGCCCGGCGGAGACGGTTCGACTCGTGAGGAGATCGGAACGGCGTCTCACAGCGCGAGCGGGGGAGGAAGGAGATGAAATGGGGGAACAAGGTCGTTGATGGAGTATCTTAGGTTTTAGATACCTGAGATGCGGTCCTTTGCTTCGTCATCTTCCTAGCCCTTTTATAGAGCTCCCAGCGTGATTGCCTCTGGCCCACTTCCCTCGCCCGCCCTCAATCGTGCCCCCTCAATCCGCCCCCCGTCGCCACCCTCTGCGCCATGCCCGCACCTCCCCATTACCGCCATTTAGTGGTCGCGGAACCGGGGGAGCGGTTATCGCAGGAGTGGGCGAGTGACCAGCGGGTTACCGGGGCCGGGTCGGATCGATAGTCGGGGGAGTCCCTTATAGGGCCTTGTTGAACGGGCCTGTATACGCAGATGGGCTCTCGGCCAGCAGTCGGGTTCCTGGGCTCGTGTATTTTGGGTCTCGGTCAAATAGGCGTAACAATTGCCCCCATCGGTCGGGTTGATCGGCTTCGGCCGGTTCGGCTCGACCGATGTGACTTCTGCCGATTTTGACAAGCTCGCCAGTCGATGCCGACTCATTTATTAGTCATCATCATGAATGGGCCCGTTCGATATTTTTAAGGCATGGGCTTCGAAGCGCCGTCGGTCCTCTGATGCCGCCACGTGTAGCTGCAAGCTTATCCCCACCGTTTGCGGGGTCGTCTTCAGTTGAGAAGCTGAGGGATTCGTGAGCCGCCACTGGTGGGGACGATCGGCCTCGGCTAGATCAGCGCAACCGTTGTGCCTCCTGGGGTTCCGAATGGCGCTTCAGTCGAGGCGTGGTCATAAATGTAGGTCATGATGAGGCGGATCGATTGGACTTCCCTTGGCGCCGATTTCGAAACGCCGCCGGTTCTTCGAGTCCTGCCACGCATTCCTGTCAGGCGCTTCGAATTCGTCCCTGCGTCCGGTATATAAGATCCTCAGCCGCGTTGATCCCCACTTCTCTCTTGCTCTTCCCATTGTTCTAGGCTTTCCACAACTCGGAGTTTCCCGTCGCCTCCGCTTTCTTGTCTTCTCCAAACTAGTCAAAAAGGTAATTCCTTTCTTGCTTTCGTCTTATGGCTGCTCTTAGGATAGGCGGTCCTGGTCAAGGGGCAAGGGGTCCTCCGGAGTCCAGGCGGGGCGACCCCCGGCTGGTGGGATCGGGTTCCCCTGCTGGGAGTCGTTCCCTCCAAGATAAGGGCAAGGGGAAGCTTTTCCCAGACTACGCCCGCGATGACGTGGCGTCGGCTGCCGTGCGGCTTAATGTGCCCCCGGTTGTCCTCCGTACGCCGTCGGGGACCCCTCCTTCGGTAGCCACGGAGATCCGGGAAAGGTATCTCTGCTTCCCGTACGATGTCCGAGTTCCATTCGTCGACGAGCGAATTTGCCTTCCGAGGAGCAATGAGGTCGGCGCCTACGTCGAGATGTTCCGCCTGGGTCTTCGTTTCCCGCTCCATCCCTTCTTCATCCAGGTCATGGAACATCTCACGGTATCCCTTTGCCAGTTCACTCCTTGTTCGATCGCGGTACTGACGGGCTTCGTAACGCTCTGCCGTACCCGCGGTCTGGAGCCGTCTCTCCCCCTTCTCTTCCACTTTTACCAGGTCCAGTCGGTCGGGCCAGGGTCATGGCTGCAACTCCGAGCCCGTTCGAGGAGGGAATGCTTGATCGGGTTACCCCGCTGGTCGGGGGATTGGAGCTCGGATTATGTCTTTGTGGTCTTCTTGGGTGAAGCCCAGATTTTGACAAGTTGGGGCCGTCCGTCCAGCCTCGCCCGCTGCTAGCCCTTTCTGACGTTGATCAGGCAGCCGCCGCGCTGCTGTCGGCTCTTCCTTTGGAATCGAAGTCCATCTGGTCTTTGTTGGACGACCTACTCCTGAAGGCCGTCTTGTGGTCCCCGGGTAGGTCGCTTTTTCATCCTCGAATCGCCCTGTGACTCATCCTGATTTCGGTTTCCTTTGCAGGAATGGCAGGCCGCGAGTTCGTTCGTGACGTCGATGAGCTGATCCGTCGTGGAGCCGCTTGGAGCCGAGGCAGTACCTCCAGAAGGGCGCCTCGACGGACCGTTGAGGAGGAAGTGCGCCGAGCCGAGCCCTCCGTGGGAAAGGTAGCGGCCGTGCCTCCCGCCTCTTCTTCTGGCGATCTCCTCCCCGGGGGCGTCGTAAGGGCCGGACCCGCCCCATCAGCCCGAGAGGGAGGGGGCAATGACGGGTCCGGTGCAGTCCCTCCTGCCCTTAGAGCGTTCCCTCCCGTCCTAGAGAGTGGAGATGGGGCAAGGCGGAAGCGCTCCCCTTCGTCGCTCGTGGAGCCTCACGGAGGGAAGAAGAGGAAGGAGGATGTGGAGCCCTCCAGCCTGGCCTGTTCTGTGCCTCTTGCAGCTATCACCGGGGATCTTCAGGTGGCTCTGACAGCCACCCCCATCGTCACGTCCCCGCTTCCGTCTCCAGGAATCGGAGCTCTGTCGGCGGGCCATATGGCTTCCCTCGATGTCGCCCCCGGGAGTTCGGTGTTCGTCGACCGAGCCCTGGCCAAGCAGGTGGCTGAGAGCTCTGTCTTCCCCCGGGACCACAGCACCCTCGAGAAGATTCACGCCGACAAGGTGTCAGACTCTTTGGTTTGGGCCCTTCAACAGGTTCGGCCATCTTGCAGTCCTTTCTTTTCCTTCACTCTCTTCTTAGCTCATGTCCCGTCTTCCAGGGTTCAACGCTCGCCGTAGAGTTGCAGCGGCGAGCCATCCACTTGAGGAAGCTGGAGGAGTCCTCTATGAGGGCCCAAGAGCGAGTCGGGGCGGCGGAGGTAGCGATGGTGGAGGCCCAGATGGAGTCCCGGCATCTCCAGCTCCGCGTGGCCGAGCTGGAGGGACGAGTGGGTGATCTCCAGGGAAAGTTGGAGGACGCCCTGCAGTCGGCTGAGGAAGCGGCAGAGTCGTTCCACCTGGAGAGGGAGGAGCTTCAGAGTGAGTTGTTTGATCGGCGCCAGGTGACGTGGCTCGCGGAGGAGTTGGAGAGGGGCGTCGTTGGGACCCTGGGGAAGAGAATCTTCGAGGTTCTCAGGGAGGCCTTCGGTACGTATGAAGACCTCATCGCCCCTCGGATCGTCGATGTCGTCCAGTCTTCCTTCCGGGAATGTGCGGAGCGCGTTCGGCAAGCCCCTCCGCCAGTCGATCCTCCTCGCTCCGAGCAGGGCGAAGCGCCCGAGGATGTGTCCTCTCGAGCCCGGGCTCCCTAAGTCGTCCCCTCTGGCCTTATCCTCCAATTTTTTAGCATCCGCTTCGCTTTGGGCCAGTCTACTTGAAATGGGTCCCTGCCTCTGCCATCTTCTCCGGCTTCGCTATCGACTCCCCGCTTCAGAGCCAACAATTGCTGGTTGCATGGATGTTCACTGAGGCCAACAACTATGAGTCCTTAGCCAACCAATTCTGCTTTGTCGGTGTCGCCCTAGTTTCTGTTGGTGATGAACTTTGTTGTCCGTCGAGGGTGGATTATTTGTCGAGAGGTTCCCTGTAAATAAGACACAATTTTGTATCTTGGTTAACTATTATAAACGAAATTGACTTACTCGGATTTCTCGCATATTAAGCTTTGCTGTCTCGTCCTCGGTCTAGGACTGGGGGAATTGCCTTTAACTTCACGAGCGATGGAGCCGGTCGGTGAGGGCAAAGATCCTCGGCTTAGGACCGGTCGGCGTTCGTGCTGGCTGGGGGAATTGCCCCCAGACGAGCGCAAGAGTCGGTCGGTGAGGGCTAAAACTCCTCGACTTAGGACCGATCGGCGTCCGCACTGGCCGGGGGGGTCGCCCCCAGACTTATGTGCGCAGGAATTGGTCGGCGAGGGCCAGGCTCCTCGGCTTGGGACCGGTCGGCGTCTGCACTGGCTGGGGGAGTTGCCCCCAAATGAGCGCAAGAGTCGGTCGGCGAGGGGAAAACTCCTCGGCTTAGGACCGATCGGCGTCCGCGCTGGCCGGGGGAATTGCCCCCGGACTTACGTGCGCAGGAATTGGTCGGCGAGGGTAAGGTTCCTCGGCTTAGGACCGGTCGGCGTCTGCGTCGGCTGGGGGAATTGCCCCCAGACTCATGTGCACCTCCCTTTCAGTAAGGTAGTGGTCTTCATTCTTTCGCATCCCTTTCAGACGTTGATTCCATCGAGGATTTAAGAAAAGACAAAAAAGGAATGCGATTGTACTCTTGAGTGTCCTGTCGGACTAGTACATTTGGAGGAAAAGGAAAAAAGGAAATGATGCTAGACAGAGGGATGTAAACCTAGATAACTCCCTCCTACTAGGCTGCCACCGGGGGGAGAGACCTCGCCCGCTCACTCTATGATGCGGAGGGGTCCTTGGACGGTGTTGATCTTCTTCCCCTTGTCTGGCTGCGTGGAGGTCCCCTCTCCGTGGGCCGACTCGTCGGCTAGGCTCCTGGCGTGCCCCCGGCTCATCAGCTTCTCAATGTCCTTCTTCAAATGCCAGCAGTCTTCGGTGTCATGGCCATCGTCCTTGTGGTACTTGCAGTACTTCTCCCTGTTCTTCCCACCTCTTTTTGCCTTCGGTGGGGGGCGATCAGCTCGCTCTTCCTTCTGTACTTGGGCGAGGACGGCGTCTGGGGTGGTGTCCCTCGCGCCTTCTCCCCGCTGTCTGCTTCTCGGCCTCTTCTCGGTCCGGTACCCTTCGGGGCTGCCTCGTCCGCCGTCGCCGCGCTTGCTCCCTCGAATGGCCTTTCCTGCGTCAGTGGCCAAGGCCTCCTCGGTCAACATGAAGCGATCGGCCCTCGCCATGATCCCAGGGAGGTCCTTCGGGGGATCTTTGTGCAGAGACTTCTTGAGGCCTCTATGGCGCAGGCCTTTCTTAAGGGCCGTTTGGACCACAAGGTCAGGAGGGCTGTTCATGTTCAGCCTCTCCACGTTGAAGCGGCGCATGAACTGTCGGAGCGGCTCGGCCGGGCCCTGCACTATGTTGAACAGATGTTCAGCATCAGGCTTTATCTGCCTCCCCGCCATGAACTGCTTGTAGAACAGCTGGATGAGTTCCTCGAAGCTGTCGATGGAGCGGCTAGGTAGGCTGCGGTACCAGGTCCTCGCCGCTCCTCTGAGAGTCGAATAGAAGCCCCGGCAAAGCAAGTCGTCATCGGCTCCTTGGAAGGACATGTCCCCCTCGTAGTCCATCACGTGGTTCCCCGGGTCTCCTATCCCGTCATACTTCCTCAGTGCCGGGATCCTGAATCGAGAGGGGACCCGCGCGTCGGTTATTCTCCTCGATATGGGGCACCGGTCTCCGTGGATGCCCCCGGGAATTTGACAGTCGCCTGCCGCCGGTTCGCTCGATGGTGGAGGGAGCACAGGCGCTGGTGGGGCTGGCTCTGCGACCCTCGCCACACTGGGGGCCGGGCTGATCCGGCGCTCCCGGCTCCTCCGGCGGGAGCCCCCGCTCCGCCGTGATCGGTCTCTCGAGTGGCGTCGATCGCTTCTCCTGCGGTGGGATGACCGTGGCCGACGAGACGACGCGGTCACCGATTCATCCTCCGTGTCTTCGGTTTCTCTCCGGCTCCTTTCACGGTAGGGGGAGGAGGCGCGTGATCTCGCCTGACGGGAGCCGGACAGCGTGAACCGATGATCCGCGTTCGGTTTTTGGGTCCCGTGGTCGTCGACCACAGCGGACCGTAAGAGTGGGGGACCCCCGCCCAGTGATGGCCATCGCCCGACGCTCCCCCGTTGGACGGCGCAGGGCCGACGAGCTGCTGTACCGTCGCGACCAACGTCTGGAGGCTCACGTTGGTCTCCTGGGCCAGGGCTCGGAGCTGCCCCTGTGTGGCCAGTTCTGACCCGCCGGTCTCTTCGGTTGAGGGGGCGGGGCGATCGTTGTCGGGCGTATCTTCGGGGTGGTCGTTGGGTGCGCCATTCCCCTCCTCCGGGATGGGGGGCATGCGCTTCCTACCATTGTTGGCTCGTGTCATTGCTGGTGTGGTTTTCTTCTTCGTGGGACTGTTTGTTCCCACAGACGGCGCCAGATGTTTCAGAGTGTTTTCTCACTACAAAGCGTTGACCGTGGACAACCCGGTCAACGTGGTCGAGGGGCCCGCTTGGGTCCCTCGGGGGCTTCGAGTCGGTGCAGATGGGGCGAGGGGGAGCCTCGGCCCTGGTTGAGACGCTCGGCCTCGGACGGATGTGCACGGACTCGGAGGTAGGACGACGAGGGGTAGCCTCAGTCGTCCAGCTAGATGCGTGGTCGGCGAGGGGCGAGGGGAAGCCTCGGCCCCGGTTGAGACGCTTGGCCTCGGTAGGATGTGCTCGGCCTCGGCGGTCGGACGGTGAGGGGAAGCCTCACTCATCCAGCTGGGTGTGTGGTTGGCGAGGGGTGAGGGGAAGCCTCGGCCCGTTGATCAGCTGTCCTCCTGCGTAGACGAGAACGCTCGTCAGGGGGCCGGACCTTGGTTCCGGCCAAATCCCCTCCGATGCCTAAGTCAGACAGAGATCTGAAAGAGGAGGCCCGGCGGAGACGGTTCGACTCGTGAGGAGATCGGAACGGCGTCTCACGACGCGAACGGGGGAGGAAGGAGATGAAATGGGGGAACAAGGTCGTTGATGGAGTACCTTAGGTTTTAGATACCTGAGATGCGGTCCTTTGCTTCGTCGTCTTCCTAGCCCTTTTATAGAGCTCCCAGCGTGATTGCCTCTGGCCCACTTCCCTCGCCCACCCTCAATCGTGCCCCCTCAATCCGCCCCCCGTCGTCGCCCTCTGCGCCATGCCCGCACCTCCCCATTACCGCCATTTAGTGGTCACGGAACCGGGGGAGCGGTTATCGCAGGAGTGGGCGAGTGACCAGCGGGTTACCGGGGCCGGGTCGGATCGATAGTCGGGGGAGTCCATTATAGGGCCTTGTTGAACGGGCCTGTATACGCAGATGGGCTCTCGGCCAACAGTCGGGCTCCTGGGCTCGTGTCTTTTGGGTCTCGGTCAAATAGGCGTAACAATCAGGTTATTGGCTCTCCAATGCACAGGCTCTTCATCAAGCTCCGAAACTTCAAACCAACCCTCCGGTCGTGGGCAAAAAACCATGCTATGAATGGGGATATTGAGGCATGCTCTGCAGCTCTTCATGAAGTGCGAAATTCTCCTGATATACATTATAATATCCGGCTTCAACTCCAGGAGCGTGATTTGGCGAAAAAACTGAGTTGTATGATAGGTGTTGAAGAAGAGATGTTACGCCAGAAGAGCAGACAAAATTGGCTAGTTCTCGGGGATAAGAACTCAAAATTTTTTTACACTGCAATGAAGGCACGACAGAGATACAATAACCTGGGGCACTTCATTGACGCTAATGGTAATCTTGATTCTTCCTATGAGAATATTAGAATTGAGGCTCCAAAATATTATGAAGAACTTTACAACCAAAGCAGCTATTGGGATATTTTTCCCAGATTGGTCCCTAAGAGAATTGTAACGCCTGATGCTGCTGTTTGGCTGGAGCGGTGTGTCTCTAACGAGGAGATTAAAGAGGCGGTGTTCCAAATTGGGATGGATAAATCCCCAGGGCTGGATGGCTTCAATGGGTATTTTTTCCAGCATGGGTGGAGTGTTGTAGGTAACGATTTTTCAGAGGCCATTCACTCTTTTTTCAGATCAATTTCTATTATGCATCCTATTAATCACACAAATCTTACCCTCGCTCCTAAAAATGCAAATGCCTCGAGCCTCAATGACTACAGACCCATTGCTTGCTGTAATGTTGTTTACAAGGTTATTAGCAAAATTATTAGTAATAGACTCAGGTTTATTATTCATGGCCTTATATCCCCAAATCAGTCTGCTTTTCTTAAGGGGAGACTTCTATCTGATAGTGCTCTCCTAGCCCATGAACAGATCAGGGACTTTAGCAACCCTATGGGAGCCAGGGCTTGTTTAAAGTTGGATTTAAGAAAGGCATTTGATAGCGTCAACCGACAATTCATCTATTATATTCTTCACAGAATGGGTTTTGGCAGGAGATTCATATTATGGATTCAGGAATGTATTTCCACTCCTACTTTCTCGGTAATGATTAATGGATCCCCGTCTAGATATTTTGAGGGGAATCGGGGCATTAGACAAGGGGACCCGCTTTCACCGTATCTCTTTGTCATTTGCATGGAGGCATTTTCTTTGCTACTTGAAAAATCTATTTCTTTAGGTAGTATACATCCCATGAAACGGACTGGAGCTATATCCCACCTTCTCTTCGCTGATGATTTGCTGCTTTTTTACCAGGCTAATAAGCACTCCTTTGATGGCTTAATTCTCTTACTGGAGGATTTTCACAACTTTACTGGCCTGGAAATAAATATGGATAAGAGTACGGTTCTCTTCAGTAAAGGGACTAGAAATCCATCTGATTTGGCTAACCAACTTGGTATCAGAATGGGGAGTGCTATTACAACTTATTTGGGTCTGCCATTATCTCCTAGATATCCAAAACCTACCATGTACAGCAGACTGGTTGATAAGTGCAAGAAGCGATTAATGGGATGGAGTTCTTCTTTGTTGTCAATTTCAAGTCGAATTGAACTCGTCAGAACGGTAATATATGGCATGGTCTCTTTTTGGATATAAGTTTACCGCATCCCTAAATCCATCATCTGTACTATTACCTCTGTATATAGGAAATTCATCTGGGGGACTTCACATATATGGGCCTGGAAGGAGATATGTACTCCTAAAGATGAGGGTGGTGTGGGACTGAGGTTGCTCCCAGACTTAAATATTGCGGCAAGGGTTAAATTGACTTGGCGCATGTTATCAGAAGAGGGGCTTTGGGCTAGATATATGACACACAACTACAAAGATTCATCTTCCTTCTTCTCTGCTAAAGGAACACCAACTCAGTCGGGAACCTGGAAATTCATGCTTGCTTGCAGACGATTCACCAAACACTTGATTAGGAGACAAGTTCAGGATGGATCATCAACTCTTTTTTGGCACGATAATTGGTTACCTAACGGCCCACTTAGTGATTTATTTGAGGTTCCGGAAGATGGAAATTGTAAGAGAGTCTCTGATTACTGGGCTGGAGAAAGATGGATTCAGGATGCTACTATTGATCCAATCCGAATGCAACTGCAAGGAATCACATTGGAACCCGGAAATGATAGATGGGTCTGGACGTTGGGGTCAAATTGCAGTTTTGCTGCGGCTTGGAATGGAGTCAGGATTCCAAGGGAAAAATTCAAATATTATAAACTTTTTTGGTTTCCTAATAATGTCCCAAAGCCATCTCTAGCAGCTTTGAGAGCTTTTCTCGGCAAATTGCAAACGAAATGTCACCTGGCGGCTTGGGGAGTCGAGTTGGATGCGGCATGCGGACTGTGTGATGCGGGCATGTCTGAAGATATTGAACATTTGTTTTTTGATTGTGATTACACAGGTTATCTCCTAAAAAGAAGCTTGTTAAAGTTGAGCGTGTCTACGACTATTGAACCTCAATTGTCTATGGTGGGAGATTATTTTCTCTCTCATTTTTCTGGCAAGGATCCTTTGAGCAGACTAGCAAAAACTGTGCTATCGGCATTGATATGGCATATTTGGAAGGAAAGGAAAAAAGGATTTTTGAAAATCAAAGACGGACGAAGATTGATCTATTTGAAGAGATTGCTGCTGATGTCAGAGCCAGCCTTGGAAACCTGGAACCGGATTCTCAGGGAGCTAAAGATGCTGTGGAGAGGTAGGAATTTTGAGATGCGGGCTGAGATAATACAATTTTCATTATTTCATTATTTCATTTTTGTAAATACATAGAGTTCGGATTGACAGGATAGTCAGTAGGGGGTGACGGCGCTTGTGCCCTCTCCCCTCTCTGTCACTTTCCTGTTAGTTGTATTTTATGTAATCATTTTTTCTCTTTAATAAAGATAGTACACTAACTTTGCAAAAAAAATGTATATACATATACATATACATATACCAATACGTATATACGTATATGTATACGTCTATGTATATACATATACATATACATTTACAGACACACACACACACACACACACACATATATATATTGCAGATATTATGTTACTATTTTGCGGCCATTATCAATATATAATGAAAGCAATCTTAGCGTTTATATCTATATTATAAAAGAGGGATGTTATCAAGAGAAATTAGATAAGAGTTATTGGACAAGAGAAATTGGATAAGAGATATCTATATTATAAGAGATGGATGTTATCAAGAGAAATTGGATAAGGATATTGAAATGAGAAATTGGATAAAAGATATCTATATTATAAAAGAGGGATGTTATCAAGAGAAATTGGATAAGAGATACTGGACAAGAGAAATTGGATAAGAGATATCTATATTATAAGAGAGGGATGTTATCAAGAGAAATTGGATAAGAGATATCTATATTATAAAAGAGGGATGTTATCAAGAGAAATTGGATAAGAGATATTGGACAAGAGAAATTGGATAAGAGATATCTATATTATAAAAGAGGGATGTTATCAAGAGAAATTGGATAAGAGATATTGGACATGAGAAATTGGATAAGAGATATCTATATATAAAAGAGGGATGTTATCAAGATAAATTGGATAAGAGATATTGGACAAGAGAAATTGGATAAGAGATATCTATATTATAAAAGAGGGATGTTATCAAGAGAAATTGAATAAGAGATATTGGACAATAGAAATTGGATAAGAGTGATGTTATCAAGTGAAATTGGATAATAGATATCTATATTACAAACGAGAGATGTTATCAAGAGAAATTGGATAAGAGATATTGGACAAGAGAAATTGGATAAGAGATATCTATTATATACAAGACGGATGTTATCAAGAGAAATTGATAAGAGAATTTGGACATGAGAAATTGGATAAGAGAATTTGGATATCTATTATATAAAACAGGGAAATTGGATAAGAGAAAATATAAGAGATGAGATTTTGAGGGATAAAAGAGGAGGTGGAGAATTTTGCACATACAACCCCGGTTTTTGTATTTTTGCCCATGGACCCTCCCCACACACCACCCACACTTTTTATTCTCACCCCTTCCGAACATTTTTTTCCAGTTCTATGAAGATTTTGAATCTTTTCCTGCTAGGACAAAGCTTTGTTCTACGTGGCAAGTTTGTCCTAGGTGGTAATGACAATTTTGGGGGGACTTAAATTTTGGGGGAAAACTTAAATTTGGGGGGAAACTTGAAATTTTGTGGGAAAACTTGAAATTTGGGGGAACTTGAAATTTGTGTGGGAGAAAAACTCAGCCATTAAATAAACCGTGCCCTATGGACACGGGTAATGACTAGTGTGTGTGTGTATATATATATATATATATATATATATATATATATATATATATATATATATATATATATATATATATATAGGGGCGATCTTCGGTTGCGAAAAAGAGGCTTTTCGCACCGTGCGAAAAGATTTTTATCTTTTTTTTGAAATTTTTTTTTTCAAAAATTCTTTTTTTGATGTTTAATCCATACAATTATATACCCCAGGGAAAATAATGGGTGAACCCGTTGGGGATTAGAGCACCCATCCACCCGTTACAAATTTAACGGTCTCAAAACGTGCGAATTTGATGAAATGCCTTGATCGAAGGCCAAATGACATTATTTCTCATTGATTATTTTTTGAGGGGGGTATAACAACATATAATGAGGGTGGGAAAAAGAATTTTTGAAAAAAAAAATTTCAAAAAAAAACTAAGAACATTTTCGCACGGTGCGAAATGTTCTCACTTGAAAATTTTCCTATATATATATATATATATATATATATATATATATATATATATATATATAGCATATATTTATGTTACTATTTTGCGGCCATTATCAATATATAATGAAAGCAATCTTAGCGTTTAATTTTTTCAGCTTTGTTAATTTTTTTAAATATACTTGTCGCATTAATTTTATTTTCGCCCAGGGTAGAAAACAATCATGGTTACGCCACTACCCTCAGTGCTATATTTAATAGGAGGAAAACATATAGCACATAATTCTGATGTTGTTGAAACAACTGCAGAATTTTGAGGTTCTTTGCAAATCCTTTAAAAAGATATAGATGGTTTTGACAACGTTAATATTGTCTTAGACATGAATGCAAATTTATAAAAATGAATTTTAAGGGAAATGATTTGTCTAATGCATCACTTGGAGGGGAAAAATGGGTTGAGTCTGTTCTTCAAGATTAATCCCTTTGGTGAACCGTCATCTTTGGCTCTATTTGATGATTCTCAACAAGACATCCATTGAGATCAAACTAGAGAGGAGATAATGAGTTGCCTTAAGGGAAAATCTCCTTTGCAAGTAATGTTAATTATAACCCATAATAAGAGCCATCATGTGTACTCTATCAGATAACTATTCAAAGTCCGCTTTGATTGAGGCTCCTAGTTCTCTGATGTGACAGTATGGATGGATGGCCATTAAAGTTGACCTTTTCTTAACAATGCTGTTTGGGAGTGATGACTGAAAACATCTGCTTTGTTTGCTAATCTAGTTGTCCAAATTCATTAATGCCTTTGAATATGCTGTTAGTTATTTGAATATGACTTTTATTTATGATTTGAAATTTGGTGCTACTGATTGTTATGGTTCATTCTCTTTATTAGAAAGGAGGCTGCCAAGTCATTTACTTCTAATTACAATATTCTTTGCACTACTGAAGTTGCTTGGTACCTATTATCCATATTGGGGTCGCTTTTTGACTCTGCACTTTGCTAATGGTGGATTGTGGAGGAGTATTTTGAGTTACTTTTATTTGGCTTAGTTTTATACTATATATATGTATTGGTCGTATTTGTGCTGCACTGTGAACCACTTGTGACATGTATAGCAGATGCAATAGCCCTTAAAGTGTAGTCTATTGGCATACCAGGCTAACACTTTCCAGTTATTACTGAATCTTTAGCAATGGCACAAGAATCATTTGTTACGCAAAATTTATCCTAGATACAAAAGATTAGGCATATGATAAAATCAATTGAGCATTAATTTATGAAATTTCTCGGTAGAAGACGGATCATGACGAGTTATTTGCTTCATGGCCATCGTTCTCATTGTCTGCAATTAGTTAACTTGATGCATAGGCTCTTTGGCAATTCTTTGTTCTTTCAGCATTTGTTTAATTTCCTAACCGTAAGATGTAAGAGGCATTGCAGCTAGCAAATACATCAAATATGATTTGTTACCTAGGAGCTAACCTACTGTTTTATGATTGAGATTTTGTTTGAAGTAGTTGGAAACTATGTCTTATGTTTTGTTACCCAATGGTTATGTATATGACTATAAGGCCCTTATAAACACTGTTTCTTTTTCCACACACATCATTTTTTCTATTATGTTTGATAACTATTGAAATCTTGCATCTTCACTAAGAAATCTTTCAAACAGCATGAAACGTGGAGGACGATGACCACGCAATATTTGTCTATTGTTGTAAAACTGGGGAAATTCTGTTTTTAAATGATGGACCATGCAGCTAGCATCGTCCATGCATGCATAATGAATATGAATTATAATGACATGCATGCATGCATGCATAAGTAGAATTTAGAATACATATTAGCGCATTTGATCCATGCAGCTCGTAATTTTTTTGAATTCAAGTTGAATGCAATTTGTTTAGTTTAACTCCTAATATTTTAAAGTGCAGATGAAGAGATTTAGAGAGGCTAATAAAGATATGTGGCCATCTTCCTCCTCTCTGCCCACAAGGACATGTATGCATATTTGTGTATTATATCATGTCAGCAGCATAATTTACACTTTTTACTGCAATGCATGACTAATTGCTATATTCGTGCATTTCAGGCCATCCCACGGACACATGTGGCTTAGAGGATATCCCACAGACTCGGTCCGTTGGCTCCTTCTTCCATACCTCCAGTCATGTCGCACGTGCCCCTGTCGAGATGGCACAGTTTGTGTCATTCGACCCCAGTGTCGAGGACACACCTTTACCACATTATGCAGATGATGAGAGGGTGCAACGGTCCCAGATGGACCGTATACATGACTATAAGGCCCTTATAAACACCGTTTCTTTTTCCACACACACATTTTTTTTCTATTATGTTTGATAACTATTGAATCTTGCATCTTCACTAAGAAATCTTTGAAACAGCATGAAACGTGGAGGACGATGACCATGCAATATTTGTCTATTGTTGTAAAACTGGGAAAATTCTGTTTTTAAATGATGGACCATGCAGCTATGCATGCATAATGAATATGAATTATAATGACATGCATGCATGCATACATAAGTAGAATTTAGACTACATATTAGCGCCTTTGATCCATGCATCTCGTAATTTTTTTGAATTCAAGTTGAATGCAATTTGTTTAGTTTAACTCTAATAATTTAAAGTGCAGATGAAGAGATTTAGAGAGGCTAATAAAGATATGGGGCCATCTTCCTCCTCTCTGCCCATAAGGACAGGTATGCATATATGTGTATTATATCATGTCAGCAGCATAATTTACACTTTTTATTGCAATGGATGACTAATTGCTACATGCATGCATTTCAGGCCATCCCACAGACACATGTGGCTTAGAGGATATCCCACAAACTCAGTCCGTTGGCTCCTTCTCCCATACCGCCAGTCATGCCGCACGTGCCCCTGTCGAGATGGTACAGTTTGTGTCGTTCGACCCCAGCGTCGAGGACACACCTTTACCACATGATGCAGATGATGAGAGGGTGCAATGGTCCCAGATGGACATTAAGGATGCACGCCAGTTGGCTTTAGATCTGTTAGATACCATGGCACATGCTAGGATAATTTCAGCTAGAGAGGAATGCTTCCAGCGAAAGGGTATAAAAAATATTTCAATTATGTAAAATAAGAACATTTTATATAACATTTTATTTATACTGTAAGATAATATCAATTTTTTTCGTAGGCGGTGAGAAGCCATCAAAGAATGGATGAGGGTGTAACATGCCCTCGCACCTGATTCCACCATATGGGCAGCGAGTTGTCATACAGTGGAGCCACGGTGCCCCCATTGGAAAGTGGGGGGGGGCAAGTTTATGCGTTTTTGGCTACCTTGGCTAGAAGGGCCGATATATTCAACATTTGCCTCACTTGGCATGAGCAAGGATTTGATGATTTGGTCATATGTTGGTGCTGGATCAACGTAAGTATGTTATATTTTAATTTATTATATAATTTGTATACTTGTTTTTTTAGAGACATTACGTGTTGGATGGGAACCCAAACGCATGGCAGTTTTGCATCAAGAAGATAAGGAGGCATTGGTCCAATGGCATAATTACCTGAAGGAAAGGCTCGAGTCGAGGTACACAGAAGACTGGGAGCGTTGGTGGCATATGGACACCCAAGCAGATCCCCTCCAGTTCTTCAGATCATATGCATATTGGGAGTCGGATGAAGGAAAAGTATAGTTCAATTTTGGTCCCTTTTAATATGTTTTATATATCCATTTACTTGACATGCTTTTTAAAAGAGGATCACAGATATCGCCAAGGCGAACCGTGAAAAGCCCTGAGAGTATGAGCATCATTCTAGCTTCAAGAGCTACACCAAACATGCCCACGATTTGGCGCGACATGTTCTATGTTCAATTTTAAATAATAGCATACATTATGGTATAATGGAATATGTGTCTTATAACCGTCTAATTATTAATCTATTTGGTTTTAGGGCAAGCCGGGGTTGGAGTCGTTTGTGGAGCGCGTACTTACATAGGCCCACCCCAAGTATATGGATATAGATAAGTTGGAGAAGAATAAGAAGCTGCTAGTAGGTAGTAACTTATGTTTAATAATAATGTTCATATTAAGTATGGTTTTAATGTTAGTTGTATTTGTTTCAGGCTCTTCTGCATCAGGTTACAGTATAACTCAGGACACACTCTGAGGCAGGCTCCAGTTGCTCTGGACCGCTCACCAGGGGGAGGAGGACACCCTCATTGCAGGGGTTCTTGGAGGGTCGAGGAAGAACTGGTATCGGCTTAGAGGTTCAGAGACCAGAGACTATGGACATTCGACCGATTCGTCCTTAGCAGGTCCTTAGAGTACCCGATGTCCAGAGCCCACCGATCCACCAGCGGGCATGCAGGAGTTCACCGCCACGATGACCAAGATGTTGGAAAGGATGGCACCGTATGACCAACAGATGGCAAAGAGGATGGTGCAGTGTGACCAGCAGTACCAGTTATTGCTCGCTTGCATGCCTTCAGAGATGCAGGAGAAATATCATCAACTCCGTAATGATCTGGTAAGAATTTCTATCAATTATTGAATTATGTGACTTTAATGGTATTTAATAATGATTAGGTTTAGTGTATGGGGTGGGAAAAGAATATATATGATATGGAAAACTCTAGATATGTTATATGATACTTATATATCGTATATGTATCATATACAATTACAGCTTGAAGAAAGGAATTCCTGATATAGAGCGAAATTGTTTTGACATATAAATATTTTGTGTTCTTGTTATTATTCTAGATAGCATGTTTAATCAGTCAGTTAGTTCATTTTTATAACAGTAGCTTTGTTATGTAGATTAACACATGCACAAAGATTGTTGCAACAGTTTGGTGTACATTAGATTGGAACATTGATAATTGATGCATTTACAAGTTTGCTGGAAAAGCTTATGAAAATAGAAGAGTAGACATCCTGCAAACCAATAAGATGGAAAATTTGGTACGCAATACTAGGACTTTTATCTTATTGAGTAGTAGCTAGGGCAAGATCTCACTAGTATCATGGATGCAAGTAGTTTATGCTTAGAAATATAGCAATCGGTCATATAAAATAAATACGGGGTTTTTGCTTATCCATCCCCTACTGTACGTCTAAATTAAATTTTCTTTTAAATTTTTGATTTTTGATATTATTCTCTCAATTTCGTTAAGCCATGTTAGTCTTTTCCGTCTATAATGGACGAGTATCAAAACATGGAAGAATTAACAGATGGAGAAGCAGAACATTTGATATATCCAAAATATGTATTATATATAAATACATATGCACACACATACTTTGATATCTTCCTGTGTCCGTATCCATCCTAAATAGGTGGCATGTTTAGGTGTATTCAGCTAATTTGACAGAAAGGTTAGCTTAACATGTTTAGTTCGTGATTTGATCTGTAGTAAGACGTGTTCTAGGAAAGGCCAATGTTGCTAATCTGTTATTAAGACAGGTTAAAGGTTAGCTTAACTTGTTTTTTACTCATGAATTGTTAGTTTTACTGATCTTTCTCCTTTCTCTTTTTTTGCATCTATGAAATGATTTGGTAGCTTTGGTGATCTGTCTGCACTTTTGAAAAGATATGTGTAGCTTTTTTATTTCATAATCTACATGCATAGTTCATAGCTACAACATAGACTTCAACAACTCCCAAACATAATAATGAAGATCACCATTGACTGAACAATGAATTGTTGGGATAAATTGTATTTTCTACTGCTCTGGTGAGTCTAATTCCACGTGCAGGTAATTGCTGATACTACCAGTATTAAAATTCTTTGAAAATGTTAAATATGCCACCATTCAATATATATTTTTGGTAATTTTTAGTCAAACTTTTGCATTGGTAAGCCAAAATGATATGATTTTGAGAGTATGCTTGGTCTGTTCAACATAAAAAATTTAAAGATGAGCTTACAATCTTTAGCTTCCGAGAGATTCAGTGTACAGTTTGTAGTGCTGATGTCTCAAGACAATCAGTTCCGTGAAATTCCTAATACTGAACAGTCTTTGATATCACCTAATTATGGGTTCCTTTTATTTAAATTAGATTACACTTTTCATCATTTTGGTCAAATAAAGTACAGATAACAGATTGCCCAACTGCTCTGTCAGATATTTTCAGGATTTTTTGATTCACTTTCTGATTAAGACAAACATTTAACGTGTGCCGATAAGTCAACAGACACCGCAGGAAACAGTTGCACACAAGAAACAGTTACATTGTCTGTCCATCAGCCTTATTTTGAGCATCATGCTTATAGCCTGCTACAATTCATGAGAGCTAAAATCTGCTTTGATTTGGCTTGACTTTGCATGCCTTCATGAGTCAAGACCAAGTCCAAGATTTATATGCTGCAAGACTTTAAACATGGAAGTACAAACAAAAAGTAGTCGTTTTAATTATACATCCAGTAGCTAACTTGGCAGTGTTCACGACCCACAAGCAGGAATTTTTTGTTTAAATTTTTGTATCTTTACTACAGTTCAGATGATAGCATAACTCAAATGGTTAATAGTTGCATATGATAACATGTTTTAGTATGCACGCCATATTACATATTACTATAATGCACTATAAAACTCTCCTAACATTTTTGTTTCAATTTTGTTTCAGGAATTGCGTACGCAAGGCGGAGAACAGGGTGGAGGCCCGGAGGGTGGAGATCTACAGTGATTGAGAATTTAATTGTTTTTTAGTTGGTGTTGTATATAGTGAGATTGGGGGAGTGAATGTGATGATGTATGTGTATACTTTTCAGAAACTTGGTGTTGGTGTTGAATATACTTGGTGTTATGTGATTAATGTTATATGTGTGGAAACTTTTTCTTGGAATGTGATGATGATGATGATGTTATATGGGAATTTGATTGCATTGAGATGTTTTTCATTTACAGTAAATTTTGATCCGACAGTGAATATTGAAGATTTTCTAATTTTTTACAAAGTATAAATACATTTTAAACCATGGAATTTGTGTGGCTAATAATTATTAGCCACGATAATTCCGTAGAAACCATCTGTTACTACTTCAAATTAGCCACGGAATTTCCGTGGCTAATACGTATTAGCCATAGACCAAACGTCCGTAATTAAATTATTTTAGCCACATACCGCTGTGGTAAATGCTCTTATTCACCACGGAATGCCCGTGGCTAATACCTATTTGCCACAGAAAAAGTTTCCTTGGCCGATACATAATAGCCACGGATTTTCTGTGGTAAAATTTTCATATTTGCCATGGAATTCCGTGGTTAATAGTAATTAGCGACGGATTAATTGCCATGGCAGTCCGTGGCAAATAGTCCATGGCTAATGTACATTAGCCATGGAAATTCTTCCATTATCGACGGAATTTTTCGCATTTAACACGTCACTTTCGGCCGTGGACTATTAGCCACAGAATTTCTAAATATCCGTGGCTAATAAGTTTTGGCCACTGATTTCGTAGTATTAGCCACGGATTTGTCCGTGACTAATGCTCTGTTTTCTAATAGTGTTGGAGTAATAAGAGGAGCACCTCCACGAGGGGAGGTAAGTATGACATCGACGAGTTATCATTACTTTCATCTAAGTTTGATGCCTTAACTAAACAACTTTTCCTTCTTGGACTTGGTGCTGCTAAACCGCCTACGGCGATAGTTTGCGAAGTTTGTGGTGTGCAGGGGCACCAAAGCACTAAATGTTCATCACCCATGGTGGCGCCTCTAGATATGACCATCGAACAAGCGAATGCCTCATACGGGAACAATCCGAGGCCGCCGGGCAATCCGTACTCCGGGACCTACAATCAAGGGTGGATGAACCACCCGAACTTTTCTTACCAGACTGCGGATTTGCAAGCCCATCCGACGTACCCTCAGCAGCCCCAAGAGTTCTAAGCTATGACTCCTCAGGGACAGTTCCAAGGTTTCAACCAAATGCCCCCAATGAATGCACCCCCGGTCCAAAATCCCAGTTTAGATGTACTAATCGAGGGCCATATCCGGACCCAAAGCCAATAGAATGACTACTTCTAGAGCTCGATCCAGCAATTGATGACTACGACGTAGCAATTCACATCCACCACACAGTAGCTGGCGTGAGCCAGAAGTCTATAGAAACCACTATGGCACAAATGGCAAAGCATCTTTTCCAACTCTCGAAGGCACAAGGGAAACTGCTAGGGCAAACTGAAGAGAACCCCCACGGGTACATCAATGCCATAACGTTAAGGAGCAGGAGGAAGTTTGATGGCCCTGACATGCCCGTCATGGAAAAAGATGCTGAGTTAGAAGCTGAAGCTTACATTGAGCTTGGATCCGGAAGCCACAAGGAAAATGAGTGGGAGGTAGAGCCTCCACATCTCGAGCCCTCCAAGGAGAAAGAAGTAGAAAATGAGCATGGGAAGCCCACTAATGAGCCTCCTAAAACCTACATGCCGAGGATCCCGTTCCCGTCAAGACTGGCAAAAGCCAAACTGGACGAGAAGTATGGGAAATTCTTTGAGCTCTTGAAGCAGCTAAACATTTCCATCCCCTTCCTCGATGCAATTTCAGAGATATCCGCCAATGCCAAGTTTCTAAAGGAGATAATCACTAAGGGTGATAGGCGGGAGAAGGTGGTACTTTCTGTAGAGTGCAGTATCATCATTCAAAGGAAGGCGGTGGAAAATTTAGAGGATCCGGGAAGCTTCGCAATCATGTGTGCCATAGGAAACCTGAAGATCACAAGCACCCTATGCGACTTGGGAGCAAGCGTCAGCTTGATGCCCATATGGACTTGTGAGAAGCTCAACCTAGGGGAGATCTGGCATACGAACATATCGCTCCAACTAGCGGATCGCTCGATAAAGTATCCTATTGGAGTGGTCGAAGACTTGCTGGTGCAGATTGGAAGGATAATAGTCCCATGTGACTTCGTCATCATGGATATGTCCGAAGACGCGCACATTTCAATCATCCTCGGGCGACCATTCTTAGCTACAGCATGATTCCTTATCGATGTAAAGGGAGGGAGACTCTCTCTTAATGTCGGAAAAGAGAAGGTCGACTTCGACCTCAAAAAGTCAATGAGAATCTTCGCAGAAGAGGTTCGCATAGATCGAGTAGACCTCTTTGAGGAAGCCATCAAGGAGACTAATTTAGAGGAGCTCTTCCTCAACGACAACATGGAGCCTCCCATTGGGTAAAAGGTGAAGCTCAAGGAGAAGCGATGATGGAGGAGCACGAGGAAGCCTCTGAGAGAAATCTGAAGGAGAAGCCACCACGACTGCATCCACTAGACCCCGGAGAAAAGAAGAGGCAAGAAGAGGGCCACCATGAGCTGAACACCAAGAAGGAGCATGGAGATGGCACATCCGGGACCTCTCCACCCTCAAACCCCATGATGACATCAAGATAGGGAGTCGAGCTCACGACTTAAAACGAGCGCTTCTTGATAGGCAACCCAAGAAATTATCATTTAAATTTTTCATACTAAATTTTCATCTTCATTTTAGAGTAGGTTAGTCTAGATTTCTCTCGTTGAATAAATCCCCAAACCCAAGAATTTAACCAAATGTTTGATTGCAGGGTGAAGAATAAGAAATATGGAGGAGAGGAACCTACACGACCGCATCATCCATACTCACAAGGCCACATGGAAGACATATGGAGGGACAATTGACGCGCCCGCATCGTCCAGATGCAAATGACGACGTCAATATGGTAACATTTAACCCCTAGAATTTCCCATTTTACACTGATGCATCGTTTGCACGATGCGGCCACGTAACTTACTGTAAGGTCGAGTCAAAAATCAAATTCTCAGAAGGTTTTCGCGACCGCGTCGTTTCATTCGACGCGACCACAAAAATCCTCCTTCCTAACCAATTCCACGCGGTCATTGAACTCATTTTCAACGGGCCGCCAAAGTTACTGAAAATTTGAGCCAAAATCCCAATTTCTCAGAGGATTTTCGTAACCATGTCGCTTTAGACGACGTGACCAAGTCGATTTCCCTTCTTGGACGAATCGACACGGCCATGTTAATTTAAACAATATGGCCGCAAATATTTCTGTATCCCAAGGCCCAAATTCTTCAAAATGCAATACGACTTTCGCGGCCGCGATGTTCAGACAACGCGACCGCATCAACCCCCACTTTCAGATTATCTTCACGCGACCGTTTTGATTTCTCACACGGCCCGCGTAAAATGCCTATATAAGGCACCAAAACCCTAAACGGCCCGATCTAATTCATTTCTCTTGAAACGGTTCGAATTCTCACTCTCTCCTCTGACTCGATCTCTCCCAAATCTCCTCCAAACCCCTCTCTAACTCTCCCAACCACTATCCGAAGCCTCTCTCACCATCTAACCTCTCCATCACCATCTCCACCTCTCAACCACTTCGAGCAAAACCCTAGATCGCCATTTTTAGGGTTTTTGGGCATCCAAACAATGCGGCCAGTGATTGCTCGTGTGCTTGGCTTGGAATAGCTTTGGGGAGTCATCCACAAGCTTTGGGGAGCATCTATCTCAGCAAGGAGCGTTGGCTTAGGGTACTTCGCCCCTCTACTCATTAAATTTCAATTATTTATTGCTAAAAATCGTTGACTTCTACGTGAGTCTGCACACACCTCATTGCACACATCTTGCATCACTCACGCCTTCACACGATTCCTCCTAGAGAGCGCAAAAAGAAGGCCACCACCACTGGCCCCTCCCAGGGCAAGAGCAAGTGTCGAAAGACAAACGCTCTTGAAGCCGAAATTGCCTAGGCACACGACATTAGAGAGAGGGGCGGTGAACCACTTCCTGCCTCTCAGTTGTTCACGCTTGGCATTCACTTCTTGAGTGAGGACGAGCGCATGAAGTTTATTTCACTAAACTCTCGTGTGATCGTTCCCACCAAATTCCCGAGCGTCCCTGCTCTATCATCCCTGGGCCTCCTGGACATTGTCAGCACCCTCCTCCAAAATCTCAGATGGGTGAAATTCTTAGAATGTGAGGCTAAGATATATAGGATGCTCACTCTGGAGTTCCTCTCCACTTTTAGAGTTTATCCCACGGGTTTTTCTTTTTGCATCATGAACAAGGAGTACAGTCTATCCAAAGACTCCTTGAACCTGCTCTTTAAGTGGCCCTCTTGAGCTTATAGCCATCCACAATAACCACACATACCCCTGAGGGTTTGATGCAAACCATTTTTGGTTTCAGATCACCAAGCTCGATGTCTTTCCAAATACTCGAGCAAAGGCATCTAGCATCATTCACCCTGCCCTTCGCATCGTACACCGCATTATCGTGAACACATTATTTTTTCGATACGAGACAGGCCAGGTCTCTCAGGATGAGCTATTTTTCTTGTGGTGCACTTCACAGAGCCGTGTCCTTCGCGAGGGCAATACCAATATCTCCCACTATATCCTCCACGTTTGGTCTTGGCTTATGTAGAGATTCATTCACACCATAGCCGACCCCAGATCACCTATTTATTATGGGGGACTCATCACTATCATCGCCTCCCTCTCTCCTGTATCCCTCAAGATCCCAGATTCCATGACCCCCGTTCCTGGCCATACCTCTCTAGACCTCTCGGTGCTCACTAACATGCGTATGATCCAAGCCATCGACCTAGAGAGATATTTCTGGCTTTATGGTCCTGCCTCCAATCCATACACCAGGCTACCCAACCCCGGACTTTTTTGACCTGACACCACTTTGAAGTGGTTTTTCTCACCCGACACCGATTTAGCTTCAGGTGTCCAGGCCCCAGTCCAGCTGATAGACCCACGCCAGCCCCAGCCCCAGGACCATGTTGATACTTCTGGTGCCTCTACATCTATCCCTGGCCTTGTTGTCATCTTAGCCCTTTGTCAGTATAGGAGATCTGACCCCAGGTCGAGGGTACCAGCAGCGCTCCTCCTCCCTCACCATGATCCCATACCAAGCACATAGCTCGCCTGGAGGATGAGTTTGGGACTTTTCGTGATGCCACTGTCAGCACCCTGAATGAGGTCAGAGATACCCTCTCTGATTTTAGGACTTCTTTTGACGGCCTGGCTCTTGTTGTCGTGACTCTCCAGTCCCAGTTCGACCAAGTCTACCAGTATCACTATAGTCATGGTCATTATCCTGCTGCTACACCTCATCTCCTACCTGTCCGCATCACACCCCACCCATCTCACCCCCTCAGAATGCTCAGACCCCACCTTCCACTTCCATTCCTACCTGTCTTGTAGATATTCCCTCCACGTCACTACACGTTTCCATCCCACCCCAGCCATCTCTGGTGCACGAGGACACCACCACCGTCACACCATGCATTACCACACCACCACCCTCCCCACAGCCCAATCATGTGCTTGAGCACATTCCTACCCCTCCACCATCATCTTACCCCGACCCCGTGATTCCACACACTTCTCCACCACCCATCATGGAGTCTGTTCCCATTCCATCTCCTTCACATTCACCATCGCCTCCTCCCACTTCCCCACCATGTGGCGGCACCATCATCCTTCTCTCATCATCCTCCGACGATGATTGGACCACCCCCTCTCCATCTCCACATCCACCCATAAAATCTGAGCTTGTCCACACCACCCCATCCCCACCCCATGTTCACACGGCAGCTGAGCATTCAGCTGATTCCGTCGTCCTATCCACTCCACCTACCACACCCAGCCACCCACCACCTGACGATGGCTCAGCTTGATTGGAGCACCACACATTTTTGGCACCCCCTCATCATTAAGCCCATGCATCGCACACTTGCATCATTTTTCTAGCACGGTTTTATTAGGTTTGGGGGATGCTCCTGGGTCTCCTTCCCCTCATTTTATTCATTTTCTGTGTTTTATTCGCGTTGAGGACAACGCTTGGTTTAGCTTGGGGGAGGAGCTCTTTCGTGCTAATTTTCTGTTTTCCATCTTATTTCCCTATTTTTATCGTTATTTTCATTTTCATTTCACTTTTTCTTTCCTATTTTTCCATCTTTCTTTCTTTTCCATATGCATCATGTTTAATCTCAATATATGCATTCAAAAAGACAAAAAAATGAAAAATAAAATAAAATATTTGCATTCGCATCATGCACCTTGCACTTTCATGCATACATTTGTGTATACTTGCATTCGCCCCGAGAATTTTTCGAAAACAAGTTTTTATATGCACTGAATCCTGATTTGAAATTCGTTTTTCGAACTTTAATGCTCGATTTACATGATGTCGATTTGAATATATGAATAGTTCGTACCATTAGCTCAAATCCCTTGTAATACCCTAGCTTTGGCCATCCTCGCAACCCCTAAGATAGAAGTACTTGAAACCAACCTAGATTGACACCTAAGAACCCATTCTATTCATGAAACCTAGAGCTGATAGTCGTGTATAATGGTTTATAGTCCCTCGAGACTTGGATAACCACATTTCACCTAGTACTCAGGATTGAATATGCCTAATTTACCCCCATGCTTTTCAAAAAAAACCAAAGAAAAAAAACTTTATGAATAGAAAAAATGCACCGTCCCCTAACGAAGCAGAGTAACCGGATCCCCACGATAGTAGCCGTCAGGGCCTCGCGTGACCTAGCTGGGCGGAGTGCATATGAATAATGGTTTCATTTGGGTTGTTAATAGGTCCGAGTGGCCCTTCTTAGCCCGGTGCCCTAAGGTAATCTGATCTGGGAATCACCGACCCAACGCTCCTTACACAACCCAACTGCAAATCCCAAAAAAAGAAAAAAAATATATGTATATAGAATTCCTTTTAGTATATACGTTTGTATATATGAAATCATGGATAAACTTGGCAATTTCTTGAATCAAGGAACTCTGTTGTATCGTGAGCGCAACTTCCTCGATCGACTAATATCACATTAACACATACTTGTCCTCTCTTCGACCATTGTATATCTTAGGTTCCTACATGCTCAATCTAAGGTCGGGTTAGAGGAAATGTCTTAGAATGTGAGTATAGCCATCGTCTAGTGTATTTCTTGGCGATTTGAGTAGGCATGACGTTCTAGGAACATATTCTCGTCAACGAAAAGATTTCTAAGCATTTCTGTTTCTTGAATTCAAGTTTTCACTTCACTCACGTATATATTCTCTGAAATTCTAGCCTGTAAGGATCAATACACTAGAGGGGGGGTGAATAGTGTATATAATAAAAAATGTTGCAAATAAGATGTTAGTAATATTTGCAAAGATGGCAATGAAAATAAAATGACAAGTACGAAAAATTAAATCAATCACAAACACAGAGATTTATCCTGGTTCGGATCCTTGTGATCCTACTCCAGTCCTCTACCCCGTAGAGATTATAATCACTTGCCCCGTAAGCACCAACTTACAAAAATGACGACACTCCCCGTGTCCCAAACTTTGTACAATCTCAAAAGAGATTCAAACCTGTTAAATAAGAAATAGAAAAACACCTATAGCCTTGTTATGAATTTAGAATGAAATTCAAGGATGGTGTTAGAAGATGAACTTCAAGATATAAAAGATATGTTATGAAGAACAATACTTGAAGTTCTCTGGTTCATAAAAGAAGAGAGAGATAAATCGATATCTTCTTACAATTATGAACACAAACAACTTTCTAAAATGATGTTGAAAAAGATCAAAATTGCTTCAAGGAAGAAAACTTCAATTTCCAAAAGATCTATGATTAAGAATCTTGAAATTCTTCCATTCTCATAAGAAGAGAGAAATCTATGGATTTCTTCTTACAAATGAGAAAAGAGCAACTAAGGCAAGATTGCTTAGAATCAACAATTCTATGAAGAAAGAGAGAAGAAAGTTGTGTGGAAAGAATGAGGGGTATGTCCACTTATTTATAATATTTTTGGGCAGTTATTCTGAAGGAAAATGGGGGGAAAGGAGTTTCCTACCGTTCAGAAACGGTCTGGAAAGTTTCAGAAAAAACGGACATAAAAACTGGCTTAGTTGACTAACACACCCTTAGTCGACTAAAAGTCAAAGTTTGGTATTTTTGACTGAAATTTTAACGGTAACTTCCTGAGGTTGTCTGAAGACTACTCAGAAATTTTCAGGTCAAAATTCGAAGAAAAAGTTTTTAGTCGACTAATGGTTGACTTAGTCGACTAAGACAGAAAAACGTGAATTTTGAATTGTCTGAAAAAGGGTTGGTAGGATATGTTATTAGGAACCTAGGACTAAGATGGATTTCATATTCAAGGCTCTGAAATCTATAAATATAAAAATACATCAGTCCGTAGATTTTCGTAGATATGTATGATGAGCTTCATGTGAGTATTTGAGATGCCTTTGTGCAGGAATTCCTTATCAAGTGATTATTGTCCAAGCGTGGATATATTAGGAATCTGCATATCTGCATAGATAGAGTGAGTAGCAATAATAATAATTGTCACATCAAAATCATATGGAATAGAATAGGAAAGTGAACATGGGATTATGAAATCCCAACATTCTCCCCCTTTTTGATGATGACAAATATTTATAAAAAAATGAAGTGTCATATTCAGGTATATGCAGATATCATATCATATGTCATAAAAAGTGAAGTGTCATACTCAATTCTATGAACTTAGTTTATGAACTTAGGTTATGATCACAAATATGTATGCTCCCCCTTAAAAAGTGCCTAAATATTCTCCCTCTTTGTCATTGACAAAAAGATGGGGTAAAATTATGTTAGTCGATTAGAGAACATGTTAGTCGACTAAGAAAAAATAGCATAGAACAGAACATACAATGGAACAAAGTTTGCACAAAACATAACCAAACAGATTTTACTAAACATAACGAGATAGTAATCATACAAGCAAGCAGACTGTCCCACATATCAAGTACTAAGGCCCGACGGCCTATAACAACTACAACTGAGAACCATAACACAGATTGTTGCCAACTCCTATCACCAAAAGCCCGAAGGCCTACATCCAAAAACAAAATACTACAGAAGTCATGAAACAGCAAACACCAACGACATGTGACAATAACTAGGATAACGACGACAACGAATGGCAAAGTCTAACGTCCGGAAGGAGAACCAAAGTCCTGAGAATGGCGACGCGATTTACGACGGGGTGTTTCCTCTGGAGCAACCACATTCAAAGCCTCAAGTGCAGAAACAAGCTTGCTCTGGTTGAGTTGAACTTGGTCGAGCACATGAGCCTGTTCAGTTAAGGCAGACCGAAAGTCCCTAAACACGGTAGTGACCGTATCGCGAAGAGAGCGAACATCCTCGCGAAGACCGTGAAGTGTAGACTGGGTAGTTTGGCGAGGAGTAGAGGATGTCCGTGGGGTCTTTAGGGGACAGGATCTAGGATTGGTTCGACACTCAGGAAAACATTTGTGGACGCATTGTTTCTTAACAAAACGACGGAAATCACGAGATGAACTCGGAGTAGAGGAAGAGGGGCCGAAAGTGTTTTGGGTCGGAGTATAGTCGGGGTCGGCTGAAGTAGGGTCTTCTACTGGGTCTTCTTCAGGATCTTCGTCGACGTCATCATCATCACTATTGGCCGCATCGGATTCCTCAGGGTCCGGAAGATCCAAATGCATATTGTGCAAAGTGATGATGTTGATATTATAAGGATTGGAGACGGCAATTTCTCCGTCGAGAGGAACACAAAACATCTTTAGGACCAAGGTTATGAATGAAGGATGATAGATATGAGATTGAACTGGCCGAAGAAGAGATTGCAAAATCACGAAACCCTAGTTAATAGGTAATCCGCCCATCACCGCATAAAGGCAATGCTCCAATTCGTTGGAAAGATAGTTAAAGGAGCCACCTTTTGGCATAAGATTGGAAACTATAACCTTAAGGATGATGCGAGCAGGTGGGTGGAAATGAACAGCAGAGAGTTTATGGACCCAAGGGGTTGTGATTTTTGCTAGGATACGAGGATCGGTCATTGTAAAATTGAGAGAACCCGAAAAATGTGGAGGAAGATCAAGCAACTCACAGATCCGATGAAGAGTTAGACAAATTGGGAGGTTCTTGACGCGGGTGAGAAGATGGGTATCCCGACCGATGACGCATGGCTCGAGATTGGCGTAGAATTCGCGGACGAGAAGGGGGTAGTATGGTTCCTTGTTGCCGAGTGCCCAAATCTTTTCGAGGCCGGCTGCGAAAAGGATGGAGAGGATATTGAAGGAATCAAGAGCAGTATAATCAATGAAGCGCTCGGGATGGAATTTTGCATTTGCAGAGGCGTTGAAGCGATTTTCGGCCGCGGCATCACGAAATTGAGGGAGAGCCATCGGAGAAGAAGATGAGGATGAAGAGAGGGTTCGGTTTGGGATAAAAGATATGGAGAGTAATTTCTGAAAATAAATAGGCAATAGTTGAAGTAGTTATCCAAGTGAATGGGTGCCATGATCAGTTCGAGAGCAGTTTGAGAAACTGAATGGGTGAGATAGAACTGAAAAATTTTCAAAAATACGTGAAGAGGCGGGAGGAAGAAGAAACGAAAACACGAAAAGACGGAAGTTAGATCGGAAACGGTTTAAAAAACCGAGTTAGGCGGCTAAAAGATGGTTAGTCGACTATGGTAACCGAAAAAAAATCTAATAAGCAACCGATCAGATATTTTAAAAATAAAAAAGAACAATAAAAAATTTGAAAAATTTAATAAAAAGAGGTGAAAGGACGGTAGTGGGTAGGCTAAATTAATAAACTTGTAAGAGAGGTCGGTCAAAGCATTGAATGGGGTTGTTGAAAAAACACTTTCCAAGAAGAAAAACAATTAAAAAAATGCAAACTCCAAGATGGAATAAATGTGGGTTCCCATTCCAAGGGGAGATGAATTTCGGATCTCTAGGCAAGGAGGTGGCCGAATGAGAACATGACACGTGGCGTGGAGTGCTTTGGAAAGGAAATTGTAAATGCCAATTTCCAAGGTGATATTATGAAGGCAATTTGTGGTTTCCAAGACAAGATAGGCGGCCAACATAAGAAGCCGAAAAGCCTTATGTCAGGACGCAGTAAGTAAAAAAAAATTTAATTTTTGAAATCAAGTCTCATAGTAGAAAAGACAAACCGAATGTTTATAGGAAAAGACAATCCCATAGAAAGATGAATGTTTAGAAGATACTCTAAATTACTGAACATTCCTAATAGTTGGGAAAGAAATAATAAATATATAAAACCGAATGATAAGTAACACAAAAAAATCTTGATATATTAGTCAATTAAACAAAACGTTAGTCGACTAATAAAAATTATTATCAAAAAATTATAAGAAATTCCAGAAATTCACTAAAATTGGAAAAAATTAAGTGGCAAATTCAGATTCACTGATGATACCTAGATCTCTTTGAAGTTTGATGAAAGATTCCTCTTTCAAAGGCTTAGTTAAGATATCGGCAATCTGATGTTCAGTGAAAATGAATTTCAAAACTATATCCCCTTTTTGTACATGATCATCTAAAAAGTGATGACGGACATCTATATGCTTAGTGCGTGAATGATGAACTGGATTCTTAGACAAGTTAATTGCACCGGTATTATCACACATTATAGGACATGTGGAACACTCAATACCATAATCTGAGATAGTTTGTTTCATCCATAAATTTTGTGCACATGCTAACCCAGCGGCAATATATTCTGCCTCTGTGGTAGATAATGAAACAAAATTTTGCTTTTTGCTAAACCATGAGACCAAAGCATGTCCAAGAAAATGACATGTACCACTGGTACTTTTTCGGTCTGATTTGCAACCAGCAAAATCTGCGTCACTATAAGATAATAAATCAAATGTGCTTGATTTAGGATAAAATAAACCATAATCAGACGTGTGTTTAACATATCTAAAAATTCGTTTTACGGCAGTAAGATGTGACATCTTAGGATCTGCCTGAAAACGTGCACACAAGCATACTGAAAACATAATATCTGGTCTACTAGCAGTTAGATAAAGTAAAGAGCCAATCATACCTTTGTAAAGACGTTGATCAACACTCTTACCATTTAAATCTTTGTTTAGTGATGTAGATGTACTCATTGGAGTATGTTTATCAGCTGAAGTCTCTAAACCAAAACGCTTGATGAGTTCTTTGGAATACTTTGATTGATGGATGAAGATACCTTCCTTCATTTGTTTGATTTGAAGTCCAAGGAAGTAATTGAGTTCACCCATGTGACTCATCTCAAATTCCTTCTGCATGATCTTAGAAAATTCTAAACAAAGAGTTTCATTAGTAGAACCAAAAATAATATCGTCAGCATATATTTGAATGATAATGACATCTGACTGTATATTTTTAATAAATAAAGTTGAATCTATTTTACCAATAGAATAACCAGAATTTAAAAGATAGCTTTTAAGTCTTTCATACCAAGCACGAGGTGCTTGTTTAAGACCATATAAAGCTTTCTTCAATTTAAAAACATGATTTTCTAAATTTTCATGAATAAAACCAGGCGGTTGTTCAACATAAACTTCCTCCTTGAGAAAACCATTTAAAAAAGCACTTTTGACATCCATTTGAAATAGTTTAAAATCTTTAAAACATGCAAATGATAAAAGCATCCTAATAGATTCAAGACGAGCAACTGGTGCATAAGTTTCATCATAATCAATACCTTCTTCTTGATTATAACATTGTGCAACCAATCGTGCATTGTTTCTAATTGCCTGACCAAATTCATCCAATTTATTTTTGAATACCCACTTGGTACCAATAATTGAATGATCTGTTGGTCTGGGAACTAATTCCCAAACTTCATTTCTCTGAAATTGATTGAGTTCTTCCTGCATAGCAATAATCCAAGAACTGTCTTTGCACGCTTCATTGATGTTCTTTGGTTCAATGGATGAGAGGAAAGCACAATGCGCCATTTGTTCTATTTGACGTCGAGTTCTTACTCCATCTGTGATATCTCCAATGATTAATTCTGATGGATGGTTTGGAACTTCTGCAAATGCCTTAGGAAGATCTGCATTATCTGAAACAGACTCAACAGAGGGTTTAGTAGCATCAATTTCATCAAGATTAATATTATCTAAAGAATTAGATAAAGGTAATATGTTCTCTTCTTCATCAATGATAATGGGAGAATTAGATGAAGGGTTTTCATCAAATGTGACATGTAAAGATTCTTCAACTGTTGAAGTTCTTTTGTTAAATACTCTGTAGGCTTTGCTGCGTGTTGAGTATACAACAAAAATACCTTCATCAGATTTTGAATCAAATTTATCTAATGCATCTTTAGTATTGAGAATGAAACATTTACATCCAAACGCTTTAAAATAAGATACACGGGGAATGCGATTAAAAAATAATTCAAAACAAGTTTTATTAAGCAATGGCCTTATAAGAACTTTATTCATAATGTAGCAGGCAGTTGCAACAGCTTCTGCCCAAAAATATTTTGGTAGATTACTATCACAAAGCATTGTTCTAGCACATTCTTGTAAAGTTCTATTTTTCCTTTCAACTACTCCATTTTGTTGAGGGGTACGAGGAAAAGAAAAATTGTGTGTAATGCCATTTTCATTACAAAACCTGGTAAAAGAATCATTTTCAAATTCTCCCCCATGATCACTACGAATAGTGACAATGTTAGAGGATTTGATTTTTTGTATCTTTTTACAAAATATTGAAATTTTTTCAAAAGCATCATTCTTATTTTGTAAGAATATAACCCAAGTATATCTAGAATAATCATCAACAATGACAAATGCATATCTACTTCTATTCAAAGAGGCTACTCTTGAAGGACCAAACAAATCTAAGTGTAGAAGTTCTAATGGTCTCTTTGTTGAGATAATACCCTTTGATTTAAAAGAAGATTTATGCATTTTTCCTTGTTGACAAGCATCACAAAAATATTTGTGTTTGAAAGAAATATTTGGCATTCCATTTACTAATTTGTGTTTTGAAATATGTGCAAGATTTTTGAAATTTGTGTGTCCAAAACGTTTATGCCATAAAAGTGTGTCATCTAATGTAATCATTAAACAATGATTATTAGTGGTAATAGACATGCATAAGATATAAATGTTATTCTTACGCTTACCATGAAATAAAATGGATGACATATCAGAATCATAAATAATGCAATCATTTTGTTCAAAAACTATTTTATAATTTTTATCGCATAATTGACTAATGGAAAGTAAGTTGTGTTTCAAACCGTCAACCAGGTGAACATTCTCAATGATAGGCTGATTTGCATTACCAACTGTTCCAGAGCCTATGATTTTGCCCTTTTTGTTGTCACCAAAGGTAACTGTGCCTCCATCTTTATATATAATGTTAGAAAGCAAGTTGATATTTCCCGTCATATGTTTTGAACATCCACTGTCCAAAATCCATCTTTCCTTTTTAGGTACCTGAAAGATAAAACATTAAGCATTGGTACCCCTTTTTGAGGGTCCTTGGGATTAGATTTTTGGAAGCCAAACCCAAGTGGAATTTGGCTTTCTAATATAATCATTAGAATAAACAATAGAGTGCATATAAGTAGAAATATAATTATTTCAATCTTTTAAACAAGAAACCTTAGGAACCCATATACTAATTGTAGTAGGTTTCCTAGGAAATGTTTTTGAAATGTTAGTAACATTTCTTTGTGAAGAAGAAATAGGAATGTTTACTTTCTTCATGTATATGAATGCGTGATTCTTCTTTTGTGGTTTAACAAAAGTTGTTTTTCCACAGGAGGAAGAAGTGTTATAAGTCTTGGGTGTATCCTTATTAGAATATCCCAATCCTTGTCTATGATTTGCTGGATATTGAATTCTAAGCAAATCATCGAGATTAGTCTTTCCTTTGTTAAATTTATCAACATTGGAAGACATCTTATCGTATTTCATCTTTAGTGATGAAATATTTTTATCCATTTCGGATATTTGTGTATGAAGTTCTAAATTCTTAGTTTTGAAAATATCATTCTCTTTACTAAGATCCAAATTTTGAGAAGATGTATTCTCAATATGTATGGAATTTGGTGTAGTGTTTTTAGAAGAAAATAATTCATGATATTTAATAAGGAGATTATCATTATTCTGTTTCAAAGATTTATGTTGATTATTCAACTTTTTGAAACGAGAATAAAGATCTTTTAATGTTTCTAATAATTCTTCATTATTAAAGGAACTTACCTCTTCTTCTTCATCTTGTGCCATAAAACACATATTAGCATTTTCATTATTGTCATCTTCATCATCTGAAGATTCATCCCAAGTTGCTGCAAATGCTTTCTTCATCTTATCAAACCTCCTTTCTCTTCTGGATTGATCGTTGTTGGAAGTTTTGAACTTTGCTTTGAGAAGTGGACAATCTTTCTTCATATGTCCTGGCTTATTACAATTAAAGCAAAGAGAAGAATCAGTATTTTTAAACTTATTATTATACTTACCTTTTTGAAAGAACTTTCTGAAGTTCTTTGCAAGGAATGCTATGTTATCATCTGAATCTTCATTATCTGACGTTGCGTTGAAGGCAAGTACTTTCTTCTTCTGATTTGATTCTTCTTTCTCATCTTGTAGTGTGACTTCATGAGCCATTAGGTTACCAATAAGATCTTCCACTGTTAATGTGGAAAGATCATTGGCTTCCTCAATAGCAGTAATCTTTGGACGCCATTCTGGAGAGTACCTTGAGAATCTTGCGTACCTGATCAAGAGAAGAATAAACTTTTCCAAGAGCATTAAGAGAATTAATAATGTTAGTGAAATTGGTGTTCATTTCTCCAATCGTCTCTTTGTCTTGCATCTTGAACAACTCATACTTATGAACCAAAGAGGCAATCTTGGTTTCCTTCACTTTATTGGTTCCTTCATGAGTTACCTCGAGTATATGCCAAATCTCTTTAGCACTTTTGGCCTGAGATACTCGATTAAACTCATGTTTATTCATGGCACAGAATAAAGCATTCATGGCCTTTGAGTTGTTGGTCTTTGCAGTTTTGTCGTTGGTGGTCCAATCAGCAACAGGTGTTGTAGGCTTTGTATATCATGTCTCTACGATGTCCCAAATCTCATAATGCATACTTTGGAGATGAATCTCCATTCGTATTTTCCAATATGAGTAGTTTGAACCATCAAATAGAGGAGGACGAGTTTGAGAGTGCCCTTCAGGATGCTGATTGTAGTTGTGTGGAACGGCGTTCATGTTTGATGTTGAGGAACTTGCTGCCATCTTAGCCTCGCTCTGATACCAAATGAAATTTTAGCCTGTAAGGATCAATACACTAGAGGGGGGTGAATAGTGTATATAATAAAAAATGTTGCAAATAAGATGTTAGTAATATTTGCAAGGATGGCAATGAAAATAAAATGACAAGTACGGAAAATTAAATCAATCGCAAACACAGAGATTTATCCTGGTTCGGATCCTTGTGATCCTACTCAAGTCCTCTATCCCGTAGAGATTTCAATCCACTATAATCACTTGCCCCGCAAGCACCAACTTACAAAAATGGCGACACTCCCCGTGTCCCAAACTTTGTACAATCTCAAAAGAGATTCAAACCTGTTAAATAAGAAATAGTAAAACACATATAGCCTTGTTATGAATTTAGAATGAAATTCAAGGATGGTGTTAGAAGATGAACTTCAAGATATAAAAGATATGTTATGAAGAACAATACTTGAAGTTCTCTGGTTCATAAAAGAAGAGAGAGATCAATCGATATCTTCTTACAATTATGAACACAAACAACTTTCTAAAATGATGTTGAAAAAGATCAAAATTGCTTCAAGGAAGAAAACTTCAATTTCCAAAAGATCTATGATTAAGAATCTTGAAGTTCTTCCGTTCTCATAAGAAGAGAGAAATATATGGATTTCTTCTTACAAATGAGAAAAGAGCAACTAAGGCAAGATTGCTTAGAATCAACAATTCTATGAAGAAAGAGAGAAGAAAGTTGTGTGGAAAGAATGAGGGGTATGCCCACTTATTTATAGTATTTTTGGGCAGTTATTCTGAAGGAAAATGGGGAGAAAAGGAGTTTCCTACCGTTCAGAAAAGGTCTGAAAAGTTTCAGAAAAAACGGACATAAAAACTGGCTTAGTCGACTAACACACCCTTAGTCGACTAAAAGTCAAAGTTTGGTATTTTTGACTGAAATTTTAACAGTAACTTCCTGAGGTTGTCTGAAGACTACTCAGAAATTTTCAGGTCAAAATTCGAAGAAAAAGTTTTTAGTCGACTAATGGTTGACTTAGTCGACTAAGACAGAAAAACGTGAATTTTGACTTGTCTGAAAAAGGGTTGGTAGGATATGTTATTAGGAACCTAGGACTAAGATGGATTTCATATTCAAGGCTCTGAAATCTATAAATATAAAAATACATCAGTCCGTAGATTTCCGTAGATATGTATGATGAGCTTCATGTGAGTATTTGAGATGCCTTTGTGCAGGAATTCCTTATCAAGTGATTATTGTCCAAGCGTAGATATATTAGGAATCTGCATATCTGCATAGATAGAGTGAGTAGCAATAATAATAGTTGTCACATCAAAATCATATGGAATAGAATAGGAAAGTGAACATGGGATTATGAAATCCCAACATTCTCGATTTTTGAAAATTCTCGAAGTTGCATCGCATCATTTACATGTTGACTGCATTCCTCCAATCTACGCTCTCTCTTGTCTTCCTTGAGGACAAGGAAGAGTTTAGCTTGGGGGATTTTGATAAGTGTTTATTGTATATAGTTTTCCACTCTTTTTTATGCACGTTTTACATCGTTTCATTCTTCATTCCTCCCCGTTTACCCTGTTTTTGTCTCTTCCTCTAATTTTGTGATCCCTCACGTGCTTTACATGAAATATATGCCGATTAGGGACCATATGACGAGATCTTAATGCAAATAGGTGAAAGGAGCGAAGCCGGGGAGTCAATTGGTACAAGGGAGAGAATTTTGTGAAGAACTGAGACACACGCGGCCACGTCATTATATCTCACACGGCCGCGTCAAACTGCCCAAGGAGCAACATCTACACAGCCGCGTCAATTACCACCAAACGACCGCGTCAGAAGACGTAAAGAGTGAAGAACAAGATTGAAGATCAGAGACTTTCGCAGCCCATACGAACGAAGATGACACGGTCGTGAATTTACGGAGACAAGAGCAAGACGACGCGGCTGCGTCTCTATTGACGCGATCGCGTCGCTGAAGCCCCGATTCCCACTCGCGCAAGGGAATAATGCGACTGCATCATTTCTTGACTCAGTCCCGTCAGACACTTTTTCTGTGGCAGTTAGGGCGAATCTGGGGGTTATTTTGGTCTTTTGGGCGTGCGTATATAAGCGCCCCTTCATCCTCATGCGAGAGAAATCCTTTAGCTATTTTCTGTTATTTCATAGGGTTTTGGGCAAGTTTGTAAGAATTCTAAACCTTGTTATTTTGTTATTTCCATTGTTCTAATTGCTTATTAGTGTAATACTCTATCTTTGCTTAATATGAATTTTCCCCCCTTGTTGCTATTGTTTTTTTAATCATCTATTGCTATTCTAATCTGAATCCATGGCTTTGGATGCCTACCCATTTCTAGAAACCCCTTCTATTGTAATGGATAGTGAGTAGTTTTCATCTAGGGCAATGGGATGAACCCCATTGGATTGGGGCCATAGGTTGAACTAACTAACCGATTTGATTGCTGAGCTAATTGAGATTAGAGGTACATTGGGACGATTATTATCGTCGTAGATTCGACCTCCTCCCTTCGGGTGATCAGATTAGCCGTCGACCAAAAGTCGGGACCAATCCGGGGATCCTCTACAATAATACATACTATCTGTGTGTGTGACTGAACACCAACGGGCACCGATTAAGAGCTCTCCCAATGTAGGTCTAATCCCCAAATGCCACTGTGGACGGGAGGAAGATTGGGGATATTCGTCTAGCGTAATGTGTCCAATGTACACCTATGCATCGGAGACCACTGACATCAATGTTGGTTGGGTTGGACTATCATTGCATCGTGACAACGGCGGGTAGGACATGACATAAGGAAATAACCTATCATGCATCACGGCAGTGGGGGATAGGCGGATGCCCTTAGGTCACACGACCTCTACCGAGTCCCAATGAACCCGCAACCGGTTGATTACTAGTTTAACCCTAACCCGAGTCAAATGGCGGGGATTCCCAATGCCCTAGAGCTTTTACCCTTTGATCCACACTTTTTCTACTATTCACCAACCAATCACTGGTACTATCACGTAGCTTTCGTTCAAAGACCCATAAAATCGATACTCATTGACCGCCTCCTCGTGTTCGACCCGTAAGTAACTACACATGACCCGTGTGCTGCGGTTTTCTTAGCATCGACCCTTCCGGGCACGATCAATAAGCAATGCTCAAAGGAAGTGCCAAGCATCGAAAACTCATCCATAAAAATTTCCATTATACGTTCAACCATATCGCTAAAAATGCAAAGCATGCATCATTGAGAGATAGCGGGGGCATTGCATAAACTGAACAACATTTGTCTAAATTTGGATGTTTCGAAGGGGCAAGTGAAGGTGGTCTTCTCTTTATCCTCCAGAGCAATCTCTATTTAATAATACCCCAAACATCCATCTAAAACAATAATATTCATGACCTGCCACTGATGTGTCATTATATTCCACATTTTATCGATATGATTACACGTCAAAATGATTGCTCAATTACAAATTTTATGCGCTTTTACGCTATTATTTGGAATAATATGACTTTCGGAGCGTTTATGTCCATTTCAGGGATTTGGACGATATTGGAGCAATTTGGAGCCAATAAGATGGTCGACGATGTGAGAGCACCAATGAGACTCATGATAACATGTTTAAGGTGCCAAAGAAGAATACTGGAGCAAGGAAGAGGCAAGAGAGAAGGTCGCTCGATCGAACTATGATGCGACGAAGGAATCGAGTGACCCGAAGTGCTGAAAACAGGACAGTCATCCACTATTTCAAAATCTGCTATCACCTGGGATTTTTCACTATTTTTCTGATATTGTTTCTAGGTAGTAGACTTCAAGACGGTTCTACCACTACTAAGAACGCACCAATCGGAGGTCGGATGAGCCCTAGGGAATTTCTGCAACTTGATGGTGCAGTGCTGAAATTGTTCTCAGCTGCCTACTCGGCCGAGTAGCACTCTACTCGGCCCGAGTCGTACACTACACGTTCAGAATGTTGTTTTTTGTGTCTGACTCGACCGAGCAGTCTCCTACTCGGCCCAAGTAACCTCCTACTCGACCGAGCAGCGCCCGGGTTGGCATAGCGTCGTATTTTGGGTGTTTTGATTCTCTGTAAAACTCTGACCGAGCAACCTACTACTCGGCCCGAGCTGTCGAACGACTCGACTGAGCAGCTTTGTGCTCAGGCCGAGTCGCTGTGGGCCCATTATTTGATCTGCGCCCGGATTTTTGGAACGATTGGAGGGTTTTGGGGGGGATTTTCTTCTGAGCCACCGGGGAGCCTGGAGAGTTTTGTAGGGGAGTTCTGTAGGGGAGTTTGAGGGAGATTTTTAGATTAGTTTTGGAGGAGATTTTTGTATACTTTTCAAAAGGGAATTTTTAGATCTTTCTTAAACTTTTGTGGAGACGATCTTTTGGGGAGTTTGGCCACGCCTTAGGCCCCTCCTTTATATCAAGATAAGTACTTTTGTCTCTTTAATTCTATTTATTTGTTATTTCTTTGTGATTATTTGTTGAATATCTCGTTGATGCATGCTAGGATGCATTCTCTTGCTATTATTGAATCTTCTATTGTTCTTCCTATGATGCATGAGTAGATCTTTCTAGGGTTGATGGGTGAACCCTAGGATTTTAGGGGGAAAATGTAGATCTGGATCCCTACGTTGAATTGGGGATTTAGGGTTATATTTCGGTAGATCCTATCGAATCCGTAAATAACCCGTACTGAGATCATGCCCACGGTCTGTGGAATTGATGTGCTTAAAAGGTATCTAGGGATTCGAATAGGGAAATCGGTGGATCCAATCAAGGCACGTGACCATGCCCAGCTCGCCCCTTGAGGGGATCCATCGACGAACTATACCGCTATGTTGACGGCTACCGCCATTGCGTCAACAAGAGCCACCAAAATACCCCGCAATTCTAACCCATGAGAGTGGTACGAATTGGGGGATTTAACCCCTAGTCCCAATGCAATGCAAGGATCCTATTCCAACATTGACCCTCGACGATCTTAGCGGCGATCCCTAACGCCCTAGCTCTTATGCGACGTTGAGTGACACAACCTTCGCATGCATCGCCATCATAACTCTCCATAATCCACATCCATCAATAAACCCGCAAGTCTAACTCAACCTAGGAGTAGATAGGTAGTATAGCACCGCTTCCCCGTGTTCGATACCCACTTGCCACTATACCGTGAGCTTGCTATAAACGACATCGTTCGGGGTTACATTCCGGGACGCATCAAGTTTATGGCGCCGTTGCCTGGGACGCGTTCCGCCATATTATCTATTTACCACGATTAGGCTGAATAGTTGCAAAAAAACATATAAAAATATAAAATTTTTTTTAAAAAAATCGAGTGATTTTCCCCACCACCTGCTATTACTAGTATCTTTATCTCTCTTTGTACCACTGACGTCTTTTCCAGGTTGCCTATTTTTTCTTGATCAGGTACAGTTGATGCAGCGATGGTACTTTCAAAGACGCGACCGGGTTCTATACGGTCTTATATATACCTCGCTACATTTTATCAGGCTGATGGAGAGTCCTTCAGAGAAGCATTGCGTAAATTTGAAAGAATGTTAGGGATGTTCCATACGGAGTCAGGCCATGAGTGGGATGGTTCCAGGCTACTTGATATCTTTGTTGGAAGACTAAAGGGACCCTCATGTGAGTTCATGAAGAGGATACAAGTGAGAAAGTTCAGTGATCTACAGCTGGCAGCAACCTTGGAGCAAATGATAGATGATGCTCGATCTACCGATTCACTAACCGTTACAGTAAGTAAACCATCCGACCAAGCACTCATCGATTTTATTATGGCTAATGTCTCTGATGCAGGTACTATCGTAGATGGAGTGTATGCTTCACTTGAAGGTGACCACTTCCACCTTTACATGATTAACACTCCACAGATAGAGACATCTTAGCTGCCAGAGGAGGACACATATATGGACCTATTGAGAGGCATCGTGGACGCAGTTCGATGCACCGGTCCATTAACGATAACGGCAGGTGACCCTTTTGAGCGTGGATTTCAAAAGTTTATTACTCATCGTATCTCTTCCACAGGCATAATTGATGATGGAATCTGCGCTCTAGTTGAGAGGCACAAGACCCACTTTTACACCGTGGCGGAGATACATGAGCCCATAGAGCCACCTGCACCAGTTATTGAGAGGGCCAAGCCACAACAAACAGTGCCTCGAGTTCCAGGACAGAAACGAAGACATAGGCGTAGAACGGAGAAGATGAAATTCAGTTTGCCTACCATACCAGAGGAACCTGATGAGGAGGCCGAAGCCGCATCGTGAGGAGGCAGAGCTATATTTATTTTATATTTTGCATGCGGAGCCAGAGACTTTCACCGAGGAGGTCATGCGTCGGGACGAGGACACAACTATTCATGAGGATCCCGAGCATCACCCTCCTCCTTCAGAGCTTCTGCAGCCACCTCTTCCTTCCACTAACTCTGAGGATGTCACACACTGCTTCCCATTATACTTGGGAGCGAGGACGCGAACGGGCCCGCTTGGGCTGGAGCGGTGAAGCCCCAACCCAATAAGCGTCTGTGTATGACTACTTGGCAGGTTCTTGCTTGCGAACAATCGAAACAATAAAACGATGACATTATTTCTTTAACTTCCAGATTACATGTACACAAAGAATTAAGGCCTAGCATGGCCATTACAACAGTTACATGGAATTTTAAATACACCTGAACGATATACAACAAGTATTAAATTTAAGCAAAGCTGCGATGAGTATGCCGTCTTCCGCAGTAGGTCTTGTGCTCCTGGTATTCCTGGTCACCCTCTTCAGTCTCCAAGTGAACTCCCATGTGAACTCTGCTCGAAACCTAACGTATATTTCACAGACTAGGAAATATACGTCAGCGAGGGTCGCTCGGCAAGATTTAAAAACGTTAGTAATAAAATGACACTCGGCAAGATAATAATATGGTTTATAAAGCTTTAAGGGGAGAGACACATCATGATTCCAATAGATGTTGCATAGCAGCAAAAGGAGCATGTGAGCAAACGATCTATAATGTGCAAAGCAGTGAACATGAGTAGTGTAGTGTGCAAAGTAGCGACCATGAGACGGTGTAGTGAGTACAGCAATGAGTGTAACAAGTGTAGTGCGTACAGCAATGAGTATAACGGTGTAGTGTGTAAAGTAACAAGTGGCATACATGGCTTTTGTATTGCACAAAGTAAGGCACGACATTTGCGATGTACAAAGTAAAACATGATGTGAACTTAGTTAACAGTTTATACATTCACGGTAGTAGCAGAAGTAAACAAGAGTGCCGACCTGTACTTAATCTAGTGACAAGCCCAGTGTCTGAGGGGGAGGTGACCAGCATCACACCCAAGCCAACGGGAGCTACCCGTGACTCTCTACTCACCGACCCAGCCAGGTGTCGGTCAAGTTCACCAATAGAGTGTAATCCAGCTTTCCAGCCTCTACTACACTAGACTACCCCACCCAAAGTGTCCATAAGTCAATCCGTAGTTCAATGTTTGCTGTATGGCAAACATTCCGTAAATGCCCCGCGGGCCCAATATCTGTAATGCCCGAAGGCCCAATAGTCCGTAATTGCCCAAGGGCACAATAATCTGTAATTGCCCAAAGGCCCAATGTTCCGTAAAATGGCCGAAGGCCCATATCACAATTCATTAATGATGTACATTTCGTAATTAATGGTATACAAGCAATGAGAGCATCTTAATAGCAACGATATCTCAAAGTAAGAGCAACCAACCATGTCTTTAAGTTATCACAGATATTATTCAAGCAATACATTGCGAAAAGTTTCATTATTATTACAAAGCACAGTTTATCTTGAAAAGTTGGTATTCGTAGAAATACTTGCTGGTGGTAAATACTTGCGCCTTTGAAGATCAATAGAATAATATACTTACGCCTTTGAAAATGAGGTATAATCATGTCATAGCTAATAGTATCATTATAATTACGTATGCTGACTAACTAAGCACTCACATGTATAACATTTAAGAGTCTAAAGCAACCAACCCGTTAACAAGATATCAATATACTCCTTATGTACTGACGTTTAAGCACCTAACAGTATGAAATAATAATCACCCATACCTGAGTTGAGGTCACGTGTAAAAAGTCTCGCCGTTCTCATGGAACATCCCATAGCTCGAGCGTTCAGTTGCGGTGACGGGCGAGCTTGGTGGTGCGGTTGGTCGGCAATGGCGGTCTCGACGGCGAAGACGATGGCGTCGAACGAGTCGCCTACGGGTGGCATGGGCGGATGGAGTCAGGGCGAGGGGAAGGCCGTACGCGCAGACGCCTGAGAAGAGGTGACGGAGACGATGACAGCTCGGGGCTTGCGTGCAGTGAAGAGCCTTCGACGGCGCGGAGCTGTCGTGGCGTTCGGTCCTCAGACGTTGGGGTAAGAGAGGCTGTCGGTGGGAAGGAGGGGAGGTGGCAACGGTTCAGGTGAGGGGAGGCTGCTGCGGCGTTGGAGGCGCGGCCATGCGGCGTCTGTCGAGGGGAGGAGAGTGGCTTCACGGGGAGGAGCTGGGCGGAGCGAGCTGCGGCGTTGGCCTTGAGGCGAGGGATGATGCCACGGCATTCGCGTGGAGAAAAAGAATAGGGGCGGCTGAGAGACGTAGGGAGAAGATAGAAACTAGGTTTATATAATAATAGCTAGGTCGATGTATGCTCACGTGAATAAAGGGAGCCTAGGGGTTTTGTTTTATAAAGGGTAATAGGGTGAGTCTGTGCTTTTTGGGAGAACAAAATAACCTAGGGTTATTATATTATAGGGTGATGTGCTTTGTTATAGCCTAAGGGTTTTTTATATATAAGAAATAGGGTGGGGTGTTGCAACTGCACGTGAAATGTCTAAGGGGGTTTTAAGTTCTCCTATTCTTTTGTCTAACGGCTGTGCATGTGCATGTATCAGGTGGGTAGAGAAATGTGGGGCTAGGTAAAATAGGAAGGGAAGGAGTTTAATTTAGAAAGGGGTTATTAGGGCTAATCAAGTCTATTAAAACGGTTCTAACATGGAAAGTATTTTAAACATTTGAGAAGTTTTAAATTTAAATTGAATTTTGAAATAAATATTAAAAACAGATTTTATGAAGAGGGATTTAAAAACAATTATCATAAAGGGTTTATATAAGGAAACGTTTTGAAATCCTATTAATAGTATTAGTATTAAATGGGTCTAATTAGGAGGATTTAGAGCTATCTAATTAGGTTTAAATGGATCCTAACATGGAAAGTTTTGAAAGGAAATTAATAGGTTTTATTAGGATTTAAATTTGGAAAGTAATTCAAAATAGTTTGTATTTAAAAGGGTTTTAAATTTTGAAATTTGAATTCGAAAATAAAATTTAAACTAATTATAAAAGATATTTTCAAAATAAATTATAGGAAGGATTGTAATGCCCTACCAGCTACTGCACAAGTACTAGAGTGGGGGTGAATAGTACTTTAAAATAATAAGGAGTATAATTCCAAATTAAATTGCAAACAACTACCAAATCAATTTGCGGAAGCTTAAATTGAATGACAAAAATTAAATTAACAATGCAAACAAACGATGATAATGGGTTCGGATCCACCCAAGTCTCCCCGACTTGTTCCCGGTGATCCTACGTCCCAACCACCCGGATCCCCTCCGGATACTTGAGTTAGAAACCCTAACTCAAGATTTCCACTATGAATATCTTGTGAAAAACCTTCACAAGATCAAATCATACATGCAATAGCAAACGTGAATCCCACAACCCGGGATCACAACCTTCTCTCACAACCGAGAGAATCAACAAGCAATATAAATGAGTTATATTGAAATAAGCAAACTTACCACAAAATCCTATACCTTGAGTTTTTCTTACCCAAATGGTGAAATGAAGGATTTGAGGAAGATGAAGTCACCAAGACCTAGCACCAAGGAAATGACCAGCAATCGGTGCCTAGGAATGAGTTGGAGACTTGGATCAAGCAATAGCTTGAAGAGCTCATCAAGAACAAGCTTCTCTCTAGATCTAGAAATGAGAGAGAATGGTTTTCTTGTGAGGAAGAGAGCTTTAGATTTGAGGGAGAATAGCTATCTCTTTAGAACTCAATGAATCTCTTAATGGCAGCTCTCCCTAGATAGAAATGACCTAGGTTCGTATTTATAGGGTCCCATAAAAACAAGGTAGGTCATTCACCAACGGATAGAAATCTGAGAGAGTTAGTCGGTCAAAGAACAATCACTGACCGATTAGTTCATCAACTAGTCGGTCAGACAAACAACGTGGACCGACTAAGAGCAGATCTGAGAAGAGATAGAATTTCAGACCTAGAAATCTAGTCGGTCCAAGAAGACTGTCTGACCGACTAGTTTCACAACTAGTCGGTCAGTCAATGAACGTAGACCGACTAAGAGCAAAAAGAATTAGTCTGAAGACAAAGTGACTTAGTCGGTCCAAGAACAAACGTTGACCGACTAGATTGTCAACTAGTCGGTCACCAAACGTTCTTAGACCGACTAACGGTAAACAGTAGCTTAGGAGAATTTTAGAGTGAACAGTAAGTCACAACTAGTCGGTCAAAGAAGCATCACTGACCGACTAGTTCACAAACTAGTCGGTCGGTGAGTCAACGTAGACCGACTAACTGTAAACAGTAAAGTCCAAGAAATTAAGGAATCAAACTAGTCGGTCCAAGAACAGTTGCCGACCGACTAGATCACCATCTAGTCGGTTAGTACTTGTTCTTGTACCAACTAACATGCACATACCAATCCGAATCGAAGCGCGACGCTTCGAGGAAGTTAGAATGAACTTGTGCAAGGATCCTAGAGCTACGAAATGAGCGAAATGAAGATAGAAACGTAAGATATACTCAAGGCTTAACATTCTATATATCGAAGCTAAAAGACTATAAATAAAACCTTAATAAACGGTCTTCGAGAGCTTCGATTGAATCTTCATAACTTCCAAAGTGTCGCAAGAGCTTCAACGAAGCTTTAGGCATGAATATGAGCTTTGGGAAGTGTTGAGATGTCGCTTTGAATGTTCTCGTGAATTTGGCGACGATCTCCAAAACTGCGCTCACAAATTGTTAGTTCATGGATTATTTATGTTTGCTCATCATCAAAACCAAATCCGGGGAGTCCAATAGTCAACATTCTCCCCTTTTTGGTGATGACAAACCAACATAAATAATAATCAAAAATAATAATTCAAATGTAAAATACTTACTCCCCCTGCATTGATGACACGTTAATTCCAAAATGAATATATATGAATTGCATCAATCAGATGAGTAAGATAAATAAAGCGAATTAATTTTCGGAATATCGGATTTTGAAAAATCCTTATATGTATCTTAACTCCCCCTGAATCTAACATATCAAACTAGATTCTTGGAAAATGAGTTAAATTTTCATTTGCACTATTTATTATCATTATCTCTCCCCCTTTGGCATTATCCCAAAAATGGGGGGCATACAACGACAACAATTAGGAAATGTAAAATCCAACATCGGGAGTCGTAGACAATGACGATGGAATTAATTGACACCAAAGGAAAAGCGATAAAATCAAATCAAAGTGTGCCAATTGCCCATTATCACAAAGTGAAGATCAAAATCATCAAAAATACCAAATAATTATTCATTAATTGAATAAAGAAACATACTCTTCAATATTCAATAATCTTGGTTAAATTTTGTGCATGGACAACAATTCTATATCATTATAGAAATATAATCTATTTAGCCAAGTTCATAATCGTCGAGCGACGAATTCACAATTCAAATGCATTCAACGAATATATATATAAAAAATGCACGACGAATAAATGACAAAGTGAATGACGATGAACATATACATATATGTAGGGACAACATGAGCACATCCAAAAAGATATCACATCGAATATATGAGATACATCATATCAAGTGCTACATATCATCAAAAAGAAATACATCATACATCATCAACATCATCAAAGTGTATCAAAATACATCAAAACATCTCTCAAACCCCATCCTAACCCAAAATACTCTCACTAAAAAGGAATATCATCCAAAGCGTAGTGGAGAGTCCTCGAAACACGCGATCACGAGGAGGAGGCTGGATCTGCAGTGTCCGTGGGTCCAGTCGACGGAGTGGACTCAGGCTCTGCAGGGAGTAGAGGTGTCTCAACAGATGGAATCGTCGGGGCAGGAGTGGAGATCTCAGCAACAGGCTCATCAACTGGAATCTCAACAGCAGCAAGGGTCTCGACAGAAGCAGCAACAGAGGCAGGAGATACATGAGCAGGCTCGGAAACAGGGTCAGCAGCAGGCTCAGAAGGCTGAAGAGCTGAAGCAGATGGCTCTGGAACACCGGAAGTGGTGCCATCTCCAGGAGCAGAAGAGGAAGTACCAGCAGCAGCAGTAGCAGCAGTGGCCGTGGCAACATCGTCACGAGCCAAAGAAGTGACAAGCTCGTCAATCTCCTCATCGTACATCTCCTCGGCCTCAGAAACTGAAGGAGGAAAATCAATCCCCATCAGACGAGCCATACGGCAGATGACCTCCTCGGTACGAGCCAAACGTGACTCGTGCCGACGAAGAAGGCGTACGACATCGTCCAATGTAGCAGGACGAGAGGGGGCTGCAGCAGCTGACGGAGAAGCCTGAGAAGCAGATGCGGTAGATCTCTGCACGTGACGAAGTGCCGCTAGAGATTTCTTCACGGCCGTCGCGTTCAGAGGCGTACCCTAGGGACGCTCATCGTCAGGAGGGAGAGGGACTCGAAAATGACGGAATACAAGAGTCAACAGGCAAGGGTATGGAATGTGCGCAGACTTATTGGTCTTGCGGATACACTCGAAAGAATCCATCTTATCGAGTATCACACGAGCCCAATTAATCTCGCACCCCAAGAAAAGAGCGTAGATCAATTTCAAGAACGGCTGAGATGGGAGTGAAGAGGATCCATACTTAGGGAGGAGACATGACTTCAAGATTAGGTTAAGAACCCACGCATTCGGCTTGAAAGATTTCGAGGGAATACCAATGAATGCGGAGGGGATAACCTGGAAGATATCAGAAAGGATAGACTGATCCAAGGAAGAAACGTCGTCTACGGAAATGTCCGAAGGGAGGAGACCACACGATGAACAACCAAGAATCTCCCCCAAGATTTCTGCCGTGAGAACTATAGGAGTTCCCAAGACAGTCGTCTCAATGGAGTGGCTGGCATCGTACTGGCCTCGAACACGATTGGCATAGAACAATTTCACGAGGCGAGGATACGGTTTGGGATTGGACTTGGGGTCGTATCGGAGATAATCTAGAAGACCACTATAGGACAGAAGATCAGCAAGGCCGAGAAAATCAGAGAACTGAACGTAATGCTCTAACAACAGTGGACAGTGCTCTATACGGTTGTACGCTGCGAGACACTGAGGGTCATCGCGGCACAACGATATGTCTACACTGCCGACTGGCATAGGAGCTTTACCCTTAGCCTTACGGGTCTTCGGAGGAGGAGTGGGTTCCCTAGTAGGCTCATCCTCTGGGATAAATTCAGAGACGGAATCGGGAGGAGTAGCCGGAGACTGAAAAATAGGCTTTTTGGTCTTGGATTTGCGGGGTTTAGCAGTGGCAGTCCTAGGCTTCTTAGGAGGAGGCGATGATGGAGAGGCTAGGGTTGACTTGGCACGACGCTTAGGCTTCGGGGGATTCCTAGGGTCGGAAGGCCCTACGGTCATAGGAGAAGCCCCGGAAGAGGCGATAGGAATTCTTGTCTTAGCCATAGCACTACGAGCACAAGCAACTGAAAACTAAGAGCAAAAACAACCTAGCACAAGCCCTAGAAGCTAGCACAAACCCTAGAATACCAAAAGAAATCGAAAAGCACAAACCCTAGGTTAACACTAGAAACCCTAGGAGCTAGATGAGATAAAAACGAACCCTAGGGTAGGAATCGACCAAGGAGAGGGAGGGAGATACCTAGGAGGTGGAGTCGACGGCGGCGGACGGCGGCGATCGACGGAGAGATGGCCGGAAGTCGAAGGGATTCGAGTTGGGGGTTTGGGGTTTTCAGGTTGGAGCTGAGAGAATACCGACTAAAAATGAAATTAGTCGGATGAAAAATGAGTATAAGTCGGTTGGGAAACGAAAAGGCTCAACTGCCCTAACCCACTTAGTCGGTCACAGTTCAAGTACTGACCGACTAGATTACGATCTAGTCGGTCGGTCAATGAGCTTGAACCGACTAAGTCGAAACAGAGGCACAGATGAATTTTCTAGGGCAAGAATTAGTCGGTCGCAGTATATTCACTGACCGACTAGTTTTCAATCTAGTCGGTCGGTAAGTGTACTGTGACCGACTAACGAAAGAAAATGATAGGAGTTAGATATAGGCTTGATCTAGTCGGTCTGAGTTCATTTGCTGACCGACTAGATGAGCATCTAGTCGGTTGACAAGTGAACTTAGACCGACTAGAAGAGTCCAAAAGTTGATAATTGATTTCTCTTCACAAACCACTTGGATGAAACATCATAACTCACTCATTAGTCATCTAAATTACCCCATAAAACGTCGAAATCTTAAATACGACATTGAAATACGAATTCGAGCAATAAATTCGAACAAATCACATAAAATTCCCAAAAATTCAATAAATCTAGCATGAATGAAATATCGCGAAATATAATAGCATGCAAGATAATTGAATGAAATATGAATCCTATATCTCGGATTCACCCATAATCCCCAATTCTCGACGCAACCGCACAAAGGAGTCCTCCTTTAGGGGTTTCATGAAAATATCGGTGATTTGCTTTTGGGTTTCAACGTACACTAAAATGATTTCCTTTTTAGCAACATGATCATCTAAAAAATGGTGTCGGACATCTATGTGTTTTGATCGGGAATGGTGCACCGGATTCTTTGAAAGACAGATAGCACTTTGGTTATCCACCATGATAGGGCTAGTATCATAGTGAATACCAAAATCCTTCAAAGTGTGTCTCATCCAAAGAACCTGGGCACAAGCGGCACCGGCGGCAATATATTCCGCCTCGGTGGTTGAAAGTGATACGGAATTTTGCTTCTTGGAAAACCAAGAGACAAGAGAATTTCCTAGAAAATGGCAAGTGCCACTAGTACTTTTCCTGTCGGATTTGCATCCCGCATAATCGGCATCACTGTATGAGACTAACTCATACGTGCTAGATTTCGGATAAAGTAATCCAAAATCTAAAGTGTAACTTAGATAACGGAAAATACGCTTTACCGCTACTAAGTGAGACTCCTTAGGTAGAGACTGATAACGAGCACAAATGCATACAGCAAACATAATATCGGGCCTACTTGCGGTAAGATAAAGTAAGCTACCTATCATACCTCGATATAGACGAATGTCTACATCCTTACCACCCGTATCCTTGTCGAGATGCGTAGTCGTGCTCATTGGAGTCTTTTTCCCGGAAGCACTTTCCATTCTAAATCGCTTAAGCAACTCCACCGTATACTTCGTTTGGTGGATGAAGATTGCATCGTTCATTTGGCGAATTTGGAGACCTAAGAAATATTTGAGTTCGCCCATGTGGCTCATCTCAAATTGTTCCTTCATAACATTAGAAAACTCTTCGCAAAGAGTGAAGTTAGTAGCACCGAAAATGATATCATCAACATAAATTTGAACTAATAAAATATCATTATTCGCATGCTTAACAAAAAGTGTAGAATCGGCTTCGCCCATTTTAAAATTCAAATCCAAAAGAAAATTCTTTAGGCGATCATACCAAGCTCGAGGAGCTTGTCTCAAACCATAAAGAGCTTTCTTTAGTTTAAAAACATGATTTGGAAATTTTTCATTTATGAAGCCCGGAGGTTGAGAAACGTAAACTTCCTCAACGACATCTCCGTTTAAAAATGCACTTTTAACATCCATTTGAAATAACTTAAAATTTTTATGGCATGCATAAGACAATAAAAGTCTAATCGATTCTAATCTAGCTACCGGAGCGAAGAATTCTTCGAAATCGATACCTTCCTCTTGGCGATAGCCTTGAGCAACTAACCGAGCTTTGTTCCGGATGACGACTTGATTTTCGTCGGATTTGTTCTTGAAGATCCACTTTGTCCCTATGACGGTGTGGTTCTTCGATGGCAAAGGAACAAGCTCCCATACCTCATTCCTCTCGAATTGAATGAGTTCCTCCTCCATGGCAAGGATCCAAGCACTATCTTCGCACGCTTCAACTATATTCTTTGGCTCTATTGATGAGACAAAGGCACTATTGGCGAAGTGGTGGACTTGCGATCTCGTCTTGACACTATCATGAATATTGCCAATTACTTGTTCATGGGGATGGTCGCGGACGGTTTGAAGCCGCTTGGGAATACCTTGATCACTAGGCACATTCTCAACAACTTCATTAGTCGGGTTAGTCTCAATAGAATCAATTGAATCAATGGACTTAGAATTTTCAAACGAATCACATAAAACATCCATAGAATCATTGTCATTTGAAATTCTAGAAGTAATAAAATTCTCATTAAAAGAGACATGAAGTGATTCCTCGATCGTAGAAGATCTTTTGTTGTATATCCGGTAGGCTTTGCTACGTGAGGAATACCCAACAAATATCCCCTCATCCGATCTCGGATCAAACTTGTCCAAATTATCATATGTGTTTTTAACAAAACATTTTGCGCCGAAAACACGAAAATGTTTAACTTGAGGCAATCTACCAAACAACAATTCATAGCAAGTTTGTTTGGTGCCGGGCCTCAAAAGTATTCTATTAAACACATAGCAAGCGGTGTGTATCGCTTCCGCCCAAAATTGATAGCCAAGTTGACTATCTTCGAGCATAGTGCGAGCACATTCCACAAGCGTTCTATTCTTCCTCTCAACAACACCATTTTGAGGAGGTGCGCGAGGGAAAGAAAACGTGTGAGTAATTCCAAGATCATCACAAAAATTTGAGAAAGACTCATTCTCAAATTCACCCCCATGATCACTACGAATAGTGACAATGGTGGTTCCGATGAGATTTTGTACTTTCTTTACAAATATTGTGAAGTTTTCAAAAGCTTCATTTTTATTGCATAAGAAGAATACCCATGTAAATCTTGAATAATCATCAACGATGACTAGTCCATATCTTGCATTTCCTAAGGAAGCAACTCTAGTTGGCCCAAATAAATCTAGATGTAATAGCTCTAGTGGCCGTTTCGTAGAAATGCTTTTCTTAGGTTTAAATGAAGATTTAGGAAGCTTGCCACGTTGACAAGAATCACAAAAACTTTTCTTTTCAAAAACGAGCTTCGGAAAACCTTTAATGGAATTTAATTTCGAAAGCTTATAAAGTGTTCCAAAGTTCACATGTCCAAAGCGTCGATGCCATAAGTGTTGTTCACTTGTGTTGGCAACGAGACATTGTTCATATGACTTAGGAAGATCCAAAATATAAATATCTTTATGGCGTGTGCCGGAAAATAATAATTTATTATTATCATTTGAAATATGACACAATCCTTTCGCAAAACTAACTTTGTAACATTTGTCACAAAGTTGGCTTATTGAAATAAGATTATGATTTAAACCATCAACTAGATAAACATCGCTAATTAAGGGTTTAGAAGGGTTACCCACTTTACCAACACCGACGATGGTTCCGCTCTCATTGCCTCCGAATACGACGCGATTTCCATTTGCAATGGGAACAATTCCGGAGAGCAATTTAGCGTCACCCGTCATGTGTTTTGAACACCCGCTATCGAGTATCCAATTCCCTTTGGAGCCAAATTTGAATTTGTTGCTCCTTTCCTTTTTCTTTCCCTTGAGTACCTAAAGATAGAAACTTTCATATCATGGTACCCAAGGTCATTGGGTCCTCAAGGGTTAGACCTTTGGAAGCCAAGTCCAATTGGACTTTGACTTCCCCACATAATTCCTACTATGCACAACATTCGAAAAATAAGCATTCATATATACTTGTTTTTCATCCATGCTTGTGTCCTTCGGGCTCCAAATAGTGAATATTTTGGGAGCCATCATCCTATTGGGTGCATGCATGCGACGTTGATTTCTACGTGATGCATGTTGTGGATAGGCATACGGGACATGATGGAATGGTGCACGACGAGAATTATTCATATGATGCGGTGGGTGAACATATGCATGTGTGGGAACACGTGCGTGAGGGTGTCTCACATGGTGTGCACGTGCCCGAGAATGTGTTGCATAAATATCATCATATGTGTGAGATGGTGGAGTAGGACGTGTGTTCCTATGTGGCATGGTATTGATGTACATATAAGCATGCCCCTTCTTTGGAGGTCCACCCGAAGTGGGTTTCTTTCCAAAAGAGGGCGTGGACGAGGTGGAAGCACCATTGGTAGATGAACTACCAATAGAGTGTTTGCTACCACTCGTAGAGTCACCGGAAGTTGGCCTAACAAAAGTAGTGGCCGCTTTGGATGGACATCCCATCGTATACTCCAAACCAATGTGGTGATTGGCCGGAAGTAAGTCACTTAGGATTTTATCCAAATGGTCCTTACCTTTGTTGAATTTGTTAATTCGGCCCAATGTGTTCTCATATTTCTCTTTGAGAGAACGCATAGAAGTATCCAAATTGGATACTTGCGATGTGAGCACAAAAACACGAGATTTAAGATTCTCGTTCTCAATACTCAAAGTCAAGTTTTGAGAAGTTAAATCCGCTATCCTATGTTCTTCCGGATCATCTATGCTAACATGTTCAAGTTTAGATTTGAGATTAACAATCTCATTTCTTAATTCTTCAACAACGGTGTCGTTGTTGGTGATGATAGTCTTAGGCGAGGTTTGAATGCTAGCTAGGTCATCTTTTACTTTAGTATATCGATTTACTAATTTTGTATATTTAGACCATAAGTGAGAGTTAGCATCCCTAAGATCATCCATCGTTACCTCATCGCCTTCGTCGTCGCTATCATCGGAGGAGGAAGATCCTTGATCATGCTCCTCTCTCGCCATGAAGCACATGTGCGCTTGCTCCACTTTCTCATCATCCGACTCTCCGCTTGAGAAATCCTCGAAGTCGGTGAATGTTGTTCCGACAAGTCCCTTTTTGTACCCCTTTTTGTACTTCTTTGACTTGTCGAACTTCGGCGCCTTCCACTTCTCCTTTTGCTTGTTTTGAGGACAATCCGCTTTGATGTGTCCCGGCTTATTGCATTTAAAACACAAAGGTGGAGAGGCGTTAGTAGAAGTAAACTTAGATTTTTGTTTGAAGTTACCCTTTCGGAAGAAGCGATTGAACTTCTTTGCCATGAGTGCAATGGATTCCATGTCCATTTCTTCTTCCGAGTCCTCATCATCGGTAGAGGTGGATGAAGCCGCCTTGAATGCAATCGCCTTTTTCTTAGGCGCATCTAGGTTCAAATAGGACTTCATCTTTTCTTGTAACTTCACCTTGCTATCTTTACGTACCTCGTATGACATCAAAGTACCCATTAGTTGAACAACGGTATATTTATTCATGTCATTACCTTCCTCGATGGCGAAGGTACGTTTTTCCCAAGAAGAGGGAAGTCCTTCAATAATCTTTGAGCACTTCTCCTTTTGAGTGTAGGACTTGCCGAGGGCCTCTAACTCGTTTATTATGTCAACAAAACGAGCGTAATATTCTTTCATCTTCTCGCCCTGTTGCATATGAAACATTTCGTAATCTTTGTTTACGACTACGAGTTTAGAGTCTCTTACCCTACTCGTCCCTTCATGAAGTATGAGGAGGGAGTTCCAAATTTGATATGCACTCTTACATGTGCATATCTTATTGAAATCCTCGGGCTCCAATGCGCATTGCAAGGCGTTCATTGCCTTGGCATTGCTTACCTCCGCGGCGACCTCCGCGGTAGTCCATTTCTCAAAGTCTTCTTCTTTGGGTTCGATGTATTCCTTCATTGTAGTCCTCCATAAGGATGCACTCCGGAGGAAAGTTTCCATCCGGCATTTCCAGTACCCGTAGTTGGTACCGTTGAAGAATGGAGGCCTCGTAGAGGAATGTCCTTCCATCACCGATGACGCTCCTTCACGGTTCCAGAAGGTGACATAGTTGGAGGGTGGATGCACGGTCTTGTTGTCGTTGGCAGACATAGCTGAGTATCTGGCTCTGATACCAAATGTAATGCCCTACCAGCTACTGCACAAGTACTAGAGGGGGGGTGAATAGTACTTTAAAATAATAAGGAGTATAATTCCAAATTAAATTGCAAACAACTACCAAATCAATTTGCGGAAGCTTAAATTGAATGACAACAATTAAATTAACAATGCAAACAAACGATGATAATGGGTTCGGATCCACCCAAGTCACCCCGACTTGTTCCCGGTGATCCTACGTCCCAACCACCCGGATCCCCTCCGGATACTTGAGTTAGAAACCCTAACTCAAGATTTCCACTATGAATATCTTGTGAAAAACCTTCACAAGATCAAATCATACATGCAATAGCAAACGTGAATCCCACAACCCGGGATCACAACCTTCTCTCACAACCGAGAGAATCAACAAGCAATATAAATGAGTTATATTGAAATAAGCAAACTTACCACAAAATCCTATACCTTGAGTTTTTCTTACCCAAATGGTGAAATGAAGGATTTGAGGAAGATGAAGTCACCAAGACCTAGCACCAAGGAAATGACCAGCAATCGGTGCCTAGGAATGAGTTGGAGACTTGGATCAAGCAATAGCTTGAAGAGCTCACCAAGAACAAGCTTCTCTCTAGATCTAGAAATGAGAGAGAATTTGTTTCTTGTGAGTAAGAGAGCTTTAGATTTGAGGGAGAATAGCTATCTCTTTAGAACTCAATGAATCTCTTAATGGCAGCTCTCCCTAGATAGAAATGACCTAGGTTCGTATTTATAGGGTCCCATAAAAACAAGTTAGGTCATTCACCAACGGATAGAAATCTGAGAGAGTTAGTCGGTCAAAGAACAATCACTGACCGACTAGTTCATCAACTAGTCGGTCAGACAAACAACGTGGACCGACTAAGAGCAGATCTGAGAAGAGATAGAATTTCAGACCTAGAAATCTAGTCGGTCCAAGAAGACTGTCTGACCGACTAGTTTCACAACTAGTCGGTCAGTCAATGAACGTAGACCGACTAAGAGCAAAAAGAATTAGTCTGAAGACAAAGTGACTTAGTCGGTCCAAGAACAAACGTTGACAGACTAGATTGTCAACTAGTCGGTCACCAAACGTTCTTAGACCGACTAACGGTAAACAGTAGCTTAGGAGAATTTTAGAGTGAACAGTAAGTCACAACTAGTCGGTCAAAGAAGCATCACTGACCGACTAGTTCACAAACTAGTCGGTCGGTGAGTCAACGTAGACCGACTAACTGTAAACAGTAAAGTCCAAGAAATTAAGGAATCAAACTAGTCGGTCCAAGAACAGTTGCCGACCGACTAGATCACCATCTAGTCGGTCAGTACTTGTTCTTGTACCAACTAACATGCACATACCAATCCGAATCGAAGCGCGACGCTTCGAGGAAGTTAGAATGAACTTGTGCAAGGATCCTAGAGCTACGAAATGAGCGAAATGAAGATAGAAACGTAAGATATACTCAAGGCTTAACATTCTATATATCGAAGGTAAAAGACTATAAATAAAACCTTAATAAACGGTCTTCGAGAGCTTCGATTGAATCTTCATAACTTCCAAAGTGTCGCAAGAGCTTCAACGAAGCTTTAGGCATGAATATGAGCTTTGGGAAGTATTGAGATGTCGCTTTGAATGTTCTCGTGAATTTGGCGATGATCTCCAAAACTGCGCTCACAAATTGTTAGTTCATGGATTATTTATGTTTGCTCATCATCAAAACCAAATCCGGGGAGTCCAATATTCAACAAGGATTTATTCTACTAGTTTAAAATAACCATGATAATAATAAGTATGAAAAAGTAGAAGTGGTGACGGGTACGGGGACAAAACATCTAACAACGGATACGAAAAAATATATGGAAGAAATACAGATAATAGTAATGATAAAAAACAGGTCGTTACATCCTACCCACCTTAAAGAAAATTCCGTCCTCGGAATTTCTTAAGCTAGGTATGATCGAGGAAAAGCCGGATAGACGAAGGGTCGGAGTATCAAGGAAACAAAAGACATAATATGGAAATGAAACTTCTGAAATAAAAGGGTCTACTATCGAATCATTTATTATCAAGACAACACCTAGAACAAAGCAAGATAGATGAAATGGTAATAGTAGAAGCAAAAGATAAACATAAGAAGCAATTAGCAAGGATGAGCACATGATATGCATCATTAAGTGCGATGATAGGTCAGGGTTCAAGCGTCATCGTTCATCACTGGCACGTCGTCCCTAACTTCCTCAGTGACCATAGAGTAATTTTGGCGCCGAATATGTTCGGGATTGGCCGGTTGAGGAACTTGACGCCGAGGGCCTAGAGGCGGTCCCTGTTGGGTCGCAGAATTGCTAGCGCGACGAGGGCAGTTCCTTGCAATATGAGCAGGTGCTCCGCACGCCAATCACTGGTTCAACAGTACGCGACAATCTTTCTTGACGTGCCTAACCCGGTTGCAATGATGACATACCACTGTAAATCTGGGGTCGGCTGGAGCTACAAGCTTCTTGAAATTGGTGGTCTGAGTCGGTCGGATATCGTTCTTTGTCGGCTCCTGCTGACGCTTGCCTGCTTGACGCACCTTCTTCAGATTGGCGATCTGCTCCTGATTCTTCGCAGCTACCAAGACATCCTCATGAGTGGAAAAAGTATTCCCGGATAGCACACTCTGGATGTCCAGATCCAAGCCCTGTAGGAAAAGATGTGCACAGTCCTCGGGTTCTTTCACCATGGCAGGAGCATATCGACTCAGCATAGTGAACTCCGCCTCGTACTCATCAACAGACATAGTACCCTGCTCCAGGTTGATGAAACGAATCTCCATCACTCGCTTCGCAGACTTGGGAACATACTGGGTGTCAAACCTCCTGCAGAAGGTATCCCATGAAATCGGCTTGGTCAGCCTGGCTTCCTCCGCATTCCACCAGCTGCGGGCATTATCTGTCAACTGCTTCCTGGCAAGCTCCACCCATTCATCTTTATTGATTCGAGGAAGGCCCAAATCATCCTTAGTGCTTTGACGCCACTCTTCGGCCGCTAGCGGGCCCTCTCATCCGGAGAAGCTCTTCAGATGCATCTCTCTGAACTGCTTGGCTCCGGGCTCATAGCGGGGTTATGGTGCAGCTGGTACAGCCTGGCGTCCTTGCTGGACCAGATGATGCTGAACCTCCAGCATATCTCTCATGACTCCAAGCATCTGTCAAATGTCGTCCTCTCCGCTTCCAATAGCTCTGGATCCTTGTCGAGTGTTACGTCTTCCTGCCATGCTGCAAACAAACAAAGTAAACATTTGCGTACAAGATTTATCCAGACAGTCTAGTTAATAATGACATCTATATTGTTCTGAGCATTTATCCAGACAGTCTAGTTAACAAACAAAGCAGCGGTGAAGCCCCAACCCAATAAGCGTCTGTGTATGACTACTTGGCAGGTTCTTGCTTGTGAACAATCGAAACAATAAAATGATGACATTATTTCTTTAACTTCCAGATTACATGTACACAAAGAATTAAGGCCTAGCATGGCCATTAAAACAGTTACATGGAATTTTAAATACACCTAAACGATATACAACAAGTATTAAATTTAAGCAAAGCTGCGATGAGTGTGCCGTCTTCCGCCGTAGGTCTTGTGCTCCTGGTATTCCTGGTCACCCTCTTCAATCTCTAAGTGAACTCCCCTGTGAACTCTGCTTGAAACCTAACGTATATTTCACAGACTAGGAAATATACATCAGCGAGGGTCGCTCGGCAAGATTTAAAAACATTAGTAATAAAATGACCCTCGGCAAGATAATAATATGGTTTACAAAGCTTTAAGGGGAGAGACACATCATGATTCCAATAGATGTTACATAGCAGCAAAAGGAGCATGTGAGCAAACGACGTGTAATGTGCAAAGCAGTGAACATGAGTAGTGTAGTGTGCAAAGTAGCGGACATGAGAGGGTGTAGTGAGTACAGCAATGAGTGTAACAAGTGTAGTGAGTACAGCAATGAGTATAATGGTATAGTGCGTAAAGTAACAAGTGGCATACATGGCTTTTGTAATGCACAAAGTAAGGCACGACATTTGCGATGTACAAAGTAAAACATGATGTGAACTTAGTTAACAGTTTATACATTCACGATAGTAGCAGAAGTAAACAAGAGTGCCAACCTGTACTTAATCTAGTGACAAGCCCAGTGTCTAAGGGGGAGGTGACCAGCATCACACCCAAGCCAACGGGAGCTACCCGTGACTCTCTACTCACCGACCCGGCCAGGTGTCGGTCAAGTTCACCAATAGAGTGTAATCCAGCTTTCCAGCCTCTACTACACTAGACTACCCCACCCAAAGTGTCCATAAGTCAATCCGTAGTTCAATGTCTGTATGGCAAACATTCCGTAAATGCCCTGCGGGCCCAATATCTGTAATGTCCGAAGGCCCAATAGTCCGTAATTGCCCAAGGGCACAATAATCCGTAATTGCCCAAAGGCCCAATGTTCCGTAAAATGGCCGAAGGCCCATATCACAATTCATTAATGATGTGCATTTCGTAATTAATGGTATACAAGCAATGAGAGCATCTCAATATCAACGACATCTCAAAGTAAGAGCAACCAACCATGTCTTTAAGTTATCACAGATATTATTCAAGCAATACATTGCGAAAAGTTTCATTATTATTACAAAGCACAGTTTATCTTGAAAAGTTGGTATTCGTAGAAATACTTGCGGGTGGTAAATACTTGCGCCTTTGAAGATCTATAGAATAATATACTTACGCCTTTGAAAATTAGTAGAAGATAAAATACTCGTAAGGGCTAAATACTTGCCTGTAGGAGCGAGTTGAGTGTCCCGGCGGTCGTAACACGAGTAGTGGTTATCTGCGTTAACGGATTCGAATTAAAGGATTTGACTAATAAAATAACATTTATCATACGTGCATATGCATTGTGTAAACTGATGTACGCATATGTGTAATAGGTCTACCGTCCATACCTATGTGCTGCATGATTAACATCTAACCTTATAATAAATTGGTACCAGCTATAAGTTAGTAATATGAGGTATAATCACGTCATAGCTAACAGTATCATTATAATTACGTATGCTGACTAACTAAGCACTCACATGTATAACATTTAAGAGTCTAAAGCAACCAACCCGTTAACAAGATATCAATATACTCCTTATGTACTGACGTTTAAGCACCTAACAGTATGAAATAAAAATCACCCATACCTGAGTTGAGGTCACGTGTAAAAAGTCTCGCCGTTCTCATGGAACATCCCGTAACTCGAGCGTTCAGTTGCGGTGACGGGCGATGTCACGCCCCGCTTCCCAAAAATACGGATGCAAAGCGTGACTAAGGCCCGCTTAGGCCAGAGCTGAGGAGCTCGGACCCAATAAGCGTCTGTAGGGGTACCATTTTATAAAGTTTCAGGTTCTTGCATTAATAAAGCTCGAAACAATAGGAAGTATAGAAAGATTAAAAAAAGATATAATATCCAACAAGTACAAAGTCTAAAAGAAGCCTAAGCGGCAACAAACTATCTAAAAGCAAACTAAAAGTAGTAACCTCTGAACGTGACGACTAAAAAGACCTCAAGGTCTGGTCCTCATCGGGCACGAACTCTGGATCAACGTCCTCGGCTCCTCGTACTCCAGTGAGTCTGCCTCATCCACGAACTCTGGCTGAGCACCTGACGTACAGCACCCAAGAGAAAGGAACTGTACGTCAGGTAAAGTCTACAAGAAGGGTTAGACTTTACTGCAAGTGTACAGAACTTTAAGCAACGGTTTACTGGTTGATTAGCATGCTAAGGTTCTATTACACAACAGCTTACTGGTTGATTAGCATGCTGGGGTTATAACTGAGTAACAAACAGAAGTAACGTAGCAGGAAAGTAAAGCGCAACAAGTAGTAGTCGTAGCGTGTGCTACCAACTACGGGACTAACCTACAGGTGTCAAGACAAGTCGGGACGTGACGGAAACAAGGCAAGACAAGACAAGTGAGACACGAAAGGGTTCATGCCTTACGGTTCGAGGGGGATCAGACCCTCTTGCCGTGCGCACGCTCAACCCAACCCCAAACCCCAAGACAAGACAAGACATGACACCAGTACAAGGGATCACTCGCTCTAGCTTGGCGAGTGCCCTATTGCCCGTAGGCTGAGAATCAATAAAAGGGATCGCTCTCTCTAGCTTGGAGAGTGCCATATTGCCCTCGGGCTGTGTATCAGTACAAGGGATCACTCTCTCTAACTTGGAGAGTGCCCTATTGCCCGCAGGCTGTGAAACAGTACAAGGGATCACTCGGAGAGTGCCCTATTGTCCAGCGGGCTGTGCAAGACGGGACGAGACGTGACAAGACAGGAAGGGTTATTCTAGGGTGTCCACACACACGCACACACATGATAGCCCTACAGTATCAAAAGTTGTTGTCAGGCTCAGACTTCGTCGTCAAGTCTGAGCCGTCAGGAGTCGTCCCGGACGCTATCATTTCACGTCCGGTTCTATTTGTTCATAGTTATCAATTCTAACCAACTAAGGCCTGACCACGGCCAAAAGTGCAAGTGGATACACATGCCTGCGGTGGCGAGTGTGTCGTCCGTCCGGGGCGTCTCGTCCAGTCGTCTCGTCTGTGGTAGTCCATCTGAAACAGGGTCACAGCGATGGTGTCAGGTCACGTTTTCAGTAAATCCTATTATGGCTTGTTTCTAAACGACGGGACTACCCTAACAGTCAAAGAGTCATGTTTTAGTGTTCTGTTTGATCTAGATCGACTTCTACCCTATGTGCACAGAAAAAGTAGTCCGATTGTCGATCTTTCTTACGGTGGGCAGCGTTTTACATATGCCGAAGTAAATATAGTTTGAGTTGACCAAGTTTTTTGTTTAATTTATTAGTTAACTAACTTATAGCTGTTTACATAAAAGATTAGCATACAACATAGGGTTAAACAATCACTGGCTTAAAATTAACATAAATTCATAAAGTTAACACATGGCCTTATCATGGTATTAAACAAACACAATTTGATACCCTAATATACCCTAAGGTTTTACATAGTTAAATACAATAAAGTACAGCTTGTTTTTTATAAAAAGAACTCTAGCTGGACCAAACTTTGATAAGGAATAACAGACCCTAGCATGGCCTATACAAAAGAAATGCACAGTTACTTAAATCCCAGTACCAACTAGCTATATATATAAGGAACTAACCCTATTATAAACCATAGGCAACTAACCCTAAAGAATAGTTAACAGAGTTTGTTAATAAAATAACTCTAACTTTAGCAGATCCTAAGACAAGGATTAGATATCTTCTATCATGGTGCATATAACAAACACACACACCCACAGTTGCAAATCTAATTAACCCTATTACATTTATGATAATTCCAAAAATAACATGTTGCAGCTAAAATGAAGCAGGGCACAGTTATAAAAATATAAGAGAACTCCTCTAATTATAATAATGACCTCAACTAGAATAACTTATTACATATTAAACCAACTTCTAACTTTAGTAAAACATGCTGTAGGGTTTTATTAACATCTAACCCTATTATATATAAAAAAATCAAGTAATAAAAAAAATCCATTTATCAACTAACTCTACTGCTCATAAATTATGGTTATAACAATGTTTAAGAAACACAGGTTCATCAGAGTCCCTTACTAACTAATTCCAAAATTTGATAATTTGAGTATTAACCAGGTATTAACCAAAACACCTAACTTGTGTGATGACAGGAGTTGGTTTATAATATAAAACAGTTAACAATCATACATGTTATTGAGCAAAAGGCAGAACTACATCAAATCTGATCATGTAGGCTATTCTCCTAACTCATATGATTTAAAAACCTTCTAATACACAACCCTAACAGGATCTTACTTCTAACACCATAACTAATACATGTAAACTAACATTACACCAGCCTAACAGATAGAAAGAACCCTAACAGAAGGAAACAATAAGCTAACCTCCAAGTTTAACCCTCGTTGGTGGTTGTAGGTGAAGACGAGGACTTCGTGGGGCAGAGACAGGCCGGAGGGCATCTGCTGCGGCGAATTACGGCGGCGACACGGTGGCCTGAGGGCGGAGGATCGTCGGGGGAGACGAGAGGGGCCGGTCGGCGGCGGTTCAGGTGGCCGTGGCGGCGGGAAAGGCGACAGGCGATCAGAAAACTCACAGCAGCGGCGGGTCTGCCGCTGCTGTCGCTGCTTGCACAAGAAGACGGCGCGGCGGCTGTTGCGAGGTGTCTGCGGGGGGCGTTTGGGCGGTGCTCCGGTGGCTGACGGGCGAACAGGGGTCTCGGCGAGGCGGTGCGACGTCGGACGGTGGCCTGCGGCATCGCACGGGGTCGCGTTGGCCGCGGCGGTGGCGTTGTACAGTCGCCGACAGATCGCAGGCGGTGTCGGGGTGTCGGAGCGACGGTCTCGGGTCTCGCCGGTGGGGTCGATGGCCGGAATTGCGAGGCTGTCGGGGTCGAGATGAGAGGAAGGGAGAGTTAGGGTTATGGGGATCGTTGTTTGAGAATGAGGGGAGAAGTCTCTCATGCGATGGGAAAAAAAAGAAAACAAAGTTTGTGGCGGCTGGCTATTTCACAGCCCAAGGGTTTGTTCTCGTGAATTTGGGCTTGCTAGGTCTAGGTTTTAATAATAATATTAGTTGATATGTAACTATGGGGTTTATAGGTTAGTTGTGTTAGGGTGGGTGATAGTAGAGGTACAAATTGGGGAAGGTCCAGAGGTCAATAGAGTAGGTAGTTTAGGAAAGATTCGTGTGCAACCAATTAGGGATATAGCCAGATTTGGCTAATCAATTCGAATTTTGAAATTGATCAGGGCAAATCAGCGGTCCAGATTTATCCGGGCGATAACTCTCAACCTGGGCGTCGGAAAAATAATCCGAAAATACCAGGGCGATCGTGGAGACGAGACGCACAGATCTAAGGAGCCTGATTGTGTGTAACGCCTACCAAGAATTTACGTAAAATTGGAAACGGCGTTTTGAGTCAAAAGACTAAAACGCCCCTACCGTTCAAAGTCGTTTCGCGAGAAAACGAGCAGTGAAAAGACGTTCCCAATAATTACAATAAAATCCCACACCCCAAAATGATCGCATGGCATATCACATCGCATATGCCAGAGCTCAGAAATAGCCAAAAAGAATACGTGCACGATAAAGCACGTGCACGCAGGAAATACGAACTGTCGGGAAACGGCCGTTACATTCTACCCACCTTAGAAATGATTCCGCCCTCGGAATCACTTATACTAATAGTTGTAATAATAATATCTATAAATACTTAAGCCTATAACTCCCATCTTCCACACAACCATTTTAATCCTACAGCTTCCACATCGTTCCTCACATAACCCATCATAACTCGTCTCTTCATTAGACAATGCTACGACTAAACTCACATCCTAACACTCAAGTATAGACCCTTCACTGTTGTTAAATTCCCAACTCCCAGTCCTCATAAAAGAATAATAATCACCTTCTCTTACCGTACCACTCTACTAAACCTCATCGCTCCATAACATCTTTCAATTTTCCCAATCTCTTCCTAATATTAATCAATCGCAAAAAAAATGATTTATTAGTCGTTCACCAACCCAAGACAAAAACTTTGTCAATCTTACAGTACCTTCATAAATCATCAATCGACGTGTCCTCAATACATTCCGTGTCATATCTTCCCATAAATTTATCCGCCAACTAATCGAACTATTAAAATCACATCTCCTGCTACTTATTATAATTATTTTCAACCAATATTAAATCCGACAACCTAACCATCCATTTGTCTCTACACGTCGTGTTATTCCAAATGTCTTCTCACGTCAACTCAACAATCAAGTCTCGATGCTAATAAAAGCTCTACTCAATCTCATGATCACTCTAACTCCTACCATACTCTGCAGTTAATCCTATCTACCACCGTCTAAGCCTCAATTCTGACAGTTCTCATCTTCGCGCATATAATCTCATTCAACCAGAATTCTCCATTGAGTTCAACACACTTCGGTCTTATAAATAAGGCTTGGACAGCCCATTCTTTTCATCCGAAAGAAATCTATTCCAATATCCTTATTGTTCCAAAATCGGTTAATCATTGCTATAACAAATCTCATCTCTCCTTGAGCCTACCCGCAAACAAAATCCTACCACAATAATAGCTAGTCCCAAAACAATAACAACCATAACATAATATTTCTAAATGGAGAGAGAGAGAGAGAGAGAAGAAAAGGGAAACTTAAAACCAGTGACACATTTAAAACATTTGGAAAAACGTGCAGAGTCGTGGTAATGGACGAGGAAGGATAATTGATTTGTGATCTTGTGAGCTAATTTCAAAAACTTTAAAGGTTTGGTTTAAGGAAAACAAAGTTTTGATACGATCACATGCAGTCAAAGATAAGCTATTCTATAATCACGAAAAACTACGTCTAAGGAAATTGCCTGCTATGACCTTATTCATATACGTATGAATACCGTCATTCAGACAACTTCAATCATATCATGGTTAACACTGAGTACACACTCAAGACACAAAAGGCAAATATCAGAATCCTAAAGATGACACACTCATACAGGTCTACACACTCTACCTATGCACATACACCACGACGACATTACAAAAAAACAAGGGCCCACTACTATACTAGATGGCACGGACGACTACAAGCACCATGTCTACATGATAGAAAAGGACCGGAACCAAAAGCGACACGAAACAAGATCGAAAGAACGAATCCAGGTAAGGCGAGGATAAGAAGATAGTCGGATGGACGGGACAAAAATATTGCTAAAAATAATTTAACGATGAAAGAAGGATTTTGTGCAAAATATGGTATCATATCCTTTTAAAAATATATATATTTACATACTTAAAAAGACGTAGGAAGGATGGGTCGGGTGAGAAACGTTTGTTTGCAAATGAAAAATAAGTTTACACAAAGATTTTGAAATGTGGTCAAGAAGAACATAGAACTGGTATAATACTAATAATAAAATAATTGGAGTTCCCTCTAGTCTAGAAAATATTTAAAAAGTACGTACGGTAATTGATTAGAAATTTTGGTAGTTTTTTTGTAAAAGGAATAACTTTGAATGGTAACAAGTTTTAATACCGAAATACGAAAGTTAATGATTCAAAAGCGAGTACGAAATAGTAACTTAAGGATTTACGACCAAGAAGGTTTCAAAGTCGATAAAAGAATTTTAATTCAACCGAAAACAAGAAATTTTAAATATATAGTATAGAGGTTTTCAAAGGAATTAAGCTGAGCGATGAAACTTAATATGGAGTTTCAAAAATACTTTTAGAGAAGACAAAATTGGCAAAGAGAAAGATTCGGAGGATATACGATGATCGTCAGGAAACGATAATATGAATCGGGAGACAGGAAAATGATCGCTTGAAGAATATGTGTAGGATACGAACCGTGAAGAGCTACGATGGAACATCACGGTCGATAACACGAAAATGGTAATGATCAGGAAGACGCTAGGAGTCAGGGATTCTACATTTCGGGTCGTCTTAGATCAGGAGAGCTCGGCACTAAGATTTCCTGATGAGCTAGACTGTAACTAGGATTCCAATGGGAAGGTTCCTAAGAGAATTCCGGTTAGTTCTGCTGGGCCCGAAGTCGATGAGCCCGAGCGAACGACTAAAAGAAGGGCCCAGGAAATCTAACACAGTCAGAGTCAAGTGGCTACTAAGGTATTCTAGGACGAGGATGACTAATTCCTAACTAAGACATCAGACTATCAAATTGGGACGTCTACCTAAGTCTTCCTACTATCTAAGACGGTGAAACTAGTTTAAACTTGTACGTGGATATTAAATGAATGCGGTACTTATATTGTTCCAAACTTTTGCAGGACCTGCATGGGCCACCACTAAAACCTGTCACGCCCCGCTTCCCAAAAATAAGGAGGCGAAGCGTGACTATGGCCCGCTTAGGCCAGAGATGAGGAGCTCGGACCCAATAAGCGTCTGTAGGGGTACCATTTTAAAAAGTTTCAGGTTCTTGCATTAATAAAGCTCGAAACAATAGGAAGTATAGAAAGAAGGTGGCATTCATTAAAAAAAAGATATAATATCCAACAAGTACAAAGTCTAAAAGAAGCCTAAGCGGCAACAAACTATCTAAAAGCAAACTAAAAGTAGTAACCTCTGAAAGTGACGACTAAAAAGACCTCAAGGTCTGGTCCTCATCGGGCACGAACTCTGGATCAACGTCCTCGGCTCCTCGTACTCCAGTGAGTCTGCCTCGTCCACGAACTCTGGCTGAGCACCTGACGTACAGCACCCAAGAGAAAGGAACTGTACGTCAGGTAAAGTCTACAAGAAGGGTTAGACTTTACTGCAAGTGTACCGAACTTTAAGCAACGGTTTACTGGTTGATTAGCATGCTAAGGTTCTATTACACAACAGCTTACTGGTTGATTAGCATGCTGGGGTTATAACTGAGTAACAAACAGAAGTAACGTAGCAGGAAAGTAAAGCGCAACAAGTAGTAGTCGTAGCGTGTGCTACCAACTACGGGACTAACCTATAGGTGTCAAGACAAGTCGGGACGTGATGGAAACAAGGCAAGACAAGACAAGTGAGACACGAAAGGGTTCACGCCTTACAGTTCGAGGGAGATCAGACCCTCTTGCCGTGCGCACGCTCAACCCAACCCCAAACCCCAAGACAAGACAAGACAAGACATGACATGACACCAGTACAAGGGATCACTCGCTCTAGGTTGGCGAGTGCCATATTGCCCGCAGGCTGAGAATCAGTACAAGGGATCGCTCTCTCTAGCATGGGGAGTGCCCTATTGCCCTCGGGCTGTGTATCAGTACAAGGGATCACTCTCTCTAACTTGGAGAGTGCCCTATTGCCCGCAGGCTATGAAACAGTACAAGGGATCACTCGGAGAGTGCCCTATTGCCCAGCGGGCTGTGCAAGACGGGACGGGACGTGACAAGACAGGAAGGGTTATTCTAGGGTGTCCAGACACACGCACACACATGATAGCCCTACAGTATCAAAAGTTGTTGTCAGGCTCAGACTTCGTCGTCAAGTCTGAGCCGTCAGGAGTCGTCCCGGACGCTATCATTTCACGTTCGGTTCTATTTGTTCACAGTTATCAATTCTAACCAACTAAGGCCTGCGCATGGCCAAAAGTGTAAGTGGATACACTTGCCTGCGGTGGCGAGTGTGTCGTCCGTCTGGGGCGTCTCGTCCAGTCGTCTCGTCTGTGGTAGTCCATCTGAAACAGGGTCACAGCGACGGTGTCAGGTCACGTTTTCAGTAAATCCTATTAGGGCTTGTTTCTAAACGACGGGACTACCCTAACAGTCAAAGAGTCATGTTTTAGTGTTCTGTTTGATCTAGATCGACTTCTACCCTATGTGCACAGAAAAAGTAGTCCGATTGTCGATCTTTCTTACGGTGGGCAGCGTTTTACATATGCAGAAGTAAATATAGTTTGAGTTGACCAAGTTTTTTGTTTAATTTATTAGTTAACTAACTTATAGCTATTTACATAAAAGATTAGCATACAACAAAGGGTTAAACAATCACTGGCTTAAAATTAACATAAATTCATAAAGTTAACACATGGCCTTATCATGGTATTAAACAAACACAATTTGATACCCTAATATACCCTAAGGTTTTACACAGTTAAATACAATAAAGTAAAGCTTGTTTTTATAAAAAGAACTCTAGCTGGACCAAACTTTGATAAGGAATAACAGACCCTAGCATGGCCTATACAAAAGAAATGCACAGTTACTTAAATCCCAGTACCAACTAGCTATATATATAAGGAACTAACCCTATTATAAACCATAGGCAACTAACCCTAAAGAATAGCTAACAGAGTTTGTTAATAAAATAACTCTAACTTTAGCAGATCCTAAGACAAGGATTAGATATCTTCTATCATGGTGCATATAACAAACACACACCCCCACAGTTGCAAATCTAATTAACCCTATTACATTTATGATAATTCCAAAAATAACATGTTGCAGCTAAAATGAAGCAGGGCACAGTTATAAAAATATAAGAGAACTCCTCTAATTATAATAATGACCTCAACTAGAATAACTTATTACATATTAAACCAACTTCTAACTTTAGTAAAACATGCTGTAGGGTTTTATTAAAATCTAACCCTATTATATATAAAAAAAATCAAGTAATAAAAAAATCCATTTATCAACTAACTCTACTGCTCATAAATTAGGGTTATAACAATGTTTAAGAAACATATGTTCATCAGAGTCCCTTACTAACTAATTCCAAAATTTGATAATTTGAGTATTAACCAGGTATTAACCAAAACACCTAACCTGTGTGATGACAGGAGTTTGTTTATAAGATAAAACAGTTAACAATCATACATGTTATTGAGCAAAAGGCAGAACTACATCAAATCTGATCATGTAGGCTATTCTCCTAACTCATACGATTTAAAAACCTTCTAATACACAACCCTAATATGATCTTACTTCTAACACCATAACTAATACATGTAGACTAACATTACACCAGCCTAACAGATAGAAAGAACCCTAACAGAAGGAAACAATATGCTAACCTCCAAGTTTAACCCTCGTTGGTGGTTGTAGGTGAAGGCGAGGACTTCGTGGGGGCGGAGACAGGCCGGAGGGCATCTGCTGCGGCGAATTACGGCGGCGACACGGTGGCCTGAGGGCGGAGGATCGTCAGGGGAGACGAGAGGGGCCGGTCGGCGGCGGTTCAGGTGGCAGTGGTGGCGGGAAAGGCGACAGGCGATCGGAAAACTCGCAGCAGTGGCGGGTCTTCCGCTGCTGTCGCTGCTTGCATAAGAAGATGGCGTGGCGAATGTTGCGAGGTGTCTGCGGGGGTGTTTGGGCGGTGCTCCGGTGGCTGACGGGCGAACAGGGGTCACGGCGAGGCGGTGCGACGTCGGACGGTGGCCTGCTGCATCGCACGGGGTCACGTTGGCCGCGGCGGCGTCGTTGTGCAGTCGCCGACAGATCGCAGGCGACGTAGGGGTGTCGGAGCGGCGGTCTTGGGTCTCGCCGGTGGGGTCGATGGCCGGAATCGCGAGGCCGTCGGGGTCGAGATGAGAGGAAGGGAGAGTTAGGGTTAAGGGGATCGTTGTTTGAGAATGAGGGGAGAAGTCTCTCATGCGATGGGAAAAAAAGAAAACAAAGTTTGTGGCGGCTGGCTATTTCACAGCCCAAGGGTTTGTTCTCGTGAATTTGGGCTTGCTAGGTCTAGGTTTTAATAATAATATTAGTTGATATGTAACTATGGGGTTTATAGGTTAGTTGTGTTAGGGTGGGGGATAGTAGATGTACAAATTGGGGAAGGTCCAGAGGTCAATAGAGTAGGCAGTTTAGGAAAAATTCTTGTGCAACCAATTAGGGATATAGCCAGATTTGGCTAATCAATTCGAATTTTGAAATTGATCAGGCAAATCAGCGGTCCAGATTTATCCGGGCGATAACTCTCAACCTGGGCGTCGGAAAAATAATCCGAAAATACCGGGGCGATCGTGGAGACGAGACGCACAGATCTAAGGAGCCTGATTGTGCGTAACGCCTACCAAGAATTTACGTAAAATTGGAAACGGTGTTTTGAGTCAAAAGACTAAAACGCCCCTATCGTTCAAAGTCGTTTCGCGAGAAAATGAGCACTGAAAAGACGTTCCCAATAATTACTATAAAATCCCACTCCCCAAAACGATCGCATGGCATATCACATCGCATATGCCAGAGCTCAGAAATAGCCAAAAAGAATACGTGCACGATAAAGCACGTGCACGCAGGAAATACGAACTGTCGGAAAACGGCCGTTACATGCGAGCTTGGTGGCGCGGTTGGTCGGCAATGGCATTCTCGACGGCAAAGACGATGGCGTCGAACGAGTCGCCCGTGGGTGGCGTGGGCGGATGGAGTCGGGGTGAGGGGAAGGCCGTACGCACGGACGCCTGAGAAGAGGCGACAGAGACGATGACAGCTCGGGGCTTGCGTGCGGTGGAGAGCCTTCGACGGCGGGGAGCTGTCGCGGCGTTCGGTCCTCGGACGTCGGGGTGAGAGAGGCTGCCGGTGGGAAGGAGGGGAGGCGGCGACGGTTCAGGTGAGGGGAGGCTGCTGCGGCGTTGGAGGCATGGCCGTGCGGTGTCTGTCGAGGGGAGGAGAGTGGCTTCACTGGGAGGAGCTGGGCGGAGCGAGCTGCAGCGTTGGCCTTGAGGTGAGGGATGATGCCACAGCGTTCGCGTGGAGAAAAAGAATAGGGGCGGCTGAGAGACGTAGGGAGAAGATAGAAACTAGGTTTACATAATAATAGCTAGGGAGATGTATGCTCACGTGAATGAAGGGAGCCTAGGGGTTTTGTTTTATAACGGGTAATAGGGTGAGTCTGTGCTTTTTGGGAGAACAAAATAACCTAGGGTTATTATATTATAGGGTGTTGTGCTTTGTTTTAGCCTAAGGGTTTTTTTATATAAGAAATAGGGTGGGGTGTTACAACTGCACGTGAAATGTCTAAGTGGGTTTTTAAGTTCTCCTATTCTTTTGTCTAACGGCTGTGCATGTGCATGTATTAGGTGGGTAGAGAAATGTGGGGCTAGGTAAAATAGGAAGGGAAGGAGTTTAATTTAGAAAGGGGTTATTAGGGCTAATCAAGTCTATTAAAAGGGTTCTAACATGGAAAGTATTTTAAACATTTGAAAAGTTTTAAATTCAAATTGAATTTTGAAATAAATATTAAAAACAGATTTTATGAAGAGGGATTTAAAAACAATTATCATAAAGGGTTTATATAAGGAAACGTTTTGAAATCCTATTAATAATATTAGTATTAAATGGGTCTAATTAGGAGGATTTAGAGCTATCTAATTAGGTTTAAATGGGTCCTAACATGGAAAGTTTTGAAAGGAAATTAATAGGTTTTATTAGGATTTAAATTTGGAAAGTAATTCAAAATAGTTTGTATTTAAAAGGGTTTTAAATTTTGAAATTTGAATTCGAAAATAAAATTTAAACTAATTATAAAAGATATTTTCAAAATAAATTATAGGAAGGATCTATTCTACTAGTTTAAAATAACCATGATAATAATAAGTATGAAAAAGTAGAAGTGGTGACGGGTACGGGGACAAAACATCTAACAACGGATACAGAAAAATATATGGAAGAAATACAGATAATAGTAATGATAAAAAACCGGTCGTTACAGAGGACCACCCACCAGAGCTTACTGCTTCCATTCAGGGAGATCTCTTCACCTCCTCGCCCTTTACATTTGATTCCCCTCCCGTGTATGATATTTATTATGATTCGGATTTCAATGACTCATTGCACCTTTTGTAGGATACACATACATATGATCAATAGGTACAATGTGACGTATACAAGGAGGCGGACGAGGAGTAAGCACACATGGACGCTGTTGAATATGATCAGGAGGTGCGCTGGGATGAGTCTGACGATGATGAGGAGCATCCTGACGAGACCCACTCCATCATGCCAGAGTTACCTGAGGAACCAGAGGAAAACAACGAGGAGTTGATCAACGTGGTGCATCAGAGTAGAGATTTATTTCCAGGGGAGTGTTGTCAACCATTTTTTATTTTAAATACTATTGTTGATGACCCTCTCTGGAATACATTTATTTTGGGGAAAAATTATCCACATCAGATTGATGCGACTCATCTCTTGCAGGATACGGTTGGAGTCCTTGGGGAGATGCTGGGAGTCGCATTGCTGGAATCTGATGTAGCCCATGGAGATACGCACCTGGCGGAGCCACGAAAAGTGAAAATAGAGCAGCTACCTGCACCGGTAAAGATTCTGGATCCGCCGTTTGCTACAGGTGATATCAATCCAGTAGTGTAGAATTTTATGCTTTCAATAAACGCGAATCCTCTCGGCAGCGAGAGGACCGTATAGGATTTTATATGTTTTTAAGTTTAATAAATTCACCTTCTTATGACGGCTCATTTATCTTTTGCACCCAACCCTCTACTTATTATGCTTGCCCACCATTATATTTGGTGTTTATTTCGCCTCTTTCCCCAATTTTTATGTGATGTTTAAGCTTGGGGGAGAGAGACCATTTTGTTGAGTGGCGCCCCATATCTTGTCGTTGTCCTCTATTTATATCATACACACATTGATGACAATGTGATGTTTAAGCTTGGGGGTGCATAGTGCAAGCATTTTGCTTTATCGTGAAACACACTTCGTATTTTCCATATGAACCATGTTCACTCTTATAGTTATGTCGCATATGCTTCATTTTCTATGAAATATCATGGATTTATTTTTTTATGAACTCTGATATATGTTAGATTAGAGTTTAATTCTTTGATTAGTGAATCTATGTTAATATGCTTTTTCGTAGTTGAATCCATAGTTTCACAACCATATTCTCAAAACAGTTAAGTTAAAAATGAATGAATCAAATTTGAAAATTATTTGACTTCTGCATGTTTTTCTTGATAATTTTATTACTTCATGGATATTTAGTGATTCAATAGAGATAGGATAACCCCACGACAACCAAAGTAGTGATGATTAGGATTCCTGAAACCAAGCCATGTTTAAATTCTATGCTTTTTTCTTATTTTCATTTGTGAATAGCCAATAAATGATCTTTGATCATATTTTGCATTCCATCGCATTTACGTGAGTTTGCAAAAATCCCCAAAAATGCAAAAATCAAACAAATATCATGAATAAAAGGCCCTAGGGGTTCTTCGTAACCCAATGCCCTAAGACCGTCTGGTCTGGGATGCATAGGCCGCTTTTTGTATATATTGAGTTATCTCGTGTATATAAAGACAGAAAAATGCTTATAAAATTTTCATATAGCCAAAAAACAGTATAAAACAACAAAATCCCATATCCTTATCTCCATTTCTTTATAGAACTAAGACATGGAAAAGTTGATGGGTTCTAGGAGTCTTGAAATGGTCGTAGTGTGGTGATGCATTACCTTGATTGTATTTGCTAAATTCATTCCATGAAGTATAACAAAATACCACGCAAGCTTGAAAACGTGTGATCATGACATATTACGCTGCTTAGAGAATGAGTTGTGAACATTGGTTTCATTTCTGTGAACTTAGTATATTGCATGATAAACTATGATATGATATAACTCTAACATCTTTTTATTGCTTGTCAAGTTCATTATATTTATTGAAATCCACGTTATTTTAATTTGAGCAAGATTTAATTATTTGGGGTGTATATGTGTTCTAATTTCATGTTGACGTGTGTTCACGAGATCTTACATATCTTGGGTTCTTGTATTTTTCTGAATTTAAGATTGAACCCATTGTCTCCATTTACACATCACCGCCTCACATCTTCATTGTATCACACTCCCGTGTTAGCTTCTTACTAGTCTTCCTCGAGGACGAGTAAGAGGTAAGCTTGGGGGATTTTGATGTGTCATTATATTCCACATTTTTTCGATATGATTACACGTCAAAATAATTGCTCAATTACATATTTTATATGCTTTTACGCTATTATTTGGAATAATATGACTTTCGGAGCGATTATGTCCATTTCAGGGATTTGGGCGATATTGGAGCAATTTGGAGCAAATAAAACGGTCGGCGATGTGAGAGCACCAATGAGACTCATGATAACATGTTTGAGGTACCAAAGAAGAATACTGGAGCAAGGAAGAGGCAAGAGAGAAGGTCGCTCGATCGAACTATGATGCGGCGAATGAATCGAGTGACCTGAAGTGCTGAAAACAGGACAGTCGTCCACTATTTCTAATCTGCTATCACCTGGGATTTTTCACTATTTTTCTGATAATTGTTCCCAGGTAGTAGACTTCAAGACGGTTCTAACGCCACCAAGAACACGCTAATCGGAGGTTGGATGAGCTCTAGGAAATTTCTGCTAGTCGATGGTGCAGTGCTGAAATTGTTCTCAGCAGCCTACTCGGTCGAGTAGCACTCTACTCGGCCCGAGTCATGCACTACACATTCAGAATGTTGTTTTTTGTGTCTGACTCGATCGAGCAGCCTCCTACTCGGCCCGAGTAACCTCCTACTCGACTGAGCAGCGCCCAGGTTGGCAGAGCGTCGTATTTTGGGTGGTTTGATTCTCTGTAAAACTCGGACAGAGCAACCTACTACTCGGCCCGAGCTGTCAAACGACTCGACTGAGCAGCTTTGTGCTCGGGCCGAGTCGCTGTGGGCCCATTATTTGATCTGCGCCCGGATTTTTGGAACGATTGGAGGGTTTTTGGGGGGATTTTCTTATGAGCCGACGGGGGTGCCTGGAGAGTTCTGTAGGGGAGTTCTATAGGGGAGTTTGAGGGAGACTTTTAGATTAGTTTTGGAGGAGATTTTTGTATACTTTTCAAAAGGGAATTTTTAGATCTTTCTTAGAATTTTGTGGAGACGATCTTTTGGAGAGTTTGGCCACGCCCTAGGCCCCTCCTTTGTATCAAGATAAGTACTTTTGTCTCTTTAATTCTATTTATTTGTTATTTCTTTGTGATTATTTGTTGAATATCTCGTTGATGCATGCTAGGATGAATTCTATTGCTATTATTGATTCTTCTATTGTTCTTCCTATGATGCATGAGTAGATCTTTCTGGGGTTGATGGGTGAACCCTAAGATTTTAGGGGGAAAATGTAGATCTGGATCTCTACGTTGAATTGGGGATTTATGGTTATATTTCGGTAGATCCTACCGAATCCGTAGATAACCCGTACTGAGATCATGCCCACGGTCTGTGGAATTGATGTGTTTAAGGGGTATCTAGGGATTCGAATAGGGAAATCGGTGGATCCAATCAAGACACGTGACCATGCCTAGCTCGCGCCTTGAGGGGATCCATCGACGAACTATACCGCTACGTTGACGGCTACCGCCATTGCGTCAACAAGAGCCACCGAAATACCCCGCAATTCTAACCCATGAGAGTGGTACGAATTGGGGGGATTTAACCCCTAGTCCCAATGCAATGCAAGGATCCTATTCCAAGATTGACCCCCGATGATCTTAGCGACGATCCCTAACGCCCTAGCTCTTTTTATGCGACGTTGAGTGACACAACCTTCGCATCTACCGCCATCATAACTCTCCATAATCCACATCCATCAATAGACCCGCAAGTCTAACTCAACCTAGGAGTAGATAGGTAGTAAAGCACCGCTTCCCCATGTTCGATACCCGCTTGCCACTATACTGTGCGCTTGCGGTAAACGACATCGTTCGGGGTTACATTCCGGACGCATCAGCCACCCTCTCTAGAATTTGACCAAGGAAATGCAAGGGAAAATGGTCTTTTAGGTCATGGAAATAAGCTTCCTATAATCTACGTACACACACTAACCTGTGGTGGTTCACATTGAGATTAACTCATTGTTTTTGTCTCTCACCCCGGTGACTCCAGATTTCTTTGGGACAACTTAAATATGACTTACCCATCTACTATCTAATCTTGGGCATATGATACCAGCATCTAAAATTTTTACTATTTCACCCTTAACAACTTCGTTTAACATTGAATGGAGCAGACGTTGCAATTCACGTGAGAGTTTTGCATTTCCTTCCAAATAAATATGATGTGACCAAACTAAAGGGATATCTGCAATTGTCTAACATATAGCCTTTCTGTGTGTCCCCAAAACATCTAATAAAGCATCCTCTTGCCTAGGAGTGAGTTTAGAGTTTATTACCACAGGAAATGTCTCACTCTCCTGATAAAAGCGTATTTGAGATATTCTGGAAGTGTCTTTAGCTCCATGCGGGGGTGTTCCAAAGATGATGGTACTTGTGGTGTGGAGTCCTAGGCAATTCTTCAAACTTTAGGGTCCATTTGGTTCTTGGACCCTCGCCCGAATCTTGCACAAAAAGAGCTTCATCAATATCTTCAACAAAATCATCAATAAAATTCATAGCATGCTCAAATTCAGAATTAAAATAATCTTCCACAAGAGAATCGTAAGGGTCTGAGGTAAGAAAATCTATCATGTGTACTTCATCAAAGTCTTCATCTTGTGGTGGCCACTTACAAGCATTGAAAATGTTTTGTTCTAAGGGCATGTTGCCAAAAGTTATTTTAAATTGGCCACTTCAACAATTTATCAAAGCGTTGCACGTGGCAAAAATGGTCTTCCTAATATCATGGTGGTAGGATTTCCCGATGGGGGTCCTTGGATATCTAGGACAATAATATCCATATGGTAATAAAATTTGTCCACTTGGAGAATCACATCTTCTACACATCCCCGTGGGACTTTCACACTCCTATCCGTCAATTGTAAAATAACCGAAGCACTCTTAAGCCCTCCCAATCCTAGTTGAAAAACACAGGGTATGGCAAATTTTCACACTTGACCCTACGTCTAAGAGAGCTTGCTTATTCTTTTGGTCCCTATGGTGCATGTGATTGTAGGGGATCCAGTGTCTCCAAACTTTGAGGAAGTGTTGTGTTACACGATGGAGCTAACTTGTTTGGTTAATAATGATTTTTTTCTTAACATGCAATCAACATTTAACTGTGCACAAATCATTCAGAAATTTAGCATACATAGGAATTTGGTTAATTGTATTGAGGAGAGGAATATTAATTTGACATCATTAGAAAATCTCCATGATTTCGGCTTGATACTTACTCTTGATTGGAGGAAAGAGCCTTTGTGGATATGGCACATGTTAGAGTACGCCTCGAGCTCTTCGGATGTCTCCTTATTTCGTGGGCCTTCGCTTTCTTCTGCCTCTTGTACCAATGTGATGCTTGATCTTCTTCCTATACATCTACTTCTTGTGATTCCTTGGGTTATAATTTTAGCCTGAAAGGATCAATACACTAGAGGGGGGGTGAATAGTGTATATTAAAAAAATGTCGCAAATAAAATGTTAGTAATATTTGCAAAGATGGCACAGAAATAAAAAGACAATTACTGAAATTAAATCAATCGCAAACACAGAGATTTATCCTGGTTCGGATCCTTGTGATCCTACTCCAGTCCTCTAACCCGTAGAGATTTTCAATCCACTATAATCACTTGCCCTGCAAGCACAAACTTACAAAAATGGCGACACTCCACGTGTCCCAAACTTTGTACAATCTCTAAACAGAGATTCCAACCTGTTAAATAATGAAATAGAAAAACACATATAGCCTTGTTATAAATTTCAGAGAATGAATTCAAGGATGGTGTTTAGAAGATGAACTTCAAGATGTAAAAGATATGTAATGAAGAGCAACACTTGAAGTTTTCTGGTTCATAAAAGAAGAGAGAGATCTATTGATTTCTTCTTGCAATTATGAACACAAACAACTTTCCAAAAAGTGATGTTGAAAATCCAAGTTCTTCCGTTCTTAAACGAAGAAAGAAATCTAATGATTTCTTCTTACAAATAAGAAAAGAACAACTAATGGCTGAATTACTTAAGAAAATCAATGGCTTGCTTTCAAAAAAATCAGAATAAAGAAGAGGAAAGTGTGTGGAAAATGAGAGGGGGTACCCCTCCATTTATAGGTTTTAGAAAAGGTTGTGAACGGCTCTAAAAGAAACGTTGCACAACGTTCAAAAACTGAAAGGAACGTTGGAGAACGGTCAGAAACTGTTCTGGAAAATTTCAGTCCCAAAAGCATTTTGGCATGCTAGGAAAATTCGTAGCCTGCCAATTTTGAAACGGTTACAAATGGTCACAAAATTTTGGTGACGTGGAATAGACAACGGATAGATCCTTGTCTGAAAGTATTAAGTCAAAATATAACTGTTTTGATAGGCTAGGAAAAATCCTAGTAGGCTAATTCTGAAAAATACGAATTTTGACTTAGGATCAAATGAGTTAGGAGATGATGTAGATTTGAGCTTTAGGGATATATGATATGATATAACCAAGGCCCTGAAGCTATCTAAAAAGTAAAAATTACATCATTCCGTAGATACATGTTTCACACGTAATTTTGAGTAGCAACACTGTTTTTGCAGAGTTTCCTTGTACTTTGATCATATGCGTGATGTAAATGATTTTGCGTTGTAGCTGTACATCTGCATAGATAGAGTTAGTAACATGAAATATAATGATTTGTCACATCAAAACCTTATGGAAGAGAGGATGGAAAATACCAAGTTCCAACATTCTCCCCCTTTTTGATGATGACAAATAATAAAATACAAAATGTGAGTTGACATGTTTTAACGAGTTAAATGAAATATTCCTCCCCCTGAGTATATGAATATAAACTCCCCCTGAATATATGTCCATTCTCCCCCTTTGTTATCGACAAAAAGCGGAAAATAAAAATTGGCAGGCTAGAATAATTGGTAGCATGTCAATTTGTGATAGCGGAAAAATGGAGCTGTAAAAAAATGGAAGGAGAGGGAAATAATAAACTTACAAAATGCACAGAATGTTAATTTTGTGACAAATAATAGGGCATGTGTGTGGAAGATTATTAAATGTGTGTAAGTATTGGTGTGTACGTCGTAGGCCATGTAGAAACAATCGCAGAGAGTGATGTATACGAAAGAAACTTATATTCATTAAACATGAACGACATTAACTTAAACAAACATGGGTACATAGTGATAACATGAAACTGCCAAGATACATTGAACAAGTACAACTTAGTCAACCCATTAACGCACGAACCAACATCGTCACAAAGCAAAAGGACATAAAACCAAACAGCCATGCAAAATAAACTAACAGCAGTAAAAGAGTCGAACCACCAGTCTTAGGGAGACCATGAGTAAAGCAAAACGAAGCACAACCAAAGGTCTGTGGGGCAATAAGCATCAGCCAAGAGTACCATACGACACACAGGGAGTCAAGGATAGAAAGAACCGAATGAAACAGAAAACCAAAAGACCAAAGTGAACAAGCAAGCGAAGTCAAGGATGATAGGATGATGACCCAAGAGAAGAACGGCGGGTGCGAGTGCGACGATTTGGGAGGATATTGTTGGCTTCCAAGTCAGAACGAAGTTCGAATTGGGTAACTTGAATCTGATCCAGAACTTTGGCGTAATGTTTCAGGGTCGCATCGTAGGAACTCATGTGCGTCTGTATACCAGCGAAACCATTGGAAACTTTGTCAGAAAGGCGACGGAGAAGAACATCGGTTGTCTCGTGCGATGGAGAGACGCCATCCTTGGATGCGTGGACCTTCCTGTCGCATGCAGAGCGAGAAGAGCCAGGGAAAGAATCTTGGTCGCGGGAGTTGGGAGTCGACGGTCGGTGGCAAAAGGAAGAGAGGATTCGGCCATGGTGGATTGGAGAGAAGAAAATTCAGAGAAGGAAGAAATGTAAACAGAGAATAGGAAAGATAAAAGAGAAGGGGAACGAAATAAATAGAGGACCGAATAGTTGGAACGCCTGAAAACCGATCAGTTGCCATTATAGGGAGTGGGAGTAGTTTCTAAAACTGAAAGAAGTTGGAATAAAATTGAACAGGCGAGAAGAGGAAGAGAGGCAGGTTGCGGTTTTGAAAAACTGTTTGCATTGAAAAACTAGAAACTGAATAAAAATTTGAAGAGATGCATCAACTGAACCTGTTGGCATACAAAGAAGAAATAAAATAATAATAAACTTTAAGATGGGAGATGTGAGTCCCTAGGTGTATGGGAAATTGAAGAGTAAATTGGTCAAAGTGATTTCCAATGCAAAAGAAATGGCAGGCTGAAATGAAAGGAGTGGTTGGGTCTTGGAACAAAGGACAAAAAAATAAAAAGGAGTTGTCATTCCAAAATAGGAAAACCAATGAAGAGGTGAGAGAGGAAAAAAATAATAAAATTTGTGTTGCCAGTGCTTTGTCCAAACGAATGCCAAAAGAGAGTAAGTGTTGAGACATGCTTTATCTCAAATTGGTGTTGTCAGAATGTATCTCAAGAGATAGCCCAATAAGAATAATAAAAAAGTAAGAAGAGAGACCAAAAAAACTTTGACCAAATGAATTAAAAAATGGTGAGTGCAAGGGCCAAGACAAAAAATTGTTGACCGGGAATAAAAGTTCTCAAGAAGTCTACAGGGTATGAGTTTCTTCACTCTATCCAATGAGAACCTGATTTAATTATGTATTATTGCGATAAATCACACAGTGGTTACTTATTATATTCCTTCTTCATGTGAGCCTTTACGAAATACAGGTGGGAAAAATAATGTCAGTACGGTGTCCAACGTGAAAAGCCGGGGAGATTGAAAAAGACAAAAGAGAAGTATCCATGTGGCAGTAGAGAGAACACAGATAGCAACATGAATCAAAAAGATAGAGACAAAGTGGAAGAGAACGAGTAAGCATTTTGATACGAAATTTGATTTTGAGAATAAAATATAGGAGAAGTGTTTAAAAAATCCAAATTCCAGGGATCAAAGTAGGTACAAAACGGAGAACAGAAAAAAATTTTAAAATTGGCATGCTACGAAATTTTGGTAGCCTGCCAAAAATAAATAGTAACCAAAAGATTATAGAAAAATTCACAAAAATCAAAAAATATTCTTCTAAATAAATATATTCATAAATCAAATTCTGATGCACTAATAATGCCCAAATTTCTTCTAAGCTTAATGAAAGATTCTTCCTTCAAAGGCTTAGTTAAAATATCAGCAACTTGATGTTCAGTAGAAATAAATTTTAAAACAATGTCTCCTTTCTGAACATGATCATCAAAAAAATGATGACGTACATCAATATGTTTTGTACGTGAATGATGAACTGGATTTTTAGACAAATTAATAGCACTAGTATTATCACACATTATAGGACATAAGGAACAATTAATACCATAGTCTGAAATAGTTTGTTTCATCCATAAAATTTGAGCACATGCTAAACCAGCGGCAATATATTCTGCTTCGGTTGTAGATAATGAAACAGAGTTTTGCTTTATGCTAAACCAGGAAACTAATGCATGTCCTAAAAAGTGACATGTACCACTAGTACTTTTACGATCTGATTTGCAACCAGCAAAATCTGCATCACTATATGATAATAAATCAAATGTGTTTGTTTTAGGATAAAATAAACCAAAATCAGAAGTATATTTAACATATCGAATAATTCGTTTTACGGCAGTTAAATGTGAAAACTTAGGATCTGCCTGAAAACGTGCACATAAACATACGAAAAACATAATGTCTGGTCTACTTGCAGTTAGATAAAGTAAGGAGCCAGTCTGTCACGCCCCGCTTCCCTAAAATGGAGGCGAGACGTGAGAAGGTCCGCTCAGACGTGGAGCTGTGAAGCTGCACGCCTGATAAGCGCCAATTTAGTATAAGCAGGTCCCTGTAAACGCAAACGGAACAACAATAATAATAATAGAAAAAGGATATGAAATAACCAATCTCAAAGTTTGTCCACAAAATATTCAACATCACAGAAAAGCCACCAGGCTAACAGAAAAGAGTCTAAAGGCCCAGAACAAGGCCAAACAAAACACAAACATAACATAGTATCAAACTAGGTGCCACGCATCGACAACCTAAGCAATCTAACAAAAGTAGCCAAACGAAGACACTAAGACTGATCTCCAGTGTCTACGAAGTCCTCGATCAACGCGGGTTCTGACTCAACGTCAGTGAACACCGCGTCCTCAGCAAGTATCTCAGGCTCGGGCTCTAACATGTGTCACCCAAAAGAGAAAAGGGGCACATGTCAGTGACCGGCGCCCCGTTTACGGTATGGGCGCGGTGTCGTTTTACCGCAAGTGCACGGTTAGTGTAGGGTGCGGGTATATCGAACACAGGGAGGTGGATGGCTTGAGTGGCTACTAGCCTCGCCTAGGTCGTGTGCTAGCTACGCGGATGATATGGGTGGAAGTGTAGAAATAAAAGAAAGAAATAAAAATGACACGAAATGAATCCCCGCTAACACGGGCTAGAGCATTCATGACACTTGGCATTTGACTTGATCCAGGGTGAGACATTACCCCAAAAGGTGGTACCTAGCGTCCATGGCCCGATATTCCGGTCGGTGCCAAGCACGCTAGGCCTACCCGGTTCCGGACGGTGGGCACTCCCGTGTCCATAAACACCTTCCGCAACCGGGAGCATTAAGGCCACAATGATATCTCCCAACACTTCGTCCAAGCCGCTCCCACGAGCTGGGACTCGATGTCTACACAAGGGGCGTGAGCTATGGCTAGGGAGTCAACCGCCAAGTTTATTCCCCCTTGGCCCGACGGTCAGAGGCGGTCTTTCTCCCGCCAATGACAATGAAACACCCCCGTGTAACCCTAATGGCCAAATAAGTCAAATGCGATTTCTAGCAATACATCGAAGCGGATCTTGAAAGGACAAGCACCGGACCCCAACCCCCAACACATCTAGTGTGTTGTCATACGAATTGGACCCAGATTGCTAGAAATCCCCATTGACACATTTCATCAAACACGTGCCATGCAACCAAGTCTAATGTAAATTTCCAAGCATCAATCCTACCCTAACCCGTATTAGGGTTCATCGAAACTACTCAATGGTGAATAACATAAAAATCAACAACACAAAAGACACACAAACTTTCACCATCAAGCAAAATAAACACAATACAAACAATGGAGAAAAAGAGAGGAGAATACTTATCTTGAGTGAATCGTTGATCCCATACAAGACTTATTAAACAAAATACCTAATCTAAAACTAACCTAGAACTCCCAAGAGAAGGGGGGCAAAAGCCCTAAAAACTGAGAAGAGATCCCCCTTCAGTCGGCCAACTTCGAGTATTTATAGCCCCACTTCGAAACCCTAATGGTTCGGGTCCAAACCCGCAGAAAAAGCATCACCCGATCGGTTGACAAGTCAACCGATCGGTTGATCCGTTACAAAATGATAACAGAAAACGGCGGAGCTTCACCCGGTCAGATGAACCGGTCGGTTGAGTTCTTGGGGTGACCGGTTGGATCTTGGAGCCGTCGGGTGAAGCGATCGGTTGGACGCCCGTGTCTTCAGCTCTTCAACATCAGCTACAGATGAACCGATCGGGTGAGAGTCACCCGATCGGTTGGCATTTTGCTCGAAAAAACAGAGAACAGCCCCCCGCTGAACCGGTCTGTGAACCGATCGGGTGACTTCCTTATGAGCTGCGGCAGAGACCGGGTGGTGCACGCGTGCATCACCCGATCGGTTGGAGATGACCAACCGACCGGGTGAGGGGCTGAAAGATGAATTCTTTGACGTTTGACCCCCTGGATCACGTGCGACTCCTACCGTTGCTCCGGGGACTTGAGATATCATCGTTAAACGTCCCCTACACGGTCAATCTCCTGCAAACACGGATAAACAAAGAAAAGTGAAAGAAAACGAGAAAATACGAAAAAACGAATACAAGACGACGGTAAATAACGGAAAAAACACGGAAGAAAACGTGCGCAAATATATGAAATATAAACGCACGTCAAAATCCCCCAAGCTGAACCCTTCCTCGTCCTCGAGGAAGACGAGTGAAAGTATGAGTTCGGAAGGGAAAAATAGAGAGGAAGAAAGAAAAAGAAAACTCTATATCCTAGATCACCCGTTAGGGCCAACAAAATCAAAAATGACACACCACGCAATCGAACGCCAAATCACATCACTAAACCAAGGAATACGAGTCCAGACGAGTGCCGTGGGCCCACGCGGTGAAGCGCGAGTGAGCGTGGACGTGTGCTAGCAAACGGTGTCACTATCTACATTGTGCATTAAAGCTCGATATACACAAATCCAAGATATGACCCAAATATCGATTCGATTCGAATAAAGCGGTGAATATATAGCTCAAGCATGCATGAGAATAGAGCAAGAATCGAAACATATCATGCGTCATGGACTCCACAACTAGGGTTAAGGAAATCACCACACTATAGCCTAGATAATAGCCAAAAAGTTCCTAAGCCAAGTGTTTTCGAAAACGATGGGGGTTGAGATGATGTGGAGTAGAACACTCGGTGCAAATTCTCGCCTTCCCTTTATTCTCGGCAAGTAGGAAAAAATATTCACACGGGAATTTTTTTGGGTTTTGGGTATTTGTATTTTTTTTGGATTTTTGGATATACATATTTTTATTTCTCTTTTCTTTTTTTTTTTGGTTTTTCTTTTCTCTCTTTTTTTTGGATTTTTGGATATTGGGATATTTACATGTGTACTCTCCCAAGTGGGAGAACGGTACACGACGAGGGGATTTGCACCAAGTAAAACAAAAAAAAAATCGGAATCTAAACACTTGGGCAAAGAAAATATTTCTCGCTAATCAGAGCATAGGCTAAATGGGTTATCCTAATCCTTGTTTGTGGAATCCCGAAACATGCGAATTGAAATATACGATATAAATATAGCATGCATATAGAAGCAGATAGTAGAAGCAAATACCGCATATTCAAATCGAAGCATGATAATCTAGGGGTCAACCAAGGATAGGTATATAAAACATAATCACAAGGTAGAAGCACACCAAATGCTAGTCACGACACACGACTCACAAAAAGCTAAGTGGACCCACGATGCATGAAATGCAAGAGGACTCGGCTTCCTGAGGTTAAGTGAATGTGATTATCGAAGCCGTGCTAGGTGTGTGTGAGATTTTGTGGCAATTCATCACATGGGGTCATCTCTAGGAGAGAGAGAGAGAGAGAGAGAGAGAGAGAGAGAGAGAGAGAGAGAACAAAAGATGAGAAGAAAAAGAAAAACACGATGGAAAACGACTCAAAAACGAAGAAAAACGACACAGATGACGCACGAAGTGCGACTCCCCCAAGCTGAAACTTGCATTGTCCTCAATGCAATAGTAGTGAATACAGGAGGGCAATGAAAATGGGGGGGAGTTATGCACCGACACAAAAAATGAAAAACACGAAAAACACATGAGCGAAACTAAAAAATAAAGAAACAGAAACACTCAAATAAAAGATATAAAACACGACGAAGGACTCAAAGACACAAACACACAACAACGACACACGAAAACATGCACACAAAAGTCGATTTCCCCCAAGCTGAACATGACAATGTTAGCAAAATGATATGATCAATGTGATGCAGAAATATGCTAGGGGAAAATCGGAAAAGAAAGAAATCAGAATGCAGGAGAGACAGTCTGCTCGTTCTCCTCGGAAGAGGATGAGGGGTGAAATGATAGAATGGCACGACATGAAGGGTTATTAAGATGCAAAAGCAAACCCTAGATACGCTCCCCTCACTAATGAGAGGAGACGAGATTATTCAAATCTAAACTAGAAAGCTGTAAATTTTTACACTACTGGATTAGGATACACCTGAGCATAGGTGGATCCAAGATCTGAAGTGGGGCAGGTAGCTGCTCTAACTGCTCCTTCTGTGGCTCTGCCAGAAGCACTGTGCCACGTGTGCCAATGGACCCAAGCAATGCACCTCCAAGCATCCCTCGTAGGTGTCCACCTGTGACCTGCAAAGGACGAGGTGCATTAGTCCATGGCAAGAAATTATTCCCCGAAATAAATGTATCCCAGAGATAGTCGCCGATAAATGATGGTAAAATATATGAAATGTGGCGAACACTCCCTGGAAATGGTATGCTATTCTCTGTGCTAGCGACAATCAAATCCCCGCTTTCCATGTGAAGTTGCTCTCCAGGTGGTGACACACCACAGCATACCTCAAGGGAAGTCGATCCTGTGTCCTGCGAGAGATATGGTGTGTCAAAAATATATAAGTCTAAAGGAATAGGACGTGAAAAGCGAGACTTAAATGTGGAGTGAGAGTGAGTATGAAAATCTCCCTGAATAGGGGCAATATGCTCCAGTAGATGCTCAGCCGCAGAAGAAGTGGAGAGCGACGGTAAAGGTAGATGTGACTCGGGCTCTATAGAGTGGACCATCGTATCCAAGCCCTCATGCACATCCTCCTCGACGATATGCTCATGCTCTACCATCTACCCGATGTCCTGAATGACATCCTCGTGGTTGACCACAGACCATGGAAGAAGCAGCAACAGAGATGACAGTGGAGGTGGATGTGGAGCGGACCACTCGTATGTGGTCGTGGTGTCGTCGTCCTCACGCACATCCTCCTCGCCGATATGCATAAGCTCTGTGGTCTCCTCGGTGCTCTCATAGGACTTATATGGGGTATCCAAATAAAGATGACAAGTCTCCCCTACAGATCCTAGAGAAATCTCCCCATCCTCACTATCATCATCAAAAAATGCTTCATCATCCAAGTGGTAGTGTGGGAAAATTGGGGCATCGGCATGAGATGTGTATATGGTGGCCAATGGCATGGTGGTCTCAACCATGAAAGTGGGTATATCCTCTCCTTCATCCCCTCTCCTCGGTGTAGGCTCGGTAATTGGTACCATCAGTTTTGTAACATTTGGCCTTGGTTAAATATGGCACTTTCAAGGAGAGACACGATGCTTGATTCTTCTTGTGTTGGTGGAGGGATATAAGGTTGAGGAAATGGATGGGAGGTGTTTGGGAAATGGTTATGGGAAAATGTATGGCCTTGGTGTAGGGTGAGGCTCTTAAGCGTATATGGGCAATCATAATACACGTGCCCCGCCATCCCACAAGTCTCACAAACCACACATGGATAAGGATCGTATCCTCCCATCTGAGCATCGAAATTTGATCTCCACATGGTAATATCAAAGATACCTGGACAACAAAAATAAGAAAACTAGAGAGGAGCGTCAATAGCACAAGAAAATAACAAAAAGATAATATAATGGTGGGGGAAAAATTTCTTGGTTATTGAATATTTTTTTTTAAAAAAAGGAAAAATAATTTTTTTTTGTGTTTTTATGCGTAGTCTAACGAACCCAAGCTAAGCTAATATCAAACCGAACGCCTCCTCGGCAACGGCGCCAAAAACTTGACCGACGCCCCGTTTACGGTATGGGCGCGGTGTCGTTTTACCGCAAGTGCACGATTAGTGTAGGGTGCGGGTATATCGAACACAGGGAGGTGGATGGCTTGAGTGGCTACTAGCCTCGCCTAGGTCGTGTGCTAGCTACGCGGATGATATGGGTGGAAGTGTAGAAATAAAAGAAAGAAATAAAAATGACACGAAATGAATCCCCGCTAACACGGGCTAGAGCATTCATGACACTGGCATTTGACTTGATCCAGGGTGAGACATTGCCCCAAAAGGTGGTACCTAGCGTCCATGGCCCGATATTCCGGTCGGTGCCAAGCACGCTAGGCCTACCCGGTTCCGGACGGTGGGCACTCCCGTGTCCATAAACACCTTCCGCAACCGGGAGCATTAAGGCCACAATGATATCTCCCAACACTTCGTCCAAGCCGCTCCCGCGAGCTGGGACTTGATGTCTACACAAGGGGCATGAGCTATGGCTAGGGAGTCAACCGCCAAGTTTATTCCCCCTTGGCCCGACGGTCAGAGGCGGTCTTTCTCCCGCCAATGACAATGAAATACCCCCGTGTAACCCTAATGGCCAAATAAGTCAAATGCGATTTCTAGCAATACATCGAAGCGGATCTTGACAGGACAAGCACCGGACCCCAACCCCCAACACATCTAGTGTGTTGTCGTACGAATTGGACCCAGATTGCTAGAAATCCCCATTGACACATTTCATCAAACACATGCCATGCAACCAAGTCTAATGTAAATTTCCAAGCATCAATCCTACCCTAACCCGTATTAGGGTTCATCGAAACTACTCAATGGTGAATAACATAAAAATCAACAACACAAAAGACACACAAACTTTCACCATCAAGCAAAATAAACACAATACAAACAATGGAGAAAAAGAGAGGAGAATACTTATCTTGAGTGAATCGTTGATCCCATACAAGACTTATTGAACAAAATACATAATCTAAAACTAACCTAGAACTTCCAAGAGAAGGGGGGCAAAAGCCCTAAAAACTGAGAAGAGATCCCCCTTCAGTCGGCCAACTTCGAGTATTTATAGCCCCACTTCGAAACCCTAATGGTTCGGGTCCAAACCCGCAGAAAAAGCATCACCCGATCGGTTGACAAGTAAACCGATCGGTTGATCCGTTACAAAATGATAACAGAAAACGGCGGAGCTTCACCCGGTCAGATGAACCGGTCGGTTGAGTTCTTGGGGTGACCGGTTGGATCTTGGAGCCGTCGGGTGAAGCGATCGGTTGGACGCCCGTGTCTTCAGCTCTTCAACATCAGCTACAGATGAACCGATCGGGTGAGAGTCACCCGATCGGTTGGCATTTTGCTCGAAAAAACAGAGAACATCCCCCCGCTGAACCGGTCTGTGAACCGGTCGGGTGACTTCCTTATGAGCTGCGGCAGAGACCGGGTGGTGCACGCGTGCATCACCTGATCGGTTGGAGATGACCAACCGACCGGGTGAGGGGCTGAAAGATGAATTCTTTGACGTTTGACCCCCTGGATCACGCGCGACTCCTCCCGTTGCTCCAGGGACTTGAGATATCATCGTTAAACGTCCCATATATGGTCAATCTCCTGCAAACACGGATAAACAAAGAAAAGTGAAAGAAAACGAGAAAATACAAAAAAACGAATACAAGACGACGGTAAATAACGGAAAAAACACGAAAGAAAACGTGCGCAAATATATGAAATATAAACGCATGTCAGTCAGCAAGTCGAAAGACTTGTGCAAGGAAACTGAAAGAAAGGTAAACTAACAACCTAGCAATTAAAGTATGGTGCATGGCAAGTAAAGTAAGGTGGTAACAAGTAAGGTACAAGTAACAAGTGGTAGTTGTGACATGAAATGTCAAGTAACAAGTACAAGGGATCACCCACACATGGATGCCCTATTGCCCGCAGGCTGTATTCATGCATCAAGTACAAGGGATCACTCAACAAGTGCCCTATTGCCCGCAGGCTGTGTTCAAGTATCAAGTACAAGGGATCACTCGACGAGTGACCTATTGTCCGCAGGCTGTGTTGAGCTCGTCTTCTGGAACACGAGCCAGAAAGTGTATTTAGCATAGGATTGTGCCCGTAGAACGGGTGCCTAGCCGGAACAAATAGTACAAGTATGTAGCGAAGCTACGCAATCACGATGAGTGTTCCAGCATGCAATGACATGAGCAGATATTCGCGTACCGTTAATTTAAATTAAACGTGACAGGCAAAATGCAATGACATGAACATATTCGCGTACCGTTAATTTAAATTAAACATGGCAGTCAAAATGCAATAACAGTTAAGGATGCATGGATGACATGAACAGTTAATACGCGTACCGTTAAGGGAAAGTAAACGTGACATACAAGCATGATGAGGGTGATGATCACTCCATATTTTACACCTTTTTTCTGCATATTTGCATACCGTTTTGATCGCCCATATCACGCTTTTCACGATTATTCGACAATATCGCGATGCTTTTCACTATTTCTTGTTTTTGTCGTATTTCAGGAAATATGGAGCGATTTTGATCGATTGTGAGATCAAGAGGATTTGCACCCACTCCGGAGTGTCAACCATGGCCCTTTTGAGGGTTATTCTGCAATGGAAGAGGAGTGGAAGAAGAAAGAACGCCGTAGGAGCGACGGGGGAGCGAAAAGATGAAGATTGGGCATTTTCAGCATGCCACTCGGTCGAGTGAAGGAGTCACTCGGCCGAGCATTGAGACCCCGCTCGGCCGGCCAGATCGGACACGCAACAGAGATGTATCAGTGTGCACTCGGCCGAGCATCGCACGCCGACTCGGCCGAGTGCGGAGACTCTGTCCGCCCGAGTGGCACCCAGACGACGGCAAGCCAAAATGTCCAACTTACTGTAATCCGTCAGTTTGCCCCAGAAGCCCGACTCGGCCGAGTGACGAAAGCCGTCCGCCCGAGTACCAAATGCCCCTCGGCCGAGTGACATTTGCCACTCGACCGAGTGATGCCGAGGACACACGGCGCCCAGATTTTCAGACATCCTCCTACTCTTTTCAAATCTGCTATCATTCCAGCCATCAAATTATTTTTCTCATATTTTTTATGGATAGTAGACTTCATGACGATTCCAACGCCGCCAAGAACGCGCAAATCGGAGGTCGGATGAAATCTGGGGAATTTCTGCAAGTTGATGCTGCAGTGCTGGAATTTGCATGTCAGTGTCACTCGGCCGGGTCACATGTTCCACTCGGCCGAGTGCGGCCTGGGCCCAGATTTTAAGTTGCGGTTTGGGCTGTTTTTGGGCACGAATTTGAGGGGTTTTCTAGGGTTATTTGCTAGGGTTTTGGGGGAGTATTTAAGGGGTTTGTAGCCACCATTAGAGAGGATCCCCATTAAGTTTTCTTATCCCCATTATGTTTTATTAGAGTTATTTTTAGAGGTTAGGCCATGCCCTAGGCCCCCTCTTGGATCAAAAAGCTTGTATTTGGATTGGAATTCTTCATCTAAGCTAAGTATTTCTATTCTTATTATTTGAATCTTTGATTTTCTATCTTTTTATATGCAAGCAATGGTTTTTATTGATTCTCATATCCTTATTGCTATGCTAGAGTAGATTTGTTGTTCTAGGGTTTGGGGATGAACCCCATGGATCTAATTTCGTATTTGTGATGAATGAATTTCTAAATTGCTAGAATTGCTAGGAGGTTAGGTTGTGATTGATTTACTACGGATAGCTAGGGATTTCCATCGATTTGGGATTTGCAAGAGATTGGATTCTAATCGATGGGAAGGCCTAGATATTCGATTTAGGTTTACAATTGGGTCTCTCTAGATTTGGTTTGCAAGAGATTGGACCAAAGCTAGGATTTTTAATTGTAAATCTATACACATATTCGTTTGCAAGAGATTGGACGAATACGAACTATCACAACCTAGATCGTAACTCGAGTTTGCACGAGAGTGGGCTCGAGGAGCGATTGAACGATGACGTCGATCTTCATGCTAGTGGCTTAGGTTAGGGTTTGCAAGAGATTGGGCTCTAATCTAGGTTGCTATAGACCGGCAATAGCGCGAGAGCGTGAGCTTGGTTCTATATTCAGTTACGACTAGTTCACCTCAATGCAAGTCTAGTAATATTGAGATTCACTATTTACGATGATGTATGACGATCCGTAGTGGGAATTCCCTAGCCCTAGACGTCTTTATTTGATTTTTTATCCCCATACTTTGCCCGACGATTGTGACAGGATCGCCGCAAGGCAAATTCCCACTTTTATTGTATTGTATCTGAATCGATATTTTATCCGACTTCTTTATCTCCGACACCGACATCCACCACCATTTCCATTATATCACACCATAGCCATCTCCACCAATAAAACGTTCGTAGTCAAACCAACCTAGGATAGATTGGAGCCAACACCACCTCCTCGTGTTCGATACCCGCTCGCCACTTTGCCGTGCGCTTGCGGTAAAACTACAATCGTTCTCCGGGTGTGTATCCGGGGCCCGACCAAGTTTTTGGCGCCGTTGCCGGGGAGGTGTTTCCGTTGGTGCCAATTTGTCACAATTAGGTTGATTAGACTACGAAAAAAAAAATAAATAAAAAGGAAATTTTCACCCCTGCCACCATTATTATCATTTCTATATTCTTTTGTGCCACTGATATCTTTTCTCCAGGTATTTATCTTTGTTGATCAGGTGCTATGGATTATACTACGTGGACCACAGATTTTGATCAGAATGCTCAGACGGGAGATTACTATTTTGATCAGAGTGCTCAGATGGGAGAATACTATTATGATCAGAGTGCTCAGATGGGAGAATACTATTTTGATCAGAGTGCTCAGATGGGAGAGTACTATTTTGATGAAAGTGCTCAGATGGGAGAATACTATTATGATCAGAGTGCTCAGATGGGAGAGTACTGTTTTGATGAAAGTGCTCAGATGGGAGAATACTTTTTTGAGGAGACGCACTGGCCCGAGCTTGATGAGAGACAAAGGATTTTTTTTGATGAGATGCATGCACACCAGGTTGAAGTGCAAGCCGAGCTTGAAAAGGGTAACCTTCTATTGGAACGGGTGAAGAGGCAACTTGAAATGAATATGCTCTTGCTTAAGGTTGAAGGTATTTCCAAAGATATCAGTTCCGCTTCTTCATTTTATGGGCAAGAAGCATCGCCAGACTTACTACCAGAGCCAGAATGTGCCGTCGTCGATCCCACTTCCTACGATACATCTATTGCATATGAAGAGTGGATGGACGAAGAGGCAGTGAAGGAAGCAGAAACTGAGTCATATGCGCAGCCAGAGGAGGACGCATTTCCGAGATTATTGGAGGGTCTCTTGGAGTCAGTGAGGTTCACTGGTTCAGAGAGCATTACAGCAGGTGATGCATTTGAGCTACGATTTGCAGATTTTGTTATGAACCGTGTTTCAGCTGCAGGAACAATAGAGGAGGACATCCATGTCAGTCTTGAGGGGGATAGACTATATTTTCGGATTGCTTACAGGCATTCCCCTCCACATGATACATCCCCACAAGTTGACACACCTGAGCAGCCAGCATCACCATCCCAGAGAGAGCCTACATTGATAGTTGATGAGAAGGCAAAGGAGCACACTATCGAGCCAGAGCATATTGCCGAGGGGGCCTCACATACGGAGTCAGAGCATGCTTTTGAGGAGGCCTTACACACAGATCCAGAGCGTATCACCGAGGAGGTCGTGCATCGGGACGAGGACACAGCCATTCATGAGGATCTCGAGCACTATCCTCCTCCATTAGAGCTTCCGCAGCCACCTCATCCTCCCACTGACGCAGAGGACTACCCCACAGAGCTTTTGGCCCCCCTTCAGGGAGATCTCTTTACTCCCTCGCCCTTTATCTTTGATTTCCCTCCCGTGTATGAAGTTTTTTATGATTCATCGTGCCTTTTGCAGGATTCATGTACATACGATCAAGAGGTACGATGGGACGTATATGAGGAGGAGAGCGAGGAGTTAGCACCCATGGACGCATATGAATATGATCAAGAGGTGCACTGGGATGAGTCTGACGATGATAAGGAGCATCTCGATGAGGTCCACACCTATGATCTAGATTTACCTGAGCAGCATAGAGAAGACACCGTGGAGACAACTATCACGGCACGTGAGGATATTGGATTATTTCCAGGGAAGTATCGTCCACCACTATTTATTTCATATATTTCTATTGACGATCCTCTTTGGAATACTTTTATTATGAGGGTGAAATTTTTGCAGCGAACTGATGCATCCTATTCTCTGCAGGGTACAGGTGGAGTTCTTGTGGGAATGCTGGAGGATGCATTGCTAGAGTTCGTTGGTGTCCGTGGACATGTGCGCCTGGCAGAGCCACGGAAGGAGCAGTTGGAGCAGTTGCCTGCACCGGCAAAGATACTGGATCCGCCTTTTGCATTAGGTGATATCAATCCAGTAGTGTAGAAATTTTTATGCTTTAAATAAACACGAATTCTCTCGACAGTGAGAGGACCGTATAGATTTGCTTGAATAAATATCACCTCATATGATGGCAACAAAAATCTTTTACACCCCAAACCCATTATATACATTAATTCCCCTCTCCATATTTTGATACGCCACATCCTTTTGCTCACCACCATCGAGCATTTCTTTCAAGTGAATACTCACTTTCTTATTCATTTGACTTGATCACTCCTTACAAAGCCATGACATTTTTGATTGAGTCACTTGAATAGGATTGTTTGGTATAAGCTTGGGGGAAAGCGCTCTCATGCATCATTGTATGTGCATGTAGTTTCATTAGGATTTCATGCCATTCATTTCATCATTTTTCATTCACCCCCTTATTATTATCGTTGTTCCTCATACTCTTCCACTATGATCACATTGAGGACAATGTGAAGTTTAAGCTTGGGGGAGTGCATTTCCATGCCATTTAGATGCATTAGTTGCATTTTTACTTTATTTTAGGTTCTCTTTTTTACTTTATTTTAGGTTTTCTTTTAAAATTTTCAAATTTTTGCATCATCTTTCAGATTTTTCCATCTTATTTTCCTTTTATGTGTGTTCATGCATCATAGTGTGTACTTGTTTTTCTTTTCTTTCCTCTCTTTAATTTTTATTTCTTTATTTTCTTTTCCTCCTTTTGCTAGATTTGCTCCTTATGATGATATCTCTTATTGCTTTAGCAACCATCACGATGCTTATTATTCTTTGTCATGCTACTTAGAGTATTCCATAGTCTTGCTATTCACATGTGCTTGCAAATCTATTTCTCTTGATGACCCCTCTAAGTGATCACATGATATTCATTGAAACTGAATGTATGGATTAGTGTTTAGTATGCTTTTGTTGGAAGTGCACCAAGATTCATGCATCATTAGTATATCTGAAGCATCAGTTTTATTGTCTTAATTCACCTTCTGTTGCATGCCTGATATGGTTGTAAACTTTACTGCTTGACTTCACTATTTATTGAAATGATTGAGAATATCCATGCTTACATATGAGTTTTAGTTGAAGTATTATTTTATTGAACCGTTCGTGCACATCTTAGAGTGAACCGAGTGTTACATTATTTCTTTCTCCACATATATCTTTTTATTCTCTACATGTCACTTGAGTTCACCTCCTAAAGCTACTTATATCGCATATATTTCCCGACAATCCCCACAAAAGAAAAGTTAGCTCCAAAAATTCCAAAAAGCCAAAAAGGAGCCAAAAGCCAAAAATACAAATCATATAGCTCCTACAAAAATCCAAAAAGAAAATTGAGAAACAAACAGTTCAAAAAGAAAAAAAAGGAAGAAAAATGTTTCTCTATCTTATTATTGGAGCCACAAAACACTTGGGAAAACCAAGGCAAAAATCCCATTTTCCACTATCATATTCCTTTAGATGCGATGCTTCAAGCTAAGCTTGGGGGGGGGGTGAATTCATTTGACCATATGAGTGAGTATGACATTAGAGTGGAGACGTGCATGAATGGGAATATTCGATAATGCTTAGACTTTGCAAAATATATTAGATATGGAGATTTTTCATGATTTGAAATAAATACGTGAATGCCATGACTTTTATTCTATTCTCTATTGCATGCTTGGTGTGTATCTTATATGCTTCATTTATAACTTTTGATTGAAAAGTGCATCGCCAAGATTTGTATATTAAATTCTATGAAATGCGTGATGTGGATATGAATTGATTGTATGAATTTAGAGAGTCCCTCTTATTGTTCTTAAAAGCTTGCAAGTACAATGTTTATGAAAGATATGAAATCCTTATAGCATGTGATTTGTATTTTCCAAGTCATCGTGATGTGTAGCTTATGGCTTGAGATCTGAGAGTATAATCTAGCGACCCCTTCCACTTCGTATTCTTTTATTTCATTTCCCTTATTTTTCATCTCCCGAGTTCGTCTTTTTTTACTTATCTTCCTCGAGGACGAGTAAGAGGTAAGCTTGGGGGATTTTGATCACTCCATATTTTACACCTTTTTTCTGCATATTTGCATACCGTTTTGATCGCCCATATCACGCTTTTCACGATTATTCGACAATATCGCGATGCTTTTCACTATTTCTTGTTTTTGTCGTATTTCAGGAAATATGGAGCGATTTTGATCGATTGTGAGATCAAGAGGATTTGCGCCCACTCCGGAGTGTCAACCATGGCCCTTTTGAGGGTTATTCTGCAATGGAAGAGGAGTGGAAGAAGAAAGAACGCCGTAGGAGCGACGGGGGAGCGAAAAGATGAAGATTGGGCATTTTCAGCATGCCACTCGGTCGAGTGAAGGAGTCACTCGGCCGAGCATTGAGACCCCGCTCGGCTGGCCAGATCGGACACGCAACAGAGATGTATCAGTGTGCACTCGGCCGAGCATCGCACGCCGACTCGGCCGAGTGCGGAGACTCTGTCCGCCCGAGTGGCACCCAGACGACGGCAAGCCAAAATGTCCAACTTACTGTAATCCGTCAGTTTGCCCCAGAAGCCCGACTCGGCCGAGTGACGAAAGCCGTCCGCCCGAGTACCAAATGCCCCTCGGCCGAGTGACATTTGCCACTCGACCGAGTGATGCCGAGGACACACGGCGCCCAGATTTTCAGACATCCTCCTACTCTTTTCAAATCTGCTATCATTCCAGCCATCAAATTATTTTTCTCATATTTTTTATGGATAGTAGACTTCATGACGATTCCAACGCCGCCAAGAACGCGCAAATCAGAGGTCGGATGAAATCTGGGGAATTTCTGCAAGTTGATGCTGCAGTGCTGGAATTTGCATGTCAGTGTCACTCGGCCGGGTCACATGTTCCACTCGGCCGAGTGCGGCCTGGGCCCAGATTTTAAGTTGCGGTTTGGGCTGTTTTTGGGCACGAATTTGAGGGGTTTTCTAGGGTTATTTGCTAGGGTTTTGGGGGAGTATTTAAGGGGTTTGTAGCCACCATTAGAGAGGATCCCCATTAAGTTTTCTTATCCCCATTATGTTTTATTAGAGTTATTTTTAGAGGTTAGGCCATGCCCTAGGCCCCCTCTTGGATCAAAAAGCTTGTATTTGGATTGGAATTCTTCATCTAAGCTAAGTATTTCTATTCTTATTATTTGAATCTTTGATTTTCTATCTTTTTATATGCAAGCAATGGTTTTTATTGATTCTCATATCCTTATTGCTATGCTAGAGTAGATTTGTTGTTCTAGGGTTTGGGGATGAACCCTATGGATCTAATTTCGTATTTGTGATGAATGAATTTCTAAATTGCTAGAATTGCTAGGAGGTTAGGTTGTGATTGATTTACTACGGATAGCTAGGGATTTCCATCGATTTGGGATTTGCAAGAGATTGGATTCTAATCGATGGGAAGGCCTAGATATTCGATTTAGGTTTACAATTGGGTCTCTCTAGATTTGGTTTGCAAGAGATTGGACCAAAGCTAGGATTTTTAATTGTAAATCTATACACATATTCGTTTGCAAGAGATTGGACGAATACGAACTATCACAACCTAGATCGTAACTCGAGTTTGCACGAGAGTGGGCTCGAGGAGCGATTGAACGATGACGTCGATCTTCATGCTAGTGGCTTAGGTTAGGGTTTGCAAGAGATTGGGCTCTAATCTAGGTTGCTATAGACCGGCAATAGCGCGAGAGCGTGAGCTTGGTTCTATATTCAGTTACGACTAGTTCACCTCAATGCAAGTCTAGTAATATTGAGATTCACTATTTACGATGATGTATGACGATCCGTAGTGGGAATTCCCTAGCCCTAGACGTCTTTATTTGATTTTTTATCCCCATACTTTGCCCGACGATTGTGACAGGATCGCCGCAAGGCAAATTCCCACTTTTATTGTATTGTATCTGAATCGATATTTTATCCAACTTCTTTATCTCCGACACCGACATCCACCACCATTTCCATTATATCACACCATAGCCATCTCCACCAATAAAACGTTCGTAGTCAAACCAACCTAGGATAGATTGGAGCCAACACCACCTCCTCGTGTTCGATACCCGCTCGCCACTTTGCCGTGCGCTTGCGGTAAAACTACAATCGTTCTCCGGGTGTGTATCCGGGGCCCGACCAGGTGACGGACCAAGCTTCGTTGTCAAGCTAGGTCAATAGCGTCTAGACGGCTATCCTTTCACCGTCTAGTCTCTTTTATGCTAAAGCAAGGAAATGGCCTAAGACATGGCCCAAATCAAGAGATGCAAGTTTCACTTGCCTGATACCGGGGTTGACGAGCAATGAAGATCGTCACACAAGCTAACTACGGAATAGATCACTGTTATAGCAAAACAATTATTAGAACAACGATCCTAAATCGATTTCTTAATAGAATCCTAATTGTCTAATAATCCATTTTATTAGGGTTTCACAAATGTCAATGTGGGTTATGCTAAAACTAAAGAATCGAGTATTACCGTGAAGACGCGGAGGAATGATACCGGCAACCACGGCAACGGAAGAACGATCCGGCTCAGATCTGGAAATGAGGGAAAAATCTGGAGAAATAGGTTTGGATGTGGATTTTGGGGGTTTGATGAAAGTTTGAGGAAGATTAGAGGTGGAAAGTGTTAAGTGAGGGTTTGGATGTTGAAAGATGACCTTGGGATGAGGGATTTAGGGTTTGAGGAAGAAGGGGGCTCAATAGGGGAGAAACTAGGGTTTTAGGTCATGAGGAAGAAGAAGAAAACGTTTGGAGGTGTATTTATAGAGTTTGGTGGCGGCTAGGGCAAAACTAGGGTTTCCTGTACTGATTAGTCAGTCAAAGAGCAACCACTGACCGACTAGTTTGGGAACTAGTCGGTCGGTTGACCAACGCAGACCGACTAAGTGTAAATAGCAACCCATGTACAAAATATGAACTAAGAGTTAGTCGGTCAAAGAACAACTACTGACCGACTAGTTTGAGATCTAGTCGGTCGATAAATGTTCTCAGACCGACTAAGAATGAACAGTATCTGGTATCAAAATAATTAATAGTTAGTCGGTTAAAGAAGCATTACCGACCGACTAGTTTGCAACCTAGTCGGTCAACCAACGTTCTTAGACCGACTAACGATAAACAGTAACTCCTGAACATTTATCAAAGCCCACTAGTCAGTTCAAGAAGGGTTTTCGACCGACTGGATCGTCATGTAGTCGGTCGGTGCCCTTTCTTACACCGGCTAATGTGCACGATAAGTTCCGAAATGGAGCGCGAAGCTCCGAGATGGTTTCCTAAGTCCCCTAGGCTCGTTCTAACTCTAAGATATCGACGTTATGAAGCCCGTCACGAATGACTTACTTCAAACACGGCGACCGACGGAAGAATTTAGAGAATCACGACGAAACGAACGAAAATGAAAGCTAAGGAGACAGAAATGGAAATCACAAGGAAGGGCGAAAACAACCAATAATATAATATATACATATATAATGCATACATGAAAAACCAGTCGTTACACAATCATACCTCTGTATAGACGTTGATCAACACTCTTACCATTTAAATCTTTGTCGAGGGAAGTAGATGTACTCATCGGAGTACGTTTTTCTACAGAACTTTCTAAACCAAAGCGTTTGATGAGTTCTTTAGAGTACTTGTTTTGGTGGATGAATATTCCTTCCTTCATTTGTTTGATTTGAAGACCGAGGAAATAATTTAGTTTACCCATGTGACTCATCTCAAATTCTTTCTGCATAATTTTAGAAAAATCTTGACAAAGAGATTCGTTAGTAGAACCAAAAATAATATCATCAACGTATATTTGAATAATGATAATGTCAGAATTTATATTTTTAATAAATAGGGTGGAATCTATTTTACCAATTGAATATCCTGAATTTAAAAGATAGCTTTTAAGTCTTTCATACCAAGCACGAGGTGCTTGTTTGAGACCATATAAAGCCTTTTTCAATTTAAAAACATGATTTTCTAAATTTTCATGAACAAAACCAGGAGGTTGTTCTACATAAACTTCTTCTTTAAGAAAACCATTTAGAAAAGCACTTTTGACATCCATTTGAAATAATTTAAAATCTTTAAAACAGGAAAATGATAATAACATTCTAATAGACTCAAGACGTGCAACTGGTGCATAGGTTTCATCATAATCAATACCTTTTTCTTGATTATAACCTTGTGCAACCAATCGTGCCTTGTTTCTAATTACCTGACCAGATTCATCCAATTTATTTTTGAATACCCACTTGGTACCAATAATTGAATGATCTGATGGTCTGGGAACTAATGCCCAAACATCATTCCGTTGAAATTGGTTGAGTTCTTCATGCATAGCCATAATCCATGAACTGTCTTCACATGCATCTTTGATGTTCTTTGGTTCAATGGTTGAGAGAAATGCACAATGTGCCATTTCCTCTATTTGGCGACGAGTTCTTACTCCATCTGTAATATATCCAATGATTAACTCTGATGGATGATTTGGAACTTGTGCATATGCCTTAGGAAGATCTGCATTATCTGAAATAGACTCAACAGAATGTTTAGTAGCATCAATTTCATCAAGTTTAATATTATCTAAGGAATTAGAAAGAGGTAAAATATTCTCTTCATCATCAATAATGGGATAATTAGATGAGGGATTCTCATCAAATGTGACATGAAGTGATTCTTCAATTGTTGAAGTTCTTTTGTTGTATACTCTGTAGGCTTTACTACGTGTTGAGTATCCAACAAAAATACCTTCATCAGATTTAGAATCAAATTTGTCGAGTGCATCTTTAGTATTTAGAATGAAACATTTGCATCCAAATACTTTAAAATATGATACACGAGGAATACGATTAAAAAATAATTCAAAACAGGTTTTATTAAGTAATGCCTTATAAGAACTTTATTCATAATGTAACAAGCAGTTGCAACAGCTTCTGCCCAACAATACTTAGGAAGATTACTATCACAAAGCATTGTTCTTGCACATTCTTGTAAAGTTCTATTTTTCCTTTCTACTACTCCATTTTGAGGAGGAGCGCAGGGAAAAGAAAAATTGTAAGTAATGCCATTTTCATTACAAAACTTGGTAAAAGATTCATTTTCAAATTCTCCCCCATGATCACTACGAATAGTGATAATGTTAGAGGATTTGATTTTTTGTATCTTTTTACAAAATACTGAAAATTCTTCAAAAGCATCATTTTTGTTTTGAAAAAATATAACCCAAGTATATCTAGAATAATCATCAACAATGACAAATGCATATCTACTTCTATTCAAAGAAGCTACTCTTGAAGGACCAAACAAATCTATGTGTAGAAGTTCTAATGGTCTCTTTGTTGAAATAACGTCCTTTGATTTAAAAGAAGATTTGTGCATTTTTCCTTGTTGACAAGCATCACAGAAATGTTTATGTTTGAAGGAAATATTTGGCATTCCATTAACTAACTTGTGTTTTGAAATACGTGCTAGATTTTTGAAATTTGTGTGTCCAAAACGTTTATGCCATAAAAGTGTATCATCTAATGTAATCATTAAACAATGATTATTAGTGGAAATAGACATGCATAAGATATAAATATTATTCTTACGCTTACCACGAAATAAAATAGATGACATATCAGAATCATAAATGATGCAATCATTTTTTTCAAAAACTATTTTGTAATTTTTATCGCATAACTGAATGGAAAGTAAGTTGTGTTTTAAACCAGCAACCAGGAGAACATTTTCGATGATAGGCTAATTTGTATTACCAACTGTTCCAGTGCCTATGATTTTGCCTTTGTTGTTGTCACCAAAGGTAACTGTGCCTCCTTGTTTGTACTTGACGGTTGAAAGTAGTTTGACATTTCCTGTCATATGTTTTGAACATCCACTATCCAAAATCCATCTTTCCTTTTTAGGTACCTGAAAGATAAAACATTAAGAATTGGTACCCCTTTTTGAGGGTCCTTGGGATTAGATTTTTGGAAGCCAAACCCAAGTGGAGTTTGGCTTTCTAAGATAATCACTAGAATAAACAATAGAATGCATATAGTGAGAAATATAACTATTTCTAACTTTTAAACATGAATCCTTAGGAACCCATATACTAATTGTAATAGGTTTCCTAGGAAATGTTTTTGAAATGTTAGTAACATTTCTTTATGAAGAAGAAGTAGAAATGTTTACTTTCTTCGTGTAAATAAATGCATGATTCTTCTTTTGTGGTTTAACAAAAGTTGTTTTACCACAAGAGGAAGAAATGTTATAAGTCTTGGGTACATCCTTTTTAGAATATCCCAATCCTTGTCTATGATTTGCTGGATATTGAATTTTAAGCAAATCATCGAGATTGGTTTTTCCTTTGTTAAACTTATTAATACTGGAAGACATTTCATCGTATTTCATCTTTAGTGATGAAATATTTTTATCCAATTCTGATATTTGAGTGTGCAATTCAAGATTCTTAGTTTTGAGAATATCATTCTCTTTACTAAGATCTAAATTTTGAGAAGATGGTGTAGTGTTTTTCGTAGAAAGTTCTTGATATTTAATAAGAAGGTCATCATTATTCTTTTTCAAACTTTTATGTTGACCATTTAATGTTTTGAAACGAGAGTATAGATCTTTTAATGCATCGAGTAATTCTTCATTATTAAAAGAACTTACCTCATTTTCATCATCATGTGCCATAAAGCACATGTTAGCACTTTCATCATCTTCATCATCTGAAGATTCATCCCAAGTTGCTGCAAATGCTTTCTTCATTTTGTCAAATCTCCTTTCTCTTCTTGATTGATCATTGTTGTTGGAGGTCTTGAACATTGCTTTGAGAAGTGGACAATCTTTCTTCATATGTCCTGGCTTATTACAATTAAAGCAAAGAGAAGAATCAGTATTCTTAGATTTGATATTATTATACTTACCTTTTTGGAAGAATTTTCTGAAGTTCTTGGCAAAGAATGCCATATCATCATCTGAATCTTCATTATCTGATGTTGCGTTGAAGGCAAGTACTTTCTTCTTCTGATTTGATTCTTCTTTCTCATCTAGTAATGTAACTTCATGGGCCATTAGGTTGCCAATTAGATTTTCCACAGATAATGTGGAAAGATCATTAGCTTCCTCAATAGCAGTGATCTTTGGACGCCATTCTGGAGATAAAGCTTTAAGAATCTTGCGAACCTGTTTAAGATAAGTGTAAGTCTTTCCAAGAGCATTTAAAGAATTTATAATATTAGTAAACCTTGTGTTCATTTCTCCAATTGTCTCTTGGTCCTTCATCTTGAACAACTCGAATTTGTGAACCAAAACGGAAATCTTAGTTTCCTTCACTTTATTGGTTCCTTCATGAGTTACCTCAAGTATATGCCAAATCTCCTTAGCACTTTTGGCCTGAGATACTTGATTAAACTCATGTTTATCCATAGCACAAAATAAAGCATTCATGGCCTTTGAGTTGTTAGTTTTTGCAGCTTTGTCGTTGGCGGTCCAATTAGCAACTTGAGTTGTTGGCTTTTCGTATCCTGACTCTACGATGTCCCAAATCTCATAATTCATACTTTGGAGATGAATCTCCATTCGTATTTTCCAATATGAGTAATTTGAACCATCAAATAGAGGAGGACGAGTTTGAGAGTGCCCTTCAGGATGCTGATTGTAGTTGTGTGGAACTGCGTTCATGTTTGAGGAACTTTCTGCCATCTTAACCTTGCTCTGATACCAAATGTAATTTTAGCCTGAAAGGATCAATACACTAGAGTGGGGGTGAATAGTGTATATTAAAAAATATCGCAAATAAAATGTTAGTAATATTTGCAAAGATGGCACAGAAATAAAAAGACAATTACTGAAATTAAATCAATCGCAAACACAGAGATTTATCCTGGTTCGGATCCTTGTGATCCTACTCCAGTCCTCTACCCCGTAGAGATTTTCAATCCACTATAATCACTTACCCTGCAAGCACAAACTTACAAAAATGGCGACACTCCCCGTGTCCCAAACTTTGTACAATCTCTAAACAGAGATTCCAACCTGTTAAATAATGAAATAGAAAAACACATATAGCCTTGTTATAAATTTCAGAGAATGAATTCAAGGATGGTGTTTAGAAGATGAACTTCAAGATGTAAAAGATATGTAATGAAGAGCAACACTTGAAGTTCTCTGGTTCATAAAAGAAGAGAGAGATCTATTGATTTCTTCTTGCAATTATGAACACAAACAACTTTCCAAAAAGTGATGTTGAAAATCCAAGTTCTTCTGTTCTTAAACGAAGAAAGAAATCTAATGATTTCTTCTTACAAATAAGAAAAGAACAACTAATGGCTGAATTACTTAAGAAAATCAATGGCTTGCTTTCAACAAAATCAGAATAAAGAAGAGAAAAGTGTGTGGAAAATGAGAGGGGGTACCCCTCCTTTTATAGGTTTTAGAAACGGTTGTGAACGGCTCTAAAAGAGACGTTGCACAACGTTCAGAAACTGAAAGGAACGTTGGAGAACGGTCAGAAACTGTTCTGGAAAATTTCAGTCCCAAAAGCATTTTGGCATGCTAGGAAAATTCGTAGCGGCCAATTTTGAAACGGTAACAAACGGTCACAAAATTTTGGTGACGTGGAATAGACAACGGATAGATCCTTGTCTGAAAGTATTAAGTCAAAATATAACTGTTTTGGTAGGCTAGGAAAAATCCTAGTAGGCTAATTCTGAAAAATACGAATTTTGACTTAGGATCAAATGAGTTAGGAGATGATGTAGATTTGAGCTTTAGGGATATATGATATGATATAACCAAGGCCCTGAAGCTATCTAAAAAGTAAAAATTACATCATTCTGTAGATACGTGTTTCACACGTAATTTTGAGTAGCAACACTGTTTTTGCAGAGTTTCCTTGTACTTTGATCATATGCGTGATGTAAATGAATTTGCGTTGTAGCTGTACATCTGCATAGATAGAGTTAGTAACATGAAATATAATGATTTGTCACATCAAAACCTTATGGAAGAGAGGATGGAAAATACCAAGTTCCAACATGGGTTGCTCCACATTTTCGAATACCCTTCCACTTCTTAGTTTGGTAATAGCCTACTATGGCTTAAAGGAACCTCCAGCAGACGATGATGTATTTGAACTTGGGATCGGTATTGGTTGGGATGGAAGATTCCCTTTCTCAAGTGTTGTCGTCAACCTTGCTGTATTCTCATTCATGTGTTGGTTTTGCGTCTGTTGGAATTGTTGTAACTGCTGAGACTGCTGACTCTGCACTTGTTGGATTTGAATGAGTTGCTGAAGAGTTTCATTCAAGGATTGCATCTACAATTCGTTTGCCGCATCCTTCATCTTTTGATATCCACCTCCTTGGTATAAGTTGTTGAATGGTGGATGCTTGTAAAGTAGATGAGATTGTTGGTGTGCTTATGATTCGGGTTTAATATTGTATATTTAACACCCCGGTTAGCCCTATTTTGTGCTTATATGATGCTTAATTGGTCTCTAATACGTTTATATTTGGTATATCGTCATTTATTAGAGATATCACTTGATTTAAGCACAAAACAGTAATAAACTGAGTATTTCTACACTTTTTATATTTTTCATGACTAGGTCTCGATCTCACGATTCCAACGACTATTTATTTGTATTTTTCTGAGATCTGTGCTAATTATTATGATTTTTTGAATGCAGAATACCAATTAAATAGTGAAATACGCAAGGAAATATGAAAATACATCGCACGTACGCATACGCTCCGCCAGCCATGGGACACGTGGTGCAATCCTAGGATCTCCCGCTAAATCCAACGGTTCGAGATTATAAGGCGATGTGGCATATTCGTGGGCGATGGATCGTGATCCTACGGCTAGCGTCGCTCCCGCATTCGAATTTGTATGGGGGTGACGCTGCATAATCTTGGTCGCTGATCGAAGATCTAACGGTGGAGTGCATCCTCACCCGAAGCGAAACGAGGCAGGCGCATCAGCAGTTCGTTGGTCGACGTGGCGAGCTGAGAACCGAGCGATCCCAGATCCTACAGTCATCATTTACTCCGAGCTGAGTTCGAAGATTGGATGTGGGCGAGATCCAATAACAATGCCACGCGTGGATCTCTCATCAAATCCTGCTGCGATCAACGGCTGACAATTGCACCGACAATTTACAAACGGGTTTGGTTCGAATTGAAGCGGTTTTAGACCCGTTAACACAACTTAAACCTGCAGCGCTTGTATTTAAGGTATTCTTAGGGTGTTTCTCCGTATTCTTGGTGTATTTGGACGATTTTGGAGGCATTTTTGGAGGCATTTTTTGCAGTAATTTTCTGAGTTTACATGGAGCAATCTGAGGGATTTTCATAGAGCTTTTAGAGGAAGAAGAGGATGTTTCTTATGCAAAAAGAGGGTGTTTTGGTGATATCTCTTGAACTTAATTATTTATTTGCAATTCTATCTACTTCTACTGATTAGAACCATGTTTAATATGATGAAACCCTTTGTTATTTTCAGTATGTGTGGCTAAATTCTAATTGTGCATGATATGGTGTAGTTAGGGGACATGATGTGTATTTATTTGGTTGAATCTTCATGCTAAAATTGTTGACGCTGATAAAGTTATAATCTTTACTTAAAATCTCATCTTCATATTTTATAAGAACATGATTGAGTTGATGATCGCCTCACAAGGTTGAGTCTTGATCTCCCCAAAAGGGAGTTTTATCTCTTATATTTAAAAGATCATTACTTTAGCAAGAAATTTATTCGATTTTGTGCTTTAATCCCCACAAGGGTATTTTTCGATGAATTTCTCTCAAAAAGAGATATCATTGAGTTATCTTTAATCAACCAAATTAATATAAATCATGGACCCTAATGAACCCATATCATGTGCATACTTCTCATAGATATTTACATAAACGAAACTTTCTTTTTTTTCGTATTGTTCATAAATTGAAAAACTACAATCAAATCCCATTCAAATCATCATCATCAAAAGTGGTTGGTCTCTTTACGTTCAATCCCTATTTGATTTGAACTTTGTGGTTGCAGCAGGTTTTCTCCCAAGGATTCGACATCTGGACTCCCAGATCTATATTACTTGCACGGACTCTTACGCTTGAGAGTAGCACATTTTTGGGCTAAGCAAGTTTTTGGCGCCGTTGCCAGGGAGAACGGTTTGTTACCACAGTTTATTTCATTCAGAGGACCTTCGGTGAGACCTTTCCACTTTACTGTTCATAAATTTTTGTTTATTGTTTAAAAAAATATTTATGCTAGGAACCTAGTTTATGTGGCATAGGACTCCTAGGACACAAAGGCTGACTAGACGCTTTGAAATGGCTGCTAATAATAATAACATTGATGAAAACATTAGTAACAACAATGAAAATAATGTGCAACCTGGAATTCCTAGAACTTTAAAAGATTTTCTCAGACCCACTAGGACTAGCACAGCTTCATGCTTCATCTTACCCACCGATGCAAATTCTTTTAATTTCAAACCAGGGGTAATCCAACTCTTACCCACCTTTCATAGGATGGACAAGGAAAACATGTATCTTCATATAAAAGTATTTGAGGAAGTGTGCTTGACATGTTTTGATGGAAGGACTAGTGAGGACACGATATATCTGAAATTATTTCCATTCTCATTAAAAGATAAAGCTAAAATTGGTTAAATGCCTTACCATCACGTTCTATTACTACATGGTTTGAATTGCAGGCTGAGTTCTTCAAGAAATTTTTTCCTATTCACAGGACACAGGGATTGAAAAGACAGATCATGAACTTTGCCCAGAAAAGCGAAGAAACATTCTATCAGGCTTTTGAAAGGTTCAATGAGCTATTGCTAGCATGTCCACACAATGGCTTCGACAAAAGCAGAATTATTGGCTTCTACTAAGATGGACTGCAACCTCAGATGAAACAATTTGTAGAAATGGTGTGCAATGGGGGATTTTTCGATAAAGAGCCAGATGAAGCTTGGACGTACTTGGAGGAAATAGCAGAGAATGCACAAACTTGGGATACTACTTCAGAGTACGACAGGGGAGGCCCCTCTATACCTTCCCAGCCAACACGTGGGGGAGTATACAATTTAAAGCCAGAAGATGCGTTAGAGGCAAAAATGGAAGCAATGATTACAAACATGCTTCAAGCTCTCAATTTGAAAGATGCCAAAGTAGTTGAGATAGAGCAGAATTGTGCACTTTGCGATGTTGGTGGCCATGACACCAGTACCTGACCCACACTTCCAGCTTTGAAGAGCATGCTAAGCAATCCAACAGGGGTGAACCAAGTATCCACAAACTACCAGGGCTTCAATTTCAACAACAAGGGGTGGCGCAACAATCCTAACTTAAATTGGGTTCCCAATCAGCAACCTCAGCAACAAGCTCCTCCTCAATTTAGACAATCACAATATAACAACTACTACTACCAAGGGAGAACCAAAGGAGGGACCAAGAGCCAATGCAACAACAACAGATGCAACCATTTGGAGATGTGCTTCAGCAGCTTATTCAATTGCAGCAAGCCCAAATGCAACAACAACAGGCTCAGTTTCAGCCTCAACAGACTCAAAACCAACAGATAAGCGAAAGCTTAGCTAGGCTTACGGCAACATCGGAGAAAGGTAAGCTACCATAACAATCAATTCCAAATCCTAATATGGGCTCAACTTCTTCTGCAGGTAATAATATGAAGCCCTGCCAAGCCGTGTCCACTCTAAGGAATGGAAAAGAAATTCAAAAACCTGACCCACCAAGTAGAGAAGCTGAACAAGAGGAGGAAATTCAAATGCAAGAAGAGTGCAGGAGGAGAACACGGATGTGGGTCTGAACAATAATGTCATTAAAGAGAAAGAGCCCGCAACATATGTACCTCCAACACCATTCCCTCATCGGCTACTTCAGAAAAATAAAGATAAGTATCAATCCGAAATTCGTCAAATTTTTCAGAAGTGCCAAATAAATATTCCACTGCTTGATGCCATAAATCAAATACCTGCATATGCTAAATTTTTGAAAGACCTGTGCACTATTAAACGAAAATTGAATGTGAAGAAAAAATCATTTTAACTGAACCGGTTAGTTCTATTGTGCAATAAAATACGCCACCTAAATTTAGAGATCCTGGATCACCCACCATTACTTGTACTATTGGGACTATAAAGATTGGAAATGCTTTATTGGATTTAGGGTCTAGTGTTAATATCTTGCCATATCCCATCTTTGTGCAGCTTGGGTTAGGAGAGCTAAAACCAATATCTGTCATATTGCAATTAGCTGATAGATCTATTAAAGTTCCAAAGGGATGTATTGAGGATGTCCTCGTTCAAGTAGACAAATTTTACTACCATGCAGACTTTATAGTTCTAAACATTCCAGGACCCCAAACTGCCAATTCCACTCCCATCATCCTAGGTAGACCGTTCTTGGCAACATGCAATGCTTTAATAAATTGTATGGATGGTCAACTTAAAGTCACTTTTGGTAACATTATTTTAGATTTGAATATATTTAATACTTGCAAGTTACCAAATGTGGATGATGAGGTTGAAAAGGTAAACATGATTGACTCATTGGTGAATGATTATATTTGCTCTGAATTTCATGGTGATGCTACTATTATTGAAACAATTGTGGAGGATACTGATGACATCTTTCTTGTGCAGGAAAATGTGAAGGAACTCAACGCGATATGGGAGCCTAAGTTCGAGGCTTTGCCACCAAATGCACCAACTCAAATGTCATCTGAAGTGGAAGACCCAAAGCTTGAATTAAAGCCACTACCTTAATATCTCAAGTATGCCTTTCTTGGAAATGAAAACAGCTTCCCTGTGGTAATATCTTCTAAACTCTCTTTAGAACAGGAAAGCTCTTTACTTGAAGTGTTGAAAAGGTATAAAGGGGCCATTGGTTGGTCCATTGATGATATAAAAGGTATTAGTCCCATTGTATGCATGCATCACATTTACTAGGAAGATGACACCAAACCCACTAGAGAAATGCAACGTAGGTTAAACCCCACATTAAAAGAAGTGGTGAAAGGTGAGGTTCTAAAATTATTGGATGCAGGTATCATATACCCAATTTCTGACAGTAAATGGGTCAGTCCAACACAGGTTGTACCTAAAAAGTCTGGCCTCACTGTGGTTAGAAATGAGAATAACGAACTTATCCCTGTTAGAACCACCACAGGATGGAGGATATGTATAGATTATAAGAAGCTGAACTCCAGAACGAGGAAAGACCACTTCCCTTTACCATTTCTTGACCAGATTTTAGAGAGATGGCTGGACATGAGTACTATTGCTTCCTAGATGGTTATTCAGGATATTATCAGATTGAGATTGTACCAGAGGATCAGGAAAAGACGACTTTTACCTGTCCCTTTGGTACTTTTTCCTTTAAGAGGATGCTGTTTGGTCTATGTAATGCTTCCGCTACTTTTCAACGATGCATGCTTAGTATTTTTAATGGTATGGTTGAGAAAATTGTGGAGGTGTTTATGGATGATTTCTCTGTATATGGTAGCTCTTTTCATGATTGTTTAGCTAACTTGGCCCATGTTCTTAACAGGTGTATTGAGAAGAATCTCCTATTAAATTGGAAGAAATATCATTTTATGACCACAGAAAGACTTGTCCTTGGTCATTTAGTCTCTAAAGATGGTATTCATGTAGACAGAGCCAAGGTAGCAATAATTGAGAAGCTACCAAGTCCCAAGTGTGTGAGAGATATCAGATCATTCCTGGGTTATGCAGGATTCTATAGGCGATTTATCAAGGATTTCAGCGCTATATCTCGCCCTCTTTGCAACTTGCTAACTCAGAATGTGGATTTTATTTGGACACCCGAGTGTCAACACTCTTTTGAAACTTTAAAGAAGTTGCTAATTTCTGCTCCCATTTTGCAGGCCCCAGACTGGTCCCAACCATTTGAAATCATGTGTGACGCCAGCAACTACGCAGTTGGCGCGGTCCTAGTCCAAAAGAAGGACAAATCTCCAGTGATTATTTACTATGCCAGCAAAACATTGAATGATGCTCAAAGGAACTATACAACCACAGAGAAGGAGTTGATGGCTGTAGAATTCGCTTTGGAAAAATTCAGGAGCTATATTTTGGGATCACCTATCTTGATTTATACAGATCACTCTGCTTTGAAATATTTATTGTCAAAAAAAGATGCTAAACCTCGATTGATAAGATGGATTTTATTGTTACAGGAGTTTAATGTCCTAATCAAGGACAAGAAAGGCATGGAGAATCTAGTAGCCGATCACTTATCACGATTGACAGTAGGCCTTGATTCAGCAGATGTACCTTTGAAGGAATCTTTTCCTAATGAGAATCTTTTTATTGTTTCCACCTCCCCATGGTATGCTAATATAGTGAATTATGTAGTGACTGGTAAGACTCCTGAAACTTGGTCACTTCAAGACTTTAAAAGGTTCAAGTACGAGGTAAAATATTTTTTCTTTGATGATCCATACCTCTATAAATACTGTAGTGACCAAATTGTTAGGAGGTGCATCCCTGACCATGAGATAGCTAGTGTGATACAATTTTGTCATGATGGAGTGTGTGGAGGACATTTTCTGCGAATAAAACTGTGGCAAAAATCTTGCAATGTGGCTTTTATTGGCCAACTATGTTTAAGGATATATTTCATTATTCTAAGACATGTGTTTCATGTCAACAGTTAGGGGGTATTACTAGACGTAACATGATGCCATTAAACCCCATTCTAGAAATAGAAATATTTGATTGTTGGGGCATAGATTTCATGGTACCTTTCCCACCTTCATTTGGATATGTTTACATTTTGGTTTCAATCGATTATGTTTCTAAATGGATGGAAGCTATTTCTTGCAGGTCGAACAACACTTCAGTTGTGCTCAAGTTTCTCAAAGAGAACATTTTCACTAGATTTGGAGTGCCTAAAGCCTTGATCAGTGATGGAGGGTCCCATTTTTGCAACCGCATGTTCGCTAATATAATGAAAAGGTTTGGGGTCACGCAAAAAGTCTCTACTCCATATCACCCCCAAACCAATGGTCAAGCAGAGCTGCGAATAGAGAGATCAAAGGCATTTTACAGAAGACGGTGAATCCTTCAAGGAAAGATTGGAGCTTGCGCTTACCTGAAGCTCTGTGGGCCTACAGGATGGCCTACAAGACGATTTTAGGGATGTCACCTTACAGTCTTGTCTTTGAAAAGTCTTGTCACTTACCTGTAGAATTTGAGCATAGATCCTATTGGGCTATTAAGAAATTAAACTTTGATACTGATTCATCTTTTGCTTCTTGCAGGTTACAGTTGTTGGAGCTAGAGGAGCTGAGGAGAAATGCTTATGACAACGCCAAGATATCAAAAGAAAGGATGAAATCCTTCCTTGACATGATGATCCTAAGGAGGGAGTTCACCCCAGGCCAAAAAGTTCTTTTGTACAATTCCAGGCTACACATATTCCTTGGGAAGCTTCGCTCTAGGTGGTTTGGACCTTTCACAGTCAAAGAAGTTTTCCCACATGGAACAGTGCTATTGCTTAATGAAAAAGACGGGAGTGAGTTCAAGGTAAATGGCCAAAGATTGAAGCATTTTCATGAGCCTTGGACCAAGGATGCGAGCATCATCGATCTCATGGACCTACCCTCGGATGGCAACTAATCAGGTGTGTTCTTTCCATGCTTCCCTCTCCCTAACATTGAGGACAATGCTTATTTTAAGTTAGGGTGAGGGTATAAACTTTTAGGATTTTTTTCTTTTTTTATTTTAGGATATTTTTTTAGTTAGTTCCTTTTTTCCATTGAAAAAAAATTGAGTCAAGTTCTATCACTAATATTTATTTCACCTAGAGATGAACTTCATGTGATGAAAATTCTCGAAATCTATTCACCACTGTACACATGTGATTCATTTTCTTCCACCACTATTGTTAAATATTTCAATCTCACTTGACATGCATGCTAGTACTCGTGGTAAATTTATGTTGATACATCTCAATGGTGGGATTGATTGATAGTTTAATGAATCATGAAGTTATGAATTAGCAAATCGTATGCTTTCAATGGAACACACCAAGGTTCATGCATCAATAGTTCACAAAATAACTGGAGCATTGCTTTCTATCTCTTATTCATTGCCATTTGCGTGTTGTGTGTGATTCTGGATAGATAGAGTACACTGTCTTTTGAAATGATTAGGATAACCCATTCTTGTGAAAGAATCAAGAAGATGAAGCTATCTTGCTAAGTTATTTATGCACACACAACAAAAAGAGAGAAACACAAAAGCAATTAAAAAGAGAAAAAAATGAAGAAACAGCAAAAAAAATGAATGAAAAAAATGAATAAGTGTGTCACTAAATAAATAACTTGGTTGGATCGAGTAGTACAGTCCGAGGGGTTCTATTTGGCATAATGCCCTATTATCGTCTGATTTGGGAGCCATTGACCAGAAACTCACTCATTTGATGGAGCGATCCAAGTTAAACATTTTTCCGCAAATGTTGCTTTATGCGTGTTACGCGGAACTAATAAAAGAGAAAGAAAAGAGAGAATAAGTGTGCATAATTAGCCAGGCAAGAGAATTTTCAAAGCTTAAAGAAGGCACAAGATATGGTGTGATTTCCTATGAATGAAGATTGACGTGTGTATGTCTTGAAACCATTCTATTCTTTATGCTTGCTTTGCAAGATACATCTACGCTCCAAGTTAGAATTTCTGATTGAAAGGTGTGAACCATTGATTTTGCATATTATGTGCTATGAAGTAATGGATAGTGAAGTTATGTCTATTTCATGACAATTTGAGAGATACTTGTTCTTCATCTTTAAATCCATGAATACCATTATTTTATGAGCATGAAATCTTGACAGTGGTGTGTGGACATCTTCTTTTGCCATTGTAGTACGGTGGTGAGTGATTTGAGATCTGATAAGGTGATCTAGGTATATATTTGATATCATGTTTCACTCACTTTGCTAGAGACTAGCAAAACGCTAGTAGGGGTGTGATTCGGGTTTAATATTATATATTTAACACCCCGGTTAGCCCTATTTTGTGCTTATATGATGCTTAATTGGTCTCTAATACGTTTGTATTTGGTATATCATCATTTATTAGAGATATCACTTGATTTAAGCACAAAACAGTAATAAACTGAGTATTTCTGCACTTTTTATATTTTTCATGACTAGGTCTCGATCTCACGATTCCAACGACTATTTATTAGTTTTTTTCTGAGATCTGTGCTAATTATTATGATTTTTTGAATGTAGAATACCAATTAAATGGAGAAATACGTGAGAAATACAGAAGGAAATACGAAAATACGTCGCGCGTACGCGTACGCTCCGCCAACCATGGGACACGCGGTGCCATCCTAGGATCTCCCGCTAAATCCAACGGTTCGAGATTATAAGGCGACGTGGCTTATTCGTGGGTGATGGATCGTGATCCTACGGCCAGCGTCGCTCCCGCATTCAAACTCGTATGGGGGCGATGCGGCGTAATCTTGGCCGCTGATCGAAGATCCAACGACGGAGAGCATCCTCACCCGAAGCGAACAAGGCGGGCACATCAGCAGTTCATTGGGTGATGTGGCGAGCTAAGAACCGAGCGATCCCAGATCCTACGGCCATCATTTACTCCGAGCTGAGTTCGGAGATTGGATGTGGGCGAGATCCGATAACAATGCCACGCGTCGATCTCTCATCAAATCCCGTTGCGAGCAATGGCTGACAATTGCGCCGATGATTTACAAGTGGGTTTGGTTCGAATTGAAGCGGTTTTAGACCCATTAACATAACTTAAACCCGCAATCCTTGTATTTAAGGTATTCTTAGGGTTTTGCTCCGTATTCTTGGCGTATTTGAATGATTTTGGAGGCGATTTTTGCGGCATTTTTACAGCAATTTTCTGAGTTTACAAAGAGCAATCTGAGGGATTTTCAGAGAGCTTTTAGAGGAAGAAGAAGAGGTTTCTTAGGCAAAAGAGGGTGTTTTGGTGATATCTCTTGAACTTAATTATTTATTTTCAATTCCATCTACTTCTATTGATTAGAACCATGTTTAATATGATGAAACCCTTTGTTATTTTCAGTATGTGTGGCTAAATTCTAATTGTGCATGATATGGTGTAGTTAGGGGACATGATGTGTATTTATTTGGTTGAATCTTCATGCTAAAATTGTTGACGTTGATAAAGTTATAATCTTTACTTAAAATCTCCTCTTCATCTTTTACAAGAACATGATTGTGTTGATGATTGCCTCGCAAGGGTGAGTCTTGATCTCCCCATAAGGGAGTTTTATCTCTTATATTTAAAAGATCACTGCTTTAGCAACAACTTTATTTGATTTTGTGCTTTAATCCCCACAAGGGTATTTTCTGATGAATTTCTCTCAAAAAGAGATATCATTGAGTTATCTTTAATCAACCAAATTAATATAAATCATGGACCCTAATGAACCCATATTATGTGCATACTTCTCATAGATATTTACATAAACGAAACTTTCTTTTGTTCTATTGTTCATAAATTGAAAAACTACAATCAAATCCCATTCAAACCATCATCATCAAAAGTGGTTGGTCTCTTTATGTTCAATCCCTATTTGATTTGAACTTTGTGGTTGCAACAGGTTTTCTCCCGAGGATTCGACATCTGGACTCCCAGATCTATATTACTTGCATGGACTCTTACGCTTGAGAGTAGCACATTTTTGGGCTAAGCATTGCACCAATTCAATTTGTAAGCATTTGGATTAAACCCAAGGAATACTTAGCTTACTTCCTTAGTGGGCCCCCTCAATACCTCCTTCATGGTTGGAATGGGGAAACAATCTAAAGTATCATGTCATGTTCTATGGCCACATTCTTCACCATTTCAATTCGATAGTCTGGATCTTTTTCTGCATAGCCTCCAAGCGTGTTTTCATTGCATCGTCGAGCTTCAAGACATATTGGCCACCTCGGGATGGTTGTGAAGAAGATGTTTCCACCCAATTAAATTTCAGAGTTGTGTCCCCATATTTGAGCATTTTCCATCATCATTTCTAAGTAATCCTACGCTTCAACTAGTTCCTTATCAAAAAAACTCTCCATTGCACATGGTCTCCATAAATTGCCTAGCCATTCATGATTTGCTTCTAGACGAAACTCATGATTTGCTTCTTTTGGCTCTGCGTCCTGTGAAAGGGGAAAATTTTCTTTAAAAATTCAGATTTTAATTGCAACCAAGATGTAATAGATGGTGGGGGTAGTGCATTTAACCAATTCTTAGCTTAATTTTTTTAATGAAAAGGTAAACAATTTTAAATAGATTGTATCGGTACTTGTTTTCACGTCAAAGCACGTAGAGCATACATCTTCAAATTCTTTAATATGTAGGTAGGGGCTCTCCCTCTCTAACCCATGAAACTTGGGAGGAGTTGAATTTCCCTGGGTTTGAAATTACAAGAATTTGCATTTGTAGGCAAGATAAAGCAAGAAGCTGAGCTAGACCTTGTCAATCTCAAAAGATCTCTTAATGTCCTCTGGACATTGGCCTCAGAATGTGTATCATGCTCACTAACATTTTCAACATTGATTTTTTCATTGTTCGCCATGTTGGTGTTCCATGCTAATCTATGTGTACGTGGTGTGTGATGCCACATAAACTAGCGAAGCAATTAAATTGTGTATGGATATATTCAAAAGAAAAGCAAAACAAATAAAATTAAATCTACTTATGAAATATGCAAAAAGATGAAATTACCGCAAAGGTAGTCCTACAATCAACAATAGTTGTCAATAGTATAAATCATTGTCCCCAGCAATGACACAAAAAACTTTGCTATTAAAAAATATTGCATGCTAACTCCCAAATATAGGAGGTCACCAAGTAGTAAAGTTCATATGAGCCTAGGGTCGAACATGGAGACAACTTGTTAAACTATTGAAATGATGATAGAATTAGGAAAATTAATCAATGTGAGTAAGATCGCCTTGAGGGTATAAGATCATTGGTTGAGAATTGTTGTAAATTAAGATGTAAACTAATTAAACTGAGGAGAGTTAGGTAGAAGTGTTCACAAAGTAGGAAGCTTGTGTGGTGCATGGTTCATTGAGATAGTTAAGCTTATGGATATCATCTCAATATATAACTCAATTTATCATCCGGCTAATGCATGATAAATCGGAAAATCTAGCATGACAAATCGAAAAATCTAGCATTCATGAACAAATGTAGGTGCAAAAAAGTAGATGGATCATCAAAACAATAATCATGCAAGCATATTGAGATTCCTTTTAGTTTCTCTCCCCTCTTGGGGGTTTCTCTCTTGGGTCTTAACAAACTACAATAAGCAATGATGATCCATCACACATAGGCATGAAAATATGCCAGAGAATGAAGATCCAAAGCTTAACACATCATCAACTACACATACACCATACAAGAAAGAGTTTAGATACTCATCACAAAGTAAAATGACATTTTAATCACAAAAACATCATCCAAAGGTTTACATAATAGATCAAGATTACAATTAATAACAAAAATATGGTTTTTGATCCAAGGAAACCCCCATTTGTAGATGAATCCCAGCCCCAAGCTCTTCCTATATTGGGTTTTTCATTCCCCTAATCTCGTCTCCTATTGCCTCATAAAAATCAAAAGATAAGGATTGGCTTAAGCTTAAGAGAGATGAGTATTTATAACCATCTCCCCACATACAATCTGCACCATTAGTTCTAAGATCAAGGGGCACAATCTCAAGAACTTAAGTATTGGGTTCGGGTCAGGTTGGAAGAAAGAGCTGTGAAAAATCACACGTAAAAACATCCACTGGCGATGGGTGCAGCGATCAGATGTCTGTAGTTAAGGCTCAAGACATTTGGTTTCTCGACTGTTTTAAGCGTAAGTTAGAGAATCAAACTTCTGGTCTAGTCAGCCGCTCGAACTTTAAGTGGTTGGATCAGATATCTGGTCGCTTGCATCCAAACGTCTGGTTGTTTGTGAGTTCTGACTTGAGTTGAGTAACCAGTCATCTGATGATGGACCCTCAGCTATCTGCATATTCACGTATCAACTGCTACAGTGGATCAGGCGTTTGGTCTGTCTTCTTCAGGCGTCTGATCGGCATGAATGGCATGAGCTGTAATATTTTTCCAACTCTCCATTTTTTAGCTAGTCTTCTTCTCGACTGATAGCCGTCTGATGGAGGGAGACCAGATGGCTGGAGATATGCCTTCAAAATTCTAGTAAGACTCCCTCAAGCATCTAGACTCCTGAAAAAAGTAGAATTTGTATTTAGCCTCAGAAAATTATATAAAAATATGTGTTGGATTCAGAAAATTATAAACTTCACATAGAAAATATTAGAATGCAGAAATAATCTACAATGAAGGCCTAAAAACAAATATATTAGAGGCCTAATGAATAATATATATGCACAAAAGGCAATTAGACGAGGGGGGAAATATGTAATATTTCTCTACAATCAAATGTCTATTAGATTTAGTGGCATAAGCATCCTCGAGAAAAAAGCTTTGACAAATGGTACTTGAGGATGTTCTGTTAAGGGTTCAATGTCCAAATCAACCGTATGATGCATGAATATACGTGTGAGAAAATGTCCATTGTGAATGATGGTGTAGATAGTTAGGTTAAATTCTCATATATATTATAGGCCTAACTCACTTTAATTTGACCTGTTAGAGCATAAACACACTTAGCCAAGCTCTCAGATAAGTAGGTGAAAGTATCTGATTTTTGGATTATATTGTATGATAGGGTTTTAGCAATGATCCTCGCTTTTGGTAATAAGCCACTTGTTGTCATACCAAGCCTAAAGGGTTTTCTCCTGGGAATATGTTAACACGAATGTTTTCATCATTCATTATTATCCCTCGAAGGGTAACTCCCTGGCAAGGGGTACCTAGAATGATCCATATTGAACAAGGTGATAGACTAAAATGAACATTTTTAAACATGGTTGAAAAATTAAAAGGGGTTACAGTCATATTTGTGTAAAATAGAATCACAAATATTGGGTAAGAACAGTAAGAGTTTTAAACAGAGAATAGATTAACCAATCCTTGGTCCTAAAAAATTTGTCTTATACTATAGCCACCCAATCCTCGAATTTCACAAAAATCTCTCTTGTAATATTTCAAGCTGTGAATTCTTGAGGAACAATGGTTCTAATTGTGGGGTTTTCAAAAATTATAATTGTGATGCACTAGGTTGTATTAGTCGAGAAGAAGATGGTTGAGAAGATGTTCTTCTCTAATTAATAGTGCCTCTAGATCTATTATCATGAGAAGTATGAGTACTAGTGCAAAACTAAGATCTATATAATGCAACTAGATGATGCTTCCAATGACATTATACAATCTAATGCTAGAAACCAAGATAAGTCATGAGATAATACCTAAAAGTTGAGAACTTTGAGCGTAAACCCTAAGATTCATCTGAAAATATAACAGAAATTGATTAAGGAGTGAGGGTTTGAAGGAATTTGGGGTTTCTCTTGATTTGAAAGAAGACGAGGCAAATGAGATTTGATTTGGGTTTTGATTGATAAGAAACTAATTCAAGCCATAAGATATGAAATTGTGGGATACGATTAGTTCTCTAAATGGGCAACCCATTAGGATAACATGTATAAGTGAAACAAAGTCAAGCAAAATTACCAAAGAACCTTACAACAGATAGCAAAAAATTAGATTCTGGAAACATAGCCACTAGTCGACTATTGTACAACTACTAGTCGACTAGTCTGGTTACTAATTGACTAATTAATTTACTATGGTCGACTAGTATCGGCTAGAAAATGAACTACAGACTCTTTTAAAATTAGTAATTCAGGGTTCCTAGTCGACTAGGTCTTTGATACATAGATTGGACATTTGAAACTTGGCTTTTTATTAGCTTATTCAATATATTATAATTGATAAAGTTTAATCATACAAACAAGCACTCAACAAGAAATCATGCACCCATTAATAAATCCTATTTGTGTGAGATACCAATGGTTATTGTGTGGCTATCTCACTTAGGTTTTTTCCTAAGCCATTTAGTTTGGAAACCAAATCCAATTGGGGTTGGACTTTCTATATTTTACATACTTATAATTAGATGAGTAGTGAACACTTTTTATAAAAAAAATTTATGCATAAGTTTTCCATTTTATTATTTAAGTCTTTAGGAATCCAAATTTTAATATTTTTCGTGTTTTTATTGTTAGCTTTGCTTGTCGATGACCACTAACATTAATCTTCTTGTTATTAAAATTTTAGCTAACTTAGTATAAATATATGCATGGTTAGGATTTGGGTTATATCCTAATCCAGTTTTATTATTCTTAATTATTTGGGATCTTATTAAATAATCTAGGTTTTTATTGTTAAATTTTATTACATTATTATGCAAATCATTATATTTTGTTTTAATGTTATCTATTTCATTACCTAGGTTGTCTAACATATTATTTAAATATTTACGATCTTTTTTGAGACATTTATTTACATCTTATAGGGATTTGTTTTTAAACCAAAGCTTTTTGTTTTCTTTTTCTAACTGTTGATTAAGAAGTATTAGCTCTTTGGGGGTATTCTTTAATTTCATCGATTGCTCTTTTAGTATAGTACTAGTCATAACCCGTGCCCGAGGGCACGGTTCATTTAAGAAAACCCCTAAAAATCTTTTTCTCCTCAAAAATTATTTCCCCCTCCAAAATCTAAACGAACAAAAATCTATGCCTTCGGTGTAGGCGCCTTCATTTAAGATATTCCCTCAAAATCTTTATTCTCCCCAAAAATAATTCCCCCTCCAAAATCTAAAAGAACAATAATTTTCGCCTTCAGCGGGGGCGTACGCCTTCGGCACATTACCCATGCCCTCGGGCATGGTTCATTTAAGATATCCGCTCAAAATTTTTGGTCTCCCCAAAAATTATTTCCCCCTCCAAAATCTAACCGAACAAAAATCTAGCCAAACGGGAGCCCCCGCGCCTTTGGCACATAAACCGTGTCCACGGGCACGGTTCAGTTAAGATATCCTCTCAAAATCTTTGTTCTCCCCAAAAATAATTTCCCCTCCAAAATATAAACGCACAAAAATCTACGCCTTCAGTGCATAACCCGTGCCCTCGGGTACTGTTCATTTAAGATATCCCCTCAAAATCTTTGTTCTCCCCGAAAATTATTTCACCCTCCAAAATATAAACGAACAAAAATCTAGCCAAGCGGGAGCCTTTGGCGCATAACCCGTGCCCTCCCCAAAAATTATTTTCACAGCCAAAATTTAAAAGAATAACAAATTAGCGTAAAACTATTTAGTGGCACAGTGGCCTTCGGCGCGAAACAACAAATTCGACACTGGTGCCTTCGGTGTGGAACAACAAATTCGGCGTGGAAGCATTCGACGCAAAACAACAAATTAGTGTAGAACAACAAATTCGGCACGGTCGCCTTTGACACGGAATAATAAATTAGCGTAAAAAATTTTAGCGGGCGCATTCAGTGCGAAACATCAAATTAATTTTGCGCAAGCGCCTTCGGGTCTGGGGAAAAAAATTAACCTGGTCCAAAAGAGAAACGCACGAACTATGGCCACATGAATGTGGACACATAAGCATCGCATTCAACAACTTCAATCAATGTGAAAAACATTGTAGGATCAAATAAGATTAGTATAACTTTAACCCCACAATTGAAAGCTGAGACTTTAATGGGGAAGTCTGTAAACAAAATATATATATGACCGTGTCGTGAACGTTGATTGAAGTCTGTAATGGCCACATCAAATGTTTTTCACATTGATTGAAGTCTGTAAACAAAATTCGCCCACTATATATGTAAACAATCTGTAAACTAAGCATCGCCTTTGACACGCATTCAACAACTTCAGTTATAGTAGTGGGCCCAAACTAAATATATATATGACCTGTGCTGCCAACCAACAATATAAACAATCTGTAAACAAAATTCTTGTGAGTCAATCTAGATTTCCAAAAGATTAATGGGGGAAAAAGTCCAATCGTCGTTATTTTTTTCGCATGATCGAAACCTCTTCAACGCTTTAAATGCAAAGGGCATATCAGTCTTTCCGCTGGGAGACCTCCATTGAAAATAACACCCCTGCAGGGGGAACTCCCAGGTTCAATGCTCGTGGATTTTTTTTTAACCGAACGTTCACGATCTCAAGCACCGATTTGAACTCGGCACATCCGATGGCTGCAATTGTTTAATTGGGATGGGTCTTTGCACACGCCCTCTCACCGAACGTTCGCTAATCAAGATCAACTTAATTTTAACCTCCACACACCTTCGTGATCTGAAAAATCAACTATCAGCATAAAAAACAAAGAACAAATCTCTTTTTGGTGCTACTGTATTTAGCAATATGAGATCGAAACAAAGAACACAGACAAAATGTGTGCAAAATGATAATAAAGCATTTCTCAAAACTTGTACAGACTTAAAACATGAAGAACAGAGGGTGCTCTTTTGTTCCTGAAGAGAGAGAAAGGCCCAATCAAGTCATGCCGGTAGAGCTGTGATCAAGATGGTACAGAAAATAGCCAAAATTTTATTGATTCGTTGATTCGTTTGGCATCTCATCCATCGCAAAAACATCCCAGCGAACCCAACATCCAAGCATCCGGATCCATTGGCATCTCATCCAACACCCCAGCATCCGGATCCATTGGCATCTCAGTCTCTTCCGAGCATATCAACCAAGCATCCATAGTGCGCCATCAACCAGATAAACATATTGTATTCTTGTGATTCAACAAATTGTATAACCTGGAAGGAGGGCCAGAATTAGGGATAAAATTCACGCGCTGCAGATGGGGGGAAAAGAAAGAAAAACTAAAAATCAAAACAAACTTAATTCAATATCTAGATTATAACAACATGCCTTAGAAATTGCAATTGCTTCATCCAGTCCTGGGGGTGGTGTGTCCAGCAACTCTCCTAGTTTGAGTTCTCCTAGCTTAAAAAATAAAATAAAAGGTAAGTTAAAAATGAGAAGCTTAACTGAAAACCTCAAAATGGCAAAAGCATGCCCCAGACGAAAGATAAAAAGTTTCATAAGCAAAGACATTTGAAGGAAAATACATAAATATGAAAGTATAACTAAAGAGATCTCTGTTGCTTGTTGAAAAAAACACTAAATAGGCATATGTCCCAAATTTTCATCTCATTGTAATGAAAGGCAATCTTCCTAAAGCAATTGCAACAATTTTTCTGGAATAACTATCACATGAAGTCTTCGACGTTCCACCTTCGATTTGCAGTTAGAATATCGCCACCTCAATAACCTATTTTGGTACCCTGTTTAGCTACTAAGGCTGGACTATGAGTACTTGAATAAGAATCACCAGTATAAAATACAAAGTGCCTTATACTGGATGTTAACCAAGCATACAATACATCATCTCAGTCTCTTCCGAGCATATTAACCAAGCATGAATCGGACAGAATGTTCTACAGAATGTTCTGAATTTTAGGACCATGCATTACCTTTGCATGTCATAAAAGAACCATTTGTAAGAATCGATGGCCAACAGGTTTCTATAAAAAATAAGGTAAAAAGAAACCTACATATCTCTCTTTGAGCTTCTCTGGACTCATCTCTTGCCAATTTGTCTTGTTGATCTGTTCAACGCCCTTTAGAAAGCCAAGCATCACTCATATCTCCCCTGTTTGTCTGCTTGGATCATTCTGGAACAGTTTTCTACAAAACCCCCCAAAAATTTACCGAAAAGTCACCAAAAACAGCAAGATCTACATTTTGGGCGCGAGATCTTACCCAAGGCGAGATTCCGTGGGGGCAGCAGCTCCCTTAACTACATATCTCTGCTGAAGGTCCCGCTTGAAGCTCTCCTACTAAGTTGTGTCTCCTGTTGATGCTCGAATTTGAAGCTCTCCTGTTGAAGATGGAGAAAGAAGAAGATGGAGAGAGATGGAGATCGAAGGGGAGACATATGGAGAGAGATGGAGGGGAATTTCCGCCTTCAAGTTGCTGTCGTGAACGCCTCTTGCTCTCCTCTTCCAGAATTTCCACCTTCAAGCTCTCCTGTTCCAGAATTTGAAGAGAGGGAGAGAGAGATGGAGTGGAAGAGCAGAGCCGAGCTATAACCGTGGACGCCTCTTGCTCTCTCCCAAAAAGAAGTCTGTTGATATACCCGAGAAGAATTGAATTTCGGGATATTACTTAAGGCTGTTGATATACCCGAGAAGTATGTGTTAAAATACAAACTTATCATCTCAAAATCTCATCTAGACCGTTGATTCTCCAAGATTAAATCCTGGCCGTCTTTTATCTACCCCTTTGTCCTAGTCAGCTTGTCCTAGTCAGCCCTAGGATTCAAAAAACTCTGTCAAATGTAATATAGATTTCTTCTAAAGCTTTTATATTAGAATAATTTTTATGTAATTTTTCTAATTTAATATATGTTCTAAGAAATAAATCATGTTGAGAGCACAACTCATCAAAGGCTTTATCTACATCAAATTCTTTAATATCACTATTACTATCATCATCGCTATCAATATTAGATGTTAAACTTGTGCTTACCATATTCTTTAATATCACTATTACTATCAACATCACTATCAATATTAGATGTTAAACTTGTGCTTACCTTATCAAAGGCTAAAGCCATAAAGTATCACTTTCCTTCCTTTTTCTTCTTCTTCATCGGAGGATGAAGATTCATCGGAGGTCTCGTTGAGATCTTGGAACCATGCCGCCAAAACCTTTATCTTTGGCTTATAGACCTTATCCACCTTCTTGATCTTCTTCTTTTTCTTTTCTTTGTTTTTTCACCAAAGGGCAACACTTATTTACATGCCATGGCTTGTTGCATTCATAATAAATACCTTCATTAGTTACTCGAAGCTTGGGTTTAGTTTGGAACTTACCTTTGATAAGCTTCTTGAAAGTCTTCAAACTGAAAGCAATGCTCTTTTCCTGTCCATCGGACTCATCTATGTTAGATGATCTAGCTTTGAAGGTTAAAGCTTTCTTCTTGGATTGCTCTTCCTTCTTTCTCTCCTCGAGTTGTATCTTATATGCCATCAAGTTTCCTATAAGATCCTCCATAGTGAGCTTAGAGAGGTATTGTGCCTCACAATAGCAGTAGTCTTTTCTCTCTACTCTGATGTGAGAGAACAGAGCACTTTCATCAATTGATCTTGCATGGTTAGTTTCTTACCAAGTCCTGCAAGACCATTAACAATTTTTGAAAGTCTAGTTTTCATGTCAGTAATAGATTCTCCCTCTTCCACTTTAAATATTTCAAATTTTGTAACGACCTGTATTTTTAGGTGTCTTTGCTTGCACGTATTTACTACAGTTGTTCGAGTGGGTTTTATCCGAGTGTTTTCTTTTCTATACGTTGACACGAGCACGTCTCTGTTTTAAGAATTTTTACTAGCTTAACTAATTACTTTAGTTAATTTGTTTTACTAATTACCATTACCAGTTACGCTCACTAAATAATTACTTCTTAATTATTTGCTTACCTAATTAACCTAACCCTACAACACCTCTTCCACGTTTAAATCATCCATGGCTCAGTTCATCTTCCCATCATTAATGAAAAGCTAATCCTTTTGACTAAATGATCTTATCCATCAACCACCCTATCCCCTGCCTCTTCCTTTTTCAAGGATCACCTTGCATCATCCCTGTAGAAATCCATCAGCTTCCTCATACAAATTATTCTCCCATTCACAATTTCGTCATCTACATCCTTCTTCAACCAAACAACCAAACACAAACAAACCACAACCCAATTCAATCAGCCCAATTCAAACCAATTTTAGTAATCCCTGCCCCCAATACAAACCAATTCCAAAAACAAAATCCACACCCAAAATTAGAAATTGGGAAGAACCAAATTGAAAACCCAAATTGGAATCTCAACAGATTTTGAGAACCAATCAAACAAATTCAAATTGAAACCAAGTTTAAGTTCTTTCTCCCGCAGCCCCGCACCCATTGCCAACCGATGTGCCCGGATCACACCACCGCCCCTTGGATCGCCGCCTGGAGCTTCCCGTGCACCGCCTCCTAGCCGATGGCCCCCTTGCGCATAAACCGCCCCGCCACCACTGCAAGCGAGCGCTGCCGCCCCGCCGCTGTCGCAGGCACGCTGCCGTCGGCCCCTTGCTCCGCCCAGCCCCCCTGGCCGCTGACGATCGTCCCTCTGCAATCATCGAAACAAAAAAGGAAAGAAGGCGAGAATGAGAAGAGACAGATAGAGGGTGAGAGAGAAGGGTAAAGGTAAGTTATGTTAATGTAACTTTATATAAGTAAGTTAAGTTATTAATTATATAAGTTAGTTTATTTTAATAAGTTAGTTAAGTTAAAGTTAATATATAAAGTTTTTACTATTAGTTATTATTTAAAGTTTTTAATTTTAGTTATTAATATAAGTTATTAATTAAAGTTAAGTTGTGATTTATTAAATAAAGTTAAATTAGTATATGTATAAGTTTAAGTATTAAGTATATTGGATAAGTTATGTTTTTTTATAGTTAAGTTATATCGGTTTAATTATTTTAGTAAGCTAGTTATAAGTTAGTTAACAGTTAAGTAAAGTTTTTAATATAAGTTTATATAAATTTATTTTTATAAGTTGATATTTTTAGTTATAATGATGTTATTAGTTTTACTATTAGTTTGTGTAGCTAACTTGCCCTGTAACGTGTGTGAACCCTACCGCTGTCCAAAACGTGCCTTTCACTACATGGCGAATGAGTAACTCATCATACCCTAGCTATGGGGTGTTCAAAAAAATATTGATGCATACTAAATTAGTGTCTTTTCATTAGCAAATTGTTTCACATGAACAGTTAGCTAAACTGGATACGTTGCCTAGTATCGTAAGTTGCACCGTATCGTAAATTAAATTGAATTGGACTCCATGACATGCTTAACCGAAAGTTGTATCTGGAAATGTGAGAATAGTAAATAACTCGTAAACTGCAAGTACGGTAACCTGCACACACACTGGGTTTTAGGGTAACTTATAATAGTGTAAGTGCGGGAGCGACCAGTCCGATCTGCTGCACAGTATCATTTTGTTGAACAGTATCGTTTTGTTGAATCGTATCGTTTTGTTGAAATGTATCGTTTTGTTGTAACCCGGGATATCAGGTGGACTCTTGGTTGCATATTGTACTTTCATTTATAAGTCACGAACTAGGATCAGGCATAACGATAAATCTCATACTGGTCATTTTAATATTTTTTATTGTTGATAGAATTGTAACAGTTGTAAATCTGTTATGTTACTTTTCTGCTCTATTGTACGCACTTTACTTCTTGCCCCTTTAGTTTGCCATGCTAGTTTTGCATGCTTATTTATTGTTTTAAATATCATGCTAGAGATACTTTGAGTTACATCTGATCCTGGTGACCCTTCTTTTTGTGGTGGTCTCGCCAGATACAGCACATGTTGAAGAAATTGCAACAGTGACTGCAGACGCTGAGTTTGACGTAGAGTTTGACCAGAGGAAGCTGGTTACTAAGTGTGAGTGTGAGAGTGTTTTTATTATTTAATGTATCAGAGTGGCTTGATTGGTGTATATGTGTATTTCAAATTGTATTTTCTTTCCTGTACGTTGCTGGTTTGTAATAAGGTTGTATTTTCATTTCATATATGAGTATTTGGCGTATTTCTGTAACAGAGCCTGTGTTGACTTCATTGGTGCCTAGCAGGACTTGCGCATGTTCCAAACAGTAACGGGCCCCGAAAGTGGGTCGTTACAAGTTTGGTGGCCCATGCAAGTCTGCGCTAAATACCACATGAATAATACAGGAAGTTCAGAATATGTCGTATAAAATACTCACTGGAACTGATCAAACCTTATGAAATACAGGTAAGCAATGGAAAGGAACACTTTGGGTAGCGAGGACAGTGCTTTTGGATCCGGGATCAACCACCTGAATGGGGGTCCCAATGAGAATGATGCTAGCAATGGAGCCAACAATGGTCCAGACGCGACAGCTTTCCCGACTGCACCTCTATCTGCAAAAGATTGCATGCGGGGCATGTATGCCCTTCATTAGCAGCTTGGACAGGTTTTGGGATAGGCTTTGCTTAGAGAGCAGAAAGCTAACCCGAGTGCTTATCACTTTTGAGGGATGATCCCGAAGACCTTCGCAGGGACTGAAAACTATCTTCAGGCAGAAGAATGGCTCAAAAGCATTACTGATGATCTGAGAGCATCTCAAATTCGAGAAGAAGCATGGGTGGCTACCGCCAAGAGGGAACTGACTGATGGTGCTCGAGACTGGTGGCAGGCGGTAGAAGACCGCTTGGGATTGCCGATTTCGTGGGATGTATTTACAAGTACATTCAACGCCCAGTACATTCCCCCACATGCAAAGATCCTGATGAGGAAGAAGTTCATCAACCTGAAGCAGGGTTCGATGACCATGGATCAGTATGACGCTGAGTCCTCCAGGCTCAGGAGGTTTGCTCTGGAAATGGTTACAAATGCATTGACTCGAGCCCAACAGTTCCAGCAGGGGCTCAATATTGAGATTCGATGGTTGATGGTCGGTGCTAGTCCGACCACACATGCTGAAGTTCTGGCCATTGCTTGTAATCATGAGATGGTCGAAGAGGAAGCGAAGGAAGAGTGAAAGCTGGCAGCATCTGCAAGGCCCCCACCGAACCAAGCTGGGCCAAGCAGACGGAACAGATGCACCGTCCTATTTAGCAGGCTTAGTTTAAGAGGCCAGGACAACAGCAGCAGGCCCTCCCGGTCTGCCACTTTTGTGGGAAGCTTGGACACATCAAGTCTGACTGTCGAATTCTTTTAGGCCTTTGTCTGGTTTGCGGGGAGTCACGACACATGGCTAGGGATTGTCCACATTCTAGCTCCTCGTGCTGCCCTGACTGGGAATGCTCCACAGCGTGCACCTCTACCTCCACAGCAGACGCAGTTTCAGCAAGAAAGGCAACAGTCGCCACCGAAACGCCAGGCTTACACCATGACCATTGAAGAGGCCGAGGCTACCGGAGAAGTAATCACAGGTATATTTCTTGCATGGTTCGTAGTTCATTTCTTTCATTAGCATTGGTTTCTTAGTGTTTGTAACCTAGGTGTCATACTAGTAGCTGGAAACCCCACCCTCTCCCTGTTCGACTTGGGAGCATCACACTGCTTTCTGGCAAGTCGATTCGTTCGCACCGACACCATTCCTATCAAATGTAACGCCCCAGGAGCGGGTAACGTTACACTCTTAATAGTTTTGCAGGTCTTGCATGTACCAGTGAAGTCAATATAGTTTAAACAGGAAATAATAAGGACAAAGATAAATGAGATACTCTTTTATTAAACCTTCAAATGGAATTACAATGTCTAGGCAGAAAGAAACACTACAGCTCAACTAAAACAATACTGAAAAGAAAACGACTAAGAGAAAACTAACTCTCCTGATGACACAGAAGCTCAGAAATCTGTGTTCTCAACAAGGAAATCAGACTCCTCGTACTGTGGGGCCTCCTCTCCGAGCTGAGTATTACCTGATGGAATTGAACCACCATTAATAAAGTAGATTGCAAACCGTATTAAACATTTAATTAATTATTTTGCAGGAAGTTAGAAAGGTACCGAAAACTGTAAAAGAAAAGTTACTGACCTGTCATGTTTTGAGTAGCATTAAGGAAATGAACAATTAACCAAAAGGAATGTTGTTGTGTTGTGACTTATATAAGGAGGGCACGATGTGCAACGTGAAGTCCACCTTGGACCGCGGGGTGCTACCCCGGGCCGAGTATAAGGACAAACTGTACCGAGAACTCAGTATCCATAAAGGAAATCCTCCCAGATAGGGGCCATAAGCATGGCTTCAATCGCTCCCGCACCCTCTCAATTTATAAGTTACCCCATACCCGTGTTGTCATGTGTAGTTGTTCTAGTACTAGGATGTCAAGTGTATTGTTCTCGAAATTGTTCCCTAAATTATATATTTAGATAGCTATGCAAACTCTATGTCTAGGTTGTCATGTTTGGAGAGAGAAAATCAGGCGTTCCAATACTATCATATACTTTCGTTGCATAACTCCTAATTATACAATTTAGTGGATTAGGCAATTAGATATGCATGTTCAATAATCACCAAAAACACTTTTAAAGCACATAGTTAAATGACGAAATGTAAAAGGCAGAAGTAGCAAGAAGAAATGCAAATGTGTATGGAAAAGTAATTGAAAAGATAAAGTAAAACTAGGAATGAATCAGATTCATGTTGGCACCTTTAAGGGGTTGTGGTCTACCTGCCTAGAGGGGTTGCTCGGACCACGATTTTGCTTAAACGGATATCAGACTTGAAGTCTTATGAAAACAGAACTGTATTTATAAAGGAACAGAACTGCATTTTTTTAAGGAACAGAACTGACTCTGCAAAAGAACAGAACAGAATGTACAAGGAACAGAACTGAATTTGTAAGGGAAAACTGAACTGAATTTTTTGAAGGAACTGAACTGAATTTATAAAGGAACAAAACTGAATATATAAAGGAACTGGAACTTAATATTTAAAAGAACAGAACAGAACAGAAACTTAATATTTCAAAGGAACTGAACTGAACTGAACTTAATATAGGAAAAGAACTACAGCCTAAAGAAACAAGATATAAGATATGTATATTATCCAAAGGAACTGAATATGTAAAGACAACGTGGACAAACTCTAAGCCGTGCCTTCCACCTCGGCGGCCAACCACAACCACATATTAACTTAAGGGTCTAAACGAAACAATAGCCAACAACGGCGAAGACTGCCGTGAACGTATATTGATGCCAAAATATTCATGGAGGAGTTTCCTGAATAAGAAATCTACATGAATCATCATATTCATTCTGAAAACAAATAATTAGAAGCTTAATAGGTTCGGAATCTACCTGAAATCGAAGATTGCAAAAGTATAATAAAGATCCGAAGCCAACAGTGCAAAACCGAGAGCCTAGAAGCAGATCCGAAAACAACAGAACAAAAACCGGGAGCCTGGGAGCAAATCCGACACCAAAGAACAAGTCGAAATCCCACAGAACAAGATCCGAACCCTCGGGAAAGAGAACGGAAAATTTTCGAAGAGGGAAAATATAATTTTCGCATCATACAAAAACCCTAGAGAACATCGCATATAAAATAGAGGAGAGAGAGGGCTTATCGCGCAAAGATCGGAGCCGGAATCTTCGGGATATCCTCATGGGAGGATTGCACGGTTGGAGATAGTATCGGGTTTTCGAAACCCTAACTGTCGCCGCGTCTTTTCCGCCTTCGCCGTTGCCGCCTGTGCGAGGAAAACGGTTCGAAGAAGCTCACCTTGGCTCGGGTCGAAGAGAGAAGGAGAGAAGAGAGAGGGGAGAGAAAATCGGAGGGGGGTTCGCCGCGAGAGAGAGGGGGAGAGAAAATCGGGGGGTTCGCCGCGAGAGAGAGAATGGGGCATCGGGGGGTTTTTTTTTCTTTTCTGGGCTCGGACGCGAGAGAATGAGAGAGTGGGAGAGAGAATGGAAGTGGGGCTAGGGTTTATTAAAAGAAAGTGGGCCCGGGGCTGTGGGCTTGTAACCGGGCCTTTACACCTTATACACCTTCAAAGAAATTCCGTCCTCGGAATTCAAAGAAAACACTAAACGGTGAAAAGGTACGGATACCGCTCCTTCATCTCTTCTTCTCGCTCCCAGGTAGCCTCTCCTGGCGAATCACGATGCCACATCACTTTGACCAAATCCACAGTCTTGTTCCGGAGAGCCCTCTGTCGACGATCAATTATCTCCACTGGCTGCTGTTCATAACTCAAATCTGGCCTCACTGTGATCTCTGAATGATCAACCACATGGGTTGGGTCTCCCACATACTTACGCAGCTGGGATATGTGGAACACATTATGCACGCCCTCCAGAGATGGGGGCAGTGCAAGTTTGTATGCTACCTCGCCCACACGCTCGAGTATGTTAAAAGGTCCGATAAACCGTGGGCTAAGCTTCCCTCTGCGACCAAAACGGATCATGCCTCTATTAGGTGAAATCTTAAGAAAGACATGGTCTCCGGGCTGAAATTCCAAATGCCGCCTCTTTGCATCTGCCCAGTGCTTGTAACGGTCTTGTGCCACCTGTAGTCTCTCTCTGATAGTCCGTACAACATCCACTGCCTCTACAATCATCTCTGGCCCAACCAGTTCTCTGTCTCCAACATCGTCCCAGCTCAAAGGAGAACGACACTTCCTTCCATACAAAGCAGCAAAAGGAGCCATTCCAATACTCGCCTGATGACTATTATTATAAGCAAACTCCACGAGATGTAGATGGTCTTCCCATGACACCTTAAAATCCAGCATGCATGCCCGCAGCATGTCCTCCAAAATCTGTATAGTACGCTCTGATTGTCCGTCTGTCTGAGGATGATAAGCCGTACTGAACTTCAGCTGCGTACCCAACTTTTCCTGTAGACTCTTCCAGAAGTGTGAAGTAAACCGGGTGTCCCTATCAGAAACAATACTCACTGGGACCCCATGTAGCTTCACAATCTCCTCCATGTATCTCTTGGCAAGAGTCTCTGTAGACTGTCCAACCCTGAAGGGGATAAAATGAGCCGACTTGGTCAATCGATCAACGATCACCCAAACGGCGTCATGTTGCTTCTTGCTCTTTGGAAGTCCTGTCACGAAATCCATCGTGATATGCTGCCATTTCCACTCGGGGATGGGCAGGGGCTGTAACAGACCAGCAACGCGGTGATGCTCAGCCTTCACCTGCTGACACACCATACATCTGGCCACACTTTGCGCTACGCTTCTCTTCATTCCATGCCACCAGTAATTTCTTCGTAGATCTTGGTACATCTTGGTGCCTCCTGGGTGGATGGAGTACGGGGAACTGTGTGCTTCTTTTAATAATTCATCCCTGACATCTCCTGATGGTACACATATTCTGCTGCCATATCTCAATGAACCATCTGCATGTATCTGAAATTCTGGTCTCTGTCCTACCAATGCCATGTTCCTGATCCGCTGAAGCTTTGCATCTCCTGTCTGAGCAGCCTTGATTCTATCCACCAACGTCGATTGTATCTCCATATTCATGAATGACGAGGTCAGCCCGGGTAACACCACGTCTATTTCCATGTCACGGATCTCCTGCTGTAGTCTCCACTGCGTCGTAAGTGTCATCACTCCTGGAAGCCGACTCAAAGCGTCAGGTACCATGTTAACCTTTCCAGGGTGATACTGAAGATCAATGTCGTAATCCGCCATGAGCTCGAACCATCTCCGTTGTCGTTGGTTCAGATCCTTCTGCGTGAGGATGTATGTCAAGCTCTTATGATCCGTATATACCTTCACGCGCTCTCCAAGTAAAAAGTGCCTCCAGATCTTCAAGGCAAATATTACTGCTGCCAACTCGAGATCGTGAGTGGGGTAATTCTTCTCATGATTTTTCAATTGTCTTGATGCATATGCAACAACTCGTCCGTGCTGGTGGAGCACACACCCAAGACCTTTGCCAGACGCGTCGCAGAACACCTCAAAATCTCCCATGCAATCTGGAATAATCAATATCGGCGCCGTCGTCAACCGCTTCTTCAATTCTTGGAAGGCATCATTACACGCCCTCGACCAAACATACATCACGTCCTTCCTTGTCAACTGTGTCATGGGCTCGGCGATCCTCGAAAAATCCTTGATGAATCTCCTGTAGTAACCAGCTAGTCCCAAGAAGCTCCGTATCTCTGACACTGTCTTAGGGACTGGCCAATTCTGAACTGCTGCAACCTTTTCTGGGTTCACAGAGATTCCTTCCCCCGAAATCACGTTGCCTAGAAATACCACCTTGTCCAACCAAAACTCACACTTAATGTACTTAGCGTATAGCTTGCTCCGCCTCAAGGTCTCTGGTACTGTCCTCAAATGTCCAGCGTGCTCCTGTGCATTCTTCGAGTACACCAATATATCATCCAGATACACCACCACGAACTTGTCCAAATATTCGTATAATACTTTGTGCATGAGATTCATGAATATCGTCGGTGCATTAGTCACACCAAACGGCATCACTAGAAACTCATAGTGTCCGTATCTAGTGTTGAATGCTGTCTTGTGCACGTCTTCTTTCTTGACTCTCAACTGATGATAACCGGTCTTCAAGTCCAATTTAGAAAAGACACTTGTTCCTCCAAGCTGATCAAATAAGTCGTCGATACGGGGAATAGGATACTTGTTCTTCACCGTAAGCTTGTTCAATTCCCTGTAATCGACGCACATCCGTTTGGATCCATCTTTCTTCTTCACCAATAATATTGGAGCGCCCCAAGGAGACACATTGGGACGTATCCACCCTTTCTTCAAGAGGTCATCCAACTGCATCCGCACTTCAAACAACTCGGATGGTGACATGCGGTAAGGCTGTCTAGAATAAGGCTAGGCACCAGGCATCAGCTCGATCGCAAACTCAACTCCGTGGTCTGGAGGTAACCCAGTAAGTTCATCCGGAAACACATCCGGGAAATCTCGGACTACCTCCGGCTTCTCTATCTCAATCTCCATGGCAGTCGCTGCTGTTGGTTTAGCTCTGTACCTTGCTGGCCTCTCTGTTCTGACAAATTCGAACCTGGATTGGTTTGGCATATCAAACACCACTCTTCCTTTACGACAATCAATCGTGGCATAATGTACCGCCAACCAATCCATTCCGAGGACGACGTCAAAATTTGGCATGTTGATGACGATGAAATCTGCTGGCATTTTGTGTCCACATATATCCACAGGACACGAAAGACATGCACTAGTCGTTGTCAGTACCCCACTGCCCATGTTAACGTCCCAACAAGAATCTAGGGGAGAAACAGGAATGGTGTGCTGGTCGACGAAACGCTTGGACATAAAACAATGTGAAGCTCCCGAGTCGAATAGGGCGAGGACGGGTCTATTGGCAACTATTATGATACCTACGGTCATGGATACTAAGTCTAAGCATACATTAACATTATATGAAAACATAATCAAATGGATAAATAAGCAGTAAACTGTAAACTACATACCAGTGATAACTTAGCCAGTGGCCTCTGCCTCCTCCGCAGTCATAGTGAAAATCTGGCGCTTTGCTAGTGGAGCCTGAGTCCTCGCCTGCTGGTACACCTTTTGCTGAGGTGGAAGTGGAGCTCTACGCTGATTACCCCCTGCCGGGGCTCGGGCTGGAGCTGGAGCAGTAGGCTGGGCTGGGGCAGCTGGTCTCTGTACCCTATGCGGGCAATCTCTCGCAGTGTGGTCCTTGGCACCACAAACCAGGCACAAATTTAGGTAAAGTCGGCACTCTGGCTTGATGTGACCCGGTTTGTTGCAATAGTGGCAGATAGGAGTGGGTCGCCTTAGTTGTGACTGCTGCGGTGGCTGGAGTGGTGCAGGCCTTTTAAACTGTGTCTGGTGCATAGGCCTGTGAAGCTGTCTGGTGGGAGCAGGTGGCTGTCTGTGATGCCATGGAGGAGCTGTCGAAGAAGGAGGTGGTCGTCGTGGGGCAGCCACCTGATGCTCTCATGCTCGCTCCTGCTGTACATACTCGTACTCTCGAGCAGTGGAGAGCACGTCAGCATGGGTCTTCAGTTTGAACCCGACAAGCTTATCACGTATGTCGATGTTCAGACCCTTCTGGAATCTCTTGGCTCGAGCCAGAGGAGTGGACACCACGTCCTTAGCAAACCTGGAGTTTACAGGTCGTTAGAAAAGAAATCGCGTATTCGGGATAAATAACGGTTATAGGTCAAGAATACGTACCTGCTGAGCTTAGAGAACTCAGCATCATATTCTTCCACGGTCATGGAACCTTGCTTCAGTTCCATAAACCGTTCATCGAGCTCCATCTGCGCCTCAGGTGAAAAGAATTGGGCATCGAATGCCTCCTTAAATGCATCCCAAGAGATTGGCTGCGGTAAGCGGTCCTCTACAGAATCCCACCATAACATGGCATCCTTGGTCAACTGTAGCCTTGCCATATCAACCCAAGAATCCACAGGAGCTCGTATCGCCTTCAGCATATGAGTAATAGACCGCAGCCATTCCTCTGCAGCTAGAGGGTCCTCCCGTCCGGTGAAGATCGGTGGACGTAGTGACCGGAACTCTTGTACTCCTCCTTCTCGCTTTGATTCCTGTCGCACCGGTTCCTGCCGCATGGCTTCCTGTCGTATGGCTTGAACCATTTCTCGTAGTGCTCGATCAGATATCTGGTGCACCATCGGAGGTTGTTCAACATCAGTACTGCCATCATTGCTAGCACCGTTTCCATTGAGACCAGCTGCAGGTTTGATATTGTTGGCGGGGTCCTCATCGTTGGGGATATGGTTTCCATTCCCGTTCATCTCCATCTCTGTGTTGACAATATCAGGATTTGATCCAACGGTGGTACGTGTACGCCGGTTATACACCTTCGACATTCTGTAATTCAAGGATGGTTGTCAGTTTAATAATTCGAGTATCTTATAATATTTCCTGTTTATCCTATACTGTTCACGAGGTGGTTGCGCGGACCTGCATGGGCCACCACTTGTAACGCCCCAGGAGCGGGTAACGTTACACTCTTAATAGTTTTGCAGGTCTTGCATGTACCAGTGAAGTAAATATAGTTTAAACAGGAAATAATAAGGACAAAGATAAATGAGATACTCTTTTATTAAACCTTCAAATGGAATTACAATGTCTAGGCAGAAAGAAACACTACAGCTCAACTAAAACAATACTGAAAAGAAAACGACTAAGAGAAAACTAACTCTCCTGATGACACAGAAGCTCAGAAATCTGCGTTCTCAACAAGGAAATCAGACTCCTCGTACTGTGGGGCCTCCTCTCCGAGCTGAGTATTACCTGATGGAATTGAACCACCATTAATAAAGTAGATTGCAAACCGTATTAAACATTTAATTAATTATTTTGCAGGAAGTTAGAAAGGTACCGAAAACTGTAAAAGAAAAGTTACTGACCTGTCATGTTTTGAGTAGCATTAAGGAAATGAACAATTAACCAAAAGGAATGTTGTTGTGTTGTGACTTATATAAGGAGGGCACGATGTGCAACGTGAAGTCCACCTTGGACCGCGGGGTGCTACCCCGGGCCGAGTATAAGGACAAACTGTACCGAGAACTCAGTATCCATAAAGGAAATCCTCCCAGATAGGGGCCATAAGCATGGCTTCAATCGCTCCCGCACCCTCTCAATTTATAAGTTACCCCATACCCGTGTTGTCATGTGTAGTTGTTCTAGTACTAGGATGTCAAGTGTATTGTTCTCGAAATTGTTCCCTAAATTATATATTTAGATAGCTATGCAAACTCTATGTCTAGGTTGTCATGTTTGGAGAGAGAAAATCAGGCGTTCCAATACTATCATATACTTTCGTTGCATAACTCCTAATTATACAATTTAGTGGATTAGGCAATTAGATATGCATGTTCAATAATCACCAAAAACACTTTTAAAGCACATAGTTAAATGACGAAATGTAAAAGGCAGAAGTAGCAAGAAGAAATGCAAATGTGTATGGAAAAGTAATTGAAAAGATAAAGTAAAACTAGGAATGAATCAGATTCATGTTGGCACCTTTAAGGGGTTGTGGTCTACCTGCCTAGAGGGGTTGCTCGGACCAAGATTTTGCTTAAACGGATATCAGACTTGAAGTCTTATGAAAACAGAACTGTATTTATAAAGGAACAGAACTGCATTTTTTAAGGAACAGAACTGACTCTGCAAAAGAACAGAACAGAATGTACAAGGAACAGAACTGAATTTGTAAGGGAAAACTGAACTGAATTTTTTGAAGGAACTGAACTGAATTTATAAAGGAACAAAACTGAATATATAAAGGAACTGGAACTTAATATTTAAAAGAACAGAACAGAACAGAAACTTAATATTTCAAAGGAACTGAACTGAATTGAACTTAATATAGGAAAAGAACTACAGCCTAAAGAAACAAGATATAAGATATGTATATTATCCAAAGGAACTGAATATGTAAAGACAACGTGGACAAACTCTAAGCCGTGCCTTCCACCTCGGCGGCCAACCACAACCACATATTAACTTAAGGGTCTAAATGAAACAATAGCCAACAACGGCGAAGACTGCCGTGAACGTATATTGATGCCAAAATATTCATGGAGGAGTTTCCTCTCTAAGAAATCTACATGAATCATCATATTCATTCTGAAAACAAATAATTAGAAGCTTAATAGGTTCGGAATCTACCTGAAATCGAAGATTGCAAAAGTATAATAAAGATCCGAAGCCAACAGTGCAAAACCGAGAGCCTAGAAGCAGATCCGAAAACAACAGAACAAAAACCGGGAGCCTGGGAGCAAATCCGACACCAAAGAACAAGTCGAAATCCCACAGAACAAGATCCGAACCCTCGGGAAAGAGAACGGAAAATTTTCGAAGAGGGAAAATATAATTTTCGCATCATACAAAAACCCTAGAGAACATCGCATATAAAATAGAGGAGAGAGAGGGCTTATCGCGCAAAGATCGGAGCCAGAATCTTCGGGATATCCTCATGGGAGGATTGCGCGGTTGGAGATAGTATCGGGTTTTCGAAACCCTAACTGTCGCCGCGTCTTTTCCGCCTTCGCCGTTGCTGCCTGTGCGAGGAAAACGGTTCGAAGAAGCTCACCTGGGCTCGGGTCGAAGAGAGAAGGAGAGAAGGAGAGAGGGGAGAGAAAATCGGAGGGGGGTTCGCCGCGAGAGAGAGGGGGAGAGAAAATCGGGGGGTTCGCCGCGAGAGAGAGAATGGGGCATCGGGGGGTTTTTTTTTTCTTTTCTGGGCTCGGACGCGAGAGAATGAGAGAGTGGGAGAGAGAAAGGAAGTGGGGCTGGGGTTTATTAAAAGAAAGTGGGCCCGGGGCTGTGGGCTTGTAACCGGGCCTTTACATCAAACCTTTAGTATCCGGTTGGAACAACAACACGGGTGGCGGAGTGATAGAATCAACCCGTGGCTATCCTCAATGCCCAGTGGTGATATGTGGGCGAGCATTGTTCGCTGACTTCATGATGAAAGATATCTCGAACTTTGATGCTGTATTAGGGATGGATTGGTTGGGAACTTTCCATGCCACCATCGACTGTTGTCGAAGGAGGTTAGTCCTCGAGATTTCTGATCATCCAAAGTTCGAGTTCATTAGTGGAAGCAAATCGGTAGTCCCAGTGGAGTACAGAGCCATGTCGGCTGAAGCAATAGCAGCCGCAATGGAAGCTGAACCTGATATACCAGAGGTGATACGAGAGTTCTTGGATGTGTTTCCAGACGAACTTACAGGTTTACCTCCAGATCGCACCCTCAAATTTGCCATCGAACCAATGCCAGGAGCTCAGCCGATGTCCAAGGGACCATATCGGTTAGCACCATCTAAGCTAGAAGAATTGCAGGTCCAACTGATGAGCTACTGAAGAAGGGATGGATACGACCCAGTGTATCTCCCTGGGGATCTCCTATATTGCTGGTTAAGAAGAAATACGGATCCCTTCGTATGTGCGTTGACTACCGCGGGCTGAACAAAGTCACCGTGAAGAATAGAACCCTCTACCGCGCATCGACGATCTTTTCGACCAGCTCAGTGGGTCAAACGGTTATTCGAAGCTGGATCTGAGGACATGGTACCATCAAGTGAAGGTGAAGGATGAAGATGTTCCCAAAACTGCATTCAGGACCAGATACAGACATTATGAGTACTTAGTAATGCCGTTTGGTGTCACAATGCACCCATGGTATTTATGAGTCTCATGAACCAAGTATTGTATAAAGACTTGGACAAGTTCGTAGTAGTCTACAACGACGACATTCTCATCTACTCGAAGAATGCAGTAGAGCATGCAGTGTAAGGATCATGTCTATGGAAAAAACACTAGAAGGGGGTTGAATAGTGTTTAAGCAATTTAAAACGATAGTTACACCAAATTAAAATGCTAACCAACAATATAGTGCGGAATTAGAATTGGACCCAGATAAGAAACAAATGCAAATACAATTATGTTTCTAGGGTTCGGATTACCCAAGTCACTTCCCGACTTGTTCCCTATAATCCTACGTCCCTTCCACCCGGATACCTCTGGATACTCAAGTTAGAACCCTAGCTTGAGGTTTCCTTAAAATCCACTTGTAGCAACCCTACAAGTGAAATCGAATACAATCGATGTCCTTGACTCCACAACTTGGGAGCAAGCAAACTGCTCTCACAACCCGAGAGCAAATTCAAATTACGAAAGTAATGAAATAATGAAAGCAACACTTACAATCACCTATGCCTTGAAGTAGAACTTGAAGGAGAAGTGTGATGTGTGTTGTAGACTCTCTTAGAAGAGAGGAGAAAGCCCTTTCTCTTGACTGCACCAAATGCCTAGAGGATCACTCTTTGGTTCTAGGTTGGAGAGCAAGAGGTCAAAGAATTGGAATTCTTAGGGCTTTGGATTTGAGAGCTTCAAACCTTAGAAATGAAAGCTTAAGAGATAACTTGGAAGAATTGGTAACCTCTCAATGGAACAGCAGAAGCCCCATTTCTATTGTTATCAAATCCACAAAACAGTTTAGGCAAAAACTCTTTTGGAATCCGTGAGAAAATTCTCAACGGATAGAAACTGAACTCGCGACAGTCGACTGTTGAAGAAACCACAGTCGACTGTTGCACAGTCAGCATGGGTAGGTAAGAATTCATAACGGTAACTTACCACATGGACAGTCGACTGATGAAGCAAAGACAGTCGACTGTTGAACCAACAGGCGACTGGCCGAGAGATGGGTAAGTTGAATGAAATCTGGAAATCCTGTAAGATAATAGGACAGGTGACTGATGCAGATAATACAGTCAACTGTTAATCAGAACAGGCGACTATAAAACCTTATACAGACGACTGTTAAATACCTTGAGAATTTCCTGAGAGCTGAGTTAATAGATTGGCTCACAGACAGACGACTGTTGCAGCATACATAGTCGACTGAATCCAAGGGACAGTCGACTGTATCCAAGGGCAGAAGATAGACAGTCGACTGATTTACAAAACACAGTCGACTGTCACTAAGACAGGCGCCTGAGAATCGTTCATCAGTAGCCTGTGCGAAATAAACAGATAGGCCCAAAACTAGATTGTAAAAGTTTGTGCATAACAGGCGACTGTAGAACAAAACACAGTCGACTGTTTTTGAGACAGACGACTGTAAAACGTTCAGCAGTTGACTGTTATAAACAATCCAAGCACAATCACTAAAGAAATGAATTGGGGTCAAAGAACAATTGATCTAATGATGTCCTAAGACTGAAATGAAGATGTGTGTGAGTGCTCTATCAAAGTTCTATTTCTAAGCTACATACTAGAAGAGATAAAAGAAAATTACATTGACGAATTCTCTCTTCTATCCATCGTATGAGCTTGAAGTCTTCATGGAGCTTCAATCAACATCCATGATCATCCAATCCATGTCAGTTGCCTTCAATCAACTTTGAGTGTCATCCATTGCTAGTAGATCTTCATAAATAGCTTAGGCAATAGATTAACTGCAAAATAGGGGATTAGTCACAAGTATTTATGTTTGCTCATCATTAACACCAAGTAGGGAGAACTCCAATACTCAACATTCTCCCCCTTTTTGATGATGACAAACAAACATACACAAAAAGATAAATAATTGTGCGTAATGAAAACTTACTCCCTATACATAGATGCCAATCAAGTTAGTCAACAAATAATAGGGCATCTACATATCAATTGAAGCAAATGAGTAAGATACGCATGAATTTAATTCCACAAATCTAGGAATTAAAATCCCTATTCATTATAATCTTACTCCCCTGAATCTAAGGCAACTTCAATCTTAGATTCAAAGTGTTAGAACATACTTAGCACATACATTATGAATCTTATATGTTTATTTCTCTCCCCCTATGGCATTATCCAAAAAGGTGGGAGTAAATCACAACAACAATAATCGTGCTAAATACAAACTAACAACAATCAAGGAGTATAAAGATATAGAGAATCAAAAACTCATAAAAGCATATCATATACTTATATGAATAGAGGAATTAAAGTCCAATATCAACATGATAGATAGACGAAATGAAAATAATTTCAAAAAAAATCATCACATCAGAGATAGCATGAATAAATCAATATCAAATCCTATATTGTCTCACAAGCACATCATAAGAGAATAAATCATTCATGGAGACAATATGGCAAACATCACATAGATAAGATAATCAATTATACAAGGTGTGACACAAGATTAATCAGCAACATCATATATATATATATATCCTAAAGATGAGTACATGGCATACGGACATCAACATGTCCAACAAAAATGCATACATCATGATCCCAAAAATACATCATGATACCATCGTACATCATCATCAGAAATATCCAAACATCATCCAGAATATCCAAAATGACACCACTCAAAAACTGAAAACAAAATCTATGAGTGAGTGTCATCAGGTGCTGCAGAGGAAGAACGAGGCTCTGTAACAGCAAGGGTATCCTCTTGAGGAGGGTCAGCAGCAGCAACAACAGCAGCATCATCAGCATCATCCTTAGTAGAAGATACACCAGGTTGCACAACGGCATCAGTGACGATGGGCTGAGGAGGCTCATGAGGCTGAGGAACCAACTATCTCAAATCCTCAGGGAAGAGTATTCCCTGATGGAGGAAAGAAAGGGAAAACAATCTGTAAAGTCCAGAGACCATCTCAAAAAGAATATCACGAGATGGTGGAGCTGAGGTGGAAGGCTGGTCAGCTGGAGGAAAGTGGAGGAGGATGGAGCTGATGTGGATTTTCTCTTCTTCGAGGCAGACTGCAGAGCCGAAGAAGACTTTGACTTTTCAGATGCATCGAGAAGAGGAGCAAAAGTCATGGGCTCGTAGCGAGACAATTCAACACCAAAATGTCGAAAGACAAGAGTCAAAAGACCACCGTATGGAATGTGAGCTGAGGAAGAAGTAAACTCGACCTTGTCCATCCTGTCAAGGAGGACACCGGCCCAGTTCACGGACATCCCAGAGAAAATCGCATACATACACTTCAGAATATCCAGGGAAGGCTGGTCAGATGATCCATACATCGGCAGGATGTTGGACTTCACCACTAGGTGAACTGCCCAACCTCTAGCCGAAAATATAGATGACCTGATACCAGAATCCAGGGCTAAAGGTATCTTACGAAACATATCTCGAAGGACAGACTGGTCAAGCTCGTCAATATCAGAGATGGAAATATCTGAATGAAGAGAACCGGTAGAGGGAATCCTAAGAATGGTCCCTAATAGAGTGGGAGTAATCTGGATGTGGGTTCCCTGAACAATGGTGTCAAGAACTCCGGTGGTAGAATACTCACCGCGAACGCGGTTAGCATAGAAGAGCTTCACCAGAAATAGATAGGCTCGAGGGGACTTGCTCTGAGAGAAGCGAAAAAGATCGGCTAAGTGGGTAGCAGATAGAATGTCTGAAAGTCTCTCAGCAGTAAAGGCAGGAAAAGCGATGTACCGCTCCCTAAGAAGCTTGATCCCTAAGAGAGAGTGGAATTTTGCCAAGCAAATATCAGCTTGGCAAAGTGGAACAAGGGGATCAGTATGGGGCACTACGGGAGACTCGTCTCCAGAGCTCAAATCAGAAGAAGACTGATGGGGAGCATTAGCAGTAGGCTCATTAATTGTAACACCAACCTGATGGAAATTGAATTCCACCTCAAGTGATTTTGATGATGAGCACGCCAAATGAAAGCTTGATGTACTAACCACACTACACTCAAGTGCGCAGAATTTGCGAAGCTCTACACATACTCAAAGAAGCACACTTCAACGCTCAAAGACAAAGACGAACAAGACTAAACTCAAGTGATGAAGCTCAAGCTCAAACAGAACAAGAAGCACAAAGAGAAGCTCGCTTTCACTTCATCAAGTTGACCAAACTTCCGAAGACATGTTCTGAGTCCATAGTGAGTGTGTCGTGTCTTTTTAGGGTATTTGTTAAAGCCATATCAAATAGACAACACACACACACACACACACACACACACACACACACACACACACACACACACACACACACAATTTCGAAAATACTTTTAATTATCTTCAAAATATTTTTGAGAGCTTTTTCTAGTCACTCCATATTTTCGTAGTGAAACTCCACGCACCCTGGAGCTAACTACTTGTCTGACTAGAAGAGCAGCATGAAAATCTCATCTGGGAGTCGACTACCAAAAGTAGGGAGTCGACTACTTGTCAGAGATCAAAAACTCCTGGAGTTCTCTGGGAGTCGACTACCTATATGAGGGAGTCGACTACCAGCTGTAAATTTCAGACGTTTTTGAATTTGAATTTTGAAATCCTTTGAGCAATTTACTCCGTAATTTTTGGGACAAAAGTCAAACGAAATTTGAAATTCAAATCTCAGTTTTTTCCCTATAAATAGAGCCAAATTCTTTGATGAAAAATACAACATTGAAAATCAATCTCTTGTGAAAACTCTCTTGAATTCAAAGCTCTCATTTTCTCTCTAGCCAATTTGATTTTATTTGATCTTGCAATATTCTTTTATAAATTCTTTTGAAGATCATACTCTTATTTTTATTGGCTAAAACGTTTTCAAAATCCTTACTATTATTCTCTTTATTTTATTTAAAGGATTTTTGAAAAGATCTAGATCACAAAGAATTTCTCTCGTATCTTTGTGTGATCTAGACTATCATTCTATCAAGCCACTACACAAATTTGTCTAAACTTTGATTGTCTATAGAATCGGGTGTATAAACAAATCTCCATCATTTATTGTGATGTATTAGATAAATTCTCATTGTGTTGATTGTTGGAACACTAGACAAGTCTAGTTGTTGCTAGTTGGAAAGTCCTCGGTTTGTGAGGCAAGGGTAAATCCTAGACAAGTCTATGTGTTATGGTCGGAAATCCTGGTTGAGACTAGGTACTTGTATTTGCCAAGGCAGATAGTGGAAATCTCGTACCAGATTGGTCGGGGACTGGACGTACCCGGGTTGCGGGGAACCAGGATAAAAATCCTTTTGTCTCCGTTTGTTTTCTGTGATTTGTTATCTTTCTTGTACAAGCATTCTTTACTTATTAATTGTTCATCTTTGTAATTCATTGTTAACTTATTGAAAAGATTGTATCTTTAATTTCCGCTGTGTATAAATCTATTTGTAAAGATCTGTTTGTCAAAGTTATATTTATCTGATCTTAATCCAATCTCTTTCATATTCTTGTTAAGATTGTTTTGCTGATTAAGAACCAAGCGTAGATCACTCTACTTGGTTTCTTAGGCAACATTAGAAGGAATTTATTTGTGTTAATATCGTTGAGCGAAAAATTTTACTATATACACAACACTATTCAACCCCCACACCCCCCCTTCTAGTGTTGTTTGCCATCCACAGGATCCAACACTTGGTATCAGAGCAAGGCTACAAAAGTGATGGCGTCAACATCTTTTCACTCTGAAGGACTGAATACCATGCGACCACCTCTATTCAAAGGAACCAACTACGCTAGCTGGAAGATCCGAATGAAGACTCACCTAGAGTCATTGGACATTGAAGCTTGGACTATTACCAAAGTCCCGTACATCGCACCCACCGACGTTGAGTTTGGAAAATGGTCTGTCGACGACAAGAAGAGTGCTAATCTCAATGCAAAAGCAATGAATGCTCTGTTTTGTGCTGTTACAGGAAATGAGTTCAATCGAGTCTCCCAATGTGAGACAGCACATCAAATATGGCATACTCTTCAGGTAAGTCACGAAGGTACTGAAAAGGTAAAAGAATCTCGCATAAACGTCTTACATTCAAAGTTCGAATCTTTTAAAATGGAAGAAGGAGAGAGTATCACCGATGTGAATACTCGTTTTACTAATATTACAAATGAGCTTGCAGGACTAGGAAAGAAACTTTCTGAGTATGAACAGGTAATGAAGATACTAAGATCCCTCCGACCCGAGTGGAAGGGAAAGACTACGGCCATTCGAGAAGCGCATAACATAAAGGACCTCACCATCGAAGAACTGATGGGAAATCTCATGGCATATGAGATTGAGCTTGAAGAAGACAAGAAAATCTAAGAAAAACCAAAGAAGAAGAATCTTGCATTCAAAGCCCAAGAGGAAGATTCCGACTACACGGACAAAGAAGACCATATCGCGTTCATCTCAAAGAACTTTAAAGAGTTCATCACTAGTAAGTATGGAAAACGATCTTTTAGACCCACTAACTGTATTATTTGTTTTGGTTGTAATAAACCAGGGCATGTCAAAAGAGACTGTCCATTAGAAAGAAACAACCGTGATTCAAGAGATCGTGGGAAGAACAAAGACAATAATGAAAGGCGAAACAATACAAGAAACAAGTTTCGACGACCAAAGAAAGAAGCTTATGCAGCCTTCGACCAGAGCGACGACTCTTCATTCGATGAATCCTCAGAAGAAGATAATGATGAAAGAAGAGAGACGGCACACATGTGCTTCATGGCATCTACATCCTCCAAGGTAAGCTCGCATCATGATTCATCTAGCGACAATGAGTCATCGTCAAGCGATGATGAAGACTTGGATTATAGGGGAGCATATAAGGAGCTATGCAAAATGCATGAAAAGCTCATTAAAGAACATAGAAAAACACTTAGAAATATTAAAAGAGAGACTAAAGAAAAAGAAGAAGTCATTAAAGAAAATAGTCTTCTTAAAGAAAAGAATGATCTCCTACAAAAAGATATTTTGCTAGTAAATGAAAAAGTTGAAAATCTAAATAATCTTCTCGTATCTGTCAAAGATAAATACGACGCTACGATGAAAATTATTGAGAATTTTAACAAAGGAAAAGGGAAGCTAGATAGCATAATAGATAATCAAAAAGCGTCATCTAGCAAAACCGGACTCGGCTATGATTCACATCATACCAAGAAACGGGTTAAGCATACTAGGATGCATCATACTAACGATAACGTTTTGAGCATCTGGGTACCAAAGGGATTATCTAATCAGTGAAAAGAAAGGTACGCTACTAACTTTGTTCAACAAATTCATCTTAACAAAAATTATAAATATGTTATTCATGAAGGAACTAAACCGTATTGGGTTTGGCTTCCTAAAGACTAACTCCTCGGACTCAAAATCAAAGAGTACCATAAAACGCTTATTTATTTTCAGGTACTCTAAAAGGAGGAAAACAATGAAGAAAATTCAAGAAGTCAAAACGGCTGAATCAGAACAAAAGTTTTTTTAAATTATATATATATATATATATATATATATATATTAAATGTGTTAATATGTGTATATGATTGTGTTTTATTCTTAAAATATTTTTTGTTCAGAAATCTCACTCAACCTGGATCAAAATCTCCCCGGGATGAGAAAACGACTCAACCCAGCAGGGAGTCGACTACCTACAGGAGGGAGTCGACTACCCGTGCGAAAATTTCTGGGTTGCTCTTTTTTTGACTAAATCCTAATGGGTTCTATTGAGTGGATGGATCCAGATCCATTAAGACAACTTACCATATAAGCCTAAAACTCATCCTAGCCATCCAAATCTTGATCTAAAGGCCCTCTCTTCTCCCCATCTCTTCATCCAAACAACAAAACCCCAAGAAAAACCCTAGAGGTACCGACTACCCCTCTTACTCCTCCTCTTCTCTTGATCTTTCACCTTGGTGCTTGGACTTTTTGGAGCTATTTTCTCATCATCCTCCAAAGTTACTCAAGGTAAAATTTTTCTTACTCCATGATTTTTTATTATTTCATCTCTCTTGGTTATCTAGTAGTGTAAAAATGTTATTTTTCTTTTTTTACTCTATCTAGATGCCTATCAAGGGGATTTTTTCCAAGAAGAGGAAAACTACCATAGAAATTGATTCTGAAAAGGAGATTATCTTACCCTATCTTTTCAAAACTACTACCTATGAGAAATTTGTTAAGATCTCAAAGAAACCAATCTTGCATGAACGATTTGTCAAACTTCATGATGTCATCAATTATGGTATTGACAGTCTGTTAGATTTTCAAAACTTAGCAAACTTGTTCTCTTCTGAAAATGTGTATCTTTGTTATCCTAGGCTTGTTCATCTTTTCTATGCAAACATGGACTATGATCTTGTGAAAAGTCGTTTCATAACAAAAGTTCTTGATACTAAACTTGCTATAACTGTCAAATCCCTAGGAGAAGCCCTAGGAATCCCATACTCCGGTATGATTCTTGACAAAATCGAAATGACTGATGAGAACATTCTAGAAAGAATGTATTTGCCCGGTAGACACTTTCAAACCAAACTTCCATGTAGCAATCTTCGCTATCCGGCGAGGATCTTGGCTAATATTTTGTCTTATAACATAACTCAAAAATCTGGGAGCCATGCTATTCTTTCTGAGAAACAAGCTAAGTGCATCTATGCCATCCTAGGTAACATTCGTGTTAATTGGGCTAAAGTGATTATGGATTCTATCCTAGCCTCAGCTTCTTCTGATAGACCCTCCTCCACCCTTTCTCATGGACACTATCTTACAATACTATTCATTAGCTAAAATGTGCCACTGATCATGAAACATCCATTCTAGAACCTGCTCGTGTCTTTGATGTACATGCTCTTGAGAGAATGAATCTCCATCATGGCCTTGATCCTCAAGGCGAGGTAAGAAAGTTGTCATTTAAGATTCAGAAGAAGAAGAAGAAAAAGAAAAAGGAAGCGGCGAAGAAGAAGAAGAAGAAGAAGAAGTTCCAGCATACATCCTTGAACTTCAGGAAATGCTCCTGAAAAAGATTGGAAGGTTGAAGATTACACAAAAGGAATGATTTGAAGACATCAATCGTAAAGTGGACGATTTGAAAGAGCTCGTTGTGAAGAGCAACAAGATGACTGAGGACACACTTGCCATGATCCTTGATGAGATCAAGGAACTAAAGAAAGGTGGCGGTCACTCTTAGCTCCTTCCTTCTCTAAAAACAATGGTTATCTAAAACAATGGTTCTTAAAACTATGTCATTTGAGACGATGGTCTGTAATAACTCTATGTGTGGTGTTTGCTACAATATCTATATGCTATATACCAACTGCTAGTATGAACTAACACATCTCTTGCAGGCACAAGAAATTGAATTTCCCTCCTAAACATATCTATTTATTTTTTTATTGATGACAAGGGGGAGAAAATTCATGTGACATGAGATACAAAATAAAATCATATGTATACTGTTTTGTATATTGCTTCGATGTATGGGGAGAACCGCATCAAAGCAGGGGGAGTAAGTATACCATATATTTTATCTTTTACTTACTTCATTTTTTTTCTCATTTGGGTGTCATCATCAAAAAGGAGGAGAGTGATGGAAATTGAATTCCACCCCAAGTGACTTTAATGATGAGCACACCAAATGAAAGCTTGATGTACTAACCACACTACACTCAAGTGCGCAGAATTTGCAAAGCTCTACCCATACTCAAAGAAGCACACTTCAACGATCAAAGACAAAGACGAACATGACTAAACTCAAATGATGAAGGTCAAGCTCAAACAGAACAAGAAGCACAAAGAGAAGCTCGCTTTCACTTCATCAAGTTAACCAAACTTTCGAAGACATGTTCTGAGTCCATAGTGAGTGTGTCGTGTCTTTTTAGGGTATTTGTTAAAGCCATATCAAATAGACAAAACACACACACACACACACACACACACACAATTTCGAAAATACTTTTAATTATCTTCAAAATATTTTCGAGAGCTTTTTCTAGTCTCTCCATATTTTTGTAGTGAAACTCCACGCACCCTGGAGCTAACTACATGTCTGACTAGAAGAGCAGCAGGAAAATCTCCTCTGGGAGTCGACTACCAAAAGTAGGGAGTCAACTACTTGTCAGAGATCAAAAACTCCTGGAGTTCTCTGGGAGTCGACTACCTATATGAGGGAGTCGACTACCAGCTGTAAATTTCAGACGTTTTTGAATTTGAATTTTGAAATCCTTTGAGCAATTTACTCCGTAATTTTTGGGACAAAAGTCAAACGAAATTTGAAATTCAAATCTCAGTTTTTTTCCCTATAAACAGAGCCAAATTCTTTGATGAAAAATACAACATTGAAAATCAATATCTTGTGAAAACTCTCTTGAATTCAAAGCTCTCATTTTCTCTCTAGCCAATTTGATTTTATTTGATCTTGCAATATTCTTTTATAAATTCTTTTGAAGATCTTACTCTTATTTTTATTGGCTAAAACGTTTTCAAAATCCTTACTATTATTCTCTTTATTTTATTTAAAGGATTTTTGAAAAGATCTAGATCACAAAGAATTTCTCTCGTATCTTTGTGTGATCTAGACTATCATTCTATCAAGCCATTACACAAATTTGTCTAAACTTTGATTGGCTATAGAATCGGGTGTATAAACCAATCTCCATCATTTATTGTGGTGTATTGGATAAAATTCTCATTGTGTTGATTGTTGGAACACTAGACAAGCCTAGCTGTTGCCAGTTGGAAAGTCCTCGGTTTGTGAGGCAAGGGTAAATCCTAGACAAGTCTAGGTGTTGTGGTCAGAAATCCTGGTTGAGACTAGGTACTTGTATTTGCCAAGGCAGATAGTGGAAATCTCGTAACGGATTGGTCGGGGACTGGACGTACCCGGGTTGCGGGGAACTAGGATAAAAATCCTTTTGTCTGCGTTTGTTTTCTGTGATTTGTTATCTTTCTTGTACAAGCATTCTTTACTTATTAATTGTTCATCTTTGTAATTCATTGTTAACTTATTGAAAAGATTGTATCTTTAATTTCCGCTGTGTATAAATATATTTGTAAAGATCTGTTTGTCAAAATTATATTTATCTGATCTTAATCCAATCTCTTTCATATTCTTGTTAAGATTGTTTTGTTGATTAAGAACCAAGCGTAGATCACTCTACTTGGTTTCTTAGGCAACATTAGAAGGAATTTATTTGTGTTAATATCGTTGAGCGAAAAATTTTACTATATACACAACACTATTCAACCCTCCCCCCTTCTAGTGTTGTTTGCCATCCACAGGATCCAACACAACCGTTACAACAGTAGATAGTCGACTGATGAACAATATTCAGTCGACTGGATGAAGTGATAAGAATTAAGCTAAGGATGACAGACAGTCGACTGTTGAGTAACATACAGTCGTCTATCCAATAAACAGTCGACTGTACTATACACATCAGTCGACTGACCGATAATCAATAAACTTCATCAGAAAGACAAAGAGCACTGTAAAATTTCGACAAAGAGAAACAGTCGCCTGATGACTAAAGTTCAGTCGCCTGTTAAAATAACAGTCGACTGGAAAATAGTCATCAGTCGTCTGTTCGAAAGATACTCAGACTGAGGAAATAGAGTAGGGCAGTCGACTGTCGAAGGAAAGACAGTCGTCTGTCCTGGTTCAAAAATGTACAGTGAGATACAAATCCAGAGAATAAGAACGCTCACCCTAAGACCTATACTCTAATCACAAACTCATCATAAAAATAATGTAATACGATAAATCAATTGAAACACAAATCTTTAAGATCAATCTCAAAGAAATCATGAAATCACATAAATCGCAATTTCCTTTCTTAAACACATATATAGTATATATCAAAAGAAGAAAGACAATATGATGACATGAGCTCAAAATATGTTATAACATGAATGTTGAGCTTCTAAATTTCAGATTCACCCATAATTCCTAATTCTCCATGCAACCTCATAAATGAATCTTCTTTAAGAGGTTTTGTGAAGTTGTCGGCAATTTGTTTTTCGGTTTCAATGTACTCTAAGATGATGTCCTTCTTAGCTACAAGATCATTTATAAAATGGTGTCTCACATCAATGTGTTTGGTACGGGAGTGGTGTACCGGATTCTTGGAAAGACATATGGCACTTTGGTTATCAAACATGATCGGGCAAGTATCACAATTGACACCATAGTCCATAAGAGTGTGTCTCATCCAAAGAACTTGTGCATATGCAAGACCCGCGGTAATATATTCCACTTCAGTCGTGGACAATGACACTGAATTCTGTTTATTAGAAAACCAAGAAACTAAGGAATTTCCTAGAAAATGTCAAGTGCCACTAGTACTTTTCCTGTTAGACTTGCATCCGGGAAAGTCGGCATCACTATATGAGATTAACTCATATGTGCTAGATTTAGGGTAAAGTAACCCATAATCTAGAGATTGATTAAGATAACGAAATATTCGTTTAACCGCAATCAAGTGTGACTCCTTAGGTCTAGCTTGATATCTAGCACACAAGCATACAGAAAACATGATAACGGGCCTACTAGCGGTTAAGTAAAGTAAGCTACCGATCATACCTCGATATAGACGAACGTCTACATCTTTTCTATTTTCATCTTTGTGAAGGTGGGTAGTAGTACTCATGGGAGTCCGTTTGCTTGAAGACGATTCCATCCTGTGTATGAAGGTGCCATTCTCCATTTGTCGAATTTGCAGTCCAAGGAAATAAGTGAGCTCTCCCATGTGGCTCATCTCGAATTCATCCTTCATTGACTTAGAAAATTCTTGACAAAGATTAAAGTTAGTAGAACCAAAACTTATATCATCTACATAAACTTGAATCAAGAGAATGTCATTTTCATAATCTTTAATGAAGAGTGTAGAATCAACTTCTCCCATTTTAAAACCTAAATTCAAAAGAAAGGTCTTGAGTCGATCATACCAATCTCTAAGAGCTTCTCTCAACCCATACAACGCTTTCTTAAGTTTGAAAACATGATTTGAAAATTTTTCATGAATAAAACCGGGAGGTTGAGAACCATATACTTCTTCATTGACAAACCCATTTAAAATGCACTTTTAACATCCATTTGAAATAGTTTAAAATTCTTATGGGATGCAAAAGATAAATGCAACCTAATAGCTTCTAATCTAGCTACGGGGGCAAAAGATTCTTCGAAATCAATACCTTCCTCTTGTCGGTAGTCTTGAGCTACTAACCTTGCTTTGTTCCTTGTGATCACCTCGTTCTCATCCGTCTTGTTCTTGAAGATCCATTTGGTCCCAATGACTTGGTGACCACTTGAAAGAGGAAGGAGTTCACAAACTTCATTTCTCTCGAATTGCATTAGTTCTTCTTCCATTGCCGCTATCCAAGATCTATCCTCACAAGCTTCTTGGATGTTCTTTGGCTCAATGATAGAGACAAATGCGCAATGAGAGAATTCTTCAATCCTCGACCTCGTTCGAACACCCACACCAATATCTCCAATAATTTGGTTATGGGGATGGTTGCGAACGGTCGGGTAAGCTTTGGGTATACCTGGATCACTAGGAACAACTTCAACAACTTTGTTAGAAGTGTTAGTCTCAATATAGAATCATTAATCTTAACATTATTCAGAGAATATCAAAGAAAATCTACATTATCATCATCAACATGAGGAAAATCAAAATCTTCATAAAAAGATCCGTGAAGTGATTCCTCAATCGTTGAAGAAGTTTTGTTGTATATCCGGTAGGCTTTTCTACGTGTGGAATATCCAACAAAAATTCCTTCATCGGATCTTGGCTCGAATTTGTCTAAATTACCAAAAGTGTTCTTTATAAAACATTTTGAACCAAAAACACGAAAATATTTCACTTGAAGCTTTTTATCATAAAACAACTCAAAACAAGTTTTGTTTGTTCGGGGTCTCACTAGGATCCTATTGAGCACATAACATGCCGTGTGCACCGCTTCTGCCCAAAATTGTTGTCCTAAATGACTATCATGGAGCATAGTGCGAGCACACGTAATAAGAGTCATATTCTTTCTTTCTACAACACCATTTTGTGGTGGTGCACGAGGAAAGGAAAAGTTATGAGTTATCCCGGAGTCATCACAAAACTTAGTAAAAGACTCATTCTCAAATTCTCCTCCATGATCACTACGAATAGTGATAATGGTGGATCCTAAAAGATTCTGAATCTTCTTTGCAAATATGGTAAACTCTTCAAAAGCTTCATTCTTATTAGTTAAGAATGAAACCCAAGTAAATCTAGAAAAGTCGTCAACGACAACTAGTCCATAATGAGCATTTCCTAAAGAAGCAGTTCTAGTTGACCCAAATAAATCTAGATGAAGAAGTTCTAGGGGCCTCTTAGAAGTAATCCCTTCTTTAAGCTTAAATGAAGATTTACTTAGTTTATCTCTTTGACATGAATCATAAAAGTTTTTCTTATTAAAAAAATCTGAGGAAAACCTTTGACTAGATCATGCTTAGCTAGCTTATATAAGTGCTTGAAGTGAACATGACCAAAACGGCGATGCCATAATAGTTGTTCACTTGTGTTAGCAACTAAGCAATGTTCTACGGTTTTAGGCAAGCTCAAATAATAAATATTTTTATGCCTAATACCGGAAAATAAAACATGTGAATCACAATCAACAATAGTACACAATCCTTCTCCAAAGTTAACCTTGTAACCTTTGTCACAAAGTTGACTAATGGAAATGAGATTGTGACACAAACCACTAACAAGATAAACATTAGTAATTAAGGGTTTTGAAGGATTACCAACGATACATACTCCAATGATGTTTCCCTTTTGATTACCTCCAAATGTGACCGTTGCACCATCCTTGATGCTAATCACTTCAGAGAGCAATGATGGATTTCCCGTCATATGTTTGGAGAAACCACTATGGAGAATCCATCCTTTCCCTTTAAAGCTAGTTTGACCTTTATTGCTCTTCTTCTTTCTCTTGGGTACCTATATAATATACCATAAGCTCATGGTACCCAATGTTTGTTGAGTCCAAGAGGATTAGCCCTTTGGAAGCCAAGTCCAAGTGGACTTCCTCTTCCCAACATAATTACAATTCCTAATCACGTCATGTAAAATAGGAATCAACATAAGCATTCCTATCATTTAGGCTAGTGTTCTTAGTGTTGGATCCTGTGGATGGCAAACAACACTAGAAGGGGGGGTTGAATAGTGTTGTGTATATAGTAAACTTTTTCGCTAGTAGATGTTAACACAAATAAAGTCCTTCTACTGTTTCCTAAGAAACCAAGTAGAGCGATCTATGCTTGGTTCTTAATCAACAAAATAATCTTAAAATACACAGAGCAATTCCACAGCAGGTAGTCGACTCCCTATGAACAGTAGTCGACTCCCAGAGTATATGTGAGAACAGATAAGATTGCAAATATGAATTACAGCGAATAGAGATAAATTAATCTTTTGCTGTAGATAGATGACAGAAAAATAAATGTAATGATAAACAAGCACAGATCAACAGTCGCAAACAGAAGGATTATTATCCTGGTTCCCCGCAACCCGGGTACGTCCAGTCCCCGACCAATCCGGTACGAGATTTCCACTATCTGCCTTGGCAAATACAAGTACCTAGTCTCAACCAGGATTTCCGACCATAACACCTAGACTTGTCTAGTATTTACCCTTGCCTCACAAACCGAGGACTTTCCAACTGGCAACAACTAGACTTGTCTAGTTTTCCAACAATCAACACAATGAGAATTTATCCAATACACCACAATAAATGACGGAGATTGGTTTACACACCCGATTCTATAGCCAATCAAAATTTAGACAAATTTGTGTAGTGGCTTGATAGAATAAGAGTCTAGATCACACAAAGATATGAGAGAAATTCTTTGTGATCTAGATCTTTTCAAAAATCCTTTAAATAAAAATTAAAGAGAATAATAGTAAGGATTTTGAAAATGTTTTAGCCAATAAAAATAAGAGTATGATCTTCAAAAGAATTTGTAAGAAAGTATTGCAAGATCAAATAAAATCAAATTGGCTAGAGAGAAAATAAGAGCTTTGAATTCAAGAGAGTTTTCACAAGAGATTGATTTTCAATGTTGTGTTTTTCATCAAAGAATTCAGCTCTATTTATAGGGAAAAAAACTGAGATTTGAATTTCAAATTTCGTTTGACTTTTATCCCAAAAATTACGGAGTAAATTGCTCAAAGGATTTCAAAATTCAAATTCAAAAACGTCTGAAATTTACAGCTGGTAGTCGACTCCCTCATATAGGTAGTCGACTCCCAGAGAGCTCCAGGAGTTTTCGATCTCTGACAAGTAGTCGACTCCCTACTTTTGGTAGTCGACTCCCAGAGGAGTTTTTCCTGCTGCTCTTCTAGTCAGACAAGTAGTTAGCTCCAGGGTGCGTGGAGTTTCACTACGAAAATTATGGAGTGACTAGAAAAGGCTCTCGAAAATATTTTGAAGATAATTAAAAGTATTTTCGAAATTGTTTGTGTGTGTGTGTTTTGTCTATTTGATATGGCTTTAACAAATACCCTAAAAGACACGACACACTCACTCTAGACTCAGAACATGTCTTCAGAAGTTTGATCAATTTGGTGAAGTGAAAGCGAGCTTCTCTTTGTGCTTCTTGTTCTGTTTGAGCTTGAGCTTCATCACTTGAGTTTAGTCATGTTCGTCTTTGTCTTGGAGCATTGAAGTGTGCTTCTTAGAGTATAAGTAGAGCTTCACGAATTCTGCACACTTTAAGTGTAGTGTAGTTAGTACACTAAGCTTTCGTTTGGTGTGCTCATCATCAAAATCACTTGGGGTGGAATTCAATTTCCATCACTCTCCCCCTTTTTGATGATGACACCCAATAAAAAAAATGAGGTAAGTTAAAAAATATGATGATACATAGTATACGTACTCCCCCTGTGTTGATGCAATTCTCCCCCTGCATCGAAGCCGTTAGAAATAATGCATTCATTTTTGTATTTCGTTATTTTTCTCCCCCTTGTCATCAACAAAAAGATATTATAGCTGAGCATTATCCAATTCTTTTTCTCCAACAATACCCAATTCTCGACGAAGTCTAGAGAATGTATCCTTTTGTAAGGGTTTTGTTAGAATATCTGCAACTTGAAACTCAGAGGAGACAAATTTAAGTTCAACATCCTTTTTGGCACAATGATCATCAATAAATCTGTGTCTTATATCAATATGTTTTGTTCTAGGATGAAGAACAGAGTTTTTAGTGAGATTTATGGTGCTTTTATTATCACAATAAATTACACATGTAGATGTATTAATACCATAATCGATGAGGACTTGTTTCATCCAAAGTATTTGAGCACAGGCAAGTCCGGCAGCTATATACTCTGCCTCAGTGGTTGATCACTCCTTGTTTTACACTTTTTTTTCCGCATGTTTGCATGCCATTTCGATCGCCCAAATCATGTTTTTCACGATATATCGACGATATTGCGATGCTTTTCACGATTTGTTGTTTTTGTCGCATTTCAGGTGATTTGGCCCGATTTGGAGTGATCTCGAGATGCGCTTACTCTAGACGGTCACCGACGACCTCCCCGAGGGGTATTTTGCTGTTGGAGAGGAGCGGAAGAAGAACGGACGTCGCAGGAGCGACGAGGAGGCCAAAATAATCAGATTGGGCATGTTTTGTGTCCCACTCGGCCGAGTGGAGGAGCCACTCGGCCGACCAGCGAGACACCGCTCGGCCGACCAGTTCAGACACGATTCCTATGTGCACTCGGCCGAGCGACGGAGACCACATCGGCCGAGTGACGAGACCCCGTCCGCCCGAGTGGCGCCCAGACGAAGCCCTTCAAAAATCGCCATGTTACTGTTTTTCGGCTGCCTGAGCTTCAAAAGACCCACTCGACCGAGTGGATAATCCCGATCGCCCGAGTACCATGAAGCCGTCGGCCGAGTGACGACAACTCACTCGGCCGAGCCGCCCCCGAAGTGAAGCCCCCTGAAGATCAAGACTTACTGGAAATTTACAGGGTTTTCACTCGGCTGAGCGACTTTTGTCACTCGGCCGAGTACGACGCGCTGCCTGTAGCGAAAATTGCGTAAAACAGGCTGCGCAGGGGTATTTTGGTCACAGTTTTTGGACGATTTTGGGGGCTATTTAACCCCTGTTTTTACCCTAGTTTTAGAGAGCTTCTTCTTAGATTTTTTGCAGCTTTTTAGATTTACTTTTTTAGCTTTATTTTTGAGATTGGAGAAGAGACAAAATTGGATTTTTGTTGGATTAATTGAAGAACTCCATTGGTTTTTCTTTTCTATTCTCTAAAAATTCTATTTTTATTGCATATCTCAATATTGTGATGAATTCTATTGCTTATTTCATTGATTATTTTTGTGATCTTGCTATGAATTGTGAGTAGTCGCCACGTCTTGGGGCGTGGGGATGAACCCTACAAGCCCTATTTCATAATTGTGATGAATTGGTAGGGATTTTGCTAGAATTTCTATTAGGAATTAGATTGGGATCAATTTATTACGGATAGCTAGGAGTTCATACCGATTGGGATTTGCAAGAGATTGGATCCCAATTCGATAGGAAACCCTAGAAATCCGAATTGGGTTGGAATCGAATTTCCGTAGTATCGGTTTGCAAGAGATTGGACCGATACTAGGGTTTCCGGTTGCAATTCCGTGTCAATACCCGTTTGCAAGAGATTGGACGGGTAGGAACTATCCCAACCTAGATCGCGAGCCGAGTTTGCAAGAGATTGGGCTCGGTGCGCGATTGGACGATGATGTTGATCCTAATGCTAGCTTCCCTAGGCTAGGGTTTGCAAGAGATTGGACCCAAACCTAGGATAGCTATAGACCGGCAACAGCGCGAGAGCGTGAGCTTGGTTCTACATTTAGTTGCAACTAGTTCATCCAAAATCTTAATCTAGCAATTTTGATACCGATGAACCACATTCATGAAATACGGTGAGTAGCGGGGATTCCCTATTCCCTAGACGTTCTTTATTTGATTTGATATTTTCACACTTTGTCTGACGATTGTGACAGGATCGCCAAAGGCAAATCTTTCTTCTTAAATAGCCAGGTTGATTGGAACAAGCACGGTCATTCGTCCTCCCTGTGTTCGATATCCCGCTCGCTGCTACACCGTGCACTTGCGGTAAAACTACAACCGTTCTTTAGGGTTACATCCTGGAGCGATCAGTGGTAGATAGTGAAACGGAACTTTGCTTTTTGCTAAACCACAAAACAAGGGAATGTCCAAGGAAATGACATGTTCCACTTGTGCTTTTTCTTGTGGCTTTACAACCTGCATAGTCTGCGTCACTAAATGAAGTTAAATCGAATGTGCTTCCTTTGGGATAGAAGAGTCCAAAGTCAGATGTGGTTTTAAGATATCTAAATATGTATTTTACTGTTTTACGGTGTGATTCCCTAGGATCACATTGAAATCTAGCACATGCACAAACACTAAACATGATGTCAGGTCTGCTGGCGGTTAAGTAGAGTAAAGAGCCGACCATACCTCTATATGTTTTCTGATCAACCTTCTTACCTGCTTCGTCTTTGTCTAAGGAGGTGGATGTTGCCATTGGTATGTTCTTTCCGGATGCATTTTCCATCTCGAACCTTTTGATCAAGTCTCTTGCGTACTTTGTTTGATGAATGAAGGTTCCTTCTTTTTCTTGCTTAATTTGCAATCCGAGAAAATATGTTAGCTCCCCATGTGGCTCATTTCAAATTCTTCCTGCATTAACTTGGCAAACTCTTGGCAAAGATCATCATTAGTAGATCCAAAAATAATGTCATCTACATAGATTTGGATAAGAATGATATCATTATGATCTTTCTTAACAAATAAGGTTGTATCTATTTTTCCAACAGTATAACTTGAGTCACTTAAGAATTTTCTTAGTCTTTCATACCAAGCTCTTGGAGCTTGTTTTAGCCCATATAAGGCTTTGTTTAACTTGTAAACAAATCCTGTTTTCTTATCATGTTCAAATCCTGGAGGTTGTTCAACGTAGACTTCCTCCTTTATGAATCCGTTTAGGAAAGCGCTTTTTACATCCATTTGATAAAGTTTAAAATTCTTATATGATGCAAATGCGAGTAACATCCTAATAGATTCTAGTCTAGCAACAGGAGCAAAGGTTTCATCGAAGTCTATACCTTCCTCTTGAGAGTAACCATGTGCTACTAACCTTGCCTTATTCCTTATCACATTTCCATCTTCGTCTAGTTTGTTCCGGTATACCCATTTAGTACCGATAACGGGACGATCTTCCGGTCTAGGCACTAACTCCCGTACTTGATTGCGTTCAAATTGTAGAAGTTCTTCTTGCATAGCCTCGATTCATGCTTCATCTGCAAAAGCTTCTTCTACCATTTTCGGCTCAATGTTAGAAACAAATGCAACAAGTGTTAAGTGTTCTATTTGAGATCTAGTTCTAATTCATGCATCAATGTCACCTAAGACTTGTGTGTGTGTGTGATGTGTGACTTCAGGAAATGATTTAGGCAAAGAACTATGGATATCATTGAAAGATTCATTATTAGGAGTGGGTGCAATGAGCATGCTATCATCATGAGCAATGTTATGAGGTAAAGATTCATCAAATGTTACATGTAGAGTTTCAACAATAGTTTCGGAACTTTTATTGTAAATTCTATATGCCTTACTACGTAAAGAGTAACCGATAAATATGCCTTCATCCGCTTTGGAGTCAAACTTATCTACGTTATCTTTAGTATTCAGAATATAGCATTTACAACCAAAAACTCTGAAGTAAGATACTTTTGGAATTCGTTGGAGCAGTAATTCATAAGGGGTCTTTTCAAAAGGTTTTCTAATTAAAACTTTATTTTGAATATAGCACGCGGTAGCTACAGCTTCCGTCCAAAAACTCTTTAGAATGTTGCTTTCACACAACATTGTTCGTGCACACTCTTGAAATGTTCTATTTTTCCTTTCAACTACCCCATTTTGAGGAGCAGCTCTGGGAAAAGCAAAAGTGTGAGAAATGCCTCGTTCTTCACAAAATGATTTAAAATGTTCGTTTTCAAATTCACCACCGTGATCACTTCTTAAGGAAATAATTTTCATGGAATATAAACGTTCAATCCTTTTGAAAAATATTTCGAATTCACGGAAGGCATCATTCTTATGAGTTAAGAATAATACCCACGTATATCGAGTAAAATCATCAATTATGACAAATACGTATCTAGAGTTGCATAATGATGGAGTTCTAGTTGGGCCAAACAAGTCCATATGGAGTAGTTCAAGTGGTCCATTAGAACTGAGAGCTCCAATATTTTTAAATGAACTCTTATGCATTTTGCCAAATTGACATGAGTCACATATTTTATCTAATTTAAAACTTATCTTAGGAAGTCCTTGCACCAACTCTTTCCTGGAAATCTTATCCATGTTTTTGATGTTCACATGGCCAAAGCGTCTATGCCAGAGCAGTGGATCATTTGTTGAAACAATTAAACATACATTTGATTCATACTCATTTAGTCTAAGTACATAGATATTTTCAACTCGCTTACCTTTAACAAGGATATTTTTCATACCTTTGTCATAGACTAATCATGAGTCAAGAGTAAATATAACTTTCATACCTTTGTCGCATAGTTGACTTATGCTTAATAGATTATGCTTTAATCCTTTCACCAAACTTACACCTTTGATGAGCAACTTTGAGTAACTGCCGATATTGCCAATTCCGACAATTTTACCTTTCTTGTTGTCACCAAATGTCACGGTTCCGCCATCATACATTTTTAGATTGCTAAGTAATTTTGTGTTCCATGTCATGTGTGCGGAGCATCCACTATCCATTATCCATATGTCCTGAAATAAAATAATCTCTACACGTTTGGTACCCACTTCTAATTGGGTCCGATATGTTAGAAAAAAATTTTATTTACATATCATTTTAAGCGTTTGGGTATCAGAATAATATACATGAAGCAAGTGGATACCCTAATTTTTAAAAAAGAGTTACTTGTTTGGAACCCAAATTCGATGTGAATTTGATTTCCTATGAACAAATGAATCTTTATGGAATCTATGCATACTGCTAGTCAAATTATGAATATAAGCATTTTTATCATGCAAGCCTAAGTGTTTAGGCACCCATATCATGTTATTTCTAGCATTGTGTATATTTTGAGGTTTGTGTACAGAATGTGATCTTTGATGTGCATTGTGTACAATATTTTTGTGTGCCGTGTTATGTGATATAACATGAGATTTATTGTGTGTATTATGTGTAGCATGTAGATCATGTGAGGCGTAAGATGCGTTATTGTATCTAACATTTTTCCCATACATGAAAGCATACTTTTTAACATTGGCATGCACAACATTTACATTTCTACCCATATCTTTAGATGTAGAAGCTTGAGCATGAGTAGATTTATTAATAGCATTTCTAGGAGTATAAGAACAAGAAGAAGTAGAATTATTCTTGACACAATCAAATTTTGCAATTAATTCTTCATGCTTTATACGACTAGAAGCAATAATACTTTCAAGTGAATCTATCTTATCATTTAGACAGGAAACATACAGAGCATGTTCATTTTTCAATAAGTTATTATCAATCAATAATGCATCATATTTTGCCTTTAAGGAATTATGATCATGTAATGAAATATTACTACAATCATTTTTCAAAGCATTATAATCATCCAGCAAACTATCATGTTTCTTATATAAGTCATCATGGTCATTATTCAAAGCTTTGTACTTGTTATTTACACTTTTGTATTTCTTATTCAATCTCTCAAATTCTCTATACAAATTTTCATATGCACTAGAAATGTCAAAATCATCTTCATCGTCAGAACTAGATTCACATACCTTTTCCTGATTGTCTTGACAAGCCATCATGCACATATGATTTTTGGATTGCTCTTTCTCTTCTTCGTTGGTGTTGATGGTGTCAAAAGTCCATTCATCTTCAACAATCTCCTTTTCATACTTTTCATCATCGGATTTGATTGTCTCTATGGGTGTTTGAATTTCTTTTGACTTTGATCCAAATCTCTCATCCAATAAGTTGAGGATTTGGTGTGCGGTTTCAGCCCTTTCTACAAGATCTAACATTCCATTAGTTAAACCAGTATAGAGTAAATGCATTACCTTTATGTTTCTGAAGTAGGCTTCTTCTTGATCCGGATTCCATTGATTTTGAGGAGTGGTTGGAATCTCATATCGTTCACTGAGAGATCTTGAGTAGCTTAGATCTTGTGCTTCCAAGAAGATCTCCATTCTCCTTCTCCATTGGGAATAAAAGTTGCCGTCAAAGATTGGAGGAGTATGGGTGTTGTAGACGTTTGTTGATGCCATCGTTTTGACCTTGCTCTGATACCAAGTGTTGGATCCTGTGGATGGCAAACAACACTAGAAGGGGGGGTTGAATAGTGTTGTGTATATAGTAAACTTTTTCGCTAGTAGATGTTAACACAAATAAAGTCCTTCTACTGTTGCCTAAGAAACCAAGTAGATCGATCTACGCTTGGTTCTTAATCAACAAAATAATCTTAAAATACACAGAGCAATTCCACAGCAGGTAGTCGACTCCCTATGAACAGTAGTCGACTCCCAGAGTATATGTGAGAACAGATAAGATTGCAAATATGAATTACAGCGAATAGAGATAAATTAATCTTTGTTGTAGATAGATGACAGAAAAATAAATGTAATGATAAACAAGCGCAGATCAACAGTCGCAAACAGAAGGATTTTTATCCTGGTTCCCTGCAACCCGGGTACGTCCAGTCCCCGACCAATCCGGTACGAGATTTCCACTATCTGCCTTGGCAAATACAAGTACCTAGTCTCAACCAGGATTTCCGACCACAACACCTAGACTTGTCTAGGATTTACCCTTGCCTCACAAACCGAGGACTTTCCAACTGGCAACAACTAGACTTGTCTAGTTTTCCAACAATCAACACAATGAGAATTTATCCAATACACCACAATAAATGACGGAGATTGGTTTACACACCTGATTCTATAGCCAATCAAAATTTAGACAAATTTGTGTAGTGGCTTGATAGAATAAGAGTCTAGATCACACAAAGATATGAGAGAAATTCTTTGTGATCTAGATCTTTTCAAAAATCCTTTAAATAAAAATTAAAGAGAATAATAGTAAGGATTTTGAAAATGTTTTAGCCAATAAAAATAAGAGTATGATCTTCAAAATAATTTGTAAGAAAGTATTGCAAGATCAAATAAAATCAAATTGGCTACAGAGAAAATAAGAGCTTTGAATTCAAGAGAGTTTTCACAAGAGATTGATTTTCAATGTTGTGTTTTTCATCAAAGAATTTAGCTCTATTTATAGGGAAAAAACTGAGATTTGAATTTCAAATTTCGTTTGACTTTTGTCCCAAAAATTACGGAGTAAATTGCTCAAAGGATTTCAAAATTCAAATTCAAAAACGTCTGAAATTTACAGCTGGTAGTCGACTCCCTCATATAGGTAGTCGACTCCCAGAGAGCTCCAGGAGTTTTCGATCTCTGACAAGTAGTCGACTCCCTACTTTTGGTAGTCGACTCCCAGAGGAGTTTTTCCTGCTGCTCTTCTAGTCAGACAAGTAGTTAGCTCCAGGGTGCGTGGAGTTTCACTACGAAAATTATGGAGTGACTAGAAAAGGCTCTCGAAAATATTTTGAAGATAATTAAAAGTATTTTCGAAATTGTTTGTGTGTGTGTGTGTTTTGTCTATTTGATATGGCTTTAACAAATACCCTAAAAGACACGACACACTCACTCTAGACTCAGAACATGTCTTCGGAAGTTTGATCAATTTGGTGAAGTGAAAGCGAGCTTCTCTTTGTGCTTCTTGTTCTGTTTGAGCTTGAGCTTCATCACTTGAGTTTAGTCATGTTCGTCTTTGTCTTGGAGCGTTGAAGTGTGCTTCTTAGAGTATAAGTAGAGCTTCACGAATTCTGCACACTTTAAGTGTAGTGTAGTTAGTACACTAAGCTTTCGTTTGGTGTGCTCATCATCAAAATCACTTGGGGTGGAATTCAATTTCCATCACTTAGGACCCCAAATGGTGTATGTTTTGGAAGTCCTTTTCCTAGTTGCATGCATACTTGTTGAATTTCTATGTGGTGCATGCTTCTTAGGAACATGGTTTCTAGCATAAACATGAGGTGGTGGATATGCATATGACATACGAGAGTGATATGTATGCTTGGAAACATGCATGTTGTATGAAGCATATGGGTTATGCATGACATGCGGAGGAGGTGCATACATGTAAGTATGATGCGTATGTGCATACGGGTGTATAGGAGCACGTACATTAGTATTTCTCATATGTGGTTTTGTACGTGTCCGTGGGTGTGGTGCATAAAAAGTGTCATGATTATCCACTTGAAGTAGGAGGTTTCCTACGTGGATGAGTGTTAGTGTACATGTAAGAATGGTCTTACTTTTAGTTTCCACCCTTAGTGGGTTTCTTGCCAAAAGGAAGAGAAGGTGAAGTGTTGACTTTCTTGGTAGGTTTGCTACCTATAGTATCTTTGACATCACGTGTGGATGCACCGGAGGAAGGCCTCACAAAGTCTATAGTGACACCACTATAGGAGGTGCGAGCATTGGATGCATTTGCATTCACAAACCCAAGACCAACACGATGTGTGGCCGGAAATTGGTTTGCTAAGAAATCATCCAATTGTCCTTTTCCCTTATTGAATCTCACAATACGGGAGGACACGAGCTCATATTTATCCTTTAGAGAAGAAATGTTGGTATCCAAGGTGGACACCCGTGCTTTGAGCTCGTGCACTTGGGTTTTAAGAGAATCATTCTCTAAACCCAATTGTGTGTGACGTGTGACTAGATCACTATTATCCGTTGGATGTGATTGATCTAGTTGAGATTTGAGGTTATTCAACCCATCTCTTAAGGTGACATTTTGAGAAGCTAAGTTTGCTTTCTCAAGACTTAAAGTATCAACAACGGTGTCATTGTTGATAATGCATGGAATGGATGACTTGCTAACATTTGATTTCTTTAAGCTAGTGTATCTAAGCATTAAAGATTGATATTTAGCAAATAATTATTCATTAGCAATACAAAGTTCATCCATTGTTTCCTCGGTTTCATCCGTGTCGGAATCACTCTCATCGGAGAGTGGATCCTCTCGGGCCATGAAGCACATGTGGGCGCTCTCACCCTTCTCATCGTCGAAATCACTTGATGATTCTTCACTTGAGTCATCGAATGTACCTACGAGTCCTTTCTTCTTATCTCTCTTGTTCTTTTCGGACTTGTGGTACTTCGGAGCTTTCCACTTCTCTTTATTCTTTAGCATTGGGCAATCCCTCTTGATGTGTCCTGGCTTATTGCACTTAAAGCAAAGAGAGGAAGTAGCATTAGTAGACTCAAAATGTTTGTTAGAGGGAAATTTACCTTTGCGAAAGAAGCGTTAGAACTTCTTCGCCATTTGGGCCATTTCACCCAAATCCATCTCATCTTCCAAATCTTTGCTATCGGAGGATGATGAATTGGTGTTGAATGCGAAAGCCTTCTTCTTGGCCTCCGAAGGATTTATCATAGCTCGAATATTTAATCGGTTCTCTCGTCTTACCTCATAAGACATGAGAGTCCCGATAATATTCACAACTGTGTAATTCTTCAGATCATTGACATCCTCGATGACGATCGCTCTCCTTTCCCATTTGGAGGTCATTCCCATGATGATCTTCCTTACCTTTTCAGGGTGTATGTTTGGCCAAGAGCTTCCAATTCATTTGTGATGTCGGTAAAGCGTCCGTACATCGATGTAATACTCTCATTTTCCTACATATGAAACAAATCGAAGTTTTGCACGACAACATATAACTTTGAAAGTTTTATCTTATTCGTTCTCTCATGGGTAACGATGAGATGGTTCCAAATTTGATATGCACTCTTACATGTGCATATCCTGTTGAACTCATTCGGGTCCAACACACAATGAAGAGCATTCATTGCTTTAGCGTTGTTGACTTCGACGGACTTCTCAGAAGTCGTCCATTTCTCGAAATCCTCTTCGGTGGGCTTGACGTACTCCTTGTGGAGGGTTCTTCAAAGTGAAGCACTCCTAAGGAACGTTTCCATCCTACACTTCCAATAGCCAAAATTAGTACCATTGAAACGTGGAGGACGTACCGTAGATTGACCTTCGAAAAGTGTGGACGCTCCATCATGATCGTGATTGTAGTACGAAGTCGGGGAGGAACGTTGTTGTTGTTGGATGCCATAGTTATAACCTTGCACTCTGATACCAATTGTAAGGAACCTGTCTATGGAGAAAACACTAAAAGGGGGGTTGAATAGTGTTTAAGCAATTTAAAACGATAGTTACACCAAATTAAGATGCTAACCAACAATATAGTGCAGAATTAGAATTGAACCCAGATAAGAAACAAATGCAAACACGATTATGTTTCTAGGGTTTGGATTACCCAAGTCACTTCCCGACTTGTTTCCGGTAATCTTACGTCCCTTCCACCCGGATACCTCTAGATACTCAAGTTAGAACCCTTAGGTTTCCTTAAAACTCACTTGTAGCAACCCTACAAGTGAAATCGAATATAATCGATGTCCTTGACTCCCACAACTTGGGAGCAAGCAAACCGCTCTCACAACCCGAGAGCAAATTCAAATTACAAAAGTAATGAAATAATGAAAGCAACACTTACAATCACCTATGCCTTGAAGTAGAACTTGAAGGAGAAGTGTGTTGTGTGTTGTAGACTCTCTTGGAAGAGAGAAGAAAGCCCTTTCTCTTGACTACATCAAATGCCTAGAGGATCACTCTTTGGTTCTAGGTTGGAGAGTAAGAGATCAAAGATTTGGAATTCTTAGGGCTTTGGATTTGAGAGCTTTAAACCTCAGAAATGAAAGCTTAAGAGATAACTTGGAAGAATTGGTAACCTCTCAATGGAATAGCAGAAGCCACATTTGTAGGTTTCTCAAATCCACAAAATAGTTTAGGCAAAAACTCTTTTGCCATCCTTGAGAAAATTCTCAACAGTTAGAAACTGAACTCGCAACATTCGACTGTTGAATAAACCACAGTCGACTGTTGCACAGTCAGCATGGGTAGGTAAGAATTCATAACGGTAACTTACCACGTGGACAGTCGACTGATGAAGCAAAGACAGTCGACTGTTGAACCAACAGGCGACTGTAAATCCTTCTATAGGCGACTGGTCGAGAGATGGGTAAGTTGAATGAAATCTGGAAATCCTGTAAGATAACAGGACAGACGACTGATGCAGATAATACAGTCGACTGTTAATCAGAACATGCGACTGTAAAACCTTACACAGACGATTGTCAAATACCCTGAGAATTTCCAGAGAGCTGAGTCAATAAATTAGCTCACAGACAGACGACTGTTGCAGCATACACAGTCGACTGATCCAAGGGACAGTCGACTGTATATTCAACATTAGTCGACTGGCCGTAAAAGACAGATCAACATAGTTTGGGCAGAAGATAGACAGACGACTGATTTACAAAAAACAGTCGATTGTCACTAGGATAGGCGCCTGTGAATATTTTATCAGTAGCCTCTGTGAAATAAACAGAGAGGCCCAAAACTAGATTGTAAAAGCTTGTGCATAACAGGCAACTGTAGAACAAAACACAGTCGACTGTTTTTGAGACAGACGACTGTAAAATGTTCAGCAGTCGACTGTTATAAACAATCCAAGCACAATCACTAAAGAAATGAATTGGGGTCAAAGGACAATTGATCTAATGATGTCCTAAGACTGAAATAAAGATGTGTGTGAGTGCTCCATCAAAGTTCTACTTCTAAGCTATATACTAGAAAAGATAAAAGAAAATTACATTGACGAATTCTCTCTTATATCCGTCGTATGAGCTTGAAGTCTTCATGGAGCTTCAATCAACATCTATGATCATCCAATCCAAGTCATTTGCCTTCAATCAACTTTGAGTGTCATCCATTGCTAGTAGATCTTTATAAATAGCTTAGGCAATGGATTAACTGCAAAATAGGGGATTAGTCACTAGTATTTATGTTTGCTCATCATTAACACCAAGTAGGGAGAAGTCCAATACTCAACATACAGAGCATCTCAGGAAGGTTCTCGGGACTCTAAGAAGACACCAGCTTTATGCCAAACTTAGCAAGTGCGAGTTCTAGCTGAACAAGGTGGCGTTTCTAGGCCACATAGTATCCAGAGAAGGGGTTGCTGTTGATCCTGAAAAAGTAGCAGCTGTTTAAAACTGGCCAGTCCCTAGAACGGTGACCAAGATTCAAAGTTTCTTGGGACTCGCTGGCTACTACCGGAGGTTTATCAAGGACTTCTCGAAGATCGCAGGAGCCATGACGCGGTTGACGAGAAAGGATGTGGTGTTTGTTTGGTCAAAAGCATGAGAGTATGCTTTCCAGGAGCTGAAGAAGAGGTTGACAACTGCACCCCTCTTGATCATTCCAAACCGATCAGGAGGAATCGATGTCTTTTGTGATGCATCTGGCAAAGGACTTGGATGCGTGCTACATCAGCACGGTGAGTCGTAGCATATGCATCCAGGCAGTTGAAGATCCATAAGAAGAACTACCCCACGCATGATCTTGAGTTGGCAGCAGTGACTTTTGCATTGAAGATTTGGAGGTATTTTCTATTGGGAGAGCACGTGAAGGTGTTCTCGGATCATAAGAGTCTGAAGTATCTCTTCACGCAGAATGAGCTCAACATGCGTCAGAGACGATGGATAGAGCTCATATGACTTGACCTTCAGTACCATCCTGGAAAAATCAATGTCGTACCTGATGCATTGAGTCGTCTACCAGCGGTGATGACCCTTACGACTCAGTGGAGGTTGCAGCAAGAGATCCAGGACATGGGTAGAGAAGTGATTCTAACAGGGATGACTGCATCTTTAATGGGCATGCATATCCAGTCGACCTTGACAGAGAGGATTAAGAATGCTCAGATGGATGATGAGAAGCTGTGAAAGATCAAAGATCTGGTGATAGCAGGCCAAATGCCAAAGTTTAAGATTCATGCAGATGGATCCTTGAGGTTTGAAGACAGGATCTGTGTACCGTCTGGTGCCATTAGAGAGGAGCTATTTGAGGAAGCTCATAGCTCTCTTTACTCTATACATCCTGGGGGTACTAAGATGTATGAGGATCTGCGACAGTATTACTGGTGGCATGGCATGAAGAGAATAGTCGCACGGAGCGTAGCGAAGTGTATTGTGTGCCAGTAAGTGAATGCTGAACATCAGAGTACTGCCGGCCTATTACAGCCCTTGCCCATTCCGAAGTGGAAATGGCAGCATATGATGATGGACTTTGTGACTGGACTACCCAAGAGTATGAAGCAAAATGATGCTGTCTGGGTGATTATAGATCGATTGACCAAGACAGTGCACTTCATTCCTTTCAGAGTAGGCCAGTCTACAGAAGTGTTGGGCAAAAAGTACATGGATGAGATTGTGAAGCTGCATTGAGTTCCTATCAGCATTGTCTCGGACAGATACACCAGGTTCACATCTCCTTTCTGAAGGAGCCTTCAGGAGAGCTTGGAAACCCACTTGAGCTTTAGTATGGCTAATCATCCTCAGACAGATGGCCATTCAGAGCGTACAATATAGATACTTGAAGACATGCTACGAGCATGTATGCTGGACTTCAAAGGATCATGGGAAGACCATCTCCATTTTGTGGAGTTTGCATACAACAACAGCTCCCAGTCTAGCTTCGGTATGGTGCCTTTTGTGAAACTGTATGGGAGGAAGTTCCGATCCCCCTTGAGTTGGGATGATGTAGGAGATGAGACTTGGTTGGTCCTGAGCTAATCACAGAATCTGTGGATGTGGTTCGGACCATCAGAGAGAAGTTGCAGCTGGCTCAAGAGAGGTACAAGCATTGAGCAGACGTGAAATGTCGACATCTGGAGTATCAACCCGGTGATCATGTTTTTCTGAAGATCTCGACCAACCGAGGATTGATTCGCTTTGGTCGGAGAGGAAAGCTTAGTCCTCGATTTATTGGGCCATTCGATATTTTGAAGCGATTAGGTGAAGTGGCCTACAATCTTGCATTGCCCCTGCCTTAGAGGGAGTGCACAATGTGTTCCACATCTCGCAGTTGCATCGATATGTGAGCGACCCTAGTCATGTCGTGGACTATTCAGAGATCGCAGCCTGCCCGGACTTAACATACGAGCAGTAACCAGTGGAGATCCTAGATCGATGCCAAAAAGTCTTCAGGAGCAGGATTATTGATCTAGTCAGGGTGATGTGGCATCGCGACTCACCTGGTGAATCCACCTGGGAGCGAGAGGACGAGATACGTGAACGTTACCCATACCTTTTTCCAGCCCTGTAGAGAATTCCAAGGACGGAATTATTCTAAGGAGGGTAGGATGTAACGACCTGTATTTTTAGGCGTCTTTGGTTACACGTATTTACTACAGTTGTTCGAGTGGGTTTTATCCGAGTGTTTTCTTTTCTATGCATCGACACGAGCACGTCTTTGTTTTAAGAATTTTTACTAGCTTAACTAATTACTTTAGTTAATTTGTTTTACTAATTACCATTACCAGTTACGCTCACTAAATAATTACTTCTTAATTATTTGCTTACCTAATTAACCTAACCCTACAACACCTCTTCCACGTTTAAATCATCCATGGCTCAGTTCATCTTCCCATCATTAATGAAAATCTAATCATTTTGACTAAATGATCTTATCCATCAACCACCATGTCCCCTGCATCTTTCTTTTTCAAGGATCACCCTGCATCATCCCTGTAGAAATCCATCAGCTTCCTCATACAAATTATTCTCCCATTCACAATTTCGTCATCTACATCCTTCTTCAACCAATCAACCAAACACAAACAAACCACAACCCAATTCAATCAGCCCAATTCAACCCAATTTCAGTAATTCCTCCCCCCAATACAAACCAATTCCAAAATCAAAATCCACACCCAAAATTAGAAATTGGGAAGAACCAAATTGAAAACCCAAATCGAAATCTCAACTGATTTTGAGAACCAATCAAACAAATTCAAATTGAAACCCTATTTAAGTTCTTTCTCCCGCAGCCCCACACCCACTGCCAACTGCCGTGCCCAGATCATGCCGCCCCCCCCTTGGATCACCGCCCGGAGCTTCTCGTGCACCGCCTCCTAGCCGTCACCCCCGCTGTGCCCTTACCGCCAGCCCCCTTGCGCATAGACCGCCCTGTCGTCGCTACAGGCGAGTGCTGCCACCCCGCCGCTGTCGCCGGCCCCTTCCGCCACCCAGCCCCCCTGGCCGCCATCGTTCGTCCCTCTGCAAGCATCGAAACAAAAAAAGGAAAGAAGGGGAGAACGAGAAGAGACAGAGAGCGGGTGAGAGAGAAGGAAAAAGGTAAGTTATGTTAATGTAACTCTATATAAGTATGTTAAGTTATTAATTATATAAGTTAGTTTAGTTTAATAAGTTAGTTTAGTTTAAGTTAAGTTAAAGTTAATATATAAAGTTTTTGCTATTAGTTATTATCTAAAGTTTTTAATTTCAGTTATTAATATAAGTTATTAATTAAAGTTAAGTTGTGATTTATTAAATAAAGTTAAATTAGTATTTGTATAAGTTTAAGTATTAAGTATATTGGATAAGTTATGTTTTTTTATAGTTAAGTTATATCAGTTTAATTATTTTAGTAAGCTAGTTAATAAGTTAGTTAACAGTTAAGTAAATTTTTCAATATAAGTTTATATAAAGTTATTTTTATAAGTTGATATTTTTAGTTATAATGATGTTATTAGTTTTACTATTAGTTTGTGTAGCTAACTTGCCATGTAACATGTGTGAACCCTACCACTGTCCAAAACGCGCCTTTCACTACATGGCGAATGGGTAACTCATCGTACCCTAGCTATGGGGTGTTCAAAAAAATATTGATGCATACTAAATTAGTGTCTTTTCATTAGCAAAGTGTTTCACATGAACAGTTAGCTAAACTTGATATGTTGCATAGTATCATAAGTTGCACCATATCGTAAATTAAATTGAATTGGACTCCGTGACATGCTTAACCGAAAGTTGTATCTGGAAATGTGAGAATAGTAAATAACTCGTAAACTGCAAGTACGGTAACCTGCACACACACACCGGGTTTTGGGGTAACTTATAATAGTGGAAGTGCGGAAGCGACCAGTCCGAACTGCTGCACAGTATCGTTTTGTTGAACAGTATCGTTTTGTTGAATCGTATCGTTTTGTTGAATTGTATCGTTTTGTTGTAACCCGGGATATCAGATGGACTCTTGGTTGCATATTGTACTTTCCTTTAGAAGTCACGAACTAGGATCAGGTACAACTAAAAATCTCATATTGGTTATTTAATATTGTTTATTGCTGATAGAATTGTAACAGTTGTAAATCTGTTATGTTACTTTTCTGCTCTATTGTATGCATTTTACTTCTTGCCCCTTTAGTTTGCTATGCTAGTTTTGCCATGCTTGTTTATTGTTTTAAATATCATGCTAGAGATACTTTGAGTTACGGCTGATCCTGGCGAACCTTCTTTTTGTGGTGGTCTTGTCAGATACATCACATGTTGAAGAAGTTGCAACAGGGACTGCAGACGCTAGTTTGATGTAGAGTTTGACCAGGAGGACGCTGGTTACTAAGTGTGAGTGTGAGTGTGTTTTTATTATTTAATGTATCAGAGTGGCTTGATTGGTGTGTATGTGTATTTCGAGTTGTATTTCCTTTCCTGTACACTGCTGGTTTGTAATAAGGTTGTATTTTCATTTCATGTATGAGTATTTGGTGTATTTCTGCAACAGAGCCTGTGTTGACTTCATTGGTGCTTAGCAGGACTTGCGCATGTTCCAAACAGTAACGGGCCCCGAAAGTGGGTCGTTACAAGTTTGGTGGCCCATGCATGTCTGTACTAAATACCATTTGAATAATACAGGAAGTTCAGAATATGTCGTATAAAATACTCAATGGAACTGATCAAACCTTAGAAACGCAAGTAAGCAATGGAAAGGAACACTTCGGGTAGCGAGGACAGTGCTTTTGGATCCGGGATCAACCACCTGAATGGGGGTCCCAACCAGAATAATGCTGGCAATGGAGCCAACAACGGTCCAGACGCGACAACATTCCCGACTGCACCTCTATCTGCAAAAGAGTGCATGCGGGGCATGTATGCCCTTCATCAGCAGCTTGGACAGGTTTTGGGATAGGCTTTGCTTAGAGATCAGAAAGCTGACCCGAGTGCTTATCACTTTCGAGGGATGAGCCCGAAGACCTTTGCATGGACTGAAAACTATCTTCAGGCAGAAGAATGGCTCAGGAGCATTACTTATGATCTGAGAGCATCTCAGATTCGACAAGAAGCATAGGTGGCTACCGCCAAGAGGCAACTGACTGATGGTGCTCGAGACTGGTGGCAGGCGGTAGAAGACCGCTTGGGATTGCCGATTTCATGGGATGTATTTACAAGAACCTTCAATGCCCAGTACTTTCCCCACATGCAAAGATCCTGATGAGGAAGAACTTCATCAACCTGAAACAGGGTTCGATGACCGTGGATCAGTATAACGCTGAGTCTTCCAGGCTCAGCAGGTTTTCTCCGGAGATGGTTACAAATGCATTGACTCGAGCCCAACAGTTCCAGCAAGGGCTCAATATTAATATTCGGAGGATGATGGTTGGTGCTAGTCCGACCACACATGCTGAAGTTCTGGCCATTGCTCGTAATCATGCGATGGTCGAAGAGGAAGCGAAGGATCCGGCAACATCTGCGAGGCCCCCACCGACCCAAGTTAGGCCAAGCAGATGGCCACAAATGCACCGCCCTATTCAGCAGGCTCAGTTTAAGAGGTCAGGACAACAGCAGTAGGCCCTCCCGGTCTGCCACTTTTGTGGGAAGCCTGGACACATCAAGTCTGAGTGTCGAATTCTTTTAGGCCTTTGTCTGGTTTACGGGGAGTCAGGACACATGGCTAGGGATTATCCACATTCTAAGCCATGTGCTACAGCTCCAGCTCTAGCTCCTCGTGCTGCCCTAACTGGGAATGCTCCACAGAGTCCACCTCTACCTCCACAGCAGAGGCAGTTTTAGCAAGCAAGGCAGTAGCCACCACCGAAACATCAGGCTTACACCATGACCGTCGAAGAGGCCGAGGCTACCGGAGAAGTGATCACATGTATATTTCTTGCATGGTTCGTAGTTCATTTCTTTCATTAGCATTGGTTTCTTAGATTAGTGTTTGTAACCTAGGTTTCATACTAGTAGCTGGAAAGCCCGCCCTCTCCTTGTTCGACTCGGGAGCATCACACTGCTTTCTGGCAAGTCGATTCGTTCGCACCCATACCATTCCTGTCAAACCTTTAGCATCCAGTTAGAACGACAACACGGGTGGTGGAGGGATAGAATCAACCCGTGGCTATCCTCAATGCCCAGTGGTGATATGTGGGCGAGCATTGTTCGCTGACTTCATGATGATAGATATCACGAACTTTGATGCTGTATAGGGATGGATTGGTTGGGAACTTTCCAAGCCACCATCGACTGTTGTCGAAGGCGGGTAGTCTTCGAGATTCCTGATCATCCAAAGTTCAAGTTCATTACTAGAAGCAGATCGGTAGGCCCAGTGGAGTACAGAGCCAGGTCGGCCGAAGCAGTAGCAGCCGCAATGGAAGCTGAACCTGATATACCAGAGGTGGTACGAGAGTTCTTGGATGTGTTTCCAGACGACCTTAGAGGTTTGCCTCCGGATTGCACGCTCGAATTTGCCATCGAACTAATGCCAGAAGCTCAGCCGATGTCCAAGGGACCATATCGGTTAGCACCATCTGAGCTAGAAGAATTGCAGGTCCAACTTGATGAGCTACTGAAGAAGGGATGGATACGACGCAGTGTATCTCCCTGGGGATCTCCTATATTGCTGGTGAAGAAGAAATACAGATCCCTTCGTATGTGTGTTGACTACCGCGATCTGAACAAAGTCACCGAGAAGAACATGTACCCTCTATCGTGCATCGACGATATTTTCGACCAGCTCGGTGGGTCAAGCGTTTATTCGAAGCTGGATCTGAGGACAGGGTACCATCAAGTGAAGGTAAAGGATGAAGATGTTCCCAAAACTGCATTCAGGACCAGATACGGATATTATGAGTACTTAGTAATTCCGTTTGGTGTCACCAATGCACCCGCGGTATTTATGAGTCTCATGAACCAAGTATTGTATGAATACTACAAGTTTGTAGTAGTCTACATCGACGACATTCTCATCTACTCGAAGAATGCAGTAGAGCATGCAGATCATCTCAGGAAGGTTCTCGAGACCCTGAGAAGACACCAGCTTTATGCCAAACTTAGCAAGTGTGAGTTCTGGCTGAACAAGGTGGCGTTTCTAGGCCACATAGTGTCCGGAGAAGGGATTGATGTTGATCCTAAAAAAGTAGCAGATGTTCAAAACTGGCCAGTCCCCAGAACAGTGACCGAGATTCAAAGTTTCTTGGGACTCGCTGGCTACTACAGAGGTTTATCAAGGACTTCTCGAAGATTGCAGGAGCCATGACGTGGTTGATGAGAAAGGAGGTGGTGTTTGTTTGGTTAAAAGCATGTGAATATACTTTCCAGGAGCTGAAGAAGAGGTGAAAACTGCACCCATCTTGATAATTCCAGACCGATCGGGAGGATTCGAAGTCTTCTGTGATGCATCTTGTAAAGGACTTGGATGCGTGCTACATCAGCACGGTGAGTTGTAGCATATGCATCCAGGCAGTTGAAGATCCATGAGAAGAACTACCCCACACATGATCTTGAGTTGGCAGCAGTGATTTATGCATTGAAGGTTTAGAGGCATTTTCTATTGGAAGAGCCCGTGTAGGTGTTCTCGGATCATAAGAGTCTGAAGTATATCTTCACCCAGAAGGAGCTCAACATGCATCAGAGACGATGGATAGAGCTCATATGACATTGACCTTCAGTACCATCCTGGGAAAGTCAATGTCGTACCTGATGCATTGGGTCGTCTACCAGCGGTGATGACCCTTACGACTCAGTGGAGGTTGCAACAAGAGATTCGGGACATGGGTAGAGAAGTGGTTCTACAAGGGATGACTGCATCTTTAATGGGCATGCATATCCAGTCGACCTTGGTGGAGAGGATCAAGAATGCTCAGATGGATGATTAGAATTTGCGAAAGATCAAAGATCTGGTAATAGGAGGCCAAAGGCCAGAGTTTAAGATTCATGCAGATGGATCCTTGAGGTTTGAAGACAGGATCTGTATACCGTCTAGCACCATTAGAGAGGAGCTATTGGAGGAAGCTCACAGCTCTCTTTACTCTATACATTCTGGGGGTACCAAGATGTATCAGGATCTGCGACAGTATTACTGGTGGCATGGCATGAAGAGAAGCGTCGCACGGAGTGTAGCGAAGTGTATTGTGTGCCAGCAGGTGAATGCTGAACATCAGAGTACTGTCATCCTATTACAGCACTTACCCATTCCGAAGTGAAAATGCAGCATATCACGATAGACTTCGTGACTGGACTACCCAAGAGTACGAAGCAGAATGATGTTGTCTGGGTGATTGTAGATCGATTGACCAAGACAGCGCACTTCATTCCTTTCAGAGTAGGCCAGTATACAGAAGTGTTGGCCAAGAAGTATATGGATAAGATTGTGAAGCTGCATTGAGTTCATATCAGTATTGTCGCGGACAGAGACACCAGGTTCACATCTCGTTTCTGGAGGAGCCTTCAGGAGAGCTTGGGAACCCACTTGAGCTTTAGTACGGCTTATCATCCTCAGACAGATGGCCAGTCAGGGCATACTATACATATACTTGAAGACATGCTGCGAGCATGTATGCTGAACTTCAAAGGATCATGGGAAGACCGTCTCCATTTGGTGGAGATTGCATACAACAATAGCTCCCAGTCTAGCATCGGTATGGTGCCTTTTGAGGAACTGTATGGGAGGAAGTTTCGATCCCCCTTGAGCTAGGATGATGTAGGAGAATGAGAGTTGGTTGGTCCTGAGCTAATCACAGAAGCCGTGGATGTGGTTCGGACCATTAAAGTGAAGCTGCAGCTGGCTCGGGACAGGTACAAGCATTGAGCAGACGCGAAACGTCGACATCTGGAGTTTCAGCCTGGTGATCATGTTTTTCTGAAGATCTCGCCCAACCGAGGATTGATTCTCTTTGGTCGGAGAGGAAAGCGTAGTCCTCGATTTATTGGGCCTTTTGATATTTTGGAGCGAGTAGGCGAAGTGGCCTACAAGCTTGCATTGCCCCCTGCCTTTGAGGGAGTACACAATGTGTTCCACATCTCGCAGTTGTGTCGATATGTGAGCGACCCAAGTCATGCCGTGGACTATTCGGAGATCGCAGTCTATCCAGACTTGACAAACGAGCAGCAACCAGTGGAGATCCTAGATCGACGCCAGAAAGTCTTCATGAGCAGGATTATTGATCTAGTTAGGGTGATGTGGCATCGGGACTCACCTGGTGAATCCACCTGGGAGCGAGAGGACGAGATGCGAGAACGTTACATCTACCTTTTTCTAGCCCTGTAGAGAATTCCGAGGACGGAATTATTCTAAGGAGGGTAGGATGTAACGACCTGTATTTTTAGGCGTCTTTGCTTGCACGTATTTACTACAGTTGTTCGAGTGGTTTTTATTCGAGTGTTTTCTTTTCTATGCGTCGACACGAGCACGTCTCTGTTTTAAGAATTTTTACTAGCTTAACTAATTACTTTAGTTAATTTGTTTTACTAATTACTATTACCAATTACGCTCACTAAAAAATTACTTATTAATTATTTTCTTACCTAATTAACCTAACCCTACAACACCTCGTCCACGTTTAAATCATCCATGGCTCAGTTCATCTTCCCATCATTAATGAAAAGCTAATCCTTTTGACTAAATGATCTTATCCATCAACCACCATGTCCCCTGCCTCTTCCTTTTTCAAGGATCACCCTGCATCGTCCCTACAGAAATCCATCAGCTTCCTCAAACAAATTATTCTCCCATTCACAATTTCGTCATCTACATCCTTCTTCAACCAATTAACCAAACACAAACAAACCACAACCCAATTCAATCAGCCCAATTCAAACCAATTTCAGTAATTCCTCCCCCCAATACAAACCAATTCCAAAAAAAAATCCATACCCAAAATCAAAAATTGGTAAGAACCAAATTGAAAACCCAAATCGGAATCGCAACCAATTTTGAGAACCAATCAAACAAATTCAAATTGAAACCCTATTTAAGTTCTTTCTCCCGCAGCCCCACACCCACTGCCAGCCGTCGTGCCTGGATCACGTTGCCGCCCCTTTGGATTGCCGCCCAGAGCTTCCCGTGAACCATCTCCTAGCTGACGCCCTGCTGTGCCCTAACCGCCGGCCCCCTTGCGCATAGACCGCCCCGTCGCCGTCGCAGGCGAGCGCTGCCGCCCCGCCACCACCGCAGGCGTGCTTCCGCCGGCCCCTTGCGCTGCCCAGCCCCCCTGGCCGCCGTCGTGCGTCCCTCTGCAAGCATCGAAACAAAAAAGGAAAGAAGGGGATAACGAGAAGAGACAGAGAGAGGGTGAGAGAGAAGGGTACAGGTAAGTTATGTTAATGTAACTTTATATAAGTAAGTTAAGTTATTAATTATATAAGTTAGTTTAGTTTAATAAGTTAGTTTAGTTTAAGTTAAGTTAAAGTTAATATATAAAGATTTTACTATTAGTTATTATCTAAAGTTTTTAATTTCAGTTATTAATATAAGTTATTAATTAAAGTTATATTGTGATTTATTAAATAAAGTTAAATTAATATATGTATAAGTTTAAGTATTAAGTATATTGGATACGTTATGTTTTTTTAAAAGTTAAGTAATATCAGTTTAATTATTTTAGTAAGGTAGTTAATAAGTTAGTTAACAGTTAAGTAAAGTTTTTAATATAAGTTTATATAAATTTATTTTTATAAGTTGATATTTTTAGTTATAATGATGTTATTAGTTTTACTATTAGTTTGTGTACTAACTTGCCATGTAACATGTGTGAACCCTACCGCTGACCAAAACGCGCCTTGCACTACAAGGCGAATCGGTAACTCATCGTACCATAGCTATGGGGTTCAAAAACATTATTGATGCATGCTAAATTAGTGTCTTTTCATTAGCAAAGTGTTTCACATGAACAGTTAGCTAAACTTGATAAGTTGCATAGTATCGTAAGTTGCACCGTATCGTAAATTAAATTGAATTGGACTCAGTGACATGCTTAACCGAAAGTTGTATCTGGAAATGTGAGAATAGTAAATAACTCGTAAACTGCAAGTATGGTAACCTGCACACACACTGGGTTTTGGGGTAACTTATAATAGTGGAAGTGCGGGAGCGACCAGTCCGATCTGCTGCACAGTATCGTTTTGTTGAACAGTATCGTTTTGTTAAATCGTATGGTTTTGTTGAATCGTATCGTTTTGTTGAACTGTATCGTTTTTTTGTAACCTGGGATATCAGGTGGACTCTCGGTTGCATATTGTACTTCCCGTTATAAGTCACGAACTAGTATCAGGCATAACTAAAAATCTCGTACTGGTCATTTTAATATTGTTTATTGCTGATAGAATTGTAACAGTTGTAAATCTGTTATATTACTTTTCTGTTCTATTGTACGCACTTTACTTCTTGCCCCTTTAGTTTGCCATGCTAGTTTTTCCATGCTTGTTTATTGTTTTAAATATCATGCTAGAGATACTTTGAGTTACGTCTGATCCTGGCGACCCTTCTTTTTGTGGTGGTCTCGCCAGATACAGCACATGTTGAAGAAGTTGCAACAGGGACTGCAGACGCTGAGTTTGCTGTAGAGTTTGACTAAGAGGACGCTAGTTACTAAGTGTGAGTATGAGTGTGTTTTTATTATTTAATGTATCGGAGTGGCTTGCTTGGTGTGTATGTGTATTTCGAGTTGTATTTCCTTTCCTGTACGCTGCTGATTGTAATAAGGTTGTATTTTCGTTTCATGTATGAGTATTTGGTGTATTTCTGCAACAGAGCCTGTGTTGATTTCATTAGTGCCTAGCAGGACTTGCGTATGTTCCAAACAGTAACGGTCCCAAAAGTGGGTCGTTACAAATTTTCTATAAAGCAAATTAATTTTAGAATCATTTACTCTATTATGCCTTCGTGGGTTACCTCAAGTGTAAGCCAAGTCTCATGTATTGTTGTACGTTGAGATACTCGATTGAACTCATTGGCATCAAGCAAAATAAGGAATTCATTGTTTTGGCATTAAGATTGACTTTCTGCTTCTCATTATCTTTTCAAGGCTCTAAAGGTGTGGTTGGCTTCTTGTGCTCGGCTCCCATGATCGTCCACAACTCTAAGTCCATGGATTGCAAGTAGATCATCGTCGTCGTCTTCCATGGCCCATAGTTTGTGCCACTGAACATTTGGGGCCGGGTAGTGGAGTGGCCCTCTAGAAATGGTGATGGGAATGATGTTGATGCCATTTAGAAACCCGCTTTGGTACCATGTGTTGGATCAAATAAACGGCAAGTAAAACACTAGAGGGTGGTGATAGTGTTATGTAAATGAAATTTTGCTTTAAAATTTTACCTCTAATATTTCACCTAAGAAGGCAATTACTATTAGCTAATTGATTCTTAATCAACAATCTTACAACTTGCATATAGACAACAGAAATGTAAACAAAATTGCAAGATAGATACTAACACAAAAGAGTCACAAAGAGAGCAAGCTAACACTTGAAATTATCATGGTTTACCCAGTACCGGGCTATGTCCAGTCCCAAGGTACCATTGGCTTTAATCCACTAATCAACTCTCCAAATAGAGAAAGATTACACTTGCCTCTTCAACAAGAGGACTTTCCAAACATCTTTTCAGAAAAAATATTTACAACCATATTACCAAGCAAGGATTTTTCACTACATCACCAAGTGATGATTTCTAGCCAACAATACCTCAAACAAGTGATGATTTATCTTACTAAACTTACCACAATAACACTTATGTATTTTCAAATTGTACTTTGTTGGAGATGGAGTACACCCTTTCTATAACCAAGAATTGAAGCTTAGTGTAAATATGGCTAAAGAAAAACAAGTTTTGATCTCAAAAGAAATCTCAAAAGAAATTAAGATTAAAACTTAGAGATATCAAAAATAAAAGGCCAAGAAAGATTGCTTAAAATCTTTGAAAACTTTGGCCAAGAAAACCTTTCCAATGTGGGATTTTGAAGGCTTTAAAATGATATTTTTCCAATAAAATTGATCAATAAATTCCTACTTAACTTCTATACAAACCTTCAATATATATGCAACAAATCTACACATAACAGACTGCTCAAAATGCCCCCATACAATGGTTAGAAGTGGCTAGTAAAAATCTTTCAGTTCAAAATGCCCCATATAATGGTTAGAAGTGGCTAGTAAAAATCTTTCAGTTATAGACCAACGACTAGTTACTAGTCGATTAGAGGTTACTCATTAGTCGCCTAGTTAGGTCACTATTTGACTGCTTATTGATCTCTGGTCAACTAATTCAGCAATGCCAGGAAGGGGAGTTCTATATATGAACTAGTCAACTACAGTTCGGCTAATAGGCGACTAGTGCATAAAAACTAGTCGACTAGATGCATAACTATTGTCGATTAATTCCCGACATTCTGCTAGTCTTAATTCTAACTTTAGTTAGACAGATGGGTGTCAGTGATAATTGACTAATCTGATTGTTATAGCTTAGTTTTGGCCTATAACTCTAGAAAATTTTTCAAGATATTTTTAAAATATTTTTAAACAATTAAAAAGATTCTTAAGTGTGTGAATCTTCGATTAAGGCTGTACAATAAATTTAAAGACATGATTTAAAAATACATCAAAAAATTACATGTACCATGAAGCTTTGATGTAGGCTACTATGCCTGGTCCTTGTGTCTTGATCCCGTGTACTCAATGGAGTTTAGTGAGCTTCATCAACATGACTTATGAGCTATTACTTATAAGCTTTATCCATCTTTAGTGAGCTCCACAAGAAACTTTGCTCAAAAGAAATCTCAAAAGAAACTAAAATTAAAGCATAGAGAGATCAAAAGTTAAAGGCCAAAAAAAGATTGCTTAAAAGCTTTGAAAACTTTGGCAATTAAATTTTTTTCAAAGAGGGCTTTTGAAGGTTTTTACAAATCCTATTTTTATACAGAAAATTGATCAATAAATTCCTTCTTAATTCTCAACCAACCTTCAATTTATATAAAACATACTATCTAACATGCCCCTCAAACGACTAGAAACGACTTGTAAAACTCTTTCAATTAAAGTCCAATGGCTAGTTACTATTCGACTAGAGTTTATTCATTAGTCGACTAGAGTTTATTTATTAGTCGACGATTTAGGCCACTAGTCGACTACTTGTTGAACTCTGGTCGACTAGTTCAGCAATACAAGAAAGAGAATGTAGGATTTTGTATGAACTAATCGACTACAGTTATACTACTAGTCGACCAATGCATAAGCGCTAGTCGACAGATGCATAACTATGGCCAAATACTTCATAACATTCTGCTAGCCTTGGTTCTAACTTCAGTTAGTCGACTAGTCTTACTGGTATTGCTTAGTTTTAGTCTATAACTCCAGAAAATCTTTTCAAAATGATTTTAAAATACTTTTTAAACAATTAAAAAGAGTTTTCTGTTATGAATCATCATCTGGGGGAGGAACCCCCTGCTCTTTATTTATAGTAGAGGAGGAGCGTACAGAGATAAGATACAATAGATACGGTCTTATCTATAAGATAACAGTGATCCTAACCAACTCACTAATATCCATTCACAACACTCCCCCTTATCCAGCCATAGGTGCGGACTCTGCTCATGAATACTTCAAGATTTTGAGTGTACTAGGAGTCTCACATGGGGTGAATACTTCAGGATCCTGAGTTGATGAGGTTTGCCTCGTTAAAACCTTTAGCTATGGAAAACCCTGTGGGAAAAATCATAGTTAAGGAAAAAGAGTACAAACACTCTCTAACTCCCCTGATCTAAAGCTCTCAGGATTTCAGATCTCTTAGGCGTATCTCATCACTCTATTTACAACATTCCGAAAATATACACAGATTACAAATATCATCACCATTAAGCAGCTGCTGAATCAAAAATCTCTAGAGGGGTATGCTTAGTTTCGTCACCTCTGGTGTGATCTCCTCAAAGTGAGGTAAGCTGGTCTTCAGACTATGTGGTCAGCTCCACAATATCAGCCTCTATCCCAGTCGTCACTAGGATGTGATATACCACCAGGCGCCCTCAAATACACCATTGATGTGTTTCTGGAATGGTGAGGATCTCGGAATGATAGGATGATGTTACCTTCATAATTTGCTTTGCAGATCTCCAGTAGATGGCCATCCCACAGTGGGTACCCAGTTTGTGATTTCTCAGTATAGGAATCGGACATGTAACCTGTATTTACATACATATGGAGAATGATACTTTATTATGTAAGCCCAAATCTTTCGACCCTTGGAGGAAGTACAGAAGATGCTTAACTTCGGTCTAATGGCCCTTTTAGGTGCCTAACTATCTCTGACTAATGAGTTTACTACAATTGTTATATCGGGACGCGTGCAGTTAGCCAGGAGTGCCTGATTACACTTATATAAGGGACTTCGGGACCAATTATATCCTCCCCCTCTTCCAGCGATCGGAAGGGGTCTTTTTGTACATCCATAGAGTGTACTACCGTAGGTGTACTTTGGATGATAATGGTCCTTGTAATTTCTCCAACGCACTTCTAGGCGTATGTAACAGGATTCTATTAAGATAATAAATCTGTGAGCCATGACTTAATTTATTCTTGCCTAGGTCTTTCATTTCATGTTTAATAGTCAGGATTGAACAGATATTTCGGTTTTCTCTTCTGGAGATCCGATGAGATTTAAGTTGTTTACAGCTATGATCTCAAATCATGTACTTTGCTTAGATGCAAAGGCAACCGTTAGTGGGAATCATTGCTTTGTCAAGTGATTCTCTTGGTTGTACATTATTTGTTATTCTCATTATTCTTCTTCAATAAAACCGAAGTCCTGAAGTCTATTCAGGCATGTAAGGAAATGCGAAATTTATCTTTACCAAGATATCCATAAAGGTATGTCGTCACAACATCCAATAGCGGCATATCCAAAATTTTCTTTGCCAAATCGTTAGGTATTTGTGTTGGATAACTTTGGAAATCTGATGCATCATTTATGAGTCATGCTCATTTTAATTTGTTCATTCCCTAGTTTTAGCGAAAATTTCCTTGAGCTATAGGTTGTATCTTATAGCATACGATTTTGTACTTTTTTCTTATGTGTGCAATACTTATTTTACCCAGAGGTTTGACACCTTTTGGTGTCTGGACTTCAGGTCCGAACATTTCATGTTTTATAAGTGAGTCCAGCTCATATTTTATTGCATCGTTCCATATTTAGCCAATCTCTACGTTTGCATTTTAGCAACGGAGTATGGAATGATATTTTATTAATATCCTCGCTTTTGCGATGTATATGGCAATATGATACGTGAATACATTGTCGACAATTATGTTCTTTCTGTCCAACAACTCCCCAGTACATACAACATTTACTTTCATTTCAGTTTTTCTCGGCGTTTTCTCTACAGTGGATTCCGAGAAGGGTGAGGGTGTGGACATGAGCTCATTGTCCTGTGGTAGTATTGTCTCAAGGTCTCCAGGAGTTTTTTCCCTTTTGTTTTTCTTTCTTGGATTTCTGTCCTTAGAGCCTAGTGGCATGACTCTTTTCTGTTGAGGAACAACCACTTCTGCTGCTGGTGGATTGCATCCATTCTCGGGGATGTCAATCCTGTTGGCCTAGTTAGTCTACTAACTAGATCATACGATATAATTTTGATGATGATAAACAAGTCGTGTGACTAACGTCTTTCATTAAGTGATTTCAGGGAGCAAAACGTAAAATAAGTTCCGTTCGCAAGAGAGAGCGTGTATGTGGTCATTGGTGCAAAAGATCCTCAATTTGCTGAACTCTTCTAGAGTTTGTTCTTTTGATCTCATCATTATGAAGCTGACGCACACAATCACAAATCTGTTTTTTTGATGCAACTGCATTTTTTGGAAAAAAGCAAAAGATTGAGACTGCCGCATAATCTCTCCAAAAAATCAATAAACCCAGCCAAGTCTTTTAATGAGCAACAGATTTTTTCAAATCTTTTCAAAATTTTTGTACGGGTTAATTTGTTCAAATCACAAATTTACCACATTTCAAAATTTGTTTAATGAGTAAAAGATTTTTTCAAATCAATAATCTGTGTACGGTTGCACTTTCAAAAGCAACAACAAATCAAATATTCAAGTGGCCAAAAACCTTAAATAACCAACCATCCCTTTGTGCTCCTATACACAAACGAAAGCACGCACAGAATTTTTTTTCAGCAGCCCCCATATGATTCGGCTTGGGTTCTCAAGTTGCAAAAGCTGCTAGGTTTTTTTTTCTCTTGGCCTAAAAATTCTCGTGATCTTCTTTGGTTGTGTTTGCATCTTCTGTCAATTCACGGAAAGCATATCTCATCAAAAGACTATGCCGATTTTTCAAGGGGAACAGCAATTGCCGCACGTTCAAAACAAAATGACAGAGCGCATTTTTTCAAAGCCTCATAGATATTAAAGTCCAGATTTCGCAGATTTCAAGGGCAGATTTCAGATTTGCGCATCCGACTTCGTACGCCCATATCTCCTGATCCAGACGTCGGATTGACGAGCTGTTTGCGCCCACGCGACCACATCTTCATGCCCTTTGCAACGGTGATAGTATCCATTGCTCAGTCCATAGGATCATACTCAATTCGGACGTTTTTTACAGATCAGCCACTGTAGAATTCAGATTCGCGCAATCATCTTCCGAAGACTATATCTTCTAATCCAGACATCAGATTTGCAAGCGGTTTGAGCCTACGTATCCACGATCTCATAAATTTCATCACGGTTATATTTTTCCAGACTTTTACTGAAGTATTAAGTTGCTTTGTTGTGAGATCATATTGTGAATAGCTTTATTCAGAAGCTATCTCTGTGCTTAATCTTGACAAACTATATCTGTGAACGGTGAGATCACTACCCGTAAGTGTGATCAGGTTTATTAAGTGAAATCCTCATAGGTCTTGGGGTCGGAGTTTGGCGGGGAGTCACTCCATTAAAAAATATCTGTGTCTGATTATCTCTGTGATTGTGATTGTTTTTAAATTTGTGCCACACACCCTATTCACCCCCCCCCTCTCTCTAGGGTGTTTTTCAATTGGTATCAGAGCGGGATTCCTTTTAGACTCAAAGTCTAGTGGAATTTCGATCCTATTGCACAAATTCCGCACACATACTCATATGACACACATAATCAAAGAGAAGGTCAGTCGTATCTCAGATCTCCTCTATTTGATGGTACAGACTATAGTTACTGGAAACAACGTATGTCCATACACATCAAAGGTATCGATATGGCATTATGGAAAATAATCAGTGAAGGATTTACACTATTTGATAAACCCACTCTTGAGCAGCAAAAAGAAAATGATCGGTTAGAAAATCTGAACTTTAAGGCCATGAGCATCTTGTATTGTGGTCTTAGTAAAACTGAATTTAACCGCATTAGTTCTTGTTCTACTGCTTAGGATATTTGGACGAGACTTGAAGTTACTCATGAGGGAACTAGTGAAGTTAAGAAAACTCGTATTAGAATGTTATTACAGAAATATGAAAATTTTGCTATGATGCCTAATGAGTCTATTGATGCTATGTTTTCTCGTTTTGCAGATATCGTCAATCCGTTGAAATCCTTAGGGAAGGACATTACAGAGGAAGATCTGGTTGGAAAGATTTTATACTCTTTATCTGGCGATTGGATTCAAAAGAGGACGGCGATCGAAGAAGCACATGACTTGGCAGATATCAGTTTCGAGAAGCTGATGGGAAAGTTAATGGCTTATGAGGTTCAATTGAAGATGGCCAATGACAGCACACCAAAGATGGAAGAGAAATCTAAGAAAGAGGAAACAAAGGAAAAGAATTTAGCCTTTCAAGTATCCAAAATGCTCAAGGAGGAGATGAATGAATCCGACGATGAAAGCATGGCTCTTGTTACAAGGAAATTTGTGAAATTCATGAAAAACAACAAAAGAAGGACGGGAAGCATTTGGGGAACCAAGAAAAATGAAGGAAATGATGGAGAAAGTTCTGCACCTCAGTGTTTCAGATGCAACAAGAGAGGGCACATGAAAGGAGAATGTCCACTTCTGAAAGGAAAAGGAAAGGAAAAGACTGGTGATGGAGAAAAGAGAACATCAAAGCGAGGAATGGTGGCTACGTGGGGAGAAAGTGACGCAGAAGAGCCTCAGATGATGACTGGAACGACAACACTGGAACTTGCTTTATGGCTGGAAACGAAAAGTTAAAAATTAGCTCTCTTGTTCAAAGCTTTAATGATGAAATGAATATTAGTGATGATATGTTTTCTAGCATGGAGGAAGCTTATGAATTTCTTGTAGAACTCCTTCAAGAAATGGGTCCTAAATTCCTTAAACTAAAAAAGGTTCGTGATTCATTAAAAGAGGAACTAGGGAGCATGACAAGAGAGAGAGATGAGCTATTTTTTAAGTGGAAAGAACAAAAGTAAATAATATATAATTTTGATGAAACCCAACTAGAAACAAAAACCTTAGAGCTAGAAAAATACTAATAAAAAATTGGCTACGTTAGAGCTTGACCATGTTAATCTAGCTAAAGAATTAAAAGATAAAATTAGTATTCTTAGTTCTAAAGATTCTGAAATAAAATTATTGAACCTAAAAGTGGCTAGCTATGAAGAAAAATTGGAAGAGCTCGAAAACGAAAAATCTAATTTAATAAAAGGAAAACACATAGCCATCGATTCAGAAACTAGTGAAAAAGAAAAAAGATATGAGACTAAGATTAGTGAACTTGAGAATGAAAATCAAAATCTTAGCTTGACATTAAAGAAATTCACAAATAGCCAAGAAAGCTTCAATAAGATGATAAATGGGCTTAATGAACAATCTAGTAAACATGGTCTTGGCTTTCAGAAAAAACAACTTAAGAAAAAAACTAGGATGAACATTGAAAAGAATTTTGCAAGAGACATGAGCTTTCAACATTGCATGCACAAAAATCATATGTCATCTACCAATAAGCATTTCAATGTTACATGTTTTATTGCAACAAAAATGGGCATGTTATGTATGATTGCTTGGCCAGATATTATCCTGCATATTTCATATGGGTTCCAAAGCATTGTACTAACAATTATGGATCCAAAATTTGGTTACCAAAGGGTGCATCTTCTTTTGTAGGTGCATCTTCAAGTGGAAAATGACAGCATTTGGTACCTTGATAGCGGTTGCTCGAATCACATGACGGGCAACGAATCCCTCTTCACGACGCTATCAAGGAAAGATGGAGGGACGGTTATTCTTGGAGATGGAAAGAAGTGCAAAATCTTGGGTAAAGGTAACATTGGTAAGCATCCTCTTGTGGTCATTGAAAATGTTAATCTTGTTGATGGTTTAGCACATAATTTGTTAAGTGTGAGTCAGCTATGCTCTATTGGCCTTAAGGTTCATTTCGAAAATGACAAAGTATATATTTTAAAAGGAGATGATATTCTTTTCAAGGGTACATCTTATAATAACATCTATACTATCAAACTTAGTGATTCAAATAATCTAAAATGTTTAGTTGCATCACATGAGACTAGTTAGCTTTGGCATCGAAGATTAGGCCATGCCGGCATGGACCTAATCTCAAAGCTTGCTCGAAAAAAACTGGTGAGAGGTTTACCTCAAATTAGCTTTGATCGGGATAAGCTTTGTGATGCATGTCAACTAGGTAAACATCATAAAAGTAGTTTCAATCCTAAAAATATTGTAACTACATCTAAGCCATTGTAACTAATACATTTGGATTTATTTGGACCCACAAAGGTTGCTAGTTTAGGTGGTATGCATTATTGCTTTGTTATTGTCGATGACTTTTCACGTTTCACCTGGGTTTATTTTTTGACACACAAACATGAAACTTTTGATGTCTTCAAAATGTTTTGTAAAAAGGTTGAAAATGAAAAAGGTTTTTCAATTGTCAAAGTTAGAAGTGATCATGGAGGAGAATTTGTTAATACTAGCTTTGATGATTTTTGCATTTCAAAAGGTTATTCACATAATTTTTCCGCCCCGAGGAAACCACAACAAAATGGGGTGGTTGAGAGGAAAAACCGTACTTTGCAAGAAATGGCTAGGACCATGATTCATGATTACAAATTGCCTTTATATTTTTGGTCTGAAGCCATACATACTTCTTGCTATATTTTAAATCATGTGTCCATTAGACCCAGTTTGAAGAAAACACCTTATGAGCTTTATAGAGAGTTGACTCCCAACTTATCACATTTAAAACCATTTGGATGCAAATGCTATATTCTGAAAGTAGGCGTAAATCTGGATAAATTTGATGCTAAATCCGATGAGGGCATTTTTGTTGGATACTCACCACATAGCAAATCTTATCGAGTATTTAACAAAAGAACTCTTACTATTCAAGAAACTGTGCATGTGAAATTTGACGAGAAAAGTGCTATTAATGAATCTTCTAGTGCTGCAGAATCTACAGATATTACAGGTGGCTTGGATGGACTGGAGACAAACACTAGCAATTCCAATGAGCAATAGAACAACAATGATGGTGTACCAAAAGAAGCAGAAGCTACTAGGTCATCACAAGATCTCCCTAAGGACTGGCACTTTCAGAAGGATCATCCAAAGAATCAAATCCTTGGAGACACGACGGAAGGTCTACGTACTAGAAGTAGCTTTAATTTGATGGTTAACTTTGCATTTGTATCCATTTTGGAGCCTAAAAATGTTGATAGTGCTTTAGAAGATTCCTATTGGATTATGGCAATGCAGGAGGAATTGTCACAATTTGATAGGAATCAAGTTTGGGAACTTGTTCCTAAACCAAAAAATTAAACAATTATAGGCACTAAATGGGTATTTAGAAACAAACTTGACGAAATGGAAATGTTGTGCGTAATAAAGCTATGTTAGTAGCACAAGGTTATAACCAAGAGGAAGGGATTGATTTTGATGAAACCTTTGCTCCCATCGCAAGATTGGAAGCAATTAGGATGCTTCTAGCATTCGCTAGTTTCATGAAATTCAAACTCTTTCAAATGGACGTCAAGAGTGCCTTTTTGAATGGAGTTTTATCTGAGGAAGTCTATGTCAAACAACCTCCTGGGTTTGAAGACTCCATCCACCCGGACTATGTTTTCAAGCTTAACCGTGCTTTATATGGGCTCAAACAAGCTCCTAGAGCTTGGTATGAGCGACTTAGTAAATTTTTGCTTGAAAATAATTTTTCCATGGGAAAGGCGGATAAAACTCTATTTGTTAAACATCAAAGTAAAGATCTACTTGTAGTACAAATATATGTTGATGATATCATTTTTGGTGCTACTGACAATCTACTGTGTGAGGAATTTGCTACATGCATGTCTAGGGAATTTGAGATGAGCCTGATGGGTGAACTTATGTTCATGCTTGGTTTGCAAATCAAACAATGTGAGGACGGAATTTTCATCAATCAAGCGAAATATGCAAATGAGTTAGTGAAGAAGTTTGGACTTGAAAATGCTAAGGAATGTTCTACTCCTATGTCAACGACAGCAACGATGGATAAAGAAGAAAAGGGAAAGAAAGTGGCTGAACGCTTGTACCGCGGTATGATTGGTAGCCTATTATACTTGTCAGCTAGTAGGCCTGATATAATGTTTAGTGTATGTTTATGTGCTAGGTTTCAATCTTGTCCAAAAGAGTCCCATCTTTCTTATGTTAAACGAATAATTCGATATGTTAAAGGAACCTTAGATTTTGGTTTATGGTATCCTTGTTCCACATCATTTGAGCTTGTAGGATATTGTGATGCGGATTTTGCAGGAAGTAAGACCGATCGTAAGAGTACCACGGGCACTTGCCAACTACTAGGTATGTCTCTTGTTTCATGGTTCTCCAAGAAGCAAAACTCCATAGCATTGAGTACAACCGAAGCCGAATATGTCTCAGCAGGTTGTTGATGTGCTCAAATTCTATGGATGAAACAAACCCTCAGAGACTACGATCTTACTTTCCACCCTACAACCATTTGGTGTGACAACAAGAGTGCTATAAATCTATCTAAAAATCCTATTCTACACTCTAGGACAAAACATATTGATATTCGTCACCACTTCCTTAGAGATCATGTAGATAAGAAAGATATCTCTTTAGGATATATTGATACAGAAAAACAATTAGCGGACAAATTCACAAAACCCTTAAATCAAAAGCAATTTTGCTTCATTCGAAGGGAGTTGGGGATTATGTCACTAATTGAGCATTAACACGCATATCCATGCACATACACATGCTTAAACAATTGTATCCATGCTACACACATTGCACACTATTTCATCTTAACGTGGGTTTGGTCATTCTTTGTATGTGCATGCATGATCGTCATCACTATTATTGTTTTTGGTTGAGAATTTGATATGAACCTTGTTAGACATCTTAGAAACATTAAAATGTTTTTTGATGATGATGCACCATATTTTTGTAAAATCCACACGCTTAAATTATTGCTGAAAAAGTGAAACTTGTAAGCATACCAAATTGTACGATTCAAATAGATTGATTGATTCTTATAAACTATGGAGACAATTGGATGTGCTTAGATTCTAAAGTTTCTGAAATTATATTTTATCCTTACTATTTTGTGCGCTTAAATCTCTATGGAAAATTATTTAGTAGGAGTCGAGTATGTCGATGCCTTCATGCATCACTATTCTGAGACACCAACATGGTAATTAAAAAAAATTGCAATGAGCATTTATAAAAAAAGATAGAAAAAGAAAAAGGAAATAGCAAAACATCTTCAAATATACTACATCTGACACTGGCGGTTAGTAACAGGATTTCGGGGGTTTGTTGAGCAATGCGTATGAAATATGGTAGATGAAGTAACCATTTAGCGCACCTCAATTCCAAAGGACCCGAAATTTAACACCATGGTATCCCTTGATTGGTGTCTCCCTACACATTAATTACTGATTATTCCATAGCAACAAAGACTCACAAATTGTATGAGATAATATTATATTTTCATCTCTTAGTTTCTAAGCACCCTTCATATTGTCAAAGTGTTTCATAATACGACATATTCTTGTTAGATTTCTTACAACGATCGTATGCTTTCAATGCTCATGACATTTGTATACTTTAAGTTCGTGGGGAAAAAGCATTAATATGAGCATCATCATCAATTTCTTGTTTCTTCGATATGCTAAACTTGTTTCATGTCTCATTCTTAACATCTTCAATATATTTTTGTGATCTTTTCGATTAATGGCAAAAGGGGGAGAGTAGAAAAATAAAATAATGGGGGAAAGATGAAGATGCACATTTTGAGGGGGAGCTTGTCACAACTTTTCATGAGAGCACATCGATAGGGGGAGCTTTGTATGTAGTTTATAATCATGTGCACTATATGACTTGCTCTTTAATATTATTTCTCAATTTTTCCAGACTTGTTTGCCATCATCAAAAAGGGGGAGATTGTTGGCCTAGTTAGTCTACTAACTAGATCATAGATATAAGTTTGATGATGATAAACAAGTCGTGTGACTAACGTCTTTCATTAAGTGATTTCAGGGAGCAAAACGCAAAATAAATTTCGTTCGCAAGAGAGAGCGTGTATGTGGTCATTGGTGCAAAAGATCCTCAATTTGCCGAACTCTTCTAGAGTTTGTTCTTTTGATCTCATCATTATGAAGCTGACGCACACAATCACAAATCTGTTTGTTTGATGCAACTGCATTTTTTGGAAAAAAGCAAAAGATTGAGACTGCCGCATAATCTCTCCAAAAAATCAATAAACCCAGCCAAGTCTTTTAATGAGCAACAGATTTTTTCAAATCTTTTCAAAATTTTTGTACGGGTTAATTTGTTCAAATCACAAATTTACCACATTTCAAAATTTGTTTAATGAGTAAAAGATTTTTTCAAATCAATAATCTGTGTACGGTTGCACTTTCAAAAGCAACAACAAATCAAATATTCAAGTGGCCAAAAACCTTAAATAACCAACCATCCCTTTGTGCTCCTATACACAAACGAAAGCACAAAAGCACACACAGAATTTTTTTTTCAGCAGCCCCCATATGATTCGGCTTGGGTTCTCAAGTTGCAAAAGCTGCTAGGTTTTTTTTTCTCTTGGCCTAAAAATTCTCGTGATCTTCTTTGGTTGTGTTTGCAGCTTCTGTCAATTCACGGAAAGCATATCTCATCAAAAGACTATGCCGATTTTTCAAGGGGAACAGCAATTGCCGCACGTTCAAAACAAAATGACAGAGCGCATTTTTTCAAAGCCTCACAGATATTAAAGTCCAGATTTCGCAGATTTCTAAGGCAGATTTCAGATTTGCGCATCCGACTTCGTACGCCCATATCTCCTGATCCAGACATCGGATCGACGAGCCGTTTGCGCCCACGCGACCACATCTTCATACCTTTGCAACGATGATAGTCTCCATTGCTCAGTCCACAGGATCGTACTCAATTCGGTCGTTTTTCTACAGATCAGCCACTGCAGAATTCATATTCACGCAATCATCTTCCGAAGACTATATCTTCCAATCCAGACATCAGATTTGCGAGCGGTTTGAGCCTACGTATCCACGATCTCATAAATTTCATCACAGTGATATTTTTCCAGACTTTTACTGAAGTATTAAGTTTCTTTGGTGTGAGATCATATTGTGAATAGCTTTATTCAGAAGCTATCTCTGTGCTTAATCTTGACAAACTATATCTGTGAACGGTGAGATCACTACCCATAAGTGTGATCAGGTTTATTAAGTGAAATCCTCGTAGGTCTTGGGGTCGGAGTTTGGCGGGGAGTCACTCCGTTAAAAAATATCTGTGTCTGATTATCTCTGTGATTGTGATTGTTTTTAAATTTGTGCCACACACCCTATTCACCCCCCCACCCCCCTCTAGGGTGTTTTTCAAATCCTAGCTGGAGTATTTACAGCAGGGATGTGTGATCTGATAATCTTCTGGTTGTCAGTAAATGAGTCAGGTAGCTAGTGAACAGTGTTCTATATGTGGAGGATCTTCATGATCTCATCTTCACATTGTTACGTTACCGGATCATAGTGGGTAAAAATTTTTGTATCCCAAGTTATAATTTGATTCGCACCAGATTTCTTAGTGTCTGGGCCCATTTTTAGGGAAACTTGTCTCATCAAAATCATAGTCTTCAAGACGTGCCTTAAATGCGTCTCCTGTTTGGGGTTCTAGGTATCTTATAATTGAGGTGAGTCAAAACACTACATATATACTTAGGCAACGTTGAGGACCCATTTTTGCCCTCTGTGGTGGTACATTAGGGATTTAAACTGTGCAACTGAAGATTCTCAAGTGAGAAGTGTTCGGTGGCATTCCATATGCAAGTTGCATTGGAGAGAGACTCTGACCTCCAGAGGGTCTTATTTTCATTAACGATGTAGCATGCAAAATTGCATGTCCCCATACATCCACTGGCAACTGGGATTTCATTAACACTGGACGTGCAATCCATTGGAGAATTTTTTTATCAGTGACTCTGCCAACCCATTTTGGATATGAACATGCAACACTAGATGTTCATTTTCAATTCCCGTTGCTTGGCAGTACTCTTGAAATGACCGGGAGGTAAATTCCCAGCATTATCCAGACATATTTTCTTTATTTGGTTGTCTGGAAAATGCGCCCGTAACTTTATTATTTGTGCCAATAGCTTTGAAAAAGCTAGGTTGCGGGTCGATAGTAGACATACATATGAATATTTTGAGAATGCATTTATCAGTACCATAATGTACCGAAATAGCCCACTAGTGGGTGTGGATTTGTCCACGTCTATCTCCTTATATTCTTTTGAGGAAGCGTGGAGATTCTTTGTAAACTTTTGGTAGAGATGGCCTTGTAATTTGTTTTCCCTTATAGCAAGGGATGCGAGGGAATTCTCCCTTCCGAAGAATCATTTGGTCCTTCAAGTTATGCCCATGGGATCGGGATAAGATGTGATGCATCATCACATATCCAGGGTGGCCAAGTCTATCATGCCAAAGTAAAAACTTGACTGATGCCGGGCACTTCAGGTGCTCCGTCAAATTAGCTTCCTCTCTCCGAATCTTCGTATGGTAGATGCCTGATGAAAGGCTCTCAAAACGTTCAAGTATGGATTTTACTCCTTTTTCTTGAGACATTACATACAGTAATTCTTTGTCATTTACATTTGTTGTTTCCAAATGGAATCCGTTTAAACAGATATCCTTGAAACTTAGAAAGTTTCTATTGGAATACGGAGAAAATAGTGCATCCTTCATTTTTATTTCGGTGTCATTTGGGAACAACGACGTTGCGTTCCAAGAACCTTCAATATGGTCCTGATATTGGGCTTTGTATTGAAGGATTGTATATGTTTATTGTCTACTAATCAGTAATGAGAGCAGTTCATCTATTAAAAGATGAATCATATAAGAACATTTTCAGAAAAACATTTTCATTCAAAACAAATTCATTAATTCAAATTGCTTCCATGACATAAATTGTTCTGAAACAAATACAAAGATAAATGGCTAATCTAGCAGGTCATCACTTTCGAAGTCGTCAGTTGTGAACTTGACTGGAGCATTTGTGATCACTAGGTTTGTTTCAGCTTTCTTTTTCTTGTTTTCTTTATACAGTTCCTGGAGATGCTGCGGAATTCGGCACACTCTAGACCAGTGGCCTTTCATGCCACAGCTATGGCACAAGTCTTCCCATTCCCTCTTAGGTGGGGGTGCAGCATTTCTATTGTTGTCATTTCTATGCTAGGTGAACTTCCGCCTCCCTTCATTTCTTTGATGCTGGACTTGGCCTTTAGCCCTTTTGTTCTGTCCCCTTTCTGTGGTCTTTCTTTTCTTTTGTTGTGCCTCTTATTTTTGGAAAAAGAAGATGCATTGTGAGCTTCTGGTAGGGAGACAGTGCCAGAGGAGCGCATATTGTGAGTGGCAAGGAGAAGCTCTCTGTTTTGTTCAGTCATGAGTAAACATGACAGCGGCTCAAAATACTTGGTGAATTTGCGTTCACGGTATTGCTGCATTAGTATCACATCGTTCTCATGGAAAGACGTGTACGTCTTTTCCAGCATGCGATCTTCTGAGACTTTTTCACCACACAACTTCAGGCGTGAGGTGATGCTAAAAAGTGATGAATTGTACTCAGCTATGGACTTGAAGTCCTGCAGTCTCAGGTTCTTCCACTCATATCGTGCCCTTGGTAGTATAACATCTTTCTGATGTTTATATCTATCCTCAAGGGCAGTCCACAGCTCAAGTGGATCTTCGACCATAAGGTATTCAGCCTTTAGGGTCTTGTCAACATGGCGACGAATATTGATAATGGCTTGCGTCATTTCTATATCGCTTACATTTTCATCTTTAGTCACAGCAGAAATGAGGGACTTAGCCCGTGTGTGAAATTTCACATCGAACTGCCAGCTCAGATAATTTCTTTCTGATGCATCCAGCACTTCGAAATCGACACTTGCGCTTTTGGCCATTTTATCTAGGAGAGTAGAAATTTGCATGAACTAATAATAATACATCAAACATTTTCATGTGGAGGCAATTTTTAAATGAAGAGCTAATTGCGTGGATCGACCAGTCCCACAAAAAGGGACCAAAGCCATATTACAGTCTATGTTACACAAATGAAAGCGAAAAAAGAGATTACAACTTTGGAAACCCTGTGGGTCCCATCTATAAAATCTTCAGCTTCAAGTGTGGCCTCCGTCTCCATGGAAATTAGACGTCGGTCTTGGACATTACATAATTTTCTCACTACAATTTCACTCAAAAAGAAAAGAAAAGTGCAGGAAAAGTAAAATGTGGGACTTAAACAGCCGATCCAAAACCACAATTAGCCATCCATGCAAAAAAATTTGCTCATCAAAAATTTTCATTAGACATTTTCAGTAGACATTTTCATCACAGGCATCACATGCATCATATTCATAGAAGGATAAACAATTTGAATACTTAATAATTATTGGACCACTAAGCAACGTCATACACAGTTAGGTTAGGTGACTAACGGCAAAGCGATCGCAGGATCTTCCTAATTATTAAGTTAATATTGCACAACAGATTATCAGTTTATCCACAGATTAAAAGTGATGCAGAGCATATAATTCTGATCCTAAAAGGCATCATATAATGCAAAAAGTTGTGCATGTTGGTATTAATCAAAAGATTTTGAAAAGAGCCCAAATTGACAAGTTCTACATGAAAAGGAAGATGTTTTCCTTTTTATTCCCCCAATCAACCCCCAAAATCCCCAAATGTCCCCTTTTCAGTCCCACATATTATCATAATTTTTATGTGATTTATATGCCCCCAAAAGCCCTTTTAATCTTTGTTTTAGCCACATCCCCTATATTTCCATTTCTGTTTTATTTTTTTCGGAAAATATCAGCCTGCGGGCCTGAAGCCCGCAGTGTGGTTGTGGGCTTCAGGCCCGCGCCAAAAATATTTGGTTTTTTTGTGCGGGTTTCAGGCTCGCATTCAAAGATATTTTTTTGTTTTTTTTTGTTTTCAGTTAATGGGCTTGTGGCCCATTATTCTGGCGAGAGAGGGGAGAGGGGCGGCGGCTAGGGTTAGCCGTCGCTGTCCCTTGCAGTCGTGGGACGGGGGGTTTTAGCGACAGCCCTGCCATGTGGCAGGGGGGCTTTGGGACGGCAGCCCCCGCCGGAGGGCGAGGGGCAACGGGGTCGGCAACCCCCTCGCCGTGAGGTGGGGGCGACGGGGGACAGCAATTCTACCGTGAGCGGTTGCCGTGGGGGGGTTACCCGCCTTCGGGACGGTAATAAAACAACGACGGCCGGTAGCTAGGCCACAGGGGTCCAAATTATTTTTATTTATTTTTATTTCAGGTAAAACATGATAAAAACATGATTTTTGGACGAAAAAATCATCGATATGGGTGATTAGCCCTATTTCCACTTTGATCTTGCAAGATCTATGGATAAAACGATCATGCACATGATAAAAATTAGATTTTTAGCAAGAAATACCTCTAGATCCGTCCTCCGGATCTAGCAACGGTTGAACGAAGCCTACGCGTGGATGACGACGCCCGTTTGAGGTAGATGACGTCGCGCGTGCGGAGCTCCCGCCTTTCCTTCGCTTTCGCAATGATCGATATTTTTGTGTGGAATTTCTATTTAAAGACTCGTGCTGATAACGTGTTATGAATCATCGTCTGGGGGAGGAACCTCCAGCTCTTTATTTATAGTACATGAGGAGAGTACAGAGATAAGATACAATATATACGATCTTATCATAAGATAAGCCGTGATCCTAACCAACTCAGTAATATCCATTCACAACATTTTCTAAGTTTTTGAAGCTTCAATTAAGGCTCTACAATGAATCTAAAGACATGACTAAAAATATACATAAAACAATTATATATACCATGAAGTTTTGTTGTAGTCCATTATGATTGGTCATTGTCTTGATTCCTTGTACTCCATGAATATTGGTGAGCTTCATCTACAAGACTTATGAGCTCTTTCTTATAAGCTTTATACATCTTTAGTGGGCTCCACAAGTCTTTGTGCAAGTCATCATCATAACTTTTAACTCATTGTCTTTTGTACCGATATTTGATACATTCACACACAAAATAATTAGCACAATTAATTAATTTTGTGTACATCATTAAAATACACTTAGGGTGACTTCTGTTGAGAGATGGGTATGCCCTCGAGGCAAATTCATCCATGTGTATCTATACAAGACATCTTGTTCAAAATAACAGTAAGTTGTTTGGTAAGTATCTATCTAAGTTAATAGAAATGTTGTAATCATTAGAAACTTTGGTAAAGTCCTTAGACTTAATGCAAGGTCAAATATATATCGAGATAAGGATCTCGATCATAGAGAAGTGCTTGACCGTTAGTAGCATAAGTCTAGAAATGTTCGTGGTCGTAAATGTTTCGAGAAAAGGATATCGAAACATCGGATAAACCATTGTGTCTTAGTCTTCACCGTATAGCGGTGACGATGATCTCATGATCGTTTGACTTGGCGAAGTCAAAGACGAGACACAGGTGCTCATTGGAGAATGAGTTCACTGAACGACCCAACAAGAGTTATCATATGGTTATGATTGACCAATCTGTCAATGATAACTCTTAGTGATGATAGGCAAGTTGGTCTTTGACTTGAGGTCATTGTATAAACATGTGCGTGAATGGTGTCACTTAGATCACTGATCTAGCCTCAGGTAAGCCCCATTGAAAGGTCTTTGGTAGGGTGACATTTGAAGCGTGCAAGGAGAGTAATGACCAAGATAAGATTCGTCTCTCTTGATCAATGGGAGTTAGTGTCGTAGTATTAGTTCGATCTATAGTGAAAACTCTGGCCAGAGTATGTTGGAAGAAGTCCAACATTATTTGACTAAAGATCGATGGAGACTAATCGGCTTCGAGCTATTGGGGTTAACAGTTTGACCGTACCCTATGCTTGAAACAAACGGCTTAGTTTTGACGAAGAGACTAAAACTGCTGTATTCATCACGGACACAGTCAGGGTGGTCCCGACAATGCTCATGTCAATGAGTTAACCACATAAGTATGATACTGAAAAGGGACGACACCTGTTCCTCTCAGTTACTGCCATCTGGGGCTTCCAGCCCCACCTATAGTAGGTTCAGGCGGTAGGGTCTCACACAGAGTGCGACCTTCGTCAAGTAATAGATAGAAATTAAGGAGAATATGTATTTGATGCAAGGGATAGAATACTGCAAAGAGTTTGCAATTATCTTATACATTCGGGATAAATGATCCTGAGTGCAAGTGGAAGATGTTGGGGATGTATACCCTCAGATCATTTGTATTTGATGCAAATGATTTTTTATTAAAGATGTGGACATTTTTGCATATGATGCAAAGGGAGTTAAATATGTCATAAATTATTTATGTAGATATTTAATATGATTAACTCGTGGAAAAGGTTACGTACATGACCGGATCATCCCGATCTAAATGTAGGTTCGAACGGCGTCCAAAACCGACGCTATATACACCAGATATAGCCAAAAATAATGCAAAAGGCCTGTAAAAGGAGTTTTATGTCCAGACCCGGCCCATTGGCCCGGGTCTAAAGATGCTGCCAAGCTGAAATGGGGCGGGTGCCCCCTAATCCGGGCGCCCCCTAAGCCGGGCGCCCACGCCTGCTACTATAGCAGGGCGCCCGCGCCTGCCAAAAGGAGGGGCGGGCCTGCTCGCTATATGCGGGCGGGTCCCCGCCAAAGCGCCCGCTAGGCGTGTGCTAGGCGTGCACCCAGCGCGTGCTGTACATGCGCGACGCGCGCAGCAGCAACGCATATGCATTACACGTGTGCTGCCAGCTGGCGTGCGCGGGTGGTCCCCACACATAGCCTAGGGCTGCGTGCAGGTTGTGGCAGCTGTCCTTTTGCGAATCTTTTGAAATTTGGCTATCTTTTGACCCTTGTTTGAAGGTCAAACGGACTCGGAATGACTCGCCGTTTTTTCCTACGCATTCATCGTTCAGCGCTCTTCGATTTGATAGGTTGTATCAAATGCGAAGCTCAACGGTGATGGAGTTAAAATTAATTGAATTTTGGCTTTTCTTTGAGGTAAACTAACTTGAATTTTTTTACTCCAAGTTTATTAGTCCCACATCGGAAGAGGAGTAAGGAGGGGTCAGCCGCCTATATAAATAGGGGCCTACCCTCTTCCTCAAAACTCGTCCCAAGCTCTAGATCTGAGCAGCTCCCAAAAGTTTGGAGCACGCTCGGATCTAAGCTTAAAATAAATATTCTCTTCTCTCTATATTTCTCCCTTGCTCCTGAAGGGCTCTAGCAAAGACACTAAGGGGCTCTGATTCGATTTGGAGTCTTGGAGAAGGATCCACTCAAGGTGAAACTTTCTTCGGCGCCTGGTTGGCTCAGCGACAAGGGGGTTGCTCACCTCGGGACGCTGTGCAGTTTGGGAAGCGGTTCAGCTCGGGACGAGGGGCGACGCAGGACGATGGGCGACGCAGGACGTGGTTCGGTACACTTTGTCGGTGCAAGCAAAGTTTCGGGTATGTAGTTTAATTAAGCATTTCATTTATTATATTGCAGTGGCTTAGATCTAGATTGTGGTGGTCTGATGCACATCAAGATAGTAGAGATCCTGGCTAGGGTGTTAAAATCCTTAGGGCTTGCTCGTTAAATAGTTTAACATTTTCTGCTGCTTTCTTTTCTATTTACTTCTATCGTTTGTCCGACATAGGACAGGCATAGAATAATGCCCTAAGGGTCCCACAAAACCCATCAGTGGTATCAGAGCCTAGATCTGCTTCTGATCTAAGAACTGCAATATTTATAAATGCAAGTATGCTTTTTTAAATGCATATAAAATCTATTCTAACTTTATGAGATAATGTTAAAATGAGACCACTTGTTATTAGATGCTTTAAAATATAATTTTATGTGATAAAATCCTTTTAGTAGCATGCTAATGCTATGTGATGATTTTAAAACAAATGTTTTTGAAATAAAAATTATGTGATAATTTTTATGAAACTATTGATTTTTATTATATAAAAAAATTTATGTTTTAAAATCATACTTATAATTTAAGTGTTAAATTTTAAGTTGCATATTATTATTTATAGGATAAATTTTAATATGTTGTTCATGTTTAATAATTATTTGATAATTGTTAAATAGTTAGAAACTTTTTATGCGATATTTAAGTTGGGGGATGATATGGTGAGCAAGTGAGCAAACCCCTCTTAAAATGAGCAAACCACTCTCAGCCGTCCGTTCATGCGCAACCGATCAGATTTCCTCCGCAATCTCCCGCAAGCTCATGTGATCACGTGATCCCCAAACTCCCTCCCAGATCTCGCGTCCCCTTCTCCCTCTCGTGGACGAGAACCCCAAAACCTGATCGACGCCCTCCAGCTCTCGCGTCCCCTTCTCCCTCTCATGGACGCGAACACCAAATCCTGATCGACGCCCTCATCTCCTCTCTCTCGTGGACGAAGCCCCCAAAACCCATCCGCGTCGTCATCTTCCTCTCCTGCTTGCTTTCTCACCTGATGACCCATAGATTACCCAACCCCTCGCCCTATCGAGGTCCCTCTCTCCAGATCAAACCAAAAAACCCCTAACCCCTCCCGCTTGTTCAGCAATTCGGGCCGTTTGCCCCCCAAAAAAACCCCTAACCCTTCGCCAGTTTCCCAACATCTTCTTCAAGTCGAAGCTTCAAGTGCATCAACACCCGAGCTCAGTACAAACAAGGTAAAATTCTGTGGTGAGATCAAGAAATGAGCATGGCAAGAAATCAGTTTTTTAAAAGTTCAGTTGCTTATTCAAATAAAGTGGTGATGAGTGCTTGCATCTTCTTTGCAATTCATGGTCCTGTAACAAGGATACATATATGTGAAGTTTGATATGTACCAATTATGATTATATGACAGATTTTCCAGGTTAGGATTAGATTTTATGGAAGAGTTATGAGCCAATAGACAGTATAATCTAGCAACTAATGTGATAGCTTGTTTATAGAATTTCTCGCTATTTGGTTGTGTTGATCTCTAATTGTTGTTGTGTATCAATGCGAGCTTTTGCATTTGGATAAAATTCGTTTATTTATTTTAGAAAGCGCTTGCCATGAGAATAAGCAAAGCTTATAAAGTGAATAACCAAGATAAGCTGAAACAAGCACTGATCAATAATTTTCCTCACGGCTTGTGATAATGTTGAATATGCATCTTTCAATCAAGCTAGTTCATAATTTTTTTTGGCTCCTTGTGCACGACTCTACCAAAATGATGAAGTTGGTAAAAAAACCACCTGTGTGTTATATTGGCATATCATTTCTTTGCTGTATCTACTACTTTTTGAGCTTTGCTTGATAAATCCTGATGAATAATCTTTTTGACATGGTAATAAAACCAAGGTTTGAAATCCTAATTTACTCGGTTATACTAGTCTCCCACTGCTATCAGTATTACCCTTGTAATGGGCATACGTGATCGTTATGTCATTGTAAATCAACTCGAGTTTCTTTTTGGATGATGTGTCTGGCTGAAACCAGTTGGTGTATTGTGATGGATCTATTTCTCTCTTAAAAATAATAAGCAATAAGTGCATCAATTAGCTGAAACAGTTGTCTACAAATACGTTAGCTTTCAACATTATACATATTAAAAGATGAAGCTGTGGAAGACCAACACAGAGATCCAGAGTTTCGAAAGACAAATTAATGCTCCAGGGGACGTTGATTTTTCAGTTGATTTTTCATAGATACTTTATTCCATGGGGTGTTGATTTTTCATAAATTAGATGTTTGGCATTCTGACATGCTCCAGTTCTTTAATTTGATGTTATTATTAGTTATTTAATTTGATGTTATTTTCAATTGTAGGTTGAAATGACAAAAAAAATTTATGTTGTGAAGAATGGTAGGCAGTGCGTGATTTATGGAAGTTGGGAAGAATGTGCATCTCAAGTTCTTGGATTCCCTAATGCGGTGTTTAAGGGATTCAAAACATATGAAGAGGCTATTGAGTTTTGGAATGGGCAATGCAAACCAATTCGCCCAGATGCGGGGTGTCGAGACATGTTCACAAGCTTGGGAGAACGTCAAATATCGGGGGTGTATCTACGGGGAGAGTCTTCAAATCACGGTTCGATGAGAAGCGACGACAAAGAGGATGGCAATGGCAACAGACTATACGACATGATAATGTAGATAGACGTACTAGAATGTTTGACGCAACTTTCATTTGTGGATGTTTAATATGTGTAGTTACATTTAATGTAGTATTTGTGATCATTATCGTTTTAGTTATCATAGCGTATTTTATGTCAGTGTAATAAATAATATGCAAATTTGAACTTGTTGCATCTCAGTGTATTTGGGTTTGTGATGTCTTTTGATGATTTGGGTTTGTGATGTCTTTTGATGATTTGGGTTTGTGCTGTGGGAAATTCTGTCATTTGTGCTTGTTTTATAGCATGAATTTGAATGAGAAACTTAGAGATGAATGAGGCCATACTGTCAATTGGCACATGTAAAGCTCAGCAGATATGGGTAATGCTCAACCATATTTTATATAAGCTTTGGAGTGAATTAGTAAGTTATGTAATTCACTGCAATTTGCTGATCATGCAGGTCATCCAAGTAGTATGAACACCGTATGTAATGATTATTGCATGAGTCTGTACTAGCCCTTAGTAGCATGCCCATATGCATCAATAGCATCCAGTTTAGTTCCAGTAAACTTCCAGGATCATGCATTGATATTTGATTAAATTTGTTAAATTGTTCAAATCATCATCATATGTTCAAGCTAATAGCATACTGTTGTGATATGATTCCCCGGATTTGGTTTTGGATGATGAGCAAACATAAATAATGGATACTAACTTATTTGTGAGCGCAGTTATGGAGATCGTCGCCAAAAGAATACGAACATCAAAAGCGACGTCTCAAGACTTCTCAATACGCATGATCGTGTGCCTGGAGCTTCGTTGAAGCTCAAGGAGCAATATTGAAGTCACGAGGAATGAAAATTGAAGCTTTGAAGACGGCTCGTAAGGTTTAATTTATAGTCTTCTAGCTTCATAGATTAGAATGTTAAGCCTTGAGTAGGACTTACATTATATACTTCATTTCGCTCATATCTTAGAGCTAGGATATTCATAGAAGCCATTAGAAACTTTCCCGAAGCCTATCGCTTCTTCCCTCGGCTTCGAGTGCATGTTAGTTGGTTCAAGAAGAGTCACCAACCGACTAGATGACGATCTAGTCGGTCAGCAACTCTACATGAACCGACTAGATGCCTTGCTTTATTCAGCTCTTTCCAGGTTGATCAATTAGTCGGTCAAAGAAGAGTCACCGACCGACTAGATGACGATCTAGTCGGTTAGGAATCCTTCTTGGACCGACTAGTTGAGCTTGCCTCTGTACAGCCTGAGTTATTGTTTCGAGTTAGTCGGTCAAAGAACGTTTACCGACCGACTAGTTGAGAAACTAGTCGGTCAGCATTTGTTCTTAAACCGACTAATTCATCTTGAAGTCAACCTACTCTATTTCGACTGTTAGTCGGTCAAAGATCATTCACCGACCGACTAGTTGTAGAACTAGTCGGTCGGCAAGTCTTCTTAGACCGACTAGTTGTCTTTGCCTGTACTTCGACTTCTTGGCTGTTCTACCGTTAGTCGGTCTACGTTGTATCACCGACCGACTAGTTGATGAACTAGTCGGTCAATGATCCTTCTTTGACCGACTAGTCTGCTTCAGAATAGAGCCGTTGGGATTCTTTCAAACTCGATTTCTCTTTCCCCTTTAAATAGAATCCTGATTCGTTTGAAGAGGGGTTAGAGGTCCTATTTCCAAGCAATTTCAGACCTAAGAGAAGAGCTCTCCCAAGCTATTTCAAAGCTCTCTCTCACTCACAAGAATCTCTCCCTCAACACCTTGAGCCCTAATTCCTCAAGAGAGATTCTCTCCATTGTGAGCTTCTCAAGCCAAGAGCTTGATTCAAGTCACCATACTCCACCCTAGGCTTCCTTTGCTGGTCATCTTCTTGAAGCTAGGGTTTGGTGGCATCATCTTCCTCAAAATCCCTCCTTGCCCTAATTTGGTAAGTATACTCATGGCATAGGATTTTGTAAGGTAAGAGTTTATTTCATTTCATATTTGAATTGTTGTAGACTCTCGGTTGTGACAGTTTGCGTGATCCCGGGTTATGGGATTCACGGACATCGATTGTAGGTCGATTGCACTTGTGGAGTTTCCGCAAGTGGGTTAGTGGAAATCTTGAGTTCGGGTTGCTAACTCAAGTATCCGGAGGGGATCCGGGTGGTTGGGACGTAGGATCACCGGGAACAAGTCGGGGAGACTTGGGTGGATCCGAACCCAGTAATATTGTTTGTTTGCGTATGTTTTAATTCTTGTTGATAGTTGTTTAATTCCGCATTGTCGTTTGTTTCTTGCACACTAATTAGGAATAACTATCTTGATTATTTTAAGTACTATTCACCCCCCCTCTAGTACGTGTGCAGTAGCTACCACATGGCACTACACATACTAGATCCTTTTATTTTTCAATTATGATATAAATTGAGATAGCATGCTATATATTGCATAAACACACTAATCTGTGACCAACTCCATGAGCCCTACCTGTAACTACTACTTCAGTTATGGATGAATCCCAACAAATTTCCTGGCATGATAAATCAAAGAAGTGTGTAACAGAAACCCATTTCTCCTTATTTCTTTGTAAATCAACAGTACCAACAAATTTCTAGCATGATAAAACAAATTTCCTGGCATGATAAATCAACAGCTCCAACAAACTAAAACATGAGTTTTTTCCTTCTTTCTTTGTAATAGAAATCCATTTCTCATAAACTACTTACAAAACATTGCACAAACACAACAATTTTCAATACATGAAACCTGACAGACTTAAATGATAACAATGCTATCAGGCCAAAATACTATACTGCGATGTCTCAAGGTCAGAATACTTTCATGTTTACAATACTTTCAGAACAATAGCTGTTTTACAATACTATAAGGGATCATCTCAGAACATCCAGCACTTTCAAAAGTTCTCAGCATCTCAGCACCTGCAGCACTTCTTGCAGGGGTGATTTTAAGAGCGTTCAAACTACTTCTTGCAGCAATCCTCTACTGCCGCTCCCTTTTCAAAGCTTCCAATAGCTTCCAATAGTTAGCCCTGAACAATTCAGAGATGCAACCTGTGTTATAATCAAAGAGTGAGCCCAGAAAAGAAAGGTGTACAGTGTTCATAAAATGTGTTATAATAATTTGATTTTATAAGTCAAACCCGCCATCATAATTCCTTGAAGAAGGCATGGATGGACCTTGACAGAATAACTGAAAAGAGAAATAAACCTTCAGAAAACAACTGCAAATGACAAGAATATGGTTATAAAAGAATCACAGCATTAGTTGTGCAAATCACTCAATATTTAGCATTAATAGGTAACTCGCAATTTCCAGAAAGTATACAGAACATCAAATTTTGGTTCAAATGACTCCAATCTATTCCCAATGAAAATATACATGTAAGCATAAACAGATGCAAGCTTCTGTAATGATCATGTAAGCATTTACATGTAAGCATCTAAAAATATACATGTAAGCATCAACTAATTTATGCAGAAGATTACAATTACCTGGCTCCTTCAAGAAAGCTGCTGTAAAGATACTTACTAATTTTATTGCTGCTGTAGCTGCTGTAAAAATATCATTAAAGAAGAAGTATGGAATTCTGTTTCAAATGTTTATGGGATTTGTTTGAGATTTAGCCTAGGGTATGGATATTCTTGTATGTAACAGCTGATATACTTTCATCTCACCTCACTGTAAAATTCAGTAACACAACATTTCAGCCATGAAGCAGCTAATATTTATCACCATCTGATTATTCATTATTCTTCTTATTGGTAATCTTCCAATGTGATTTGTTATATACATTTATTGCACACTTGTTTTGTGCAGTATCATGAATAATTCAGCTTTGAAGCATGAATAATATGTGGATTGTGCAGTATTAGTAATCTTCCAGTGCAAGAAAGTTTTGAGGAAAAAATCATACCCTGAATCCTGATTGATAATTATTGCTTCATGAACTCTCCCAAAATCCAGAATCGAGACTATATCAGATATCCACAAAAACATTGCTTCCAGCTTACTTTCAAGGCTGAGTGATGGAATTTTGCAATGAAAATATATAAACATGAATTTAAACAATGATGGAATATAGATGAAAGATTGTGTCATACCGGAGGCATATTGATATACGATTGTGTCGCGGTGATATCACTCACAAGTTCTTGGGTTAAAACACTAAAAACATAGAAAATATAATGAGGAAAAATAACGCCTAAATGAATCAAAAGTTTAATATGAAAAAAAATTACCTTTCTTTCATTGGGCAATTACGCCTATCGTGATGCACAAACTTGTTACAACAACGACCTAACCGCAGAGGTTTCGAAGCTATTTCTCTTGCCTTTTCCCCTCCTCCTTTAATCCGTTTTCCACTACCTTTGGTCTTTACAATAGAAGGTGGATAAATATCAACTGTTTCCGGTAATGTTGGCATTTTCTCTATTTGTGAATTTTGTGGATTTTCAGATGTCAGCCGCTGAATATCTTTGAAGGCCTTGTCAATCAAAATTGTAAGAACCCTGTCAACGGGGAAAACACTAGAAGGGAGGATTGAATAGTGTTTATGCAAATTTAAAAGGAATTTGTCACGCCCCGCTTCCCAAAAATATGGAGGCGAAGCGTGAGAAGGTCCGCTCAGACTTGAAGATGCAAAGCTGCAAGTCCGATAAGCGTCAATCAACTTTAAATAGCAGGTCCTTGCAACGCGAACGAAACAAAGATAATAATAATGAAATGAGACAAAAGAGATATCTCAGAATATCCATAAAATAAGTTTCAACATCACAGAAAAAGCCACCAGGCTGAAAAGAAAAAGAGTCTAAAGGCCCAAAACATGGCCAACAAAAGTACAACGTACAAAACAAAGGTGCCACGCACCGGTAACTAACAGAAATCCTAAAATAAAAGGAGGACTCAGCATGGTCACAAAGAAAGGTCACCGGTGTCCGCAAAACTCCTCCTGGACAGACTTGGGCTCAGGGTCAGCGTCAGCAAAATATCACGTACTCAGCTACGGTCTCTGGCTCAAGGTCTAACATGTGACACCCAAAAGAGCAAGGGGCACATGTCAGCAAGTCTACAAGAGACTTGTGCAAGGAAACTGAAAGTAGGTAAAGCACCCTAGCAATTCTAGCATGATTGTAATGACATGACAGTTAAAGTATGAGTGCAACAAGTAAAGTAAAGTAAAGTAAAGTAAAGTACGAGCATGGCATTTAAACATGGCATGGATGACAAGTTTTACATGAATCATTCACAAAGACAAGTACAAGTCAAGTAAGCACCTCGTGCACGGAGATTACGCCTTTTGGCTAGAGTGGCTGATCGGGCCAACTCCTAAGCTCAAGTGATCGCTTATCCCTACCCCTCCACGTGTATCGGGCATTGGCTTTTGACCAACACATGAGGCCCGCTTCTGGATCACGAGCCAGGAAGTGTTTTAACATGATGGCCTAGGGGTGCACCTAGCCGGTCAAGGAAGTACAAGTATTGTAGCGTGTGCTACGAATGCAACAATCAACTTGGATGACATGTAGAATGCAATGCATGACAGTTAAAAGTGCGTACAGATAAGGAATTTAAACGTGACAAATATCAATGCATGCATGACATGGCAGGGTGACGGATCTAGCTTCGTTGTCAAGCTAGACCCTAAAGTTGCATCTAGGCAGCTACCATTTCACTGTCTAGTCTCTTTTACGCTAAAAACAAGGAAGTGGCCTAAAAACATGGCCCTACACAAGAGTTGTCAAGTTTCACTTGCCTGGTTGAGTCGGTTTGAGGTGTCCAGGTGATTCCGTCGAAAGACGAGGTTTCTGCGATATCGGATTCTTGATATTAGGCTAAGCCAAATAAAATGTTATAACTATATTATAAAGGTTGTAATATGCTATTCATATTACGGAACATACCGAGCATACATCTCTAACAAGTAAGCTTACTGTTCATTCATGTGCATACTGCCAATCACCAAAGTACTAACCCATATTAGTTATATACATAGTTTATATGGCTAACGCGCATTAACTAATTGTGTAGCACTAACTTTGTTACAAGCAATTCATCTATACCCAAGTTACATGGCTACACTGTTCTAACCTTTTAATATTCAACCTTATATATTGTATTACCAAAGTGAATATAATAATTCGCACTTTCCTTTAAAATAGGTTACTGCACACAATTAACATTGCATGGCCTCTATTCACATCTATTATAACATATAGACTAACATTGATGTCTTACCCATTATTGTCGCTTCTTTCTGTGGTGCAAACGGCGGCGCTTGGTGGCTTCTAACGGAGGATGGGCGGAGGAGCTGAGCTTGGGTGTACGACCACGTCGTGTGAAGGGCTGATCGGTGTGCAGGGTGGTCGAGAGCAGGCTCGGGAGGTGTTGCTTGACGGGGGAAAAGAGGCGGAGACGGCTTTAGGAGGTCGGCGACAGGGGACTGAGGCCGGGCGTGGTGCTGGCTGCGGAAGAGGGGACTGCGGCGGCTGGTTTGAGGCGGGGAGCCTTGTCGGAGGTTGGGGCGGTGAAGAGGAAGTTGGCGGTTCGAAGGGTTTTTCCGGCGACCCATGGGTGTTTGCCGGCGGTTGGAGAGTAGTTGGGGCTGTTGCGTGGTGGAGGCACGGCGATGGGGAACGGCGCCCTGCGGCGCTTGCTGCAGCTGCCGCGATCTGCTGCCGTTGCAGCGGCACCTGGAAGCGTTTCCGACGGAGAACGGTGAACAGCGGGCCCCCACAGCGGCGTCGGGGTCGGAGGCACGTCGGGCGGCGGGTACGGCTGAGAAAACGCGAAGGGGAAGCGGTGTTTGAGCAGGGCGAGGGGGAGAGGCCGGCGAAGGCGTTCAACGCTCGAAGCTGCGGTTGCGTGAACAAGGTATAGGGGGCGGCGGCTAGTTGAGATGCTGAGAGAGAATTACGTAAACTCTAGGGCTAGGCATCACGTGGGGGGTCAGGGGTTGCGTGTTATCAAAGGAGCCCTAGGGATTTCATGCGGTTTCTTATTGGGTTGGGCCTAGGCTTAGTTGTCTTAGGATTTCTTATAGGTTGCAGCTGTAGGAACTTAGCCTAGGGTCCCTATAATAGCCTTAAGATTCGATATAAATATAAGAGAGGATATGGCAGCTCACGTGGGCAGAGCCGCAGGCCTCTTAGGCTAGGTGATGGGCTTGGCCTGGGTGATAACAGGAGATGGGCTCGGGTTAGCTAGGGATTTATTATTAGAAATGTTATTAATAATATTAAAAGCACAAGTTCTCAACCTCTGTATCTCTCCTACTTGTTGTATAAGGCTGAGAGAGTAGATTAGGTGCATGCGGCCCATGAGGGGAAAAGGGCCGAGTCAAGATTAGGGGAAGGTTTAGGATAGTAATGAAGTAATTAGAGGGATAAAATTATTGAAACTAGGGCTAACTAATAATTAAACCGGGGAAAGGTGAAAATGGGTCAAACGAAGCCCAAAAATTGTGAGATAAATACTGGGGCGACCGGGACGACGAGAGAAAGAAGACAGAGAAGACGGATCGCAATTTCAACGTCGAGTGACGAAACTAAAAATAGAAACGTCCCCCGTCAAAAGTGAAAATCACAACGTCTCTTCGAATAAGATCAAATCGTGGGAGGACGACCCGAGAAATGTTGTTTCAAATTAGTGCCACAATTTACTACTCTCAGAGACGTTCACAACGGCATATCACACTAGAGTGTTCACAAACAAACAAAGTCTAAAATTAATACGTGCACGGTCAAAAGCACGTGCACGAACAACGTACAACGAAAAGTGGTCGTTACATCCTCCCCACCTTAGAATAAAGTCTGTCCTCGGACTTTCTAACATATCTAGTCATTCTGGTAACTACCCCAATCATGTCACATTATAATTCAAACCAGGTATAGTCATTACAAGTGTTTATATATGCACTAGGTAGTCAAACATTAACACTACCAACTTGTATATATATATTCACGTACGTTATACACTTATACCTATTATAGTCAGTCAATTTCATACATGTATTTCAATCATCTACATATATGTACATCCCTTATATAACCACTACTTACCTAGCACAAAACAATAGTTCAGATACTCACATAAGGATAGTCTCACACTTAGCAAATACAATCATTGCTCTACGTATAGATAACTACCTATGCACAAAACCAACATGGGTATACGACTCCCTAATATTTCCTAGTGTACATCCAACACCAAACACATCAACTCATGTAGTCAAACCATACCATTATTAATCAAGTTTCACTATATCTAATATATATTCACCACTACTATAGTTTCACAATATATAGTCATTCAAATGCATGCAAATAGTTCACCATATCTTCACATCACATACGGTGCTATAACTGTATTTACGACACACCACATATACCATAGTCACCAATACCTATAACTAAGCACATACTTACCCGTGCATGGTGCACACCTATACACGCTAACATTTCATTTACATACACCAATCATACCATCATATATCCAGTACATCTACACACCTAGTTTAGCTAGCACACATACGTTCACACAGGCAAGTTCTTAGTAAATAGCTATACCTCAAGACCAACACCTATAACTATAAACTGGTGTAGCGACCCACAATCATGTGCGTAACACAACCAGGCACAAACACTTCTATCACTATACATACATCAAACATCGCTATATTCAAACTACAGACATACATAACAATATACTTAGAGTATACCCAGTCAAGCTTGAGTGAGACTCAATGCACATATCAGAATATTCTATATACGTAACACGGTGTTTATACATATACCAATACCACTCCAATATGTATACGTCTACCAATATAACCATATACATACCGTAAGTCAATCACACATAATATTTAGTCAGGTAATACTCACATAGCTCAATCACTCTATATACCATAATAATACAGACATCAGCCCACGTATAATTATAATACCCTTCCTAATACATGCATTCACCGTATAGTCACACACCAGTAATATATATTCACACCATAGCCATCTACCTATAACTAGTATACCAACACATCTACTTCATACATAGACAAGATATGCAATAGTCGTGTATACCTCACGGTATACACGCATAAAACATCCCGTAAAAGCAAGCAATACCAATCAAAATTATAATCCTATTACCCTATGTATATCACCTATATACGCATGCAACAATTACATAACTACTTACGTCTAAGCACAATACGTATCTACGTACGAGCACATACTAACACGCACTAACATACAGGTCATATAATAGGCCTACTCACTTAACTATACGTACACATATTTTTATCACACCTAGCATACACATAGCTTTACCAACCATTATAAGTATCTCCAACTAGATACACCCCATTAGATATTTCTACGCTGATTCATATATACTCAGACGCCCCTAGAGTGGTATAACTATCCTCACACATACTAACACACATACAGATTCATAACATCATGAATAACTCTGAGTATATATATATCACACAATAGGCAAACATTAAATTGCTATGGGGGGAAGTACACTCATTCAAGCCCACATACACAACTTAGGTACATGCACTACGACTACATCACAAGGTCCAAGGGCATACTAACAACTTAGAGTTGACACAGGCATTGACGGGCACTAAAGCCTAAGCAATAGAGGAAGATCGAGGTCGAAAGCGAGAACGAGGGAAGGATCGATAAGCACGAGTTCAGGTAAGACGAATACAAGGAGACAACTTGGTTAGGTGAAACAGCGATTTACTTGTGAATGCCTAGGTGGGGGAAAGGGAGATGTAGTGATACTTATATAGGATTGAGAAATGAAATAGTATAAATAACATAAGCTAAAATCCGTGAAATTTGAAAACTGTTGTACTTCAAAAGTTGGAATCCTTGTCTGTATAAAAACATTTGGGGATCGATAAAACGAGTTGTTCAAAATAAGTTTGAGTCGAATATACATAATAAGAGAAAATGGTTTATTGGTTTATATAAAATCATTATAAAAAGAAGTAAATCATTTACACGAATATTAAGGACGTTGTTTAGAAAATATTATACAGCAGTAATTTTATATAGTGTTGTCAAGAGTTTTGAAATTCAAAGAATAAAACTAAATTGACTATAGTGTAGGGAATGTTTTCCAAGTCTTAAAACTGGAGAGAAATTTTAAATAAATAATATTGAAAATACTTTTAGAGAAACCCGGACTTGCCAAACGAACTGATTTATACAAAGATCTTTAAGTACGAGTACCACGAATCCTAAACTGATATATATGTATAATAATTGAAATTCTATTTAGCTTGGAAAAAGATTTTAAAGTATGTATGCTAAGCGATTAAAATGAATCTCATAGTTTAGGAAAAATGGTATATCGAATTTTCAAAATAGTAATAGAGTCTTTAAACCGGAATGCGAAAATATAGATTAGAAAATGGTTACGAGATAGTAATTACAACCAATAGTCTTCAAAATCTACAGGGAATTTTGACTCGCCCAAAAAGTGAGGAATTTTGAATATATATGTACGTAGGGAGTTTAAAACAAAATTTAAACTTAGCGAAAACTTTTAATAATGGGAAAACGAAAAATAACTTTGGAAAAATCAAGTTTTGTGAAAGAGGACATTTGAAAGTCAACGTTTATCGTAATGTGGTGATCACGTGAATCGAGGCAAGGAATTGGTCGCACAATCGAAACATAAACATGCCTAGGAGATGACTCAGGAAAACCTACGGGAAACCCATATGGTTGACCCACTAAAGATTAGGGAACTAAGCGCTAAGACTTTCTAAGGAGCTAGACGGTAATGAAATGCGTTCAGCTTGGTCTGAAATCGATGAACCCAAACGAACGACTAAAGAATTCTAGAAGTCTATCATGGTCAAAACTAGACAGGAACCACTACGGTAACTCCTACGACGACTAAATCAATTCCTAGCAGGGAGTCTAACTAATAATCAGGGGCCTCCAACTAGTAAGCACAGACGTCTAACTAAGTCTTCTTACCACCTAGTGACATAGGAAAACCACTGGACTCAAGGCTTATGACTCGGATGTTGCAATTTATTTAATGGACATTCCATAGTTATTATCGTTGCTCCGATAATTCCAGGTTCGAGACCTGCATGGGCCACCAACAAAACCTGTCACGCCCCGCTTCCCAAAAATATGGAGGTGAAGCGTGAGAAGGTCCGCTCAGACTTGAAGCTGCAAAGCTGCAAGTCCGATAAGCGTCAATCAACTTTAAATAGCAGATCCTTGCAACGCGAACGAAACAAAGATAATAATAATGAAATGAGACAAAAGAGATATCTCAGAATATCCATAAAATAAGTTTCAACATCACAGAAAAAGCCACCAGGCTGAAAAGAAAAAGAGTCTAAAGGCCCAAAACATGGCCAACAAAAGTACAACATACAAAACAAAGGTGCCACGCACCGGCAACTAACAGAAATCCTAAAACAAAAGGAGGACTCAGCATGGTCACAAAGAAAGGTCACCGGTGTCCGCAAAACTCCTCCTGGACAGACTTGGGCTCAGGGTCAGCGTCAGCAAAACATCACGTACTCAGCTACGGTCTCTGGCTCAAGGTCTAACATGTGACACCCAAAAGAGCAAGGGGCACATGTCAGCAAGTCTACAAGAGACTTGTGCAAGGAAACTGAAAATAGGTAAAGCACCCTAGCAATTCTAGCATGATTGTAATGACATGGCAGTTAAAGTATGAGTGCAACAAGTAAAGTAAAGTAAAGTAAAGTAAAGTACGAGCATGGCATTTAAACATGGCATGGATGACAAGTTTTACATGAATCATTCACAAAGACAAGTACAAGTCAAGTAAGCACCTCGTGCACAGAGATTACGCCTTTTGGCTAGAGTGGCTGATTGGGCCAACTCCTAAGCTCAAGTGATCGCTTATCCCTACCCCTCCACGTGTATCGGGCATTGGCTTTTGACCAACACATGAGGCCCGCTTCTGGATCACGAGCCAGGAAGTGTTTTAACATGATGGCCTAGGGGTGCACCTAGCCGGTCAAGGAAGTACAAGTATTGTAGCGTGTGCTACGAATGCAACAATCAACTTGGATGACATGTAGAATGCAATGCATGACAGTTAAAAGTGCGTACAGATAAGGAATTTAAACGTGACAGATATCAATGCATGCATGACATGGCAGGGTGACGGATCTAGCTTCATTGTCAAGCTAGACCCTAAAGTTGCATCTAGACAGCTATCATTTCACTGTCTAGTCTCTTTTACGCTAAAAACAAGGAAGTGGCCTAAAAACATGGCCCTACACAAGGGTTGGCAAGTTTCACTTGCCTGGTTGAGTCGGTTTGAGGTTCCGTCGAAAGACGAGGTTTCTGCGATATCAGATTCTTGATATTAGGCTAAGCCAAATAAAATGTTATAACTATATTATAAAGGTTGTAATATGCTATTCATATTACGGAACATACCGAGCATACATCTCCAACAAGTAAGCTTATTGTTCATTCATGTGCATACTGCCAATCACCAAAGTACTAACCCATATTAGTTATATACACAGTTTATATGGCTAACACGCATTAACTAATTGTGTAGCACTAACTTTGTTACAAGCAATTCATCTATAGCCAAGTTACATGGCTACACTGTTCTAACCTTTTAATATTCAACCTTATATATTGTATTACCAAAGTGAATATAATAATTCGCACTTTCCTTTAAAATAGGTTACTGCACACAATTAACATTGCATGGCCTCTGTTCACATCTATTATAACGTATAGACTAACATCGATGTCTTACCCATTATTGTCGCTTCCTTCAGTGGTGCAAACGGCGGCGCTTGGTGGCTTCTAACGGAGGATGGGCGGAGGAGCTGAGCTTGGGTGTACGACCACGTCGTGCGAAGGGCTGAGCGGTGTGTAGGGTGGTCGAGAGCATGCTCGGGAGGTGTTGCTCGACGGGGGGAAAAGAGGCGGAGACGGCTTTAGGAGGTCGGCGATGGGGGACTGAGGCCGGGCGTGGTGCTGGCTTCGGAAGAGGGGACTGCGGCGGCTGGTTTGAGGCGGGGAGCCTTGTCGGAGGTTGGGGTGGTGGAGAGAAAGTTGTCGGTTCGAAGGGGTTTTCCGGCGACCCATGGGTGTTTGCCGGCGGTTGGAGAGTAGTTGGGGCTGTTGCGTGGTGGAGGCACGGTGATGGGGAACGGCAGCCTGCGGCGCTTGCAGCAGCTGCCGCGATCTGCTGTCGTTGCAGCGGTGCCTGGAAGCGTTTCCAACAGAGAACGGCGAACAGCGGGCCCCCACGGCGGCGTCGGGGTCGGAGGCACATCGGGCGGCGGGTACGGCTGAGAAAGCGCGAAGGGGAAGCGGTGTTTGAGCAGGGCGAGGGGGAGAGGCCGGCGAAGGCGTTCGGTGCTCGAAGCTGCGGTTGCGTGAACAATGTATAGGGGGCTGCTGCTAGTTGAGATGCTGAGAGGGAATTACGTAAACCCTAGGTTTCATTTAAAAATAGAGAGGGCTAGGCATCACGTGGGGGGGTCAGGGGTTGCATGATATCAAAGGAGCCCTAGGGATTTCATGCGGTTTATTATTGGGTTGGGCCTAGGCTTAGTTGTCTTAGGATTTCTTATAGGTTGCAGCTATAGGAACTTAGCCTAGGGTCCCTATAATAGCCTTAGGATTCGATATAAAAATAAGAGAGGATATGGCAGCTCACGTGGGCAGAGCCTCAGGCCTCTTAGGCTAGGTGATGGGCTTGGCCTGGGTGATAACAGGAGATGGGCTCAAGTTAGCTAGGGATTTATTATTAGAAATGTTATTAACAATGTTAAAAGCACAAGTTCTCAACCTCTGTATCTCTCCTACTTGTTGTATAAGGCTGAGACAGTAGATTGGGTGCATGCGGCCCATGAGGGGAAAAGGGCCGAGTCAAGATTAGGGGAAGGTTTAGGATAGTAATGAAGTAATTAGAGGGATAAAATTATTGAAACTAGGGCTAACTAATAATTAAACCGGGGAAAGGTGAAAGTGGGTCAAACGAAGCCCAAAAATTGTGAGATAAATACTGGGGCGACCGGGACGACGAGAGAAAGAAGACAGAGAAGACGGATCGCAATTTCAACGTCGAGTGACGAAACTAAAAATAGAAACGTCCCCCGTCAAAAGTGAAAATCACAACGTCTCTTCGAATAAGATCAAATCGTGGGAGGACGACCCGAGAAATGTTGTTCCAAATTAGTGCCACAATTTACTACTCTCAGAGACGTTCACAACGGCATATCACACTAGAGTATTCACAAACAAACAAAGTCTAAAATTAAAACGTGCACGGTCAAAAGCACGTGCACGAACAACGTACAACGAAAAGTGGTCGTTACAGAATTTATACCAAATAAAATGCAATCCAACAAATAGTGCGGAATAGAAAAACAACCCGAGATGAAACACACGCAAACGCAGAGATGTTTCAAGGGTTCGGATTAGCCAAGTCAACTCCCGACTTGTTCCCGGTAATCCTACATCCCTACCACCTGGATACCACCGAATACTCAAGTTAGAATCCTAACTTGAGGTTTCCTTAAAGCCCACTTGTAGCAACCCTACAAGTGCAATCGAATACAATCGATGTCCTTGACTCCCACAACCAGGGAGCAAGCAAACCCACTCTCACAACCGAGAGCACAACTCAAATAACGAATGTTATGAAATATTGAAAAACAACTCTTACAATCACATATGCCTTGAAGTAGAACTTGAAGGAGGAGTGTGATGTGTGTTGAAGAACTCTCATGGAAGAGAGGAAAAGCCCTTTCTCTTGACTGCACCAATTGCCTAGAAGATCACTCTATGGTTCTAGGTTGGAGAGCAAAAGAACAAGATATGGAAATACTTAGGGCTTTGGATTTGAGAGCTTTGATCTTTGGAAATGAAAGCTTGAGAGATTTTGCAATGAATGAGTAACCTTCCAATGGAACAGTAGAAGCTCTATTTATAGCTTTCTCAAATCCACAAAACAGTTTAGGCAAAAACCCAATTGAATTCCGTGAGAAAAATCTCAACGCGTATAATCTGAACTCGCGATAGTCGACTGTTGAACAATCCTCAGTCGACTGTTGCACAGTCAGCAAGGGTATGTGAGAATTCATAACGGTAACTTACCACGTGGACAGTCGACTGATGAAGCAAAGACAGTCGTCTGTTAAACCAACAGGCGACTATAATTTCTTCGACAGGAGACTGGCCGAGAGATGGGTAAGTTATACAAATACTGAAAATCTCACAAGTAACAGGACAGACGATTGATTCAAGAAATGCAGTCGACTGTTAATCAGAACAGGCGATTGTAAATCCTTAAACAGACGACTGTTAAAAGAAAGAAAAATTTCCAGAGAGCTGAGTCAAAGAAATGACTTACAGACAGGCGACTGTTGCAGCATAGACAGTCGACTAATCCAATACACAGACGACTGTATATACAGCATTAGTCGACTGGCCGTAAAAGTCAGATCAAACAGAGTTTCGGCAATGATAGACAGGCGACTGATTTACAATACATAGTCGACTATCATTAGGACAAGCGCCTATGAATCGTTCATCAGTAACCTGTGCGAAGTAATCAGAGAAGGCCCAAAACATATTGTAATAGTCTGTGCATAACAGGCGACTGTAGAACAAAACATAGTCGACTGTTTTTTAGGCATGCGACTGTAAACTGTTCAGCAGTTGGCTGTTATAAACAATCCTAGCACAAATAATAAAGAATTGAATTGGAATCAAAGGACAATTGATCTAATGAAGTCATATGACTGAATGTAGATGTGTGTGAGTGCTCCATCAAAGTTCTACTTCTAAGCGACATACTAGAAGAGATAAAAGAAAAATTACATTGAAGAATAATCTCTTCTTTCCATCGTATAAGCTTGAAGTCTTTACGGAGCTCCAGTCATCAATTTACGATCATCCAATTCATGTCATTTGCCTTCAATGACGTTTGTGAGTCATCCATTGCTAGTAGATCTTCATAATTAGCTTAGGCAATGGATTAACTGCAAAATAGGGGATTAGTCACAAGTATTTATGTTTGCTCATCATTAACACCAAGTAGGGAGAAGTCCAATACTCAACATTCTCTCCCTTTTTAATGATGACAAACAAACCTAAACAAAAAGATAAATAATTGTGCTCAATGAAAACTTACTCCCCCTACATAGATGCCAATCAAGTTAGTCAACAAATATTAGAGCATCTACATAACAATTGAAGCAAATGAGTGAGATATGAATGAATTCAATTCAAGAAATCTAGGAAATAAAATCCCTATTCATTGTAATCTTACTCCCCCTGAATCTAAGGTAACATATAACTTTGGATTCAAGCGTTAGAACATACTTAGCACATCCATTATGAATCTTGTATGTTTATTTCTTTCCCCTATGGCATTATCCAAAAAGGTGGGAGCAAATAACAACAACAATAATAGTGCTAAATACGAACTAACAACAATCAAGGAGAACAAAGATATATCGAATTAAAAACTCATAAAATCACATTATATACACATGTGAGTAATGGAATTGAAGTCCAATATCAACATTAGATATATACACAAAAATAGTTTCAAAAGAGATTTCATTAATGCATCATACCAAAGATAGCATGAAAAATCGAATACTAAATTCATTTTTTGTCTCAAAAGCACATCAAAGAGAGTATAGCATACATGGAGACAACATATCATACATCACACAGATAAGATAAACAGTATAGCATAATGTGACACAAGATAATCAGCAACATCATATATAGATATATAGAAAATGAGTACATCATCGAATGGTCATCTACATGGCCATCACAAAAAGATACATCATGATCAAGACAAAAAAATACATCATCATGACGACTGCAAGGTACATCATCATATATATAAAGAGTCACTGACAACATCATAAAAATCATCACCAAACTAACACCACCCAAACACATATCTAAGAGTGAGCGTCTCCAGGGGCTGCAGAAGAAGAAGCAGGCTCTGTGACAGTAGGTGTATCCTCTGGAGGAGGGTCAGAAGGAGCAGCAGTAGTAGTAGCAGCAGCAGCAGCAACATCCTGAGTAAAGGCTATACCAGGAGGTTCAACGTCATCAGTGGGTTGAGGAGGCACATGAAGCTGGGGAACAAACTATCTCAGATCCTCAGGGAAGGGTATTCCCTGATGGAGGAAAGAGAAGGACATCAATCTGTAAATACCAGAGACCATCTCCAAAAGAATATCACGAGATGGTGGAGCAGAGGTGGATGGCAGATCAGCTGGAGGAACAGTGGATGAGGACGGAGCTGAAGTAGATTTCCTCTTCTTCGAGACAGTCTGTAGAGCCGAAGAAGATTTCGACTTTGCAGATGCGTCGAGGAGAGGACCAAAGGGCATGGGCTCGTAACGAGTCAAGTCAACACCAAAATGACGGAAGACACGAGTCAGAAGACCACCGTAAGGAATGTGAGACGAGGAGGATGTGAACTCAACCTTGTCCATCCTATCAAGGAGGACACCGGCCCAGTTCACGGGGATGCCAGAGAAAATAGCATACATACACTTCAGGATATCCTGAGACGGCTGGTCAGATGATCCATACCTCGGCAGGATGTTTGACTTCACCACTAGGTGAACAGCCCAACCTCTCGCAGAGAACATAGATGATCTGACACCCGAATCAAAAGCTAAAGGTACCTCTCGAAACATATCCCGGAGGATAGACTGGTCAAGATCGTCAATCTCGGAGATGCAGATATCAGTGGGAAGGGAACCAACAGAGGGAATTCGAAGAATAGTCCCTAAGAGAGAGGGAGTGATCTGAATGTGGGTTCCCTGAACGACAGTATCGAGGATGCCGGTAGACGAATACTCACCGCGAACGCGGTTCGCATAGAAGAGCTTCACCAGAAATGGATAGGCTCTGGGGGAATCGCTCTGAGAGAAGCGAAAAAGGTCGGCTAGGTGAGTAGCAGAAAGAATGTCAGAAAGCCTCTCAGTAGTGAAGGCGGGGAAAGCAATGTACCGCTCCCTAAGAAGGTTGATCCCTAGAAGAGAGTGAAATTTTGCCAGACAAAGATCGTCGCGGCAAGCGGGAACTAGGGGATCAGAGGGGGGGTACGGCAGGAGTCTCTTCAGAAGAACTCGACACTGAAGGGGACTGATGGGAAGCGTCAGCAACAGGCTCATTGATGGCAAGATCAATGCGCTTCTGCTGACGCTTGATCAGGGGCTGAGCGTCGCTAGAAGAAGCTGAAGGTGAGTAACCCTGCGAAGAAGAAAGCACGGGTGACTCGGCTTGCTTGGTTTGGGCTTTGTAGGGTTCTTTCTTCTTGGCTATAGGTTTCTTGGGTGCCTTAGGTCGTTTAGGAGCAACAATCTTCTATTTTCCCTTCGGTTTGGGAGCCATGGAAACGAGAGAAGGACAAACAATGCAAAGAAATTCGAATGAAGGGCTAAAGAGAGAGAAGCAAACCAAGTATAGAAGCAACGACGAACGGGGAGGAGGAGATCAACGGCAACGACATCACGAGATCGACGGCAACGAAGGGAAGGAGATCGACGGCAACGAAGGGAAGAAGATCGACGGTTTTAGAGAAGAGATCGAGCAGGAAAACGAACGGTCGAATCGGATGAGAGAGAGTTGACGTGGGGAAGTGATCGTGCATTCTCAAATATAAAATTTGGGGAATGAATCTGAGCCATTGGATCAAGGAATCGACGGCTCGGATCAAATCACTTGAACCGTCACAACAGAAGACAGTCGACTGATGAACAAATGTCAGTCGATTGGATGAAGTGATAAAAATAAAGCTCAGAGAGAGGGGCAGTCGACTGGCAAGTAACATGCAGTCGCATGTCCATTGGACAGTCGACTGACATATACTCAACAGTCGGCTGGCCGATAATTAATACAGTTCATCAAAATAACAGAGAACACTGTAAAAATTCGACAGAGAGAACAGTCGCCTGATGACTAAAATGCAGTCGCATGTTAAACTAACAATCGACTGTAAAACAGTCATCAGTCGGCTGTGCGAAAGATGCCAAAACTCAGACTGAGGAGATAGAGTAGGGCAGTCGACTGTCGAAGGAAAGCAGTCGTCTGTACTGGTCCAAAAGTGCACAGTGAGATAGAGTTCCAGAGAATAAGAACACTCACCCTAGGACCTATACTCTAATCACAAATACAACGAAAAAACATTATAAAAACAATAAATCCATTGAAACACTAATCACTTCAATCAATTTCAAAAACTCATGAAATCAATTAAGTCACAATTGCCTTTCTTAATCACATAATATAATAAAACACATGAAGATAGACAACAAAAAGATATGAGCTCAAAAAGGAGTTATAACATGAAAGTTTGAGCTTCTAGATTTCATATTCACAAATAATTCCCAATTCTCCACGCAACCTCACAAATGAATCTTCTTTAAGAGGTTTAGTGAAGATATCAGCAATTTGTTTTTGGGTTTCAATGTACTCTAAGATGATGTCCTTCTTAGCTACATGATCATTTATAAAATGGTGTCTCACGTCTATGTGTTTGGTACGGGAGTGGCGTACCGGATTCTTGGAAAGACAAATAGCACTTTGATTATCAACCATGATAGGGCAAGTATCACAATTGACACCATAGTCACTAAGTGTGTGTCTCATCCAAAAAACTTGTGCACATGCAAGATCCGCGACAATATATTCCGCTTTAGTCGTGGACAATGACACCGAATTATGTTTCTTAGAAAACCATGAAACTAAGGAATTTCCTAAGAAATGGCAAGTGTCACTAGTACTTTTCCTGTCGGACTTGCATCTGGCAAAGTCGGCATCACTATATGAGATTAACACATATGTGCTAGACTTAGGGTAAAGTAACTCATAATCTAGAGATAGATTGAGATAACGAAATATTCGTTTAACCGCAATCAAGTGTGACTCCTTAGGTCTTGCTTGATATCTAGCACAAAGGCATACGGAAAACATGATATCAGGCCTACTAGCGGTTAAGTAAAGTAAGCTACCGATCATACCTCGATATAGACGAACGACTACATCTTTCCCGCTTTCATCCTTGTGTAGATGAGTAGTAGTACTCATGGGAGTCCTTTTGCTCGAAGACGATTCCATCCCGAATCGCTTAATAAGCTCTCATGTGTACTTTGTCTGAAGTATGAATGTGCCATTCTCCATTTGTCAAATTTGCAATCCAAGGAAGTAGGTGAGCTCTCCCATGTGGATCATCTCAAACTCGTCCTTCATAGACTTGGAAAATTCTTGACAAAGATTAAAGTTAGTAGAACCGAAAATAGTATCGTCTACATACACTTGAATCAAAAGAATGTCAGTTTCATGATCTTTAATGAAGAGTGTAGAATCAACTTCTCCCATTTTAAAACCGAAATTCAAAAGAAATGTCTTAAGTCGATCATACCAAGCTCTAGGAGCTTGTCTCAACCCATACAACGCTTTCTTAAGTTTGAAAACATGGTTTGGAAATTTTTCATGAATAAAACCGGGAGGTTGAGAAACATAAACTTCTTCATTGACAAACCCATTTAAAAATGCACTTTTAACATCCATTTGAAAAATTTTAAAATTCTTATGGGATGCAAAAGATAAAAGCAACATAATAGCTTCTAATCTAGCTACGGGGGCAAAAGATTCTTCGAAATCAATACCTTCCTCTTGTCGGTAGCCTTGAGCTACTAACCTTGCTTTGTTCCGTGTGATTACCTCGTTTTCATCTGTCTTGTTCTTGAAGATCCATTTGGTCCCAATGACTTGGTGACCACTCGGAAGAGGTACGCGTTCCCAAACTTTGTTTCTCTCGAATTACATTAGTTCTTCTTCCATTGCCACTATCCAAGAGCTATCCTCACAAGCTTCTTGGATGTTCTTTGGCTCAATGGTAGAGACAAATGCGCAATGAGAGAATTCTTCAATTCTCGATCTCGTTCGAACACCCACACCAATATCTCCAATAATTTGGTTATGGGGATGGTTACGAACGGTCGGATAAGCTTTGGGTATACATGTATCACTAGGAACAACTTCAACAACTTCGTTAGAAGTGTTAGTCTCAACATTAGAATCATTAATCTTAACATTATTAAGAGAATCACAAAGAATATCTACATTATCATCATCAACATAAGGAAAATCAATATCTTTATAAAAAGATATGTGAAGTGATTCCTCATTCGTTGAAGAAGTTTTGTTGTATATCCGGTAGGCTTTGCTACGTGTGGAATATCCAACAAAAATTCCTTCATCGGATCTTGGCTCAAACTTGTCTAAATTACCAAAAGTGTTCTTTATAAAACATTTTGAACCAAAAACACGAAAATATTTTACTTGAGGCTTTTTATTATAAAACAACTCAAAACAAGTTTTGTTTGTTCGGGGTCTCACTAGGATCCTATTGAGCACATAACATGCCGTGTGCACCGCCTCTGCCCAAAATTGTAGTCCTAAATGATTATCATGGAGCATAGTGCGAGCACACTCAATAAGAGTCCTATTCTTTCTTTCTACAACACCATTTTGTGATGGTGCACGATGAAAGGAAAAGTTATGAGTTTTCCTGGAGTCATCACAAAACTTAGTAAAAGACTCATTCTCAAATTCTTCTCCATGATCACTACGAATAGTGATAATGGTGGATCCTAAAAGATTCTGAATCTTCTTTGTAAATTTGGTAAACTCTTCATGAGCTTAATTCTTATTAGTTAAGAATGAAACCCAAGTAAATCTAGAAAAGTCGTCTACGATAACTAATCCATAATGAGCATTACCTAAAGAAGCGGTTCTAGTTGGCCCAAATAAATCTAGATGAAGAAGTTCTAGGGGCCTCTTAGAAGTGATCCCTTCTTTAAGCTTAAATGAAGATTTACTTAGTTTACCTCTTTGACATGAATCACAAAAGTTTTTCTTATTAAAAGCAATCTTAAGAAAACCTTTGACTAGATCATGCTTAGCTAACTTATATAAGTGCTTGAAGTGAACATGACCAAAACGACGATGCCATAATAGTTGTTCACTTGTGTTAGCAACTAAGCAATGTTCTACGGTTTTAGGAAAGCTCAAATAATAAATATTTTTACGCCGAATACCGGAAAATAAAACATTTGAATCACAATCAACAATAGTACACAATCCTTCTCCAAAGTTAACCTTGTAACCTTTGTCACAAAGTTGACTAATGGAAATGAGATTGTGACACAAACCACTAACAAGATAAACATTAATAATTAAGGGTTTTGAAGGATTACCAACGATACCTACTCCAATTATGGTTCCCTTTTGATTACCTCCAAAAGTGACCGTTGCACCATCCTTGATGCTAATCACTTCGGAGAGCAATGAGGGATATCCCGTCATATGTTTGGAGCAACCACTATCAAGAATCCATCCTTTCCCTTTAGAGCTAGTTTGACCTTTATTGCTCTTCTTCTTTCTCTTGGGTACCTATATAATATACCATAAGCTCATGGTACCCAATGTTTGTTGAGTCCAAGAGGATTAGCCCTTTGGAAGCCAAGTCCAAGTGGACTTCCGCTTCCCAACATAATTACAATTCATAATCACGTCATGTAAAATAGGAATCAACATAAGTATTCCTATCATTTAGGCTAGTGTTCTTAGGACCCCAAATGGTGTATGTTTTGGAAGTCCTTTTCCTAGTTGCATGCATACTTGTTGAATTTCTATGTGGTGCTGCTTAGGAACATGGTTTCTAGCATAAACATGAGGTGGTGGATATGCATTGTATATTCTAGGATGATATGTATGCTTGGCAACATGCATATTATATGAAGCATATGGATCATGCATGACATGTGGAGGATGAGCATACATGAAAGAATGATGTGTATGAGCATACGGGTGTATAGAAGCACGTACATGAGTATTTCTCATGTGTGGTTTTGTACGTGTCCGTGGGTGCCGAGCATAGAATGTGTCATGATTATCCACTTGTGAAGTAGGTTGTTTTCTATGTGGATGAGTGTTAGTGTACATATAAGCATGGCCTTGCTTTTGGTTTCCACCTTTAGTGGGTTTCTTGTCAAAAGGAAGAGAAGGTGAAGTGGTGACATTCTTGGTAGGATTGTTACCTATAGTGTCTTTGACACCACTTGTGGATGCACCGGAGGAAGGCCTCACAAAATCTATAGTGACACCACTATAGGAGATGCGAGCATTAGATGCATTCGCTTTTACAAATCCAAGGCCAACACGATGTGTGGCCGGAAATTGGTTTGCAAGCAAATCATCCAATTGTCATTTTCCTTATTGATTCTTACAATACGGGAGGACATGAGCTCATATTTCTCCTTTAAAGAAGAAATGTTGGTATCCAAGGTGGACACCCGTGCTTTGAGCTCGTGCACTTGGATTTTAAGAGAGTCATTCTATAAACCCAATTGTGTGTGTCGTGTAACTAGATCATTATTATCCTTAGGATGTGTTTGATCGAGTTGAGATTTGAGGGAATTCACCTCATCTCTCAATGTGACATTTTGAGAAGCTAAGTTTGCTTTCTCAAGAGTTAAAGTATCAACAATGGTGTCATTGTTGATAATGCATGGAATGGATGACTTGCTAACATTTGATTTCTTTAAGCTAGTGTATCTAAGCATTAAAGATTGGTATTTAGCAAATAGCTCTTCATTAGCAATACGAAGTTCATCAATTGTTACCTTGGTGTCGTCTGTGTCGGAATCACTCTCATCGGAGAGTGGGTCTTCTAGTGCCATGAAACACATGTGCGCGCTCTCACCCTTCTCATCATCAGAATCGCTTGATGAGTCATCACTTGAGTCATCGAAGGTACCTACGAGTCCTTTCTTCTTGTCTCTCTTGTTCTTATCTGACTTGTGGTACTTCGGTGCTTTCCACTTTTCTTTGTTGTTTAGCATTGGGCAATCCCTCTTGATGTGCCCTAGCTTATTACACTTATAACAAAGAGAGGAAGAAGCATTAGTAGACTCAAAACGTTTGTTTGAGGGAAATTTACCTTTGCGGAAGAAGCGTTGGAACTTCTTCGTCATTTGGGCCATTTCACCCAAATCCATCTCGTTCTCGGATTCATCACTTTCGGAGGATGATGAATTAGCGTTGAATGCCAAAGCTTTCTTATTGGCCTCCGAGGGATTCATCGTGGCTCGAATCTTTAATCGGTTATCCCGTCTTACTTCGTAAGACATAAGGGTCCCGATGAGATTCACCACGGTGTAGTTCTTCAAGTCATTGACCTCCTCGATGGCGATTGCTCTTCGTTCCCATTTGGAGGTCATCCCCATGATGATCTTCCTTACCTTTTCAGGTTCGGTGTAGATTTGGCCAAGGGCTTCCAATTCATTCGTGATGTCGGTAAATCGTCCGTACATCGATGCAATGCTCTCATTATCCTGCATATGAAACAAATCGAAGTTTTGCACGGCAACATATAACTTTGAAAGCTTTACCTTGTTCGTTTCCTCGTGGGTAACGATGAGATGGTTTCATATTTTATATGCACTCTTACATGTGCATATCTTATTGAACTCATTCGGGTCCAACGCACAATGAAGAGCATTCATTGCTTTAGCGTTGTTGACTTCGACGAACTTCTCGGAAGTCGTCCATTTCTCGAAATCCTCTTCGGTGGGCTTGACGTACTCCTTGTGGAGAGTTCTCCAAAGAGAAGCACTCCTAAGGAATGTCTCCATCCTACACTTCCAATAGCCAAAATTAGTACCATTGAAACGTGGAGGACGTAGCGTAGATTGACCTTCGAAAAGTGTGGAAGCTCCATCACGGTCGTGATTGTTGTACGTAGACGGCAGAGGAACGTTGTTGTTGTTGGATGCCATAGATAAAACCTTGCGCTCTGATACCAATTGTAAGGACCCTGTCTATGGAGAAAACACTAGAAGGGGGGTTGAATAGTGTTTATACAAATTTAAAAGGAATTTACGCCAAATAAAATGCAATCCAACAAATAGTGCGGAATAGAAAAACAACCCGAGATGAAACACACGCAAACACAGAGATGTTTCAAGTGTTCGGATTACCCAAGTCAACTCCCGACTTGTTCCCGGTAATCCTACATACCTACCACCTGGATACCACCGGATACTCAAGTTAGAACCCTAACTTGACGTTTCCTTAAAGCCCACTTGTAGCAACCCTACAAGTGCAATCGAATACAATCGATGTCCTTGACTCCCACAACCAGGGAGAAAGCAAAACCACTCTCACAACCGAGAGCATAACTCAAATAACGAATGCTATGAAATATTGAAAAACAACACTTACAATCACCTATGCCTTGAAGTAGAACATAAAGGAGGAGTGTGATGTGTGTTGAAGAACTCTCTTGGAAGAGAGAAAAAGCCCTTTCTCTTGACTGCACCAATTGCCTAGAAGATCACTCTATGGTTCTAGGTTGGAGAGACAAGATATGGAAATACTTAGGGCTTTGGATTTGAGAACTTTGATCTTTGGAAATGAAAGCTTGAGAGATTTTGCAATGAATGAGTAACCTTCCAATGGAACAGTAGAAGCTCTATTTATAGCTTTCTCAAATCCACAAAACAGTTTAGGCAAAAACCCAATTGAATTCCGTGAGAAAATTCTCAACGGATATAATCTGAACTTGTGACAGTCGACTGTTGAACAATCCTCAGTCGACTGTTGCACAGTCAGCAAGGGTAGGTGAGAATTCATAACGGTAACTTACCACGTGGACAGTCGACTGATGAAGCAAAGACAGTCGTCTGTTAAACCAACAGGCGACTGTAATTTCTTCGACATGCGACTGGCCGAGAGATGGGTAAGTTAGACAAATACTGGAAATCTCACAAGTAACAGGACAGACGACTGATTCAAGAAATGCATTCGACTGTTAATCAAAACAGGCGACTGTAAATCCTTAAACAGATGACTGTCAAAAGCAAGAGAAATTTCCAGAGAGCTGAGTCAAAGAAATGACTTACAGACAGGCGACTGTTGCAGCATAGACAGTCGACTGATCCAATAGACAGACGACTGTATATACAGCATTAGTCGACTGGCCGTAAAAGTCAGATCAAACAGAGTTTAGGCAAGGATAGACAGGCGACTGATTTACAATACACAGTCGACTGTCATTAGGACAGGCGCCTGTGAATCGTTCATCAGTAGCCTGTACGAAGTAATCAGAGAAGGTCCAAAACATATTGTAATAGTCTCTGCATAACAAGCGACTATAGAACAAAACACAGTCGACTGTTTTTGAGACAGGCGACTGTAAACTGTTCAGCAGTCGGCTGTTATAAACAATCCTAGCACAAACAATAAAGAATTGAATTGGAATCAAAGGACAATTGATCTAATGAAGTCCTACGACTGAATGTAGATGTGTGTGAGTGCTCCATCAAAGTTCTACTTCTAAGCTACATACTAGAAGAGATAAAAGAAAAATTACATTGACGAATAATCTCTTCTTTCCATCGTATGAGCTTGAAGTCTTTACGGAGCTCCAGTCATCAATCTACGATCATCCAATTCATGTCATTTACCTTCAATGACGTTTGTGAGTCATACATTGCTAGTAGATCTTCGTAATTAGCTTAGGCAATGGATTAACTGCAAAATAGGGGATTAGTCACAAGTATTTATGTTTGCTCATCATTAACACTAAGTAGGGAAAAGTCCAATACTCAACAAAAATATCTCACATGTCAAGCCGTTCGGTTGAAGAGCGAGCAAATTGCAAAACTTGTGAACTTTATTTGAAAGATTGGTGTACTTCAAATCTTGTTCCTTACCGTAGCTACCTTGAATTTCGACATCATTATTATCTCAAACTATTTCATTTGTTACCAAGGATGTCCATCTTTTTAAAATATAACATTGCGGCAAAATATTAACAAATTCATTGCGCAATACAATAAGAATATGCCTACAAGGAATACCAATGGTTTCAAGCTTCTTGCAACTGCATATTGCAGCTTCTTCTGGACCTTTATAAACAACATCTCTGGGTTTATCTGGATTCTTCATTTTGCCCATCCTTTTTACACAATATTGCCGGACATTGCCTTCACACCCTCTCATCTGCGATGCAAGCTCAAGCTTTAAACAGCTTCTTCCTGAAAAACATAAAATTTCTCATGTGTATATATCTCTGCCATCTGCCCCTCCATTTCTAGATCTGTAAGCAATTTTGGTTTTGTATGCATAGTCTTGTAATCTGCCACTAACTCATTTTGCCGTTGTTTCCTTATGGCTCTTTCAAATCTCGAAACAAACTCAGTTAATGTATTCTTTTTATTCACATACTTATCAATAAAAGAATTCATGCTCTCTGATCTTTGAGTTGTACGAATTCCAGCCATGAAGATATCTTTAGAATATACCGGTATCCATTTTTCACGAAATGAGTATAGATCGGCGAGCCATTTATGATTATTCAAATGGTTATTGCATAAAACATTCTCCCATTTGATTTCAAACTCTTCAGGAGTCTCAGAATTCCAAACACAATCTTGAAATGGAATATTAAACTCACTTTTGAATGCCGTCACACCAAGTTTATCTGGAAGTTTTTTTAGAACATGCCACATGCAATACTTATGAACGGAAGCAGGAAATACCTCTCTAATTGCAGCTCCAATGGCAGAATCTTGATCGATGATTATCACGCTAAGGCAATGACCACACATGGCTTCTTTAAACTTCTCAAACAACCAAATAAAAGATTCTAACCGTTCATTGCACATGAATCCGGCCCCGAAATTTACCGTTTGTCTATGGTGATTTACCCCGGTAAAAGGTGCAAAGATGAGACGGTATTGATTGGTGTCATATGTTGTGTCAAATATTAAAACATCTCCGAAATGTTTGTAATACTTTCTACCAAGAGCATCTACCCAAAACACATGTGTCAATTTATTTTCATTATCCACTTTATATGCATACTCGAAAGATGGATTCATCTCTTTCTCCTCTTGCAAATGCTCCATCAATAAGTGAGCATCATACACTTTCATCTCATCCCTCTCCCTTTGCAATGCATTCCTAATATCCCTTTCGGTGCATCCAATATCTCCATAACCACAACTTTCAACTGATAAGACTGAAAAACAATCTGATGTCTTTATGTTAGCATCTTTTAGTGTGTTTAGGAGGCATTTTTGTGCTTCAGTTACGTTTCTATTGTTTCTTAAGAATTGTTGTTTCCTTGGAGTGACACACACATGATTATGTGATTCATTAAACCTCCGAACGGACCACTTTCCATCAGAGTCTCTTTGAAGCCTTATACTTGCCAAGCAATTTTCTCGTGTTATGGCCCTTTTCCTCTTTGCTTGTCCATCCGTTACATTTTTTTCTCCATTGGTAGCCCTTGTTTTGAGCACACAAATTGTTGAGAACACCTTTCTCCTGTAACTTTGTCAAGTATTGTTGCATATTTTCTAACTGAAAACCCTGCTAATTTTGCATACTGTTTGTAAAAATCCTCCCCTTCTTTCAATGAGTTAAAACTCTTCCTTTTTACTGGCTTATACATCTCCTCCACATTTTCCCAACCGGATGCACAATTCGGAATTGAACTCAATGCATTCATTGAATATATGATTTCTACGCAAGCAAAGAAGACAATTCGGAATTCACAATTTTTTCATATAATTAAAAATTAACGCACGAAAATCTGACATCATTAAGTACTATTATAACAGAAGTAAAATTTTTGCCTCTACCCTGTTGACATTCATATATGCAACAGGGTAACATTTTTGTCACAATCGTCATAAAGATAACATTTTTTTGCCATTTGTTTCACTAAATTCCAGTGAAGCAAAATGTCCAGAGACTGGAAGCAAAAGATGACACTTCTCTCAATTTCTTCCAGCATCTTTTTTGTTCATTTTTGAAGGGAATTTCTTCAGTATTAAATTGTGGAAATTCATGGATTGTCTTTCCCTCCACTTCTCTGAAACAAATATAGCCTAACAACACTTCAAATATTTCAACCATTCATCTTAACCATGCTAAAGTTTTTATATTTAGGGAGTATCCACAAAAATCAATCACTATGTTTGTACAGTTGTATTTGAAAGGCTGGCAGCCTATCTAAGATGCTATAGAGTGCATCTCAGCTGGCGTTCCGAGTCTACAACTTTGCGGGAGGGAGAGAGCGAATCAAAGGAAAATTATTTTTGGGAGTATCTAACAGGTGAAGTAACGCCTTCGATTTCCGTCTGTGGGGGCGTCGTCCGCGACAGAGCGAGATGAGCAATTGGGTTGTGGGGGCTTCGTCCGCAGGAGAGAGCAGCTGAGGAAGAACGCGAAGGCGAGAGAGAGGGTTGTGCTCTGAAATTGGGGCGATCGTCAGGATTTTTGTCTGTGGGGGCGTCGTCCACGACAGAGCGAGATGAGCGATTGGGTTGTGGGGGATTCGTCCACAGGACAGAGCAGCTGAGGAAGAACGCGAAGGCGAGAGAGAGGGTTGCGCTCTGAAATTGGGGCGATCATCAGCTAGGGGGTTTTCGAGCGATTGCGAGAGGTTGAGGAGCTAAGGCTTTTTGGGTTTCAGCCAGGAGGGAACGAGCGCAGGAGGGAGATGGATGGGGGGAGGGAGACTAGGTTAGGGGTCTTCGTCAGGGAGGGAGACTGGGTTAGGAGCTCGAAATTTGGGGGTATCGTCGTCTCGTAGGGTTTCGTCCGCGCAAAATGAGATGGCTGTGAACTGAGATTTGGGGTTTGAATGAGCTGTGACACATAGGAGGAGGGTGTGACTTTGGGCTGTGTTTTGCGGAGGAAATCTGAGCTGTTGGCTCAGTTTGGACAGCTGAGATTGTTTTGCTCATTTTAAGGGATTTTGCTCACTTTCTCACCATATCATCTCCCATTTAAGTTGATAAGATGCATGTTGATTTTATGCGATAAAGTTTGTTTATGGTTTTAAATGGTTATTCTAAATTCTTGCTTATTATATGATAATTCAAGAAAGCATTTTAGGTTAGCCATTAAAAGCCATCTAATTATTATGAGATAATATTAGATTGCTTTGCTATGATTTAAAATTGTTTTAATGCCTAATACATGATTAGGATAGCACCTTAAAAATCACTCCTTATAATTGATAAGGACTTAATAAAAGTTATTAATCAATCCTACTAATTTCAAATTTTAAGATTCAACTAGTTGATAGGATTAACTAGTTTTAATGAAGCCATTAATAATTGTACGGGACACATATGAATAATAAGTTTCCTTCAATGGACCATGATCTGGTCAATGTGATTGGCTAAGTTTGTTTGATCACCCTAGCTAGACTGGGATAAGTGATTCTGGCTTAGTTAATTCACTGGCTGTGTTTCGCTGGACCGCAAGGATGCGAATTATGATTTGATGACATCGTCGATTATATCTAAGTCAATTACGTTAAAAATCTTTTTCAAGGTTAGCCGTAGCCCTCCTTGTTTTAGAGGTTGGCAACTATAGGTTTCTTGTTATAGTTATTGATCACACACTCAAGCTATGACATAGACCCTTTATGGAAACTAACTTCTCAGTACATGAGATGTAGTCTAGACTTGATCCAAACCATCGTGTCGTGAATACACCGAGCGCTAGCATAAGTTTAGCTAGACACGAAAACAAGGGTCTGACTAGACTAGTCATTGTGATTTGGATGAGCACACTTAAGATCATAAGTGGCTAGGTGTAAAGACCAATAAGAGAATCGTATATGATATAATTGATCGAGAGTTATCTACCAATCGCAGAGTCAAGTAATTTGTTGAGCACACTCAAGGTTGTGAGGCTCAAGATGGTTGGATCTCTTTCCCATTAATTTAATTTAATTTAATTGTTCATTTTATGGCTTAAAATGATCGCTAAAATAGTGGAGGATATAGTTAGGTAAAAGACATTCTATATATATTTAATATTGAACATATGCTAAACTATGGTAGTTCTATGTTTACCAATGGAATCAAAAACATAATATTCTAAGAGAATAAGTTAACTGGTCCAAATAGTTGGTTAATGGAATATCAACTCAAATTCTAATTGATAGAATAAACTATGTTCTCATTGACATTAAATGACCTTCTTAAAGCACAGGCTTAAGGACAATGATTTCCTTAAGTTCTGGGTCCAACAAATAAATGCACGCTACCTGTCACTCGCCTCTATAAGGGGAAGCTTGAACATTCTGATGTTCAAAACATGTTTCTCCATACGATTTGTTGAGCACACTCAAGATTGTATGGAAAACGGTTTCGATCCGCAAAGTTCAAAACTTCGATCAAATTGTTTGAATCGAAGATGAGTGCATGAACAGTGCAAGACTATGTATCCCAACCGGATCGTGTGACAAGCAACTTGTTGAGCACAATCAAGGTTGCAAAGCTCAAGCATTTGGATACATGAGATGTTTGCATCGCTATTATTTTTGTTGAGACGCGTAATATCTAAATGAGGTTTAGAAAAGGAAGAAGGCATTAAGAAAAGTCATTTGAGAAAGAAAGTTTTATCTATCATTAGTAAATACAAAAGTATGAGGAACTGAAAATGTGACACGGCTTCAGGATAACCGTTATACAAAAGAGAATAGATTGTCATACATATTGGAAAAGGGAGCAATAGTTGTTTCTTGGACCAAAGAAGACGTCTAACATTTTTTGGCGAATGTCATCACCTTGCTTCTGAAGCAATGAGCAATTTGTATAAACAATAATGTATTAAATGTTAATACATGACTACACAAGATAATAACAAAACTTATATAGCTAAATAGACTAGGACGTACCAAAGAGGCTAAGCGTCACAAGTCACATAAAGAGGGGTCTGACCTCTCGTATTATGAAGTCTATAGACACTTGTGAATCCTGTCTCTAAGGTATGATGGCCGAAACTCCTTCTGTAAGACAGTGGGAGATGAGTTGTTGAACTCGTAGTCTGGTACATACAGATGTACCCGGACCCAAGTCTAAATTAGCCAGGATAAATTATTCTTATTTTATTACGACACATGGTATTGATGAAACACAAGTCTGATAATATAGAGAACAAAATGGCAGAAGTATTTGAACTGCTTCGATTAGATCGAAGAGTCGAATACTTAGCTGTATAAATCTTGCGTAAATTAAAAAGAAAATGTGATTTTCTCTCAGGTCAAATCTCTTAACACATCGGTGTGTTAGAGAGCATGAATCACACTTTGTTAGACATGGTGCGATGCATGGCAAGTGACTCTGAGTTATAATCCTCCCTCTGTGTTAAGTCCCAGATAGTAATGCCTAGGTTTTGATAAGGTCTATGAGGACCTTAGCAATAATATATTCATTAAATCAATCGTTAGGAAGTTAAAGGATTACTCGAGACTCATGAGACGAAAAGTCTAGTAAGACATCATAGTTGATGATAGCCTAGACAACTTCTAAGATGCCATTAAGAGTAGTGACTCTGAGAAATGGCTTGATGCAATCAGAAAAGGTCAGTGCACGTAAATAAAGTATGGACTGTAGTTTACATGCCCAAAGAAAGTGTTTCTTATTGGCTGCAAGTAAATATTAAAGACAAAAGATTGGTACAGAGAGAAAATAGTGAAAAACAACTTATGTTGATTGAGAACGGTTATCATCCTAACTCCCATAAACGGATTATGATGAAACTGTCTCACAAGCAAATGTGTACAGATCTACTTGGACCGAACTCAATGTTAATGCTCATGATGACCATGAAAACTGGAGCATTCATGTATCGTCTGTTTTCTAAATGTGATTTAGAAGAATGAACTTATATGAATCGGCCAAAGAGTTTTCAAGGTCAGTGGGAGCGAATAAAAGCATGCGAGGCATCAATGAGCCGAAACATATGGTTTGACAAAGTGGTCAAAGAGTTTGACACTTTATCAAAAATGATTATGAACCGTCTAAATGACCAGTAAAACTTATTATGGATTATTCTCGAAAGGTACGACGAGCTGGATGAGATCCAGTCAAGAAATTAATTATGGATTCCAAGAGACCGAGTGAATTATTTGGATAAGATTCAAATATGTGGTCTAAGATAAACATAGAATCCCCTTAAGTCTGTACAGTAGACGTTTTAGCAGATCCAATCACGATGGCTCTACCACATGAAGTCTGGAAAGAATTATGTGTAAATTCGGTATGAGATAACAGGATAAATGGGCCCGAGTGCAAGTGAGAGATGTTGAGAGATGGGTATGCCCTCGAGGCAAATTCATCCCTGTGTATCTATACAAGACATCTTGTTCAAAATAACAGTAAGCTGTTTGGTAAGTATTTATCTAAGTTAATAGAAATGTTGTAATCATTTGAAACTTAGGTAAAGTCCTGAGACTTAATGCAAGGTCAAACTCTATCGAGATGAGGATATCGATCATGGAAAAGTGCTTGACCGTTAGTAGCATAAGTCTAGAAACGTTCGTGGTCGTAGATGTTTCGAGAAAAGGATATCGAAACATCGGATAGACCATTGTGTCTTAGTCTTCACCGTTTAACGGTGACGATGATCTCATGATCGTTTGACTTGGCGAAGTCGAAGACGAGACACAGGTGCTCATTGGAGAATGAGTTCACTGAACGACCCAACAAGAGTTAGCATATGGTTGTGATTGACCAATCTGTCAATGATAGCTCTTAGTGATGATAGGCAGGTTGGTCTTTTGACTTGAGGTCATTGTACGAACCTGTGTGTGAACCGTGTCACTTAGATCACTAATCTAGCCTCGGGTAAGCCCCGTTGAAAGGTCTTTGGTTGGGTGACATTTGAAGCATGCGAGGAGAGTAATGAGCAAGATAGGATTCGTTTCTCTCGGTCAATGGGAATTAGTGTCGTAGTGTTAGTTCGATCTATAGTGAAAACTCTGGCCAGAGTATATTGGAAGAAGTCCAACATTATTTGACTAAAGACCGATGGAGACTAACCGGCTTCGAGCTATTGGGGTTGACAGTTTGACCGTATCCTAGGCTTGAAACAAATGGCATAGTTTTGACGAAGAGACTAAAACTGCGGTATTCATAACGAACACAGTCATGGTGGTCCCGACAATACTCATGTCAGTGAGTTAACCACATAAGTATGATACTGAAACAGGGACGACACCTGCTACTCGTGGTTACTGCCGTCTGGGGCTTCGAGCCCCACCTGTAGTAGGGTCAGGCTGTAGGGTCTCACACAGAGTGCAACCTTCGTCAAGTAATATGTAGAAATTAAGGAGAATATGCATTTGAAGCAGGGGATAGAATACTGCAAAGAGTTTGCAATTATCTTCTGTATTCGAGATAACTGATCATGAGTGCAAGTGGGAGATATTGGAGGATGTATGCCCTTCGATCATTTGTATTTGATGCAAATGATTTTTTATTAAAGAAGTGGACATTTTACATATGATGCAAAGGGAGTTACATATGTCATAAATTGTTTACGTACATATTTAATATGATTAATGCGTAGAATAGGTTACGTAGATGACTAGATCATCCGGATCTAAACGTGGGTTCGAACGGCATCCAAAACGGACGCCAAATGCACAAGATATAGCCAAAATAATGCAAAAGGCCCGTTAAAGGAGTTTTATGGGCAGGGCCGGGTCTGAAGATGCTGCCATGCTGAAATGGGGCAGGCGCCCTCTAAGCAGGGCGCCCGCGCCCGCTATAGCCCTCTACTGTAGCAGGGCGCCCGCACCCGCTGAAGCGGGCGCGGGTCCGCGCCCTCCAAAAGGAGGGTCGGGCCCGCTCGCTCAATGTGGGTGAGTCCCCGCTCAAGTGCCCATTGGGCATGTGCCCAGCACGTGCTATGTACGTGCAGCATGTGCAGCAACAGCGCACGTGCATTACGCATGCGCTGCTAGCTGGCACACGCGGGTGTGCCCCACACACAGCCTAGGGCTACGTGCAGGCTGCGGCGGCTGACCTTTTGCGAACCTTTTGAATTTTGGCTATCTTTCGACCCTTGTTTGAGGGGTCAAATGGACTCGGAATGACTCGCCGTTTTTCCTACGTGTTCACCGTTCAGCGCTCTTCGATTTGATAGGTTGTATCAAATTCAAAGCTCAACGGCGATGGAGTTAAAATTCATTGAAGTTTGGCCTTTCTTTAAGGCAAACTAACTTGAATTTTTTACTCCAAGTTTATTAGTCCCACATCGGAAGTGGAGTAAAGAGGAGGGGTCAGCCGCCTATATAAATATGGGCATATCCCCTTCCTCAAAACTCGTCCCAAGCTCTAGATTTGAGTAGCTTCCAAAAGTTTGGAGCATGCTCAGATCTAAGCTTAAAATAAATATTCTCTTCTCCTTATATTTCTCCCTTGCTCCAGAAGGGCTCTAGCAAAGCCACGAAGGGGCTCGGATTCGATCCGGAGTCTTGGCGAATGATTCACTCAAGGTGAAACTTTCTTCGGCGCGTGGTTGGTTCAGCGACAATGGGGTTGCTCACCTTGAGACGCGGTGCAGTTCGGGAAGTGGTTCCGCTCGGGACGAGGAGCGACTCGGTACGAGGTTCGGTACACTTTGCCGGTGCAAGCAAAGTTCCGGATGTAGTTTAATTAAGCATTTCATTTATTATATTACAGTAGCTGTAACGGCCGGTACTCGCTATTCGTCATACAGCTGTGCGTATAGCAATTTCGAGTACCTGATTGGTTTTGTGCTTGGTATGTGAGTCGTGTCGTTGAGCCGTTAGGACCGTAGCACCTGGTTGCATCCTAGGCAAGTCAAACCCGATGTGTGCCCGACTTAGAATTACCGTCGCCTTTGGACCCCGTATCCTTTATACGCCTTACGTGCACGCAGCCTTGTTCGTGCACGTATTTATTCTAGACCTTGTCCGCAATCGAACCCTATAGTGTGATATGTCGTTGTGACCCCCTCTGAGAGTATTAAAATTGTGGTGTTGATTCGAAACGCCATTTTGCGGGTCGTTCTCCCACGAATTGATCTTAATTGAAGAGACGTCACGACTTTCACTTTTGTCGCTAGACCTTTTTATTTTTAATTTCGTTTCTCGACGTCGAAATTGTGATCCGTCTTCTCTGTCTCCTTTCTCTCGTCGTCCCGGTCACCTCAGTATTTATTTCACAATTTTTGGGCTTCGTTTGACCTACTTTCACTTTTTGCCCAACCAATTAGTTGTTTAACCCTAAATATTCATGTGACACATATCCCCAATAATTAATAACTTATATTAGACAGGTAGACTTAGCCCTACACACTTTCTCAGCCTTGGCCGCATACAGCCGGTAGGAGAGAGTGTGTGTGAGGGATTACTTGATTTTATTTTAATAAAAAAACAAATTCTTTCAATTCAAATAACCCTAACAGCCACCCTAGCCCACGTTCAGCCTTACCCTATTAAGTTAGCCTCACGTGCTGAGCCCCTTTCCCCTATAAAACAATTTAACCTAGTTATTATTGGTGTTTTCTCCTCAACATGTGAACAGCCGCCGCCCCAACCTATCTCCGCTTCTCTCTCCACGCAACCACAGCCTGGGCTTCTCCTCCTTACGTTTCGACTTCGTTGTGGTGCCCCCTCGCAACCTCTGACGACCCCCAACCCCTTAGGCGCAGACAACCGCGCTCGGGTGCTATCCACGGCCACGCCGGCGACGTCCCCGGAGCTTCGCTCGACCCCCACCCCCTCGAGGCTGCCGGTGACCCTCCTTGACCGCGGCCAAACCCCCACGGCGGTGCTTGCAGACCGTCGTTTAGCCTCCACCACTAGACCGCCGAAAAACGCCAAGATCTGGCCAGCTGCAGCTCTCCGCGGTGCTGACAGCTCCGCCGTGCGCTGTCACGACCCCGGCCCCGCTGTGGCGCTGTTCTTCAAACGGTCGTTGCCCCGGCGGCCTTCCCCGCAGCCGTCAGCGACCACAGACAACGCCACCCTGCCTAGTAGCGCCACCCCTAGCATCGCGTGCAACCGCTCCGGGCCCCTCCAACCTCGCCATGCCCTCTCCCCGACGTTCTCCTCCCCACCGAGCATATCCCCGACCTTCCTCCGGCCTGTTCCGCCGGTGTGCCCCGCTGCGACCCCCTGGTTGCTGTTCCCCGCTGTGCTGCGAGCAGCAGCGTGCGACGATGCCGCAGCACCGGCCCGTCGCCAGCACGGCAGCACCCCGCGCCTCCGACTGTCGTTGTCTCTCCTACACTCACACTCGAGGCGCTTAAGCACGTAAGTCCCACCCTGTTAGGTTATTTGTTTCCATGATAGCTTTAGTACGGCTTGTTAATTTAGTACTGAGGTTATAGCCTGGTGTGTACTGCATGATAGAAGAATAGGTTATATTCATATAAGGTGCCTGTTGCTAATGAAATTATCTTCATGCATATGTGTGCATGGCAGAGTATATAATCTATGGGCTTAAGTTGATGTACAGACAAGTTATGTGTTAGTACTTATTATAATAATGAGATGTTAGTAGTTTAGAATGTATTTATTTATATACATTAAGTTGTATGCACGTATGTTATTATGTCAACTGTGGGTTACATAGATATAGAAGTAGGTGTATCATTTTAGTGTATAGGTTAGAAATGATATTATTGGCAGAGAGAGTTCTTTAGCTTGACCTTTTGATATCCGTTGATACAGATTATCGTGCCTCCTGCTGCAACCACCTGGTCACCGATATCACCGGAAACAGGCAAGTGAAACTTGCCAACTCTTTTGTAGGGCCATGTTTTTAGGCCACTTCCTTGTTTTTAGCGTGAAAGAGACTAGTCAGTGAAATGATAGCTGGCTAGACGCCTGTTTGATCTAGTTTGACAAAGAAACTAGATATGTCACCTCAATTGATCTAGCTTGACAACGAAGCTAGATTCAACACTTAAACTTGTTCATGCATTTGTATCTGTCACGTTTAAATTCCTTAACTGTACGCACTTTTAACTGCCATGCATTGCATCCTACATGTCATCCAAGTTGATTGTTGCATTCGTAGCCCACGCTACAATACTTGTACTTGTACTTCCTTGTCCGGCTTGGTGCACCCCTATGCCATCCTGAAATACACTTCCTGGCTCGTGATCCAGAAGCGAGCATTCCCGTTCGGGGGTAAGGCCCTGGCTCGATACACGTGGAGGGGTAGGGTTGAGCGACCACTCAGCTTAGGAGCTGGCCCGATCAGCCACTCAGCTGTAAGGCGTGAACTCTGTGCATGACATAAAAACGTGACTTGTGAATGATAGTAGTTTGCTACTCTTGCCATGCAATGCTAGTTGCTTGTTGTACTTTACTTTACTTGTTGCACTCATACTGTCATGTCATTGCATCATGCTAGAACTGCTAGGTTGTTCACTTTACTTTCAGTTTCCTTGCACAAGTCTCTTGTAGACTTGCTGACATGTGCCCCTTGCTCTTTGTGTGTCACATGTTAGACCCGGAGCCAGAGACCGTTGCTGAGTACGTGGTTGTTGCTGACGCTGAGCCTGAGTCTATGTCTGCCCTGGAGGAGTTTTGTGGACACCGGTGACCTTTCTTTGTGACGTTGCTGAGCTTCCTTTTGATTTAGGTCTTCTGTTAGTTGTCGGTGCGTGGCACCTTTACTTTGTACGTTGTACCTTTTGTTGGCCATGTTGGGGCCTTTAGATTCTCTTTCTTTTAGCCTGGTGGCTTTTCTGCGATGTTGGGATTTATTTTTATGGATATTCTGAAATTGTCACATTTTCTTTACATTATTATCTTTGTTTCGTTTCGCGTTGCAAGGACCTGCCAGCTAATGTTGTTTGACGCTTATCGGACTTGCAGCTTTGTAGCTTCAAGTCTGAGCGGACCTTCTCACGCTTCTCCTCCACATTTTTGGGAAGCGGGGCGTGACAGGTTTTGTTGGTGGCCCATGCAGGTCCGTCTTGCAACTGCGAATTATCAGAACAACGATAATAACTATGGAATGTCCATTAAATAAATTGCAACATCCGAGTCATAAGCCTTGAGCCTAGTCGTTTTCCTATGTCACTAGGTGGTAAGAAGACTTAGTTAGACGTCTGTGCTTGGTAGTTAGAAGTCCCTGATTGTTAGTTAGACTCCCTGCTAGGAATTGATTTAATCATCGTAGGAGTTACCTTAGTGGTTCTTGTCTACCCCTGACCATATTAGACCTCTAGAATTTCCTTTAGTCGTTCGCTTGGGTTCATCGATTTCGGACCAAGCTGAACGCATTTCATTACCGTCTAGCTCCTTAGAAGGTCTTAGCGCCTAGTTCCTAATCTTTAGTTGGTCGACCGTAGGAGCTTCCCCGTAGATTCTCCTGATTCATATCCTAGGCGTATGTATGTTTTGATCATCCGACCAATTTCCTTACCTCGATTCACGAGATCGCCTCATGACGATCGCCGTCAATTTTCGAATCTCTCCGTCACAAACCTTGAATCTTCCGAAAGTATTTTTCGATTTCCTCTTTCCCTAAGTTTAAATTTGCTCAATTTTTAATATATATATATATATATATATATATATATATATATATATATATATCTTATGTTATATACTTCTTCGTTGACTTGAATTCTTAAAACTTTTGGCGAAATTTTTTGAATACTAGCTTATTATATTTTTCAGCCTATGCTTTTGTACCTATGGAGATACACTTTCCCTTCATATATTAATTTTATTCTGAACCGTACTTTTATTTTGTCCAATTCGACTTATAATTTCCTTTCTTATTACGCCATTCAAACGACACATCGCGCTTCCTTTTAATATACTTTTCAAGTCACCTGGGATTTTAGTTTTCAGCTAGTCGACGTTATGCTCATCGTTTTCCCTGTTTCAGAAATTTTTGTAAAATTACTATTTCATAACCACTTTCTGATTTAGATCCTCCATGATTTGATTTTAAAGCTTTGTGTAAACCAGTTTTATTTTTGGCACATCCTGGTTCCCCTAAAAGTAGTTCCAATATTGATCATTTTAAATTTTCTTTCCCTGGTTTAAAGACTTTGAAAGCGTTTAAAACGAGCTTCAATTCTTCAGTTACTTTAATTTCATTCTTTGAATTTCCAAAATTTTTGCCAAATTATATTAAATTACTTCCGTATAATATTTTCAAAAAAACTACGTCCTTAATGTTCGTGTGAATGATTTACTTCCTTTTATAATGACTTCCTATAAACCATTTTCTCTTATTATGAATATTCGACTCAAACTTATTTTGAACAACTCGTTTTATCGACCTCCAAATATTTTATACAGACGAGGATTCCAACTTTCGAAGTACAACAGTTTTCAGATTTCGCGTATTTTAGCTTGTGCTACTTACCCTATTTTCTTTTCTATATCCTATATAAGCATCACTACATCTCCCTTCCCTCAACCTAAACACTCACCAGTGAATCACTGTTTCACCTAACCAAGCTGACTCCTTGTATTCGTCCTATCTGAACTTGTGCTTATCGATCCTTCTCTCGTCACGCTTTCGACTTCGACCTCCATCTATCGTTTAGGCTTTAGTGCTCGTCAATTACTATGTCAACCCTAATTTGTTAGTAGGCCCTTGGACCCTTGTGAGGTAGTCGTAGTGCATGTACCTGAGTTGCGTACGTGAGCTTAAATGAGTATAACCCCATATTATATTGATGCTTGCCTATTGTGTGATATATACATATATATATACTCGGAATTATTCGTGATATTATGGAGTTGTTTGGGTGTTATTATTTATAGATTTGGGTGTGGTTAGCTATACCATACTAGGGATGCATGTGCATATAAGAGTTAGTGTTGGAATATCTGATGGAGTGTATGTAGTTAGAGATACTTGAAATGGTTGAAATAAAATGATTGGTAAAGCTAGGTGTGATAATAATAGGTGTATGTATAGATAAGTGAGTAGGTCTATTGAGTGACCCATATGTTAGTACGTATAAGTATGTGTTCGTATGTGGGTATGTATTGTGTGTAGACGTAAGTAGTTATGTTTTGTTGCCTGAGTATATAGGTGATATGCATATGATAGTAGAATTATAATTTTGATTGGTATTGCTTGCTTTTACGGGATGTTGTATGCGTGCATACCGTGAGGTATACACGACTATTGCACATCTTAACTATGTACGCATAGGTGTTGGTATACTAATTATAGGTTGTAGGCTAGGGTGTGAATATATATGTTACATGTGTGTGACTATACGATGAATGCGTATGTATTAAGGAGTGTATTATAATTATACGTGTGTTGATGTCTGTATTATTATTATGGTATATAGAGTGATTGAACTATGTGAGTATTACCTGACTAAATATTAAGTGTGATTGACTTAAGGTATGTATATGGTTGTATTGGTAGACGTATAAATATTGGAGTGGTATTGGTATAGGTATGAATGTCGTGTTACGTATATAGAATATTCTGATATGTGTATTGAGTCTCACTCAAGCTTGAGTGGGTATACTCTAAGTATATTGAATGTATGTTTGTAGTTGAATATAGCAATGTTTGATGTATGTATAGTGATAGGAGTGTTTGTGCCTGGTTGTGTTACACACATGATTGTGGGTCGCTACACCAGTATATAGTTATAGGTGTTGGTCTTGTGGTATAGTTAATTACTAAGGACTTGCTCGTGTGAACGTATGTGTGCTAGCTAAACTAGGTGTGTAGAGGTACTGGATATATGATGGTATGAGTGGCGTATCGTGAATATAGTTATAAGACCGTATGTGATGTGAATATATGGTGAAATATTTGCATGCATTTGAATGATTATATAAATGTGAAAATTATACTAGTGGTGAATGTATACCAGATATAGCACACTTGATTTAATAATGGTATGGTGTGACTACAAGTGTTGATGTGCTGTTAATGGATGTACACTAGGAGATATAGGGAGTAGTGTATCCTAATTATTTTTGTTCATAGGTAGTTATCTAAACATGGAGTATTACGATGAAAATTGCTATTGTGAATTATTTAATTGGTTATGAGTATGAGCACCATGGTATGTAATAAGTATTTAATAGTTATATAAGGTTGTATGTGACTACATGAATGACTGAAATACGTGTATGAATTTGACTGACTATGATAGGTATAGGAGTATAATGTGCGTTAATAAATACACGTTGGTAGTGTTAATGTTTGACTACATAGTGCATATAAAAACACTTGTAATGACTATACCTGGTTTAAATTATAATGTGATATGATTGGGGTAGTTACTAGAGCGACTAGATATGTTAGAAACTCCGAGGACGGACTTTATTCTAAGGTGGGTAGGATGTAACGGCCGGTACTCGCTATTCGTCATACGGCTGTGCGTATAGCAATTTCGAGTACCTGATTGGTTTTGTGCTTGGTATGTGAGTTGTGTCGTTGAGTCGTTAGGACCGTAGCACCTGGTTGCATCCTTGGTAAGTCAAACCCGATGTGTGCCCGACTTAGAATTACCGTCACCTTTGGACCACGTATCCTTCATACGCCTTACGTGCACGCAGCCTTGTTCGTGCACGTATTTATTCTAGACCTTGTCCGCAATTGAACCCTATAGTGTGATATGTCGTTGTAACCCCCTCTGAAGTATTAAAATTGTGGTGTTGATTCGAAACGCCATTTCGCGGGTCGTTCTCCCACGAATTGATCTTAATTGAAGAGACGTCACGACTTTCACTTTTGTCGCTAGACCTTTTTATTTTTAATTTCGTTTCTCGACGTCGAAATTGTGATCCGTCTTCTCTGTCTCCTTTCTCTCGTCGTCCCGGTCACCTCAGTATTTATATCATAATTTTTGGGCTTCGTTTGACCTACTTTCACTTTTTGCCCAACCAATTAGTTGTTTAACCCCAAATATTCTTGTGACACATATCCCCAATAATAAATAACTTATATTAGACAGGTAGACTTAGCCCTACACACTTTCTCAGCCTTGGCCGCATACAACCGGTAGGAGAGAGAGTGTGTGAGGGATTACTTGATTTTCTTTTAATAAAAAAACAAATTCTTTCAATTCAAATAACCCTAAAGCCACCCTAGCCCACGTTTCAGCCTTACCCTATTAAGTTAGCCTCACGTGCTGAGCCCCTTTCCCCTATAAAACAATTTAACCTAGTTTTTATTGGTGTTTTCTCCTCAACATGTGAACATCTGCCGCCCCAACCTATCTCCGCTTCTCTCTCCACGCAACCACAGCCTGGGCTTCTCCTCCTTACGTTTCGACTTCGTTGCGGCGCCCCCTCGCAACCTCCGACGACCCCCAACCCCTTAGGCGCAGACAACCGCGCTCAGGCACTGTCCACGGCCACGCCGGCGACGTCCCCGGAGCTTCGCTCGACCCCCAGCCCTCGAGGCTGCCGGTGACCCTCCTTGACCGCGGCCAAACCCCCACGGCGGCGCTTGCAGACCGTCGTTTAGCCTCCACCACTAGACCGCCGAAAAACGCCAAGATCTGGCCAGCTGCAGCTCTCCGCGGTGCTGACAGCTCCGCCGTGCGCTGTCACGACCCCGGCCCCGCTGTGGCACTGTTCTTCGAACGGTCGTTGCCCTGGCGGCCTTCCCCGCAGCCGTTAGCGACCGCGGACAACGCCGCCCCGCCTAGTAGCACCGCCCCTAGCATCACGCGCAACCGCTCCGGGCCCCTCCGACCTCGCCATGCCCTCTCCCCGACGTTCTCCTCCCCGCCGAGCATATCCCCGACCTTCCTCCAGCCTGTTCCGCCGGTTTGCCCCGCTGCGACCCCCTGGTTGGTGTTCCCCGTTGTGCTGCGAGCATTAGCGCACGACGATGCCGCAGCACAGGCCCGTCGCCAGCACGGCAGCACCCCGCGCCTCCGACTATCGTTGTCTCTCCTACACTCACACTCGAGGCGCTTAAGCACGTAAGTCCCACCCTGTTAGGTTATTTGTTGCCATGATAGCTTTAGTACGGCTTGTTAATTTAGTACTGAGGTTATAGCCTGGTGTGTACTGCATGATAGAAGAATAGGTTATATTCATATAAGGTGCCTGTTGCTAATGAAATTATCTTCATGCATATGTGTGCATGGCAGAGTATATAATCTATGGGCTTAAGTTGATGTACAGACAAGTTATGTGTTAGTACTTATTATAATAATGAGATGTTAGTAGTTTAGAATGTATTTATTTATATACATTAAGTTGTATGCATGTATGTTATTATGTCAACTGTGGGTTACATAGATATAGAAGTAGGTGTATCATTTTAGTGTATAGGTTAGAAATGATATTATTGGCAGAGAGAGTTCTTTAGCTTGACCTTTTGATATCCGTTGATACAGATATATCGTGCCTCCTGCTGCAACCACCTGGTCACCGATATCACCGGAAACAGGCAAGTGAAACTTGCCAACTCTTTTGTAGGGCCATGTTTTAGGCCACTTCCTTGTTTTTAGCGTGAAAGAGACTAGTCAGTGAAATGATAGCTGGCTAGACGCCTGTTTGATCTAGTTTGACAACGAAACTAGATCCGTCACCTCAATTGATCTAGCTTGACAACGAAGCTAGCTCCAACCCTTAAACTTGTTCATGTATTTGTATCTGTCACGTTTAAATTCCTTAACTGTACGCACTTTTAACTTCCATGCATTGCATCCTACATGTCATCCAAGTTGATTGCTGCATTCGTAGCCCACGCTACAATACTTGTACTTGTACTTCCTTGTCCGGCTTGGTGCACCCCTATGTCATCCTGAAATACACTTCCTGGCTCGTGATCCAGAAGCGAGCATTCCCGTTTGGGGGTAAGGCCCTGGCTCGATACACGTGGAGGGGTAGGGTTGAGCGACCACTCAGCTTAGGAGCTGGCCCGATCAGCCACTCTAGCTGTAAGGCGTGAACTCTGTATACGACATGAAAACGTGACTTGTGAATGATAGTAGTTTGCTACTCTTGCCATGCCATGCTAGTTGCTTGTTGTACTTTACTTTACTTGTTGCACTCATACTGCCATGTCATTGCATCATGCTAGAACTGCTAGGTTGTTCACTTTACTTTCAGTTTCCTTGCACAAGTCTCTTGTGGACTTGCTGACATGTGCCCCTTGCTCTTTGGGTGTCACATGTTAGACCCGGAGCCAGAGAACGTTGCTGAGTACGTGGTTGTTGCTGACGCTGAGCCTGAGTCCATGTCTGCCCTGGAGGAGTTTTGTGGACACCGGTGACCTTTCTTTGTGACGTTGCTGAGCTTCCTTTTGATTTAGGTCTTCTGTTAGTTGTCGGTGCGTGGCACCTTTACTTTGTACGTTGTACCTTTTGTTGGCCATGCTGGGGCCTTTAGATTCTCTTTCTTTTAGCCTGGTGGCTTTTCTGCGATGTTGGGATTTATTTTTATGGATATTCTGAAATTGTCACATTTTCTTTACATTATTATCTTTGTTTCGTTTCGCGTTGTAAGGACCTGCCAGATAATGTTGTTTGACGCTTATCGGACTTGCAGCTTTGTAGCTTCAAGTCTGAGCGGACCTTCTCACGCTTCGCCTCCACGTTTTTGGGAAGCGGGGTGTGACAGTAGCTTAGATCTATCTTGGGGTGGTCCGATCCACCTCAAGATAGTAGAGATCCTGGCTAGGATCTTGAAATCCTTAGGGCTTGCACGTTAAATAGTTTAACAATTTCCCCTGCTATCTTTTCAGTTTGCTTCTATTGTTCGTCCGACGTAGGACGGGGATTGAATAATGCCTTAAGGGTCATCAACTTCTACATTCGACATATTATGCTTGAGAATGCTAGACACTATACAACATCATTAAAACCATGCAATTGCATGATGTTAAGGTATATGTGAACATGTTGCTGCAAGTTACCTATACCGTTATATTTATTAAGCTTGGGAGGATGGAAATCCTTTAGTAAGGGACCTCGTACATCTCTAGTGAATGAATACTCTTTAATTTTAATGGTAAGGTCTACAGGACTCTTCCACTTTCGCTTCTCCATCTTATCCAACATGTCCATACGCACCTTTATTTCCGTATCATACCGCTCTACGTCAAAATTTGGCATAGATGGCCCAATCACATGGGTTGGCATATGATGAGGAATGATGTGGAGGCATCCACGTACCAGATTTGTCGTATATGATTAGTAACTGGGTGTTGGCTCTGATGAAGAGAGTCTTAATATCTTATATGGGCATAATGTGAATGCACATATTGGTTGTGAATGCTATGGTTTTGTTGTTGTAGACCTATGTCCAGGGTATGTTGTTGTTCTTGTTAATATAGCACTAGGGCTAGTTGTGCATGTAACAAGGCCATTTACCTTTGTATGAGGTAAAACGCCTCTATTGTTACATAACCAGGCGGTACATCATGCGTTAAATGTGGTGGTAGGGAGTCACATTCGTCATCGTTCTACTATCACCCGATGTTATGGCTGGTATGCTCTTCACTAATAGCTTGAACTCTATCATGAGTGTTTAGTTCCCATAGACGATACTAATAATGCTTTAGTGGGCATTCTGGTCTGTTTGGGTGCTATTTCAACTTTGCATGGACCAAATAGCTTGGAAAATGTGGGTCGACTATTGTAACATACGTAATCATGGAAACACGCTTGAACATGGTTTATGACATTTGGGTTGGGTTTTATGTATTTGAAATCCTTATTACATTTCCACTTATTTAAAGATGTAGTGCTTCTACTTTGACATTTGTGATTGACACTGGGATGTATCCACCTTATATTGCTGTTTACAAAGTTTGTTAATTCAAACTGCTATGTTATTCGCATGCTTCCTGATTTATGCTGTTGCAATTATTATGGATTTATGGATTTATGGATTTTCACTATTAAGTCATTCTTTTTGTAGGTATGGCTGTGGCATCTCAACCAGGGCAAGGAAGTGATCAGATGCCTCCAATGTATGACCCAACAGTTGTGAACCAATGGGTCGACGACGAACGTCGTCATGAGACTTCGCCCCGCTGACTGATGGCGCGTAGGATGGGAGAATTCTAGTATCATTCACAGGGCAACCATGGTGGAGGCACAAGTATGCCATTTGCACAATACCCACATTATAGCATGCCCATGAACATGAGGAGTTCCCCTGGATTTATGCAAAGGCTACAATTGGGTGGGATGGTCCGGGGGGAGGGAGCTACCAAGGTGGTGGAATGGTCCAAGGGGGTGGGATGGTCCAGTGGGGAGGGAGCTACCAAGGGGGTGGGATGGTCCAGGGGGGGAGGGAGCTACCAAGGGCCTGTAATGGTCGGTATCGGTGGACACCCTCAGTTTATAAGCCCGTCTACCCAAATTGCTTTCAACAGGACGTTTTTGTAAAGCGGGAATGACCCGAATGTTGGGAGTGATTCTTCAAGGAAGTCGAGTAGATGGGAAGAGTCGTAGGATGCATCTGTTTCAAGCCCAAGGAAAAAAATGAAGCAGCCTGCACAGAAGGGGACAGGGAACAAAGTATGGATGTGGGAGCATGATTTGGCCCTCATCCCTTTCCTTGCAGAGCAGACAAGGCAAGGAATGAAAGTAGATAAGACTTTCAAAGAAGCTGCCTTCAACGCTGCTGCTGCACACATCAATTCGAAATTCGGCATGGACTACACTAGCCAAAATGTGCGCAATTATATGAAAGGATTGCGTACTCGGCTCGCCGATGTTTCATTATGCCTCCAGTTAAGTGGAGCAGGGTGGTGTGAAGAGAAGAAGATGATATTAATGGAGCTTGAAATGTATGCAACCTGGGCCGCGGTAATAAATTCAACATTTCCGCAAACAAACATCATCGTCTATGACATTTTTGGTATTGCCTCATTAATAACCTTTGGTGTATTCGTGCAGGCAAACCCTATATTTAAAGACTATATTAATAAACCCCCAACCGTGGCTTGAGGATCTTCAAGTGATTATAGGCGATGACGGAGTAAGAGGTGATTTTAGGAAGGATGTTATTCAACACTTTGGCAGTCCATTCACGGAAGGAAACGGTAATCAGGCAACTCCTTCGACTCATGAGTATGAATCAACGATCAACGATGTCCCACATTACATCCCACAGTCTATCTCTCCAGGTCCTGTTCCAGCGGGTCCTAGCCATGCTACCCCTCCATCTGTGGGGAAAAAGAAACCACGTAGACAACGAGGACTAGCTGACAACGACGGGTACAATGTCTTTGTTGATAAACTCACTGAGGTCGTCGATGCCATAAGGATCTCACACGCCCACTGGAATGTGGAGCTTGGGCAGAGTGTTTATGCACACAGAGTATCCAGTAACTATGTTGGAGAAATTGTATGACATGTTGACGGACGTCGAGAAGGAGAGGAGGAAGTATTTGGGGATGCCGGAGTCGGCAAGGAAGAGATACATCAAGCGGAAAATCGAGGAAATTGAGCATGACAGTGTGGAAGAGGAAGATGAAGGAGATGATGGTAGATGCGTGACGTGCGTTTATATTTTATATACTCACACGCATCTTCTCCATCGTTTTTCATCGCTTTTCGTTGTTTCGTATCCGTTCCTTTGTGTTTTTAGTTCCTTTTTACTTTCGTTGTGTTTGTGTGCATATGCAGGACATTACTAGTGCAGGGGATATATACGACCAACATCACGAGTCCCTCGAGCAGCGGAAAGTGTCGCACGAGATCCCGACAGCCATTTGTCAAGAAAAAACCATGTATCATCTCGCAACCGATCGGGTGGAACAGCCGCCCGATCGGGTTATGTGGTCCGTGTCAGTGCTGAAGAAGAGACAGTTCCACCCGATCGGTTCAGTGATCGGGTGGATGAATAACAGAGGGCAGTTTTGAAGGCCAAATCTCACCCAGTCGGTTGACTTGTCAACCGATCGGGTCACCTATAGCTACTGCTTCCCATGCTCAAGAAGTCGAAGACTCACCCAATCGGTTCAGTGATCAGGTGAGATTTATCAGAAGCTGAAGACACAATTTCCCGTCGTTTCATCCGATCGGGTGAAGTCTCATCCGATCGGGTGAATGTCTATTTTTTTCTTTTTGTGGGAATATTCCCTGGCATCTTGCCCACTTGTATAAATAGGGCTAGGACTTCCCAAAACTCAATCCCCATTTTAAGCTGTTTTAGGGATTTTTAGCTGCTTGGAAATAAATTCGAATTGTAAGTTCTTTGATCGTTTCTATATTTTGATATTGTGTTTATGCTTCCATTTGCTACAGTAAACAATCGCTTGATTTCTATTCTTATGGCTATATCTTGTTTTATTGCATTTCATACCATGCTTAGTGAGTAGTTCTTCAATCTGGGACATTGGTGGAAGCCCCTTCGTGGGTTCTTCCTAGAACGGCCGTAGGTCTAGGGATCCGATTGGGTTTAGGGATTTTGATGGTTACACGGGGCGTTTCATTGTCATCGGCGGGAAAAAGACCGCCTTTGACCATTGGGCCAAGAGGAAATAAAACGGGAGTTTGATTCTCTAGCCATAGCTCACCCCCAAGCGTCGACATTGAGTCCCTGCACGTGGAAACAGCTTCGACGAAATGTTGGGAGCGATTGTTGCGAGCTTAGTGCTCCCGGACTCGGATGGTGATGGACATGGGAATGCCCACCGTCCAAAGCCGGGTAGACCTAGCGTATCATCCTGGGCATCGACCGGAATATCGGGCCCATGGGACGCTAGGTATCACTTTTAGAGGCAACGTCTCACCGCCAAACCCTAGCATTCGGTCACATTCCTATCCTTCGGTCGTAATAGTGAGAATCCATGATTAGGGGGGAATCCAAAGTCCTAGGTTACCTTTTTACCTTTTACATCCTTTCTATTAGTTTACTATCGTGACAACCATCAGAGAATCGGCTAGCTCATCCACTGGGTGATCCGGTTCCTGAATGTTTACAAGTACAACACACGCCTCCCCGTGATCGACCCCCAAATTACAATTCGACACCGTGCGCTTGTGGTTTATAAATTCTAATTCTAGTATCCCCGTCCCAAGTTGCGTGTCAAACGGACGGCCGGTCAATGCGGGAACCTATGAGATTGGTGTAATATATGGGTAGGTGGATGATTAAGAGAGTATCATGAAAACTTGTAATATGTCTATGTCCCTTGCATTCGTATGGGTAGTTGGTGATGGTTTATGCTTCTATGATTTTGTATATACTTGTGATGATTTTTTCCCTTGCATTCTTGCTTCTATGTTTTTATGGCAATGAGATGCCTTGGGTTTTATTTCATAACGTCCATCCAATTTGTGTATTTGTTGCATGCCTGTATGCAAGGCCATCTTGCTGCAAGCTTGGATTTTTTTGGCTATGAGATGCCTTGGTGTTTATTTCACAATGTACACACAATTTGTATATCTGTTTCATGCCTTTGTGCATGTCCATCTTGCTGCAAGATTGGATTTTATGGCAATGAGATGCCTTGGGTTTTATTTCATATTGTCCATCCAATTTGTGTATCTATTACTTGCATGTGTGCATGTCCATCTTGCTGCAAGCTTGGATTTTTTGTCAATGAGATGCCTTTGGTTTTAGTTCAGAATGTCCTTTCATTTTGTATATCTGTTTCATGACTGTGTTCATGGCCATCTTGCTGCAAGCTTGGATTTTTTCCAATGTGATGACTTGAGTTTTATTTCATCCAAGCATATGAAATTTGTGTATTTGTTGCATGACTGTGTTCATGGAAATCTAGCTGCAAGCATTGATTTTTTGGCAATGAGATGCCTTGGGTTTTATTTCACAATGTCCACGCAAATTGCGTATATGTTTTATGACTGTGTTCATGGCCATCTAGCTGCAAGCATGGATTTTTTGGCAATGAGATGCCTTGGGTTTTATTTCACAATGTCCATCCAATTTGTGTATGTGATGCATTGCCGTGTTCATGGCCATCTAGCTGCAAGCATGGATTTTTTTGGCAATGAGATGTCTTGGGTTTTATTTCACAATGTCCACCCAATTTGTGTATATGTTGCATGCCTGTGCCAATGAGATGCATTGGGGTTTGGAAAGTTGAAATTTGCATTCATGTTTATTTGGGTTTTAACAACCCAGAAATTGCTGCTACAAGGCCATGAAGGGTAGATTTTAGGGGGAATCTCATTGACTTTCACCCAAAGGAATAGGGTTTTATTTCACAATGTCCATGTCATTTGTGTATCTGTTGAATGCCTGTGTGCATGACCAACTTGCTGGTAGCTTGGATTTTTTGGAATGAGTTGCCTAGGGTTTTATTTAAGAATGTCTATGCCATTTTAGTATCTGTTGAATGCATGTGTGCATGGCAATATTGCTGAAAGCTTGGATTTTTTGGCAATGAGATGCCTTGAGTTTTATTTTAGAATGTCCATGCCATTTGTGTATCTGTTGCATGCCTGGGTGCATGGCAATATTACAACAAGATTAGATTTTATGCCAATGAGATGCCTTGGGTTTTATTTCAGATTGTTCACGCAATTTTTGTATCTGTTGCATGCATGGATTCAAGGCAATATTGCTGCAAGCTTGGATTTTTTGCCAAAGAGATGACTTGGGGTTTATTTCATGCCATTTGTATATCTATTTCATGACTGTGTGCATGTTCATCTTGCTGCAAGCTTGGATGTTTTTTCTCTAATAGTCCAATGATGAAAACATGAATGCGTTGAAATACATTCTTAATTTCCCAGTTAATTGGATGGCTGGCATGATGGTTCCTATATTGTATATCTGTTTCATTCCTGTGTTGCATGCATGCCTCGCCTTACCAACTTCAACCAAAAGAACATGCCCAAAAATGAATGGTTGGTAATAATATTATATAGTGGATTTATGTGCTTGTCTTGAGTAGATAAGGAAGGAACAACTGCCAGTAACCTAGTCGGGAAAATGATAAATATAAATTCCCGAGGGCTATAAAAATAGATTTTTTCATTCTCTTTGATATGTGACCGGTTTTGTATTTGCATTTGGGTTTTGCCTGGTTTTCGCCGTGGTTTTTGACTTTACTTTGCTAGGTTTATGAAAAATGTAAATGCTATGGTTTTTTCTTGTCTTTTACTGTGATGATTACTGAAAGATGCCAGCAACGTTGACATCCGGCGGTATTATATTTTTATAGGTACGCCTTTAACTCACCCTTTTCACATCAATTATCCATTTCTTTTCTATGTACATTACGTGTTGTTAATTGTGTTTTTATTTATGCTTGTCCAGGTACAAATGAGTGTAGGCTCCATCTCTCTATTCGCTCACGCCCTCGAGATGCGAACCGTGTACCTAAGTTGGATACAGATGTTGTAGACTACAAGATATGCCACTATGGTCGAAGGGTACCGAGGAAGACTTGATGGACACGTTTAAACCCAGGCAGGAGGTTTTGGAGCTATCCGTCTCGCAGGGAAAAATGCGACTTCTTCGACTGGAAGGACCCCCCTCACGGCGACTGGTCCACATTTATTATCCTTCATTTAATGGATGCGAATGACAGAGGAGCAATAGTAGAAAGCGCTTCGAGCTCACCGAATGAGAGGAGGTTGGTTGAGATAGATGGTCGGTTGGCTATACGGTCGTAGGCCAATTAGAGAGAAACACAGAGAAAATGGATAGAATGCTATCCGAGTACAAATCAATTAAGTTTGTTTTGTTTTCTCTCCTTGGTCTAGTGTTTATTATTTTACTGATATTGTTTAACAAGCACGATTGGTTGGGCTTGTAATCTTGTTGTCGGTGCAGACTTTTTTCTTGTAGCTACTTTGGGGTTTATTTAAGATTGTCTTAGCAATTTGTATATATGTTTCATGGATGTGTGCATGGCAATCTTTCTGCAATCTTGGATTTTTTTGCAATGTGATGCCTTGAGTTTTAGTTCAGAATGTCCTTGCTTTTTGTATATCTGTTTCATGACTGTGTTCATGACCATCTTGGATTTTTTTTCCAATGTGACGACTTGGGTTTTATTTAATAATGTCCCCTCAATTTGTATATCTGTTGCATGGCGAAAGCTTTCTGCAAGCTTGGATTTTTTGGCAATTAGATGCCTTGGGGTTTCTTTCACAATGTCCACGCAATTTGTGTATCTGTGACATGCATGTGTGCATGTCCATCTTGCTGTAAGATTGGATTTTTTGGCAATGTGTTGCCTTGGGTTTTATTTCAGATTGTCTACGCAATTTGTGTATCTGTTTCATGACTGTGTTCATGGCCATCTTGCTTCAAGCTTGGATTTTTTGGCAATGCGATGCCTTGGGTTTTATTTCAGTTTGTCCACGCAATTTGTGTATCAGTTTCATGATTGTGTGCATCGCCATCTTGCTTCAAGTTTGGATTTTTTTGGCAATGAGATGCCTTGGGTTTTATTTCAGTTTGTCCACGCAATTTGTGTCTCGGTTTCATGACTGTGTGCACGGCCATCTTGCTTCTAGTTTGGATTTTTTTGGCAATGAGATGCCTTTGGTTTTATTTCAGTTTGTCCACGTAATTATGTATCGGTTTCATGACTGTGTGTATGGCCATCTTGCTGCAAGCTTAGAATTTTTGTCAATAAGATGCCTTGAGTTTTATTTCACAATTTCCATTTAAGTTTGTTGGGGGTAGCCGTAATCTTATACTCACCTAATAACATCATGCTCCACAATCCCACTTTCTCAATCCAACTTTTTTAAACCAAAATAACACAAGAATATGAATGGCAATATTGCGGGGCGGGGCGGGTATTTAACTACCCAAGCTTGCCCCGACCCATCTACAGGCCGGGGCGGGGCGGGTCGCGGGCCGGGGCGGGGCGGGTTCTTTCTTATCAAAACCGGGTCGGGCCGGGTCGGGCCGGTCGGGTCAAGTTATTAGTGCCATCCATATGAATCCCAAATAAAAAGTTTATTTGTGAATTGGGAGAATTTTGATTTATTTGGTAATTTGGAATTGGGAATTGGCCCAATTAGGAGAACCGTGGAATAAAGTATGAGTTATGGGTTATTCGCTGACTGCATGGTTCGCATCAAAATAGTAATGTTTTTGAGAACCTCTATAGTTTACCGGGGCGGACCGGGGCAGGTCGGGGCGCATACAAAGCCTAAGCTTGCCCCGACCAGGCTGCGGGCCGGGTCGGGCCAGGTCGGGTCGGGCGGTTCAGGCCATTACTGCCATCCATACACAAGAAAGTTGGATGAAACTCACTTAACTTTCTCAACTTCACTTTATATACAACTTTCCGAAAAAAAACACAAAACTCCATTCTCTCTTCTCTGATTCCACACCTCTCCAACTTCCTCAAATTCGACCATGCCCTTGGGGCCATATTAAAAATGGGCCACGTTACATAGGCACGCTTTAAACCTAGGCCCTTAGGGCTCGTGTCAGCAGATAGCCTGCAACCAATTATCTCGTTAGAAAAAGATAAGAAAACAACTATCAGCACCCCCTATGAGTAGGGGTGCAATGTCCTTTTTTTTTCCTAAAATTGAAAGCACTATATACTCTCCATCTCTCTCCTCAATCTATTATTTCTATTTAAAGTTAAAATTTGCACAAAATACAATATGCACCCCTACTCATCGGGGTGCATATAGCAATTTCCAAAGATAAATCTTTTTTTTTTTTTGAATCTTCCGGCTGTCAAACTTGGGCCGCAAGCTTCTGGCAGGCGCGCCTCGAGGAGAGGGGGGCCATCCCGAGGAAAAGACAGCACAATCTCAAGACAAAATCTTCTCCGAATCGAATCCGTCCGTCCACGTGGCACATCGTGCGTTCCCTGATGTCTGAGCGTCCATGCTTTCCCGCCAAAACCTCATTTGCTTAGCTCGGTGGAGAAAGCGGGACCCACCTCACGCGAGTCTTTGTAAGTCCACTCCCCCGCTTTCCACTCCTTTGTCACTCTCCCTTGCTCACTCCCAGCAGCTTCTGCTGTCGCTTGGGGGGTTCGAAACTCTCTCTTTGATCTCGGCCAATGGCGAGGTACGCGTCTTCGATTGTCAGTTTATTTTTAGCTAATTCTTGGATTCTTAATCGGCTTATAGTTGAGATTAAGGGTTCAAAGTTCGCGTGGATTTTTTTAACCCATTTTGGGATTTTGCCGAATTGTAGCGGCGGCTTAATTAAATATCGGAACCTTTTTCGGTCTAGGGGGAAGATCGAAAACTTTACATCGATTGTTAGAGTTTTTCGGCCTATTCGAATAAAGAATCGAAAGACTTTGTGGAAGAAGAAAAGATCTCTATTTTTCCCACCTTTTCTACTCATTCAGTCATTTTCCTTCAAATTTGGGAGCTCAAAGGCTACTCATTGATTGCCTTTTCATTTTTTTGGGAGTACTTTATGCCCTTTAAACTTATAATAGCAATGCTGCATACTGTGATTTAAATTTGCTTGAAGATTACATCAGGTGATGAATTGAGAACATCGATTTCAAATGGGTATCTGGATAGATTGTTTACATGGGCTCAGTTTTTGAAAGAAAAAAAGGAGAAAGAAATATTGTTGGGGACTCCGGATATGGCCGAGAGTTTTTGATGCTTTAGAAGAGAAATCATCTTTTCTATTTATAGGGCCGCCACATCCTCCATTCCACAATTGCCCCCGTGATTTTCTCAACCGACCCGAGATTCTCTCAACGGACACGTGAGACTCAATCTTTCGGTTGAGGAAAATCCTCAACCGAGTATCGGGTTGGTTACCAGGTCATTTGGCCATATCAGGCCATAACAACTTACATCTCCCACTTGGCCTGAAATGACCAATTGCATTCCAGTCATACTTTAACTATCCGTGAGATGTAACACATGATGTAATTTTGCATACTCCCACTATACGCGAGACATGCACATTTTATTCACAGAGTACAATCATTATTCATGATTGTCTCCTTTCATTATTCATGAAAGTTTCCTTGACTTAGATATTTCTAAGTCCCAGCAAACCAACATGTTTGATGAACGTATCTGCTGGAATACCCTTCGTCAAGGGATCAGCAATAATATCACTTGTTGGAATAAAAGTTACATTGACTATTTTCTTTTCCACCATATATAATGAAATTGTATTTCAATATGCATTCCTTTGGAAATGTTTGCACCACTGTGGATCAAGCTGATGGCTGCTTGATTGTCACAAAACATCTTAACTGGTCCATCCACCAAATTGAGATCCAAGTCCAATAGGAACCGTCTGATCCAGACTGCATGAGTAGCCGCCATACTACTGGCTATATACTCAGCTTCTTGTGTGTATCTCGTTACACAATCCTGTTTCTTGCTACCCCAAGAAACAGTTGCACCATCAAAGATGATCACATGTCTTGCAGTTGACTTATTGTCATCTTTGTTCCCTCCGAAATCTGCATTGGAGTAACCAAGAACCTCAAGCAAATCTGCTTGATAAACTAATTTGTGGTGCCCCGTACCCTTTATATATTTCATAATCCTCTTAACAGCTTTCTAATGAGATTGACCAGGATTACTTTGATATCTACCAACCAGACTAACTTGGTACACCAAGTCTGGTCTAGTACACAACATTGTATACATCGAACTTCCAATAGCCTGAGCATATGGAACATCCCTCCGACTTTATCCCTCTCCAGGACATTGTTCTTTACTAAATGTCTTCACCATAACCAATGGTGTAGAGGCTGGATTGTAATTGTACATTTCAAATCTTCTCAATAATGTATGCAAATACTTTTCTTGGTTTAAACTTAACATTCTAGACTTTCGATCTCTAAAGATCTGTATTCCAAGAACATATGATGCATCACCCATGTCCTTCATCTCAAATTCACCGCAAATTTAATCCTTTTCAACACCTTAATGTCATTTCTAGCAAGCAAAATATCATCCACATTCATGGATAATATCGTAAAACGGCTCCCACTTTTTAAGACATACATACTATTATCCAATTTATTTACAACGAACCCAAGTTGGATAATAGTGTTGTGAAATTTGAGATAACACTGTCTAGATGATTGTTTTAAACCATACAAAGATTTCTTCGATTTATAAACTGTCTTCCTGTCCCTCAACCTGAAATCCCTCAGGTTGATCCATATATATAACTTCCTTCAACTCTCCGTTGAGCAATGCAGTCTCCACATCTATTTGATAGAGTTCCAAGTCAAGATGCACAATAATCACTAAGATTATCTGTATGGATGCAAACTTAGCCACCAGAGGATAAGTCTCCTGATAATCAATCACTGCTTTCTGAGTAAATCTCTTTGCAACTAACCGGGCCTTGAATGTATCAATAGACCCATCAAACCAATATTTCCTATTTAACACCCACTTGCATCCTATGTACTTCCTCTCTTTTGGTAAGTCACATAGCTCCCATACATTGTTTCTCTCAATTGAGTTAAGCTCCCTTTTCATGGCCTCAAGCCATTGATCTGACTCAGATGATTTCATTGCATCTGTATAATTCAAGGGATCAGCTTGCTCATCTATATCAATATCCACAGAGAAACAAGATGGTTCACATGAATATAGATAATAATCATTCATCCATGCAGGTGTTGTTCTGGGTCTTTTGTTGCCACTAAGGGTTGCAGGCTGGACATGTTCAACTGGTTGATTTGCCATAGGTATATTCTCATTTACAGGTTTATCTTCCATCACTGGATGTTATACTTCATCTACTATATCCAAGTCATCATTAGAAACATCATCTAAGTCTAGCAAGGGTGTCACATTTTCTTGGACTTGTTCATTTTCTTCTAGATTCTCTAGAAAAGTAGCATCTTTACTTTCAATGACTCCTTTGTTTTAATGGAAGAACCTGTATCCTTTAGATTTTTCAGCATATCTTACGGTTTTGAGATCCAGCTTATCTCTAACCTGATATGGAATGAGAACATGTGCCACACAACCCCATTTTCTCAAATGATTTAAATTGGATTTACGTCCTTTCCATATTTCATACGATGTTGTCTCGACTGATTTTGTGGGAATTCTGTATAGAACATAATTTGCAGCCAATATGGCTTCTCCCTAAAAATCCTTAGAGAGACCAGAATGTGATAGCATACATCTCACTGCATTCATTAATATGTTATTCTTCCTTACAGCCACATCATTCTGTTGTGACGTATAAGGCATAGTAATATGCTTCTTTATACCGTATTGAATATAATATTCCTCAAATTCTTTTGAGTTGAATCCCACACCTCTATCAGTTCTTATCACCTTTATATTCCTTCTATGTTTTCTTTCTACTTCTGCTTTGAATCTTTTAAAACTTTCAAAGGCTTCCGACTTTCTGCTTAAAAGATACACGAAAGTATACTTGGAATAATCATCTATAAAGGTTATGAAATATTCATTATTCCCACGTGTCTTTATGCTCAAGGGTCCACAAATGTCAGAATGAACTAATTTCAATAATTCATTAACCCTTTGACCTTCCGAGAATGATTTCCTGGTCATCTTTCCAGTTAAACAATGTTCACAGGGTAATGTCCTTACACCTGAAATGTCCTTACACCTGTCAGTTCTGATAATAAATCCATTTTGAGTAATTGGTTCATCTTATTCTTACCAGGATGACCTAAACTCATATGCCAAAGAACATAGTCAGACAAAAGACACGAGGAATAATTCAAATCATAATCTTTATTACCAATATCAGATTTTACAACAGAAAGACAGAATAAATCATGACCGAGCACAAACTTGCCTATAGCAAACACTTTCTTGTCTGTCCCAATAGATACCATATTGATGTAAAATCTCACTTCAAGACCATTTTTCTGCAAAACCGGAACAGAGACCAGATTACGTCTTATGTTAGGTGTATAAAACACATCTTTGAGGATCATGATGCTGTTCCCAAGATCTAATCTGTATGAACCAATACTTTTACATCCAGATATGTATTGTTCCCCATGTATATCCTTTGGTCTCATTTCTTCACTTCATGTAAGTTGACTATACCTTCATTCGTCTTTGCTATATGTCGGGTTGCACCTGAGTCGATCCACCAGCCTTCAGCATTAGTTGTTGCAGCGTTACATTTAGTGACGCCAATAAATTCCCGCTTTTCGGATCCTCCTTGTGCTGGGCATCTAGAGTTGCCAGTATTTATTGCCTGAGGACAGTTGGCCTTGAAGTGACCATACTTCCTCCAGATGTAGCAAGATCCAAGGAGGTCCTTTCTTTTCGTGAGCTGATGGCTGGCCAGATCCCTTGAAGGATGGCTTCACAGGTCCAAGACACTGGTTCCCTTGTGCCTTCTGATATTGAGCAGCATTCGCCTCTTCCTCCTGCACAAGGTTGACGCCCGAGCCCTTCCTCCTAGCCAGAAGGTCTTGGTCAATTGCTAGCTGAGCTGGTAAGTCAGTAACACGCTTAACGGTTCCATTTAGCCTAAGCATAGTGGCAGCCATATCAAGCGACTTCGGTAGACTATTCAGAATAGTTGCCACATGAAGCTTCTCAGGAATTTCAGTTCCTGCGGCAGCTAGGTCCTTAGCCATGACAATCATCTTATTCACGTGTTCAGTGGCATTGTCACTTTCCTGCATACGACATGAATTGTACCTATGCAATATGAGTTGTATGTTCACGTCAGATGTGATATCGTACTTCTCCTTAATAGTCTGCCACATGTCCTTGGCAGTACTACAATTTTCGAACACTTTTATTAGGCTATCGTCTATGAACATAAGCATGAGACTTCTAGCCTTCTTGTCATTTATAGTCCAGTGGTCTAGCTTTCTCTTCTGAGCATCGGTGGGATTTTCAAGGAGAGTAGGAGCAGTGGACTCAATGACACTATCTAAATTGTCATGGATATGTCCGAATTTAATTTTCTGGTGTCACATGTCATAGTTGGAATCGTTTAGGTATTCTATATTGGCCAGTTTAGAAGCAATCAATTTGCTTGCCATTTGTTTGTTACTGTTTGATGCGATAAATTGGTTCAGGTATAAGGTGCCAAAAATATATGGTCAAATCAACTAAAGTAATTATCTAATAACCCATTCTAAAAATTAAATTTTAATCTTAATGAGAGTGACAAATTTTATTAGGTTATATGTGCAGAAAATAAACTACAATAATTTGGTGAAAAATAAATCTCTAACCCCTTTTTAATTAATGTGTGAATAAGATTTTATGTTAGGGTTAAGTTGTAAGTGTGCAAAAAGAAATGCAACTATAATAATGCAAAGTTAAATAAATTAAAAAAATGAACCTGCTTTGAAGATCTGATTGAAACGAATCAGCCGATAGTTTGAGCAGAGGAGATCGCATATAGTTCGACGCGTGGAAAATTGTGTTGCAAACTTGCTGAACTTGCTGGAAGACTGCTACGTGGGGGTGGGGCTAGCACTGCTCAGTGCGTGAAATGATTGCTCTGTGCCTAGGGGCATGTGCGCTCTATTTGTTGACTCAGCTTTTGAATAGAGATGGAGCCCTCACTGCAAAAACTACAAAACGAAAAAAAACGAAATTCCCGAAGAAGCTTGGGAGAAAGACGAAGGGCAGTTGAGGATTTTTGATTAAAAAATGAAGAGATGTGTTCTTTATATATGAAGGGGAAAGCTCAAATCTGATGGTGGTTCATGGTGGCTTGGATTTTTGAAAAGAATTCAAAAGGAATGTGTTAGATCAATGGTGAGGAACCGATCTGCCCTCTGTTTGAAAAGAAACAAAAAAAATTGATCGGTAAAAGGATCTATTTGATTGAAGGGAAAAAAAGAACATGTGATATCGACGTGGATCGATGCTTCGAATGGGGGGCGGCTGTCGCAAATGGAGAGGGCTTGCCGACTTTCTCAATAGGATGCTTCGCTGGGGCAGCTGCGCGTATCAGGGATCGTGGAGAAACGTGATGCTGAGGTGCTCCTTTGCGCCTGGGAATGATCGGGTGGTTCTTCTCTCTGCTGGAGCCGATCGGACGGGTTGTACGTGGAAGTGGCTCGGGAATCACCTTGGAAAGGTGATGACCTAGATCAACAAGTGGAAGACGCCGGTTGAATGTCACGGGGATCAAGTGTATGCTCTGATACCAATGAAAGAAAAAAAGGAGAAAGAAATATTGGTAGGGATTCCGGATATGGCTGAGAGTTTTTGATGCTTTAGAAGAGAAACCATCTTCTCTATTTATAGGGCCACCGCGATATCCTCCATTCCACAACCGCCCCCCGTGATTTCCTCAACCGACCCGAGATTCTCTCAATGGACACGTGAGACTCGGTCTTTCGATTGATGAAAATCATCAAACGAGTATCGGGTCGGTTATCAGGTCATTTGGCCATACCAGGCCATAACAACTTACAGTTTTGTCTGGATTACACCTTCAATTTTCTATATGATTTCACATTGGGCTATTACGAATTGTATAAAGCTGCTATGATTATTTATGACTATCCAAATCTCATATAGAAGTGATTGCTCCTCCCACTCAAGTTTTAATGTTAGATGCTAGAGTGCATGATTTAGATCTTTTTGGGGAGTGAGATATCCCTTTCTTTCTTTACTACTTCTCACCTATCTATTGATTATAATTGAAAGGTTTCGTGCTAAGGCGGGCATGCCTTCTAGTAGTGTTTCCTCATATTTTCTCCATATTTGAGAATATTTTAGGGGATTTTTTTGAGGCTGCATTCGGCTAAGATTGTCATAGTTGAGCAAGAATCGGAACCAGGATTTTCAAGGTGAAATTAGTGGACTGACCAATCCATTGGTTGCTGCAGAGGATGTGCGTGAGCGCGGAAGACTAGGGTCGTCGGATGATCGAAACGAGGACGAGTAACACACAATCAACTGGAGCGCTATGAAAGATAACAAATTTAGGCCGTTAGCCGGCCAAGGGAACACCAATGAACTTTATTAAGAAAGGAAAGAATGAATACAAATCTTTTATCTTCTCAACGAACAATAAGCATACAAAATCTCTTTAAAAGCTCTCAACAATCTCTCAAAGTTGGCTTTCACAAATGGCGGCTCAAAGTTCTCTCAGTGTTCCACTTGTGAAATCTTCTACTAAAACATACTATATTTAGCTCTAGAGTACAATAGGTGTCATCATTCAGGAGGGATTCCCAAAAGATACGAATCCAGGCTTTAACGGAATTCCGAGCCTATCACAACTTTACTACGAATAGGGCTCCGCCCTATAGCGGGCTTTCTCCGTACTGCCAAGCTTCCAATTGAAAACCGAGCAAACGAAGTGCTGAGCCGAGCTGTCTAATATGTCCGAAGCTCGGATTGTAGAGTTGTCGATACATGAGCCGTCGATTCTCCGAACCGAGGAACCAATGCACTGTCGAACTCCAATAGGTCGGTATCTGACCTATCTAACTTGTGCAGAGTTAGATATGTCGGATCCGAGCATAGGCAAGCTACCACTGCACAAGATAGCTCGGCTGCCGAATCAGTACTTTTCCAGCGCCTCAATCGAGACAACTATTACAAATATCCACCTTGGCGTTATTTAGGCTTCCGTCACACAGTCGACCGTCCACACATTACCTTGGTAGAGTTATTCCCACAATTTTGCTCCAAGGAACCCAATGCCCCCTTCGGGCTCAACTGGCTCTACCGAGTCTCAAATGCCCCCTAATTGAGGCTGTCATTGACATCATCTCGGAACCATATTGAGCAAGTCCAAATAGTGCTTAAATTTGGCACCCGATACAAACATAGTCAACATATTCGATACGTTGCCATATGTTTCAATTTTCAACAAATTGATGTCACCGTCCTCTCTCACATAGTCTCAGACAAAGTGGTACCTCACGTCGATATGCTTGGTGCGAGCATGAAAGACCTGATTATTAGCCAAGTGCACGCCATTCTGGCTATCACAATGGAGGTCATACTTCTTCTGGTAGACTTCCAGATTATCCATCAAATCCATCAGTCATATTGTCTCCTTCACAGCTTCAGTCAATTCCATGTATTCTGCTTCTGTAGCAGACATGACCAACGTAGACTGAAGTATACTCCGCCAACAGATCGGATCTCCTAATAGGGTGAAGACGTAGCATGCCATGGATCTCCTCCCATATAAGTCACCTGCAAAGTCAAAATCAACATAGCCTACAACTTGCTGACCATCATAACCTCGGCTATAAGTAAATTCGACTTCAACTGTGCCATTGATGTATCTAAGTATCCATTGTACTGCTCGTCAGTGTACTTTCCCCGTGTTGTGCATGTATCTACTCACCTGCAGACTGCATGTGATCGGTCGGGTCGGGTACATACCATAGCGTACATCAAGTCTCTTACCGCATTGGCATACGGTGTGTACTCCATGAGCTTCTTCTCCTCTTCGTTCTTCGAACAATGCTCGGCACAGAGTTTGAAGTGGGGTGCAAGCGGAGTAGCTACGGGCTTCATACTTTCACAGCCAAATCTCTCTATAACAGACTTCAAATAACGATTTTGTGAAAGATGAACTTTACCTCCACTTCGATCTCTTTTGATCTCCATCATAAGAATCATCTGGGCTTCGTATAGATCTTTCATCTTAAATGCACAACTTAGCTCAGATTTCAATCTTTGAATCTCCTCTTTATTTGATGAAGCAATGATCATAGCATAAGCAAGAGATGGATGAAGAACCCATCATCCAACCTTTGAAAGAACACACGCTGATCATATGAGCTGCAAACATACCCTTGATCATCCGTCATAAAGAGTTCAAAGCGATTGTATCACTGTCTAGGTGACTGCTTCAGCCCATAGAGCAATTTCTTCAGCCTACATGCAATCTCATTGCTGCTCTCATAGCCATCAGGATGAGCCATATAGATCTTCTCCTCGAGCTCGTCATGCAAGAACACCGTCTTGACATCTAGTTACACCAAGCTCAAGGTCGAGTTGAGCCACTAGTGCCAACAGGATCCAAATTGAGTAATGCTTCACCACCAGATAGAAGACTTTTGTAGTCGATGCCTTTTCTTTGTGCATAAACCTTTGCTACGAGGCGAGCTTTGTAGGAACTTCTCCAGCTTTGGCTCCTTCTTGGTGTAGACCGATTTACACCCAATCGCGTTCTTGCCCTATGGAAGCTGCACTAGATCCCATGTCTTGTTCTTTATCAGTGATTCAATCTTCTCGTTCATCGCTTTCCTCCACCTTTACAGGTCTTCAAAATGCTCCACCTCTCTGAAAGAAGTGGGTATGTCAATACTTACAGTGGAGAAAGCGAACGAGACCATCCCCGAGTATCGGGCATGTCTTCATATTTTACGCATTGGTCTCGATACTACAATGGAATTCTTCGGCTGTGTAGTCTGTGGAGCCGAGCTATCTCCACCATCCAAGCTTGAACCACTAACATCACAAGCAATTGTCTGGAGTACATCGTTTGCAGCCTTTGGTGTATGTCGGCCTGATTCAGTAGCTGGGTTATCTGTAACCTTAGACACTTCCAAGTAGACATGATTCGTCTGTGTCTGTTCGGTCTTCACTAACGGTTCATGCTCCTTCAGTAGCGTCGACTCATTAAATGTTACGTTTCTGCTCACGATCACCTTCCTCTGTGTCGGACACCACAGTCTGTATCCTTTAACATCATTGCTAAAGCCCAAGAAAATGACTTTCTTGGCTTTAGCATCGAGCTTGTCCTCCTTCACGCATAGTAGTTCGGATAGCCCCAAATTCGCGGACTCATAGTCGTGGCTTTCCCGACCAGACCTCCAAAGGAGGTTGTCCTCCCAATGCAGCAAACGGTAGTCGATTGACTAAATAGGTCAAGTACGTCAGAACTTCCGTCCAGATCTCCTTTGGTAGGTCGGTAGTAGACAACATGCATCGGACGTTCTCCTGCAAAGTCTGATTCATCCTTTCAGCTATTCAGTTCTACTACGGCGTACCACTAACAGTGAAGTACCTCTGAATTTCATTCGATCTGCAGAATTTCTCGAAGAGTCCCACTCTCCACCATTACTTCAGAGTTGCCTGACCTTTTGACCTGTTTGAGTCTCAACCAACTTCTTACATTCTATGAAATTGTTCAGAACTTGGTCTTTTGACTTTTGAGGAAACACTTACACCATGTGTGAGAAATCATCAATAAATGACACAAAGTAGTGTTTAGCTCCTAATGAGGCTGACTTACTCGGCCATCATACGTCGGTATATATGTAGTCAAGCGCTCCCTTCGTACTATGGATGGCCGTCCCAAAAGAAGCACGTGTCTGTTTGCTTAAGACTAGTGTTTTAAATATCGGACCGATATCTGATATCGATCGTAATATCGGAAATTAGACATGGATGATACGACATAGGGCAATAAATTGCATTTTTCGATTTTTCGCGAATATCGGCCGCAATATTGATTACGGGGCCGATATACTGGCCGATATTTTACTTCAAAATATCGATCGGTTTTTGGTTTTTTATTTTTGGTTAGCGGGTTGGGTTTGTAATTTGTTAGTCGACCCGACCCGATACATGCAAATAAAGGGGTAGAGTCGTGAGGGAGGGCCAAAAGCCCTAATTTTCTTTCTCACTTCGATTTCGCAGCTTCCCTCTTTCTTCGATCGACAACGTAGCTCTACCTCTCTCTTCGACGATGCGATCGGTGATACAACTCTTCCTCTCTTCGACTGACGACACAGCTCTCTAACTCTCTCAGACTGACGACATAGCTCTCTAACTCTCTTCGACTGACGACACTACTTTCCCTCTCTTCTACCCTCTCTCATCGACCTACAATGCAGCTCTCTCTTTAATTTACCGACGACGTAGCTTTCTCTCTTTGACCTAACTCTAAAGGTGAGAATAGATCGGCTTCAGTTTGTAGTCTTCGCATAAGATTGATTAGCTCCTTTTTTTTATTTTTTGCTGATGTTTATTTGCTTCAATTTGCCATCGTCGTTCTTTTATTTGATTCATCCTTCAGTTTACTGTCGATACATCAGTGAATTAGTCTGACATTTTCTTTTCTCTATTCGACTGTTTGACGCTTTCCTGCTCTTTCGCTCTCAAATCTTCAGGTAATTTTAACTGTCAGAAAAATTGAAAATATAGGCTAGCAAACAATGTTATGTTTGGTGACATGATTTTCGTGGATAAATGTCTTAGTGATAATATCATGTTGATTTTTTCCTAACTTTCAGACTTTAAATTGATTATATAGCTATATTATGATATTGTCTCACTGTCGTAGCTCATTTGTTACGATATCTAATCAAAAATTACCATCTCATAATTCCCATTAATATAATATGAATATGAGTTTTGTGTAATAGCTGTTAAAATGTTAATTAATTTTTGCTTTATAGTTAACAATGTAATTATGTTATTAAAATGATATCATACTTAATCTATGTATTATGAAATCATATTTTGTGGGTATTGTACTTGCTTAGTTCATGACTATTTAGAGAAATATTCCACAGAGTGAATTACCAATATGCACGTTTAATGAGATAAGTATATCCATTTAAGTTTATATAATTTATATCTTCTTAGATATATCTATACTTGCATATAACACCATTATTTAGCCTTTGATATGACACTCTGATATTTAGTCAATATCTCCGATATATCACCGATATTTGCAATCAGATATCAAAATTTTCAAACGGATACTCGATCGATATCCGATATTTAGAACACTGCCGAAGATATAATGCTCGCAGAACTCAATCTTTCCGTTCTTGGCTCCTTTTAGACGATCTCATTAGATCCGCTTCTGTGAAGCTTTCTCACCAACATGACCTAGATGCATGTGCCAAATAAGCAAGTCGTCTTGGTCGGCCTCATGGGTCAGAGCTGATGTGTCAGTCACGACCAAACCGTCCAAGTAGTAGAGGTTGCCTTTCCGCTTCCCCTTCATCATGATTATAACTCCTCGGGTCACTTTCAGAGCACCATTCTTCATCGTCACTCGGCAGCCCTTGGCATCGAGTGAGTCGAGCGATATGAGGTTACGCTTTAGGTCGGAAACATAGCGTACCTCATCGATGTCTCGTATAACACCGTCGACCATCTTCATTCGAACAATTTCAATGCCAGCAGTGCTGCAAGCTCGGTCATCACACAATACGACAGTATTCTTACTCCGTTCTCGGAAGATTGTAAAGTACTATCTATATGGTCATGGAACAAGCACACGGAGTCGAGCATTCAACCATCTGACGCCACACCCTCTGAAGCACGAGCAAAACCCATTCCTCGACCTCAACGCCCTTGGCGACGTTAGCTGTTGTGTCGTGCTTCTTCGCACTCGGACAATCTCTAACCCAATGTCATCTTTCTTTGTAGAAAGCACATTGGTCATTTGACAAGTCCTTGCAAAGGAACCTCTGCTCTTGTCCTTGGACTTGGATTGAAAATATCCCTTCCGAGCTCAATCCTTCTCGTTACTCTGACATCTTACCATCATAAGAGCGTCGTTAGCTCGGCCTCTCGTGTACTCGTTCTTTCTGAACTCATTACTTGTCAGAGCATTTGACACCTCTTCAAATGTGATCGATTACTATAGGCAAGAATCGACACCAAGTACTCATACTCAATGGGTAGTGAGTTGAGGAGAAATATAGCTTTGTCTTCATCGTCGACCTTCACGTTGACGTTCCTCAGGTCGGTAAGGAGCTTGTAGTAGTAGTCGAGATGTTCCTATATAGAAACACCCTCCTTAAGCTTCAGATCGAAAAGCTTCCTTTTCAAATGCAGTCGGTTCTGGATGTTCTTTTTCATGTACTTATCGCCGAGCTCCTTTCAGGACTAGCTTGCATTTGTCTCTTCCATGAAAGGGTATTTCTTCTCCTTCGTCAGATACAGTCGGTTGGTACCACATGCATTCCGATTCAAAGTCTTTCACACCAAATCAGACATGCCCGTCAGCTTTTCGGCCCATGCGATATCTTGACCGAGTTAGTTGAAGACATCCCAGACTTCACGTCTCCACATATGGAAGTTGATCTTCCCATCAAACTTCTATATTTTGAACTTCGTATTGGACACGATCGTTCGAGCCGCTGGAGCATGTCCGTCGGAAGTCGACGCCTTTGAGGAACTGTCGTCGCCACTGTTACTCATCTTCGCCTCTTAAGTAGATATTCGAAATTGAGCTCTGATACCAGTTTGGTGTGCACATGCGCGGAAGACTAGGACCGTCGGATAATCGAGAAGAGGACGAGCAACACACAATCAACTGGATCGCTTTTAGAGATAACAAATTTCGACTGTCGGCCGACCAAGGGAACTCCAATAAGCTAAGCTTTATTACGAAAGGGAAGAATGAATACAGATCTTCTCTCTTCTTAACGAAGAAGAAGCACACAAAATCTCTCCAAAAAGCTCTCCAAAAGCTCTCAACAATATCTCTCAAAGTTAGCTCACACAAATAGCGGCGCAACGTTCTCTCAGTGTTCCACTTATGAAACGCTCATCTAAAACACCTTATATTTAGACCTAGAGTACAACATGTCATCATTGAGGAGGAATTCCCAAAAATTACGAAACCCGCCTTTTACGGAATTCCAATCATATCGCAACTCTACTACAAATAGAGCGCCATTCTATAGTGGGCCCCCTCCGTACTGCCGAGCTTCCAGTTGAAGACCGAGCAAACGAAGTGCCGAGCCGAGTTGTCCGATCTCCCCGAAGCTCAGACTGTAGAGCTATCGATACATGAGCCGTCGATTATCCGAACCGAGGAACCAATGCACGGTCGAAGTCTAATAGCTCGGTATCCGACCTATCTGACTTGTGCAGGGCCAGATAGGTCGGATCCGAGCACAGGCGAGCTCCCTCTGCACGAGATAGCTCGGCCGTCGAACCAATACTTCTCCAGCGCCTCAATCAAGCCAACTTCATATATGATATAAGATTCGTAAATGACAATCCTCTTATGATTTGCAACATTTCCCAGGTGTTTGAACCCTACACTTGTTACAGGTGTGCGCTGGAAATGGGTGAAATACCAACTATCGTGTCTTTATTCAATGGTAGCCTAATGTATGGTGATCAGACTCTCCACATGGCAATCTAAATTTCGTTATTGCTTGTAAGAGGCCTTTTTTGGCACCCTAAATATGACAGCATAAAGTCAAGAAACCATATGTAGATCAAAGCAAAACAGAGGTATTGGGCATAGTGGAGATGACATAAATACATGTGGCTTGGCATTTGGTCCATGTCCAATGTTTTAGCAAAGTTCCCCTTGTAGAACTAGGAGGAGTGCAACGATAGTGAAATGTCTCCCAAACCCTCACCCTGAACACATCCATTCTCACTAAAATGTGTAATTGTAATTGTATGTGGGCTACTGATTAATGATGTTTATTTCACATGTGCGTTGTGCAGTCTTATGCGATGGCAATATACTAGTTTCTCTTCCAATGGTCAATTTCTGCCTATTGTTATAGAGTCCAAGTTCTTACTCAGCAATTCGTATTATGCCCTTAAACATGCACTTAATGATTACATGGGTACTGTACCATAGTTTTTGTTCTAAATTTCTTTTTCCTACTTTTGTGTGAGGAGTAAGGCTAACCCATTACCTCTTGGTTATGATTGTTTCATCCTAGTTTCATCGAGTACTGATTCAAAACTAACATTTGATGCTGGTTTCTCATATAATCAGATATTCTGGTCATTATCAGCCATCCCATTATTTTCTCTCTTTCTTGGATGTTTTTAAAAATTCTTATTCCCATCAGCCCCATTCCATGCAGGCAATGTTTTGTACAATATCATTCCCACACTGTAGATTATGTATCTCTAGCATTTGTTTTTAGGAATGACATGCTAATTCTTTTGCATCCAAGGTTTTAGGTCTCGGTATCGCTCCGGCCAAAATTTAGGTTTCGGTATCAGTATCGCCCGTTTCGGTGGTTTCGGAAGAAAGTTTCGGTTTCGTTCGTATTGTCTGTCTCTGAAGTTTCGTTTCGATATCGGTATCGGTTTCAGAGATACTTTAAATATGTATATATTATATACACATAGTGACGTATTACATACAATTACATTGTAATTTATACATAAAAATCCGTACAAAATTTTTAGATGTAATTAATATAGTAATCCAGTCAACCCTTCATTATTTTTTGTATTTTTGTATTTTTCTGTATTTCTGAATTTTTCTGTATTTTCATGTATTTTTTTGCATTTCTTTATTTTTATGCATTTTCCTGTATTTTTCATATATTTTTCTGTTCACACTTCACATTACTTATTTGTAACAAAAATTAACTAATTATTAGATATTAAGAACAACAATTAAAATTGATGAGTCATATTTATGGCATCGTAATACAAAAACTGAATAAAATATATCAAAAGATACAAAAATAAAGAAAATAAATAAAAAGATACAAAATTCTCATTCGAAGTTCTCATCATTCGGATGTGGTGCATGGTAGTATGGAGGATAGGAATGCAGCATCTGTTCCGGTCCTTAAAATGATATCATCATGCCATCATATGCTGAAGGCCAGCTCGGCTCGATGAAAGGCATGTCATGACTGCCTTGACTGCTGGACTGTTCGGACCGTACATGTATTGATTACCATAATCTGCATAGACAACATAGTGTCTGTACGGTGCGAAATAACCGCCTGGACTGCCTAAGTATCCACCGGAATACGATTCATGGATGTCAGGAATATCATAACCTCCAAAATAATCAGAAGGACGTTGACACCCTTGATATTCAGAGTTTTTACCGTCGGTATTGTCCCCACGTTCTTCACTTTGGTGCTGCATATCATAATCTTTATACCCATGTGAATGTGGTGTATCATAGCATGGTCCACACGTCTCTCAGTAGGACAAACAGATGCTGACGTACCACAAACTCCGTATGTATGACATTGGTCATCGGGAGAAGAAGCATCGTCGTTATCGTGCCGAGCCTAAGTGAGTGCCTTCTTTTGCTTGTACGTGATATTCGTTGTGGCGTGACTTGGCTGCGGCTGGTTGCTTCTTGTACGTTCTGCTTCCGCAAGCGCCTCGTCCAATCAAGGATTATCTCTGTCATCGAGCACACTGTCTTCAGTCTCCCTGGTCTATTCTTGCAATGGATCATCGTCATAGAAAATATGATCCAAATCGATCATTGGGTGATCGTCCTCGCACCTTCTCGCATGTCTTTGTCTCAGTCGCATATTGTAATGCACATGGACAAGCTTTTTAAGGTGGTACATTGTTAGCCTGTTCCTAGTCTTTAGTGTGAATGAGTGAGAAGGTGGTCCAGTTTCGTTCACAGTTGGAAGAAGAGACCGTTTGGCTCAAAAACACGCACAGCTAAGCGTGTAAGAGTTGGAGCTTGCTCTATCCCAACGCTTAACCACCATTGAGCTGTAGAAAGTTCCATTGGTAAGAAAAGATGGATCGTTTTATGAGGAACATATAGAAATCTAAGATTCTTATAGATACTTGGAGTGACCCTTGTTATCGCCATTTCTGCCTTACTAGAGCTGAAATAACCAGCTCTCATCTTATATGCATCTAATTACAATTATCAATCATAATTTTAGAATGTGAACTACATCGAATCATATATTAAAATAAAAATATCTGAATTTCATTTACCTCTATGTCTATGTCAATTTGCTTCGAGATGTCTGGTACCAGCCTCTAGATCATGCGTCTGAGTCCAACCAGCACCTCGGTGTCGTTTGTTGCATTGGAGGAGTACTGGAAACGAAGATTCAGAAAATAGCATGCGACATGAATATCTTGATGTAGCTGATTATCCCACCTTTTGTCGATCATGTCCAATCATTTTCTCTATTCTCTACCAACATTCTGCCGAATTTCCGCTTTTACACGATCTATGGCCTCGTAGAGATACCTCATATCGGCCTTATCATCGCTGTCGACCAGTCGGAGAACCTTCACTAGTGGCTCAAATACGGCGATGACATTAGAGATAGCCTGCCGAAATTCATCGCCGTGAATCAAATTGTACACGTTGTTTCCAACTGTCCTATCTTTTGGTTTGAGCATTGGAAAGTTCTCGGACCAGTCCCTGGAGGTGATCATTCTCTGCAGGTCATCTCGATGCACGTACTGAGAGTCCAAAGTAATAAAATGGGTCGCAAATCTTGTGATCGCGGGCCTGATCAACTCTTTTCCACTCGTCTCTCTTCTCATCAAGCTGAGCACACATCATTTGTTGTATATGAATCTTGTTACCATATGACTTTGTGCGACGATATTTTTGACTACTACTTCTTTTGCCATGTCAGTAAATATCAAGTCGATACAGTGCGCCACACACGGGGTCCAATACAGATGCTGTTTTTTTCGCATCAACAGCTGCCCAGCTGACTTGTAGTTTGACCCGTTGTCGGTAACTACTTGGACTACTCTATGCTCTGTAATTAGTTCTACATATTTGTCCATATGATCAAATATGTATGGACCGTTCTGGAATAAGTCGGTTGCATCCACAGAGTCCAGAAACACCGTCCCGTGGGTCGAATACACAAGGAAGTTAATAATCTTTCATTTGTTTTGTGTTGTCCATCCATCACACATCAGAGTGCAACCATACTCATCCCACTGAACACGAAAAGTTTCTATATAATTTTTGATCTCTTTCTACTCCTTGTCCAAATATGTGTGTGGCAGCTCCCAAGCAGTGGGTGGACCAACGCCACGTCCCGATTCCGCAATAGCATCCATCATGGGCTTGTAATATGGGCTATTGGTCACATTGTATGGGATGTGGTTGAAGTAGAAAAATTTGTCCATGGCTCGGCCGACATTCTTGCTCCCAGACCTTGGCATTCTTGGTCATAATTTTTGCTCTCAGACCTTGGTATTCTTCATGAAGGTATTCTTTATGGTTGACTGTGATTTACCCTTCTTCGTCAGATAAAAAGGGTCGGCACCGGGTTTGAGATCATCGGCTGGTCTACCTGTTGGCTTAACATCGCGAGCAGAACCACACGTGAATATACCGACCATTCGGCTGGCACGATTTCCCGATCTGGCTAGCTTAGAGGCCCCAGACCCAAACAATCCTGCTCCCATCCTTCTGCCCCCATTTCTAATCTCTTCTTCGGCAAGTTGTTGCCTACTACTTCTAAGAGATCTTATAAGGTCTCTCGCATACTTAGTGTCATCCTCATACTCATTTGAGTCCTTTGATATTTCCTCCGTAGGCCTTGCCCTTTTCTCCTCCTCGATCCTCTTCTTCTCAAATCTGTCATATACCCTTTCTTTCTTCTTCTCAAATATGTGTGCTCTCATGGCTGCACGCACTTCTTTCGGTGCCTCGGGGCATGTCTGCACATCCCCAGTTATTCCTGCCAAGTGTTCCTTAAGGCAAGACACGCCTCCATGCGTTTTTAGGGCAATAGTTGCACCTTATATGTCTATGGTTATCTCCGATTATTTTACGATGATACCAGCCAATATCCACCGTCTTCTCCTTTGGGGTTCTTCGAAACATTTTAATTACTGCAACATATAACAAATGAAAATTTTGATTTAAAAAGACACTATTTTTTATAATTTCTAACCTCATTTTTTACAATTTATATTTTTATTACTAGACCTTTTTATTACTTTTTAAACGTATTTGACTAGATATATTAATTTATTAATGGCTATCCTAATCAGGTATTATGAATCTAAACAATTATCACATATTTAACTTAGATTATAGCAGCATTAATTGAACAATGATTATCACATAGTTATCACTGATCTATTCTAAATTATCGCATAATAAAAGAGATCTAATTTTCAAAAATAGGGTTTCAAAAAAAATTTAAGCATGGAGTTTAGTAAAAGGGTAAGAAAACCAACCGTATGTCCAAGAGCTTTCTTAATCTTACCATTAATCAATCAAACGATCACCATACCAGGAATTAATGGCATGGCTTGCAAACCATTGGTCTAGCCATCATTACTTAAGTGAATAAGTCATTTACAACTTTGAATAATGATAACAATAATGCTTTTCTTACTCGGAGTATGCAGGCCTCAAACAATGATGGGTAAGAGACAAAAAATAATTTTAAAAGGCCAAATCCAAATCCAATCATTAATTCTAACCTATTTTTTCTAGAAATTTTAGTATTTAGTATTTAATATTTATTAATAATTTTAGTTGAACATCTAAAATACTTAAATAATTTTAGTAGTGTTTTTAGTATAAACTAGAAAGTAGAAAGTATTTAACTACTTATATAATTTGTTAAATAATGATTTCTAAATTTTTTCTAGAAAATATATACTATTTTTGTAATTGATAATGTATTTTGATAGAACTTATAGTGTAATAGATAATTTATTTTACTATTTTTACTATTTAAAGCATTTTTAGTATTTTAAGTATTTTCTACTCTTTTAAGTATTTCTATAGTTTTTCAAAGTATTTATAATTTTTTAGTATTTCTAAGTTTCTAACATCTTTTTACTGGACATTTGTACTTAATAATAACATAATTGATAACTTTTAGATAAATAAGTTCATACTTAACATAATAGATAATTTTTAACTCTAAATGTATAACTTTTTATATATTTTTCTGACAATTTTTTAATTTCTAACAATTATTTGTAAACATTTAATTTCTATCGTTTTTTATAATTTCTATTTCTAAGTTTCTAACTTTAGCTTTTCTTTTTCTCTAATGAAATGCATTGAAATAAAAATGTAGTTATACATTATGTAACATTAATTGATCATTAATTAATGCAGTTAAACATCGGCTAGTACATGTAATTAATTAATGTAGTTAATTCATCATTAATTAATGTAGCTTCTCGTTTATTTTTAAGTATTTTTTCCTCTAACCACGTATTATATGGTAATTAAATTGATAGACAAATAGTATTTTTAGGAGTCTAAATAGTATATTTAGGATTTATTATGTATTTTAAAGTATTTTTCTATATTTATTATGTGTTTTTCGTATTTTTTCCGTATTTACTTTGTATTTTAAAGTATTTTTTCGTATTTATTATGTATTTATAAGTATTTTTTCCATATTTATTATGTATTTTAAAGTATTTTTTCGTATTTTAAAGGATTTATTATGCATTTTAAAATATTTTTCCTGCCTAATTAGTCTTCAGACTTTCCCTGTATTTACAAGTATGTCATTCTTTCATATTACTTGTGTTTTCCACTAATGTCGAACTTGTAATTATAACGAACAGAAAGGGTATTTTGGTAATTGAACCAAACCGCACCACTGCTAAAGTTTCAACATGTCCCCTAAAGTTCTAATTATTTACAAATATGCCATTACACATGTTTTATTAGGTTTTTGTAAAATGTCGAACTTGTAAATAAGCCTAAATATCATTGGCAGTTTGGTAATTTGCGTAAAAATAAGTTCGTTACTTATACGCATAGGTGGAAAATCAATTTCGAAATCGCGAGACTTAACTTATCCTTGCAACGAAGCTCTCGACGACGACTCCTAGCGAAGCTCTCTCGACGGCGACTTCTTCTCCCAGCGAAGCTCACGACGACTCTCGACGGCGACTTCTCCCAGCGAAGCTCTTGACGGCGACTTCTCCTCCCAACGAAGCTCTCGACTTCTCCTCCCAGCGGCTTCTCCCAGCAGCGGCACCTGTTCGACGCTTCCAGCGGCATTGTCGACGACACTGTAGCCATTGTCGACAATTTCCAGCGTCTATTTCTCCTTCTGAAGGCAACAAAGGAACCGGGTGATGAAATTAGGGTTTTTGATCGATGGGATTATGGTTCCTGCTCGATGGAATTTCGGTTTTTGCTCGAAGGGATTAGGGTTTCTGATCGATGAAATTTGGGTTTATCCTCGATTAGGTAAGCTTCTGAATCTCTCCCTCCACTCCTTTTATTATTTTTTCTCATCCCCCGTGAATGATCAATGTCTTCCCCGTGAATGAACATTAACCCCACCCTGTGAATGAACATGCACAGACAGTAGAATGGGTAGGGTTTAGGGTTAGGGGCTCGGGTTATTTCTTCTTCCCTTTCTTAATTTCTTTCACAGTTTTTGACCAAAACCCTAGGGCGAAACTGGCCGGCCGAAATCGAAACTTGTACAACAGTATCGGACCGGTATGGGGTGGTACATGTCCGCTATGACCGATACCAAGAGGTATCGGACGATACCTCAATCCTTGTTTGTATTTGCTATCTTGTTTTAGAACATGATCTTTACCCTATTACTTGTTATCATTTTCCATGTTTTACTATCTTTTGCCTTCTTTTTTGGTTGTACTAAATAATTACTCATTTGTGACATAATTACTTGTTCTTATCACATCAACATGTTAATCCTTTATGTTTGTAGTTCAGCATCTTACACGTTTCACCGCATCATTCGTGTCCTGATCTTTTGCTATAGCCTTTATTTTTTTCTGACTGACCTTTGTTCCATGTTTTATCCATCATTTTCCATCATTTTCTTGGATTATTCCCCTTTGGATTTTGAACTCTAACCCTAATATTTAGTTAGGCCACTATCTTCATAATGTTGTGCCATATTGCCATTAAAAATTTTCTTAATGGCCTTTCTGTATTTCGGTCCCATCTTTTTTCCTATGTCAGCATCTAGTTAGCATGCTTGCTATTTTGACGAGTATAGAGCTTTGTACTTCTGCCATTTGCGCGTCAGCCAATGACTTGTGCTATTTGTGCATTAGCCGTTGCCTAATTGCTTCTGATGTTGTTAATCTTCCCATGTAGATTTTTAATATCTCTTTCTGTTAATAGTGATTGTGTATCTACGTTATAATTTACCTGCATGTCACAATCTCATACGTATTTATTGATCTGCATAGCTGTCATCAGTCCTATTCACCACTTGTCGACATTGGCAGCCACTGCCCATGTGGAACAACAAAAGAAGGGAAAACAAGTAATTTGTGTCCTAGCAGCGTAGTAACAGAGAGTACGGATCTTAGCAGCAGAAATTGCGTGCAGAAAATATTAAGTGGAATATCATTTATTTAAAAGAAATACTGTTTCTACTAATGCTTGTAGAGTGTTCTGCAACTTGTGTTCACATAATTTTAATTTCCTTTATTACAATCATGTTCAAATCTGCCTTGTGTTGTGGTTGTTAGATGTATATGTCCCTTTGTATAGGGTCTTTTGTGCTTATTTACCATTTCCTATACTCTATATATATCGGGCTATTGCCATTGGAATAATATAAGAGAGTTTATTCCTAACATGGTATCAGAGCTGGGTTTAACCTAAACCCTAGCCATCTTTTTCTCTCTCCCGCAAAATCCAAAAATTAAACCCTAGCCGGAGCCTCCCCCCTCGCGCCGCCGCGATTCCAGTCCCGTGCTCCCGCCAGCTTCGTCGCGTCTCCCGTGCTCCCGCCTGCCTCGCGTCGACCACCACAGTCGCCGCCCGCCTCCACAGATCTCGCTGCCCGCCCGCCTCGACAGATCTCGCTTCTTCGCGTCGACAGATCTCGCTCGACAGATCTCGCTCGACAGATCCCGTTTGCCCTCGACAGATCTCGCTCCCGGTTGCCCTCGACAGATCTCGATTCTCCACAGATCTCGCTCCCGGTTGCCCTCCACAGTCGCTGCTGCCACGCGTGCCTCGCGTCTCCAGCTTCGTCGACTCCATCTCGACGACTCCGTGCTTCGACGACTCCAGCTTCGTCGACTCCAGCTTCGTCGACTTCAGCAACGCCATCCGTGCTCGACGACTCCAGCTTCGTCGCGTCTCCCGTGCTTAGCTGGCACCCTGTCGACGACGGTGGCCCCCACCTGCCACACCTCGTTCACGCTCCTCGCCCCTTTCCCGACCTCCACCTTGCCGTAGATCCGCATAACAGCGCCTGAATACTCCGCCTCCAGACCCGATACCCGATAGGCTATTGGGCCCTCCTGAAGCGGCATGTACCCGGTAATATTGTAGGTCTTCACACCCATCCGTTGGCCTGCCGGAAGGCGACTGTTGCAGCTCTCGCCCCCTGCCAGCCGCGAGTCGCGCCGCCGCCTGCCTCTGTTTTGGGTCGCGCCGCTTGCCGCGAGTTGTGCCGCCTGCCACTGCCGTCAGCCGTCTTCCGCAATCTGATCTCTTCATATGGCGTCTCCTACAGATCTCCCTATTCACCATCATCATGTTGCTATCCCTCGGTGTTCGTTAATTTTTAATGGCCTTAATTATAAGGAGTGGATACCACACATTCGTCTCCATATGCGCGGTCAACGCCTATGGGATCTTCTCACTGGCGATCGCCCTTGCCCACCACGACCGGTGTTTCCCAGCGAGGCACCACTCCCCCCCACTGCTGATGACACTGTCACGAAGGCGGCAACCGATGCGTATGCGACTGATGTTGCTGCTTATTCCTCTCAGGATGTTCTCTATCGGCGGTGGTGTGATGATGATGCCTGTGCCGCCAACATCCTCATCGCTAGCATTGATGTGTCCCTGACTGGCGACATTGTAAGTTTGGCGACGTCTCAGCTGATGTGGGATCATCTTCGCTCTCATTATGAGCCTACCGGTGACTCCCTCTACCTTGCTGTCGTCAGACAGGAGCAGGCTCTTCAGCAGGGTGATGCCACGGTCGATGAGTTCTATGCACAGATATCTTCTATCTGGCGACAGCTCGACTCCTTGGGACCAGCGATCTGTCGTATCTGTCAGTGTTGCCAGCATCAGCACTCCCACCTGCAACTTCGTCGGGTCTATGACTTTTTGACCCGACTACGGCCTGAGTTCGAGCAGATACGTGCCCAGCTGCTTGCCCGTCACCCACGCGTGACGTTCTTGGAGGTACTTGCTGCTATTCGTACTGAGGAGACTCGTCTTCGTGCTGCTGGTCTTTTGGCACCTTCTGCCTCTGTTTTGGCGACCCGTGCTCCTGCTTCTCCTGCTCCTATCACACCAGATCTGCCTTCTGCTACAGCCCCCGTGCGAGGTGACACCAGACGCTGCACCTACTGCCACCGAGACAGACATGTGGAGGCGCAGTGTCACAAGAAGCGGAGGGATCAGGCTGCTGCCAAGAGGAAGGAGACTGACACTGGCGGTTTCACATCTCAGAGGAGGACTACACCTTCTGATTCTGAGCAGGAGCTTCTCGCGTTATTTCGTCGGATGTCTGCTTCTGGTGCATCTGGCTCTGCTTCCTCTGCCAGTCAGCCTCCAGGTACTGCGACACCATCTTCCACCACCTCAAGTACCTCTCCTTGGATCCTTGACTCTGGTGCTTCATTTCATATGACTCCTGACCCTACCACTTTACATTCCATTAGTACTCCCTCCCACTCTGTCACAGTTCTCACTGCAGATGGCACCACACTTTCAGTTACAGGGCTAGGCACACTTTCTAGTCCCACTTTTCATGTCCCTGCTGTGTCCCTCGTTCCAAAACTCACAATGCAGCTTATGTCGGCAGGCCAACTTACTAATCTTGGCTGTCGTGTTATTCTTGATTCTGACTCTTGTTCTATCCAGGATCGTCGCACGGGCACTCTAGTTGGTTCTGGCCCCCGCAGGCGTGATTCTCCACGTCTTTGGGAGCTCGACTGGCTTCATATTCCTTCTGCTGCCTCTGCCAGTCCTCCCATCACGCCTATTGCCTCCGCATCTGCTGCATCGTCTACCGGTTCGTTTGCCCAGTGGCATCATCGCTTAGGACATCTCTGTGGTTCACGTCTTTCTTCTTTGGTTCGTAAAGGTTTATTAGGGTCTGTCTCTGGTGATATGTCTTTAGACTGTATGGGCTGTAAACTTGGCAAACAGTTACAGCTACCTTATCCTACTAGTGAGTCTGTCTCCCAGAGTCCTTTTGATCTTGTTCACTCAGATGTATGGGGTCCGGCCCCCTTCGTTTCGAAAGGGGGTCATCGCTACTATATTATATTTATAGATGATTTTTCTCGCTACACTTGGATATACTTTATGTCCTCCCGTACTGAGGTTTTGTCTATTTATAAATCTTTTGCTACCATGATCCGTACACAGTATAGCACTCCCATTCGGATTCTTCGTGCTGACTCTGCTGGAGAATACTTATCTCGGCACCTTCGTGCCTTTCTTGATACCCAGGGCACTCTCTCACAGTTTTCCTGTCCTGGTGCTCATGCCCAGAATGGCGTTGCTGAGCGCAAGCATCGTCATTTACTTGAGACTGCTCGTGCCCTTATGATTGCTTCCTCTGTTCCCCCTCAGTTTTGGGCTAAGGCTGTATCTACTGCTACATATCTCAGCAATATGCAGCCATCCTCTCCTCTTCAGGGTGCGATTCCACTTGAGCGCCTTCCTACACCACCTCCAGATCTGCCATCCTATCCTGAGCTTCGTCTTTTTGGTTGTGTCTGCTATGTCTTGTTGGCCCCTCGTGAGCGTACCAAGTTGACAGCACAGTCTGCTGAGTGTGTCTTTCTTGGATATAGTGCTGTGCACAAGGGATATCGGTGTTGGGATCCTGTAGCTCGACGGGTGCGGATTTCTCGTGATGTGATTTTTGATGAGTCTCGTCCCTTCTTCCATCGTCCTTTTTCATCTTCCAGTCCGGCTTCTATTATTGAGCCTCTTTTGTTTCTCACTTTTCCTGATAGTCCACTATCCACCATTCCACCACCCATACCTCCATCACATGTGCCCTCAGCCCCACCACCAGTGCCCCCTGTGCCTCCGGTCACCTCTGCACCTACCCCAGGACATGTTCCTCCCTTTCCTCTTCACTACACTCGTCGTCAGCGAGTCGAGGATCCTCCTGTAGTGCCTTCTCATGAGATGCCCTCCATCACCAGTGACCCTCCTGAGTTGCCCTCTTCCTCCAGTGACCCTCCTCATTACCACCTTCGTGATCGTGAGTCACTACGCCCTCCTGGTCGGTTTACTTCTCTGGGTGCTATTCTTACTGAGCCGACCTCTTATCGGGATGCCACTGCTCACCAGGAGTGGCAGCATGCTATGGCAGAGGAGATTGCTGCGCTTGAGCGTACTGGTACGTGGGATCTTGTACCCCTGCCTGCCCGTGTTCGTCCTATCACGTGCAAGTGGGTTTACAAGGTCAAGACCAGATCTGATGGTACACCGGAGCGCTACAAGGCTCGTCTTGTAGCGCGCGGTTTTCAGCAGGAGCATGTGATAGATTTTGAGGAGACATTTGCCCCCGTTGCTCATATGACTACTGTTCGCAGTCTTATTGCTGTTGCTGCTGTTCGTTCATGGACTATTTCCCAGCTTGATGTCAAGAATGTTTTTCTCAATGGCGTTCTTGATGAGGAGGTTTATATGCGACCACCACCTGGTTATTCTGTCCCTGAGGGCAGGTTTGTCGCCTTCGTCGCTCTCTATATGGTCTTCGGCAGGCTCCCCGTGCTTGGTTTCAGCGGTCCTCTTCTGTCGTCACTGCTGCTGGTTTTATTGCGAGTGATCATGATCCTGCTCTATTTGTTCATACCTCATCTCGTGGTCGGACGCTTCTTCTTTTATATGTGGATGATATGATTATCACTGGAGATGATCCTCAGTTTATTGCTTTTGTGAAAGCACGGCTGAGCGAGCAGTTTCTTATGACAGATCTTGGCCCTCTTCGTTACTTTCTGGGGATTGAGTTTTCCTCCACACCTAATGGCTTCTATCTCTCTCAGGAGAAGTATATTCAGGATCTTCTTGATCGGGCTTCTCTTGTTGATCAGCGTACCGCTGATACACCGATGGAGCTGAATGTATATCTATGCTCTACTGACGGTGAGCCTCTTCCGGACCCCACTCGTTATCGCCATCTTGTTGGTAGTCTGGTCTATCTTGGGATCACTCGGCCGGATATTTCTTATTCCGTGCACATCCTGAGCCAGTTTGTTTCTGCCCCGACTCAGATTTACTACAGCCACCTTCTTCGTGTCCTGCGTTACCTGCGCGGGACCATCCACCGTCGATTATTCTTTCCACGCTCTGGCCCTTTACAGCTCCATGCTTACTCTGATGTGACTTGGGCCAGTGATCCTTCTGATCGTCGGTCTCTATCTGCCTATTGCGTCTTCCTGGGTGGCTCTCTCATCACTTGGAAGACCAAGAAGCAGCAGGCGGTTTCTCGATCGAGTGCAGAGGCTGAGTTGTGTGCTATGGCCTTATTGACAGCAGAGATTATTTGGCTACATTGGTTACTTGAGGATTTTGGCGTGTCTATTTCCACACATACTCCTTTGTTGTCTGACAGTACAGGTGCCATTAGTATTGCTCGTGACCCGGTGAAGCATGAGCTCACCAAGCACATTGGTGTGGACGCCTCTTTTACGCGTTCACAGGTACGTGATGAGGTTATTGCTCTACAGTATGTGCCTTCTGAGTATCAGCTCGCGGATTTCTTCACGAAGGCCCAGACCAGAGCACAGCAAAGTTTCTATTATTCCAAACTCAGTGTTGTTGATCCACCATGAGTTTGAGGGGGGGTGTTAGATGTATATGTCCCTTTGTATAGGGTCTTTTATGCTTATTTACCATTCCATATACTATATATATATCAGGCTATTGCCCTTGGAATAATATAAGAGAGTTTATTCCTAACAGTGGTGACCTATCCTGGTGACACACGCGCTACATACTCTTAAATGTTTTCTCAAGTTGTCCATACCCGTAATCTAGCGTCTGTCTGATTTCTGTTCTCATGTTTCCTTCACTGAATCTGTGCATCGTCAAACTTCTCCTTCCGTGATCTGTTTATGTACTAAGTCACACTTTATACTCTTATTTTGCCTTCCCTAATTTTTTTCTTTAGTACTATGGATTTTCTTTCATTTACATGGTTATCCTGTTATTCTTATTGGAAATCTCAGTCTGCCAAGCTTAAATAGGAGAACATAGAGCGATGATTGATGTTTCCGTCGAAACCATTTGATTTTGGCCATTTCAATTTTGGACTCAGGTGGTCCAAAACAATAGCAAAAACTCAATATCATTTGTTTCCCTCATTTTTCTCCTCCTATTTTTGGTGGTTTTGTCAGTTTCTCTAACAATTTGACCAAATCAAGCACTAAAATGAAGACCAAAGAAGGAGAATGAAGTCCTTTATCTAAAAAACCAAATTTTGGGGGAAACATGAAAAAAGAAACATGAATGGATTAAGGAATGTAGAGATGGAGGAAAGAGAGAGAATACTATATAGGGTTGTGATGATATTTATCTGATGCCAGATCTTCATTTATCTTCAAATGCTAGTTTTCCAGATCTCTCCAGCCTTAGAAATTAGAACATTCTTTAAAATTCTTTGAAATTGGAAACTCCATTTTTCTATGAACTTCTTAAAAAATTAAGAGAGAAAGAGAGAGAGACATGTGGTGATGTCACTGCATTTGTGGTGGCTTTGCTGCTTTGTTGATGGCCATGATCGATCGTGTTCCCACTTCTAGAGAGAGGGGAGATGCCTGGATCTGCATTCACGGGAGATGCCTGGATCTGCATTCACCTTGTTGGGTTGCGAACAAATAGTTCCACGTCTGCTAAGCTTAGGGATTCTTGGGGCTTAAATATGGTATTAGTATCTCCATTGGTATGTGGCCGTTTGTGGAGACCCAAGAGCAAAACCAATTGGGCTAGTGGGCCCAATTGGAGAATATCATATCAATGTGAAGATTTAGTGGGTCATATTTAAGAAAAACAATATGGTATCATAGCTAGACCCTATAGACTTACCAATGTCGGGGAGGATTCCTCAAAATTTGGCGAGCTCCAAGAAATGATGCAAGGATGTGTTTGCGCTCTATTTAGAAAGACGCCGGAGCCTCATTCCTTCATGGCGGATGTGTGAAACGTCCCACACACGGTGAAGAGGGGAGCTACTCCAGGCACTTCACGTTAGGCGTGTGCTCCAACACAGTAATAGGTGGAGTTGGTCTTGAAGAGCAGGGCTCTCGACCACGGTCTAGATAGAGGCAAGGGCTCTCGAGCAATATTCGAGCCTTGACGTAAGGCGTATCCTCAATGCAGTGGGAGCTGAATGATTGGTTTGGTTGAGCAAGGACAGATTGATGATCGGTCAAGGGGAGGCTCGTGGTCCTATGTGTTCGATGGGAAGGCTTGTTGGGTTGCAAACAAATAGTCCCACATCGGCTAAGCTTAGGGATTGGGGGGGCTTAAATATGATATTAGTATCTTGATTGGTATGAGGCCTTTTGGGGAGTCCCAAGAGCAAAACCAATTGGGCCAGTGTGCCCAAGTTGACAATATGGCCCCAAGTGAACAATATCATACCAATGTGGAGATTTAGTGTGCCATATTTAAGAAAAACAACACACCTTCCATCTTCTCGTCACTATAAAAAAAGGTTGGTGCGAAAAGGCTAGGGCAGAGAGAAATTAGGGCTCATTTGGGGAGGGTTTTGTTAGGTTTGCTTGTATTCATGTGGACTTCGGTTGTTTATCTGGGTCAGGCTCAGTTAAGTTATACTTACATTCAAGTAGGTTTGGTTGTTTAATTAAGCGGGATTTTATTAAGTCCACTTGTATTCAAGTGGGTTTGCGAAGAAAACCCAACCCCATTTGACTTAAAGTTGAAATTTGCATTAACGGCTTGGTCATGGCTAGTAGGCTTCAAACTTGAAACTTCCTGTGTTTGCATAACCTTTAGACTAACATTCTTTTATTTAACTTTTTTGAATAAACTGCATAAATTATTTAGAATTTCTCCACAGCTTCTAGCCTTTTTATGATTATACTTAAATTTTCTTTGACAATGGTAAAATTTTCTAACAAGTCAAAAATTTGCTTAAGTTGCATCCATTTCAATTAAAGAAAAATATTAAAAGGGCATGCTCGTGAATTGATCTAAGGTGATGCGTATTAAACTGACTTATACAAGGTGAGAGGTTGCAGTTTCGGTTTTGTTTTTCCAGAAATTTTAGGTTTTGGTCAGATTTTGCTCATTTCGGAGTTTTGTTTCGCTAGTCCAGATCGGTAGTTTTATTCAATGTTTTAGGTCTCGGTTTCGGTCTTCTGAAAATTTGGGTTTCGATATCGGTATTGTCCGTTTCAGAGGTTTCGAAAGTACATTTTGTTTCGTCTGCATCGGTAGTTTTATTTAGTAAATATCTATCAAATACTATCAAATATTAAAGTATCAAATACTTTTTACAAGTTACACAGTTAACAAAAAATATAAAAATATATTACAATTTTTCTAAATATATTTTGCTAAATATATTGCATGTAAATAACGAATGTCAAATTTGTAAATAAGTTGGTTTGTAAACGGAGCAAAAAGGTTTGTTCTCATAGCAATTCTCCCAAAATATCTGAGTGCTGCTACAGTGCTACTCACATTACAGATTTTGCTTTATTTCATTTATTTAGAAGTTCGCCATTGAGTGCTTTCTAAATATCTGAGTGCTTTCTCTTTCACCACCCATCGGTTCGATCAACTGAAGGGCGGCGGGAGGGGGCGAGCGGGCTACGACGAGCAGGAGGGCAGCGGGCGGCGGGCAGGGTTCTATCAGGTAAGCCCTCATAACTATCTTCTTTCTCTTCCTCTTCCACTTTGTTTTCTTTTTTTTGATAATGTGATTTTTGATAGGGCGGCGGTGGGCTGGAGATAGGCAGCGGGCGGGCCCTCAGGTAAGTCACCCCTCTTCTTCCTCATCCCCTTCTGTTTTGTTTTGTTTTGACTTTTCTTTTTCTTTTTCTCTTTTTTTGCTAGTGCTCGTCGGTATCGGCCAAAAACGCCCAGTTTCGGCCGGTCGGTATCGGTCGAAACTGTACGGTTTTGGCTGATTCCGGCCGTAGAAAAGGGAGATGGTTTCGTATCGGTCTCCTCCGAGACGGATCCGAAATGACCGAAACCTTAATCCATGGTTTTACACATTACTATTTTTTAATGGAAAATTTGCAAATAAAATGTAATCTGTTCAAATTTTTAATTGTAAACTTGTAAATAAATAGTCTGGGTAGTTAGCGGTTTGTGCGAAGTGCGAACACTGATAGGCAACACATGTGCCTCACGTGCGGTTGCCGGTCACATATTACACGTTACACATTTTGCCAAACATATTACATTATTTACAAGCTTATCATTTCCTTTGTTAAACTGTTAACAAAGAGAACGACAAACAAGTAAATACATGTGATACGACCAGCTATGGATTTTAGTGATAAAATAAGATATTTGGTGGGTTTTAAGAAAAAGGTGGGACTTTTATGGTGAAAGGTGGGATTTTTAGGGCTAGAAAGTGGAGTTGGGAAAAACTAAGAAATTTTTATTGATTTTCAATTGGGGATACTGTGATAGTTTGCCTCTTTCAAGAAGAGAATAGCTCTCCTAGCCTTTAATTTGAGAGGAAGGCTTAATTTTCTCAAGATCTAATCTAATCTAAATAACTAACATCAATTCTCTTAACTATATTATTTGATGTCCTTCAATAGAACTCTCACGTCTTATTTATAATAAATTCTCCGAATGAGCTATCACCCCAAAATTATTAAAATACTTTAGACCTGTGATTTTCAACCCAAAATTACAGCCTAAACTTATAGATTTGTCACTGGACCTTCAAATTTATAATTTTAATTATGGTTCCCAAAAATTATAGATCTACCATTGTTTGCAGTCACACCTTAAGTTGTATCATCACTCCGCCCCCAAAGAACTATCTTGTTCTCATGGTAGTGTCATGAAGTCCGTGGGCCATGCTTCAAATGGGGGTGCTCGGTCCTCCGCTGTCTCATGAGTCGCCACTTCCTTATGGGCCTCGTGTGATCCAATCGATACCTCACGGGCGTCCTTCTATATCATCAGGCCACCCAAGATATCCACCACCCTTCGCCAAGTTTGGATATGAGCTACATTGATCGTCATGCCCGCCTGAAGGGAAGGTTTATTGCACCCAAAGAATTGTCGCTAAGGCTCAGAAGGGACTCCGTCTGCAATCCAGGGGCCGCGGGCCCTCCTGGAAGGCTATCCGGTGGTTGTTGGTCCCGGTGCGGCCCTGCCTAGGGGTCGTGAGCCTTTGGGTGGCCCACCCGCCCATGGTCCTGGCCTGGGCGTCCCACTGAGGCTATTAGCCTCCTGGCGGCTTGCCCAGGGTCCGTACTGGGTTGGGCGAAGCCTCCTGGCCGGCCCAAGGGACGCCCATCTCTTGGGGGTTGCATGGGCTTCCCCCTTGTCCTTTAGTTTCATCCACCTACTCCCATAATTTTGGAAAGGCTTTGTGCACACGCACGCGATTCGTTACTGATTTGTTGGAGATCTTCGTCATAGGTGTCATCTTTCCATCTTCCCTTGGCCAAAGGCGTTGATTTTAGCCCTATGTTGGCGTCAGAGCCGTCGTCGCTATTTAGATTTGAAGTTAGATCGTCTTTTGGATGTATCTCCTTCTCAAATGGGATGATTTTTTTCCTTGCTCTTGTCCAAGCATCGCCTTTTGTGTCGGAGCATGTCGTTGACTTTGTTTTTTCAGATATGACTTCGTAGTCTTCTTCTTAGGCGGAGGAAGGCGGCTAATCATCTTCGATAGTTGGCGGCTCACTGTCTCTAATAGTTTCTTTTTGTGGCTTTAATAGATGAACGTCCTTCATCCATCCTTTCCAACGACGCACGATGTTTCTCCCAAGCGTCAACTTTTCTCTGCGTCATCAGGATCAATCGCTCTGATATTGTGGATTTCAGGAAAAAGGTGAGGTTTTTATGGTGAAAGGTGGGATTTTAAGGCTATAAATGGATTTGGTGGAAAATGCGATATATTTATTGATTTATACGAAGGAATACAATTATGGTTGCCCTCTTTCAAGAGGACCGTTCTTATAGCATTTAATAAAAGAGGAATGCTTAACTCTTCCTAGATTTAATCTAATCTAAATAACTAACATCAATTCTCTCAACAATATTCTTCGATGCCCTCATACAAAACTCTTCCTTCTTATTTATAATAAATTCTACTAATGAGCCGCTACCCCAAAAATACCAAAATATCACTGACCTAGGGTTTTCACACTAAAATTAAAGATCAGCTCCTAGACACCAAAATTACATTTTGCCACTAATTCCTAGAAATTACATATCTGCCACTGTTTGCCGTTGCACCCGCAAGTCTTATCATGTCTTGTGACTTATAGCACTCGCTGCTGAGCGACACAGATCTTGATCGACCCAGCACCTTTCTAAGCCGATTTAATGATTTCGACAATCCACTGCACCTCACAGTTGTGCAAAGATAAGATTTTTTCCTTTTTTAAATTTTCATGAATTTTTTAATATTATTTTGTGTGTGAATGAACTTTGAATCTTTGCTTCACATTTTATAGAAATAATTTGAACCCTATATTTTTACAAAAATTATTGATTTTATCTTCTTCGTTCTGTTGCATTTCGGCTGGACGGAACAATGGTGTTCAGGCCAGTTTAGGCCGGAACCGGCCGGAACCGGCCGGAACTCCACTTTTTGGCTGAAACCGAGATATGCTCTCAGTGTTGTACCGTTATTATCTGAAACCGAGACAAAAGGGTATCGGCTGATACCTTATACCTTGGATGCATATAGCAGTAAATAAAAAGCTAACTTATATCTAACGGTATTGGTCGGTACCTTATACCTTGGATGCATAGCAGTAAATAACAATCTAATTCATATCAAACGCATGCAAGTACCATGTTGGTATTGAAACAGAAACTAAAACTAAAACTTACGAATCTATCAAAACTCGGCGAAACTATGACGATAGAAAGAGACAGAACTGATGGCAAGCTTACCTTTCTGAGGGGTGGACATGATTTATATTGCAGAATGTAGATTCCAGTCCGAGTCCGACCATTGTTCTGCATGTCTTGCGTATCTCAAGGTAGCCATCTTAAATCTTTTGCGATTGACTGGTAGTAATTGTTGCTCATTGTCATACACCAACGTCTCAATTCATCCTATTTCATCATATCATAACTAGGATGTGATTTCTTGGATTGGATTTCAGTTGACTGTCTACATTCAACTTCTCCATTAAGACATTAAGAAGTAAGCTCAAAAGACCTGTATCCATTGTCGTGATAATATGGGCATGGTTTTGTAACACCTGATATTATGAGAAATGCCCAAAAATATCACATTCGTGAAGCACAAAAATAAATTACTTGGGCTTTTACTCATCATCCAAAATTTCCCTTTGCTGCCCCCATAGGAGGCCATGTAGTGTTAATATAGTATGTGGATTTTGGGGTTTTATATATGATTCTCACCTTTTCCTTTATACTACTACTTGATCCATATTAGTTTCTTATGAACTGTGTAATACTGTTTTGCTTGCTTTCTGTAAATGAGCAGTTATGATATGTTAAAATACAGTATAAAACACAATATGTATTTTGTGAAGATGCATTTGCGGTTCAAAGATCTTTGTACAAGCAACTTTCGCTCACTGGTTCTTTACTACCTAAATTGTTAATTCTCTTACACTGATGTTCACATTGATAGGCTTTTCCTCTTAAACTGCTTTTCACCTGACACTTTTGTTAAAGCCTACTTTGACCCTTTCATTTGTCCAATATTTTCTAACTGATTTTTTTTTCTCATCATGCCACACCATTTTTAGTGGATACTTTGCATCATCATGTTAGTGTTTGCAAAAGATCTCTTTCTTTCTATGTTTTGCTATTTTCTCAATTTCTATATCTTCATAATAATCAAGCTTTGTAAAATTCCTACCTTGCTACATGGTTAACTTTGCAAGCGTAAATAGTCTTTTAACTTTACATGTTGTAATTGCTGTAGGACATGGCTTATCAATGGTAGGGTAATTGCGAGAAAAGTAAAGAATGCTAACCGTTTTTCGGAATATCATATCAAAGAGCTGGGAATTGAAGTGCATCGTGAATGCCCCAACTGCAAGCATGTTATCGATAATAGCGATGTAAGTTTCCAAAGAGAGTTTTTTAACATCTAATATTTAGCGATAAGATAGTTTTCAGGATTAAGGGTTGTTTTGTGCATACTTAGACTATATATATGTAGCAAGATTTCTAGTTCAAGGTTGTTTCTAACTAATTGCTGTGTTGATGTTATCAGTGTTTTTTGGGAAATGTAGTGTCCTTCCTGGTGTAACTTGATTATTTCATATTATTATTTAACGAGTTTTAGATTTTCTTTAAAAATTGGAAATTTACAGGCACATGAAAGCATTAAAACAATCAACTTTCTTTGTATTTTGGGTCCAAAAGCTAACACATTATTATTATAGCATACAAGTATAAATTGTTATCAACACGACAATATTTTTCTGAAAAACCATCTTCCTGCTTGCTAACTATTTGTGTTTTAGAAGTCATAATAAATATGGAAATGGGAAAGGTTGTGTTTGATATTTCATGTAATTTCTGGGGACTTTCAGTTTCAATTTCTATGTTGGATGTTGATTATACTTGTAAAGTTCGTTTTGTTTAGAAGGATGAAACTTTGTGGACTTGCCCCTTGACTAGCTTTGATGGAGAAGGTTCTGTTATCAATAAGGAAAAAGGATAATATACATATGATCATACACAAGTAGTCTCCTTCCTTTGGTATATAGCACTTCTGGTGATTAGATAAATCATGGTGACAGACCTTGCCCTTGGGTTCCAGGTTTAATAGTAGAAGTCTTCATCTGGTTTACAACAACGAAAGACATGCAAATTCTTTGGACCTTTACATATTTTATGCCAAGTTGGTCCCCTTGGAGAGGTTAACTAGTGAAGAGGCAGAATATGTATCCTGACCAAAAAGGTTAGGCTGATGGAGGAGACCCAAGTTTCCATCCATTATCGTTTCCCTAATTCTTTTAATTTGCAACTATTCTACACGTGCATAACAAGAACCCCTCGCATGTGGGTGATGAGAAAGAAGATAGGAAAGGGTGTTTCTATTAGATAACGGGGAAATTGGCCTCAATTTGAGAGGAGGACCACTCTCCCAAGATCTAAACTAGAATCTACTCCGAAATTCCTATTTCTAAACCCGACTATTCTTCTCCATTCTCTTCCTCCCTAAGATGAGCCCCCATCCCTCCTATTTATAGGGCCCAACTTCCCATATTTACAAAATTACCCCTTGGGCCCCATATAACAAAGTTGCCCCTCGGGCCCCAAAACTACAAAATTGCCACGCGTGTGGCTACAATCCACATTCCCAACAATGGGCCCATCATGCTCCAAATGTCCAATACTTAAAAAGTGGAGATGTGTATTTTGTGGATAACCCAAATGGTAGTATGCTTCAAGCCTCTGTCAACTACACATAAATCAAACATTATTAACTTAAACGGTATTAGGTTTAAAGCATCCATAACCTACATCTAACTGTAGAACTGTTGATCCTCAAATTGAAATCCATCATCCTCTTAGGTTACAACCAATGCTCTTATACCATTTTAGTGTGCCAAAATTGGCCACTTGAAGAGGTAAACTAGTGGAAACACAATGTGGATATAAACATATTTGTGTAAAAGCTTATGCTGATAAGTAAATGCTGCTTGAAGCGGTAAACTAGTGGGTCACGATGTGAATTTGGATATTTTTGAGCAAATGCTTTAGTTGATATGTAAAGCCTAACTTTTTCATGTGCCATTCGATTTCCACTTTCAAGTGTACGATTATCCTAATCATGCATGACTTTAACAATACACTATTTTGTCAGTTAAAAATCAAGTTGAAAATTATTTTCAAGCTGCATAGGTATCTTTATGCTTTTCTAGTTGAAATTTAATTCAATCCTGCATAGAGGTGAGGAGTAAACCAAGAAAGGAATCATACATATTTTTGTTGAGAGATCAACTATGGAGACTCATATGAGACAGTTTTTTTGCAATAGGAATGAGTAACCATGACAAACACCATGGCTCTACCTTTATTCACATCCTCATTATTGTAGTAGCTCAAGAGTCACCCACAAAAGGCTTAGTGAGGTGGTGGTGTAATGGAGAGATAAATGAGGAGGGAGCCAAAGGGCCTCCCTCAACTCATAACACTCCCCCTTATCCATCCATTATTCTAGGACTTGGCCTATGAATTCTTCATGATTTATAAAGTTAGTAGGGTGGATACTTCTGGATCCTGAGCCACTGTGGTTGCCTCGTTAAAACCTTAGCTGTGGAAAACCCAATGGGAAAAACCGCCAGCTTAAGGAAAAAGAGTATACCCACAGGTGACTCCCCCTGATCTATACAAGCTATATGCTTGTAGATCATTCAGCTGTCGCATACCAATGTTCTTTAGAAGCTTTACAAAAATACATCTAGGCAAAGACTTAGTAAAAAGGTCAGCTAAGTTGTTGCAGGACTGGATCTGCTGAACTTCGATCTGCTTGTTCTCTTTTAGCTCGTGCGTCCAGAAAAACTTGGGAGATATGTGCTTCGTCCTGTTGTCCTTGATGTAGCCCCCTTGAAGTTGAGCAATGCACGCGGCGTTGTCTTTAAACAGGACAGTAGGCTCCAAATCACCAGTCTACAGGTGAGTGGAGTGAAGAATGTGTTGGACGACGGAGCGTAGCCAATAACACTCTCTGCTTGCTTCATGGATCGCAATGAACTCTGAATGATTGGATGACGTAGCTGTTGTGGTTTGCTTTACCGATCTCCAGGAGATAGCAGTATCTCCGTAGGTAAACACAAAACCTGTCTGTGATTTTACCGTGTGCAGATCTGAAAGATAAACTGCATCGGCATAATCAAGTAATGGGGGGAGGCACCTCTCTGGTAGTAAAGTCCCAGATCTATTGAACCCTGGAGGTATCACAGAAGATGCTTTACTCCGTTCCAGTGGCGCTTTGTAGGCGCTGCACTGTGTCTGGCTAGGAGATTAACTGCAAACACTATATCGGGACGCGTACAGTTAATCAGATATAGAAGTGCTCCAATGGCACTGAGGTAGGGTTTTTCAGGACCCAGTATCTCTTCCCCTTCTTCCAGTGGCCAGAAGAGGTCCTTATGTATATCTAGTGATCTTACGACCATAGGAGTACTTAAAGGATGACATTTATCCATATGAAACTTGCCTAGCAGTTTCTTTGTATAATTTGATTGGTGTAATAGGATTCCACCTCGTATGTGTTCAATCTGTAAGCCAAGACAATACTTTGTTTTGCCTAGGTCTTTCATTTCAAAAGTATGCTTTGGGCTTTCAGATATATCATTGATCTCTGCAGGAGATCCTATGAGATTTAAGTCATCAACATATACTGCTATGATGACGAATCATGTTTCCGTTCTTTTGATAAAGATACACGGGCAGACTTCATTATTTGTGAATCCTTGTTGTTCAAGGAAATCACTAAGTCTGTTATACCACATTTTGCCCGATTGCTTTAGACCATATAATGATCTATGCAGCCTTACAGAGAATACATCCCGAGGTATCTCTTTCATCTCTAGGGGTAGATTAAACCCATCAGGAAGTCTCATATAGATCTTTTTATCTATATCGCCATATAGATATGCAGTCACAACGTCCATGGGCTGCATTTCTAGGCTTTCCAGAGAAGTTAGGCTTACTAAAAATCTGAATGTGTTCGCATCCATGACCGGGGAATATGTATCTTCATAATCAATACCCGGTCTTTGGGAAAAACACTGGGCTACAAGGCGTGCCTTGTAGCGAACGATCACATTTTCTTCATTTCTTTTTCTTATGAAACCCCACTTATATATCACTGGTTTAACACCTACTGGTGTTTGGACTACCGGTTCAAAGACTTTATGTTTCAAGAGTGAGTCCAGCTCTACTCTTATTGCCTCGTCCCACTTTGGCCAATCATCTCTGCGTTTACATTTCGCTAGAGATAGTGGTTCGACGTCATCGTCGTATTCAGCGACGTGAACGGCAATAGCGAACGCAAAATCGTCATCGACGACTGCTATATCTGTCCAGTACCTCTCCAGTACGTACAAAATTTAATGATGTTTCTCCTATTGTTTCCTCTGCAGGGGAAATAATGAGGGGAGAAGTAGCTGGTCTGAGCTCAGCATCTTGTGGAGGGATAATCTTATTATCTCCAGGAATCTTCCTCTTTCGAGGAACTTTATCTTTTGAACCTGGTGGGCGTCCTCTTTTCAATTGAGGTACAGCCAATTCTGCTGCTGGTAGATTGCATCCATCTTTGGGGATGTCAATCCTAGCTGGCGTGTTAGCAACATGGACGTGTGAACGGACAATCTTCTGGTTGTCCGTGAACTTATCCGGCAAAAGATGTACTGTATTTTGAATGTGAAGGATCTTCAGGATCTCATCTTCACACAGATTAGTATGTGGATCATATAGGGACAAAGACTTCTGGTCCCAAGTAATGGTCTCAGTAGCTTCAGACTTCTTAGACTGTGTGCCTAGTTTAGGAAAAATTTTCTCATCGAATTCACAGTCAGCAAGACTTGCCTTCAATGCGTCCCCTGTGAGGGGTTCCAGGTATCTGATAATAGATGGTGAATCAAACCCAATATAGATACCTAGACGACGCTGAGGACCCATTTTGGTCCTCTGAGGTGGTGCTATTGGGACATATAGCGCGCAACCAAACACTCTCAAATGACAGATCTGGAGGTGCGCCATATGCAATTTGCATCGGGGATAATGTATGACCTCCAGAGGGCCTTATCCTAATAAGTGATGCGGCATGTAAAATAGCATGCCCCAAGCATCCACAGGCAACTCGAATTGCATAAGCAATGCCGTGCAATCCATTGGAGTCTCTTTATAAGAGACTCTGCTAATCCGTTCTGGGTGTGAACATGTGCTACTGGATGTTCAACTTCAATACCCGTTGCCCGGCAATAGTCTTCGAAGACTTGTGAAGTGAATTCGCCCGCATTATCAAGACGTCGTTTCTTGATATGGTTATCGGGAAAATGAGCCCACAACCTTATTATTTGTGCTAATAGCTTTAGAAAAGCTAGGTTACGGGTGGACAAGAGGCACACATACGACCATTTTGTGGATGCATCAATCAGTACCATGAAGTACCGAAATGGGCCACTTGCGGGGTGAATAGGCCCGCAAATGTCACCATGAATTCTCTCAAGGAAGCCAGGAGACTCTAATCCCACTTTCAGGAGGGAGGGGCTCGTTATTAGTTTTCCCTTGAAATAAAGGGGACAAGGAAATTCACCCTTATGAAGAATCTTCAGGTTCTTCAAATTATGTTCACGGGATTCAATGATGATGGGTCAGACTTGGAACTATGGCAATGATGGGCACGTCTGGTGCTCAGTCATATTGGCTTCTATTGGTTGAATGTATGTATGGTAGAGACCCGACGGGAGTCCCTTGAATCGTTCTCAGATGGTCTTCTGGCCATCTTTTTTACGAGTTGCATACAGATATTCAACTTTATTTTCATCTCTAGTTTCTGAGTGATATCCGTTTAAAACGAATGTCGTTGAAACTTACGAGATTCCTATTTGATTTAGGAGAGAATAATGCATTCTTTATTTGAAGTCTTGTGTTATTTGGGAGCAATATTATTGTTTCATCAGATCCTTCGATTATTTTGGTCAGTCCTGTAATTGTGATAACAGGACCGTCATATTTATGTATGCTATTAAAATAGCAATGTTCGCGAAGGATTGTGTGCGTTGAGGCACTGTCCACTAGGCACTCATAATTCATCTATATAAGCAAAATGAAATTTTATTTAAGTAAATGTAAAATGACATTCAAAAAAGTACGTACAAAAGCAAACTAAAGATGAAGCTACATGTAATTTTAAATGCATAGATATAAAGATAGGGCTCAATCGAACAGGTCGTCATTCTCGAAGTCTTTTCCAGTGAACTTCGTTGGCGGTTGAACAGCCGACAAGTTTGTTTCAGGCGAAGGCTTCTGGCTCGCCTAATATAGATCCTGGAGGTGGCGAGGTGTGCAACAGTTCCTGGACTAATGTCCAGTCATGCCACATCGGTGACATTTGTCTTCCCAGTTCTTCTTTGGAATTGACACTGGGCTAGTGTTCTTACGCTTCCATGTGAAGTTTTTCTTCCCTTTGTGTTGTTCTGGAGAGGTGCTATTGCTGGTTTCATCGCAGCTTTTCCATTGTTCTTTCTAGCATTCTCCTTGTTTTTCCACTTCTGGGGAGTAACATTGTGGACTTCAGGGAAAGGAGCAGCACCTGCAGGGCGCAGATTATGTGTGGCCAATAATAAATCTCTATTTTGCTCCGCCCGTAGAAAGCAAGAGAGCAAGTCAGAGAATTTCGTGAAGTTGCGTTCACGATACTGTTGCATGAGGATTGCATCTTTCTCGTGAAACGAGGTGAATGTCTTCTCCAACATGCGGGTCTCCGAGACTTCTTCACTACACAACTTCAGGCGTGAGGTGATATTATGAAGTGCCGAGTTGTACTCAGCCAATGACTTATAGTCCTGAAGTCGGAGATATTTCCACTCATAACTGGCACGTGGTAATATGACATCAATCTGATGCCTATACCGTGCCTCCAGTGCTGTCTACAACTCAATTGGGTCCTCTAAAGTTAGGTATTCAGCCTTTAAGGTCCGATCTATATGTCTCCTGATATAGATAATGGCTTTTATCTTATCCACATCAGAGACAGTGGTAGGAGTGCTGCTAGATGATTGGGCCGCTTCTGGGGCCTTACTAGCAGAAGCATCGGCCGCTGCTGGGGCCGATGAAGGAGCCAAAATTGAGCCAAGGAGGGCCATCGAACGCAAGTGGAACTTCAGGTCCACTCGCCAACTCAGGTAATTCTTTCCTGCAGCATCAAGAACCTCGAAATCGACGCTTGCCAATTTTGCCATTTATTTATGCAATTTAAATAAGCATGAATTAATTAAAATGTAAATTCATGCATAAAGAATAAAATAAGTAAAATGTGGGGATCGACGAGATACCCAAAAACGTACAAAGTCCAAAGTCCGATTTACAGTTCATAAAGAAAAGAAAAATACAAATTGGAAACCCAGAAGGGGTCCCTATCTTTTGCAAATTTCACCTCCGTCTTCATATGTTGGTACATCGGTCTTTGGCATTTTTATATACAATTCTCACTTACAAATTCTCTCAAAAGAAAATAAAAGTGCACGGAAATTAAAGGTATCAAACTGGCCGATCCCAAAAACACATTTTTACTTATATAAACATCCACGCAGTTTTAAATATGCTACAAGCACAAAGAAACAACCACACATATAACTCAGGCATATATAATATGGAAAAAGAAACTATAAAATATAATAATCTCTCGGACCACGAGGAGACGTCATACACCGTTAGGTTAGATGACTAACGGCAGAGCGGTCGCTGGATCCTTAAGATAATTATATTTTGAAAATCATAATAATCCATAAATAATTAACAATGCAAGAGAGATGTTATTAAGATTTGGGCTGCATCCTTAAGAGGTCATTGTTATTTACTGGGCTTCAGGCCCAATAAACGGCCCAACTAATTTATTATTAAGATTTGGGCTGCAGGCCCATGGGCTGTAATGTTCAAAATTTAATTGAACATAAGCCCTAAAACCAATTTTTAGGATATTTGTTAGGGAATGTGAAAAGTCCCCAAATCCATCATTTTACAGATCTAGGTCTTCACCTCTTCCACGCGGCGGCACACAGAGAGCCCCCCTCGTCTGGCGGGGCAGGGCGCAGACGGCAGACCCCCCCGTCCGGGGGGCGACGCAGACAGACCCCCCCCGTTCGGGGGGGGTCAGGGCTCCCCCTGTCTGGGGGGCGGCGCGAAGACAGAGGCCCCCCCTTCGGGGGGGGGGCGCCGGGAAATCCCCTTCGGGGAGGGGGGAGTTGAAGGGTTGTAATTGTTTTTTTTTTGAATTTTGATATTATACAGAAATATAGCAGATTTAAACAAGCCCAAAGATAGGCGGTGTAAAATCGTAGCAAAATATTTGTTTGTAATTATCTACGGGATCGATAAGTATTACCTCTAGATCAAAAATCTAGGGACGATCGTAATAAGAAAAATCCGTAGATAGAAATCCTGCTCCCGATACGTCTAAAAAATCGCCGCAACGTATCGCCGCAACAATATATTCCTTCGCGCGTAGGAGGTTACGTTTTAGGGGATACGGGAGAAAAAGCTCAAAGAATTGAGAGCTAAGGTGCTGATAACATGTTGAGAGATCAACTCTAGAGACTTGTAGGAAACAGTTTTTTTGCAATATGAATGAGTAACCATGTTAAACACCATGGCTCTACCTTTATTCACATCCTCATTATTGTAGTAGCCCAAGAGTCAACCACTAAAGGCTTAGTGGGGTGGTGTAATGGAGGGATAAATGAGGAGGGAGCCAAAGGGCCTCCCTCAACTCATAATTTTTCCCTTTTTTCTTTTCTTTTATTTTTTTACTTACACTAATTTTTTCATTTTTTTCTTCTCTTTTATTTTTTGCTTTTTTGGTGGGCTTGGGGATTTTGTGTGTGGGGGGGGGGGGGATTGGAGGGCAATTTTGCAGTTGAAGCATACCGGAAATAATGATCCAGTTTGGTATTATTATTATCGATAACATAGTGTTGTACTGTGGGACTGCGGAGTGCTGTGTAAAGCTAATCGTCTGGTATGGTTCCGTAAAGCTGTTCTTTTTTATGAAATACAAATCTTCTAGGGAGAAATGCGTGTGGACTTCCCTTGAGCTTGGAGTTCAATTCAACATCAATGAAGCTCTAAGAGAGGAAGAGGGATGTGAAGAGAGGAAGCTTTTTCTCTTTGATTTGTGATTTGGCACAAATGATTCTCTAATCAGTGTATATTGGTGCCAAAAACTGCCACACAAAGGGGTATAAATATTCTCAATCGGACACAAAAACCAAGAAAACGGCCACTTGAAAACGTTGTCTAACGACTATAAATGGGTAGAAAACGTTGTCAGCGACTACATGTCTTGTGAAGGCTAACTAGACGCGTGATAAACTGTGCAATCGTCTGGTCCTTCATCAGACATCTGTCACGAGTTGGTCATGAATAATGCAAAAGACCAATCTCAAGCACCAGAAGTCTAAAGTACACTTACCAGACGCCTAAGCACTATTCAGGCGTTTGGCTAATCTTCTTCAGACGTCTGAATAAATGTGGGACAGAAATAGAGAGTCAAGAAAAACTAGTTACACTGATAAGGCGACTGAAGTTCATCGACCAGACGTCTGTACCACTGTGTACACGTCCGGTGTCTGAACTTCAGCATTTCCTAGAATCTGGCCATCACAAAATAGATATGCCAGACAGCCAGACGTCTAGTGGGTGTATGCCAGATGCCCGGTGATAGGCTGAATGCATGATCAAGAGTGTTTTGGTCATTAAACCTATTGGGATGGATTCTAGGTAGTTCCTATGGATCACTAAGATGGAAATATACATAAATGAATGTGTGTGTCCATCTAATCAAGGCATACACATATTCTACTAAAGAAAGCAAAATACATGAAGAATCATAAAAGATATTACATAAGCTTCAAGATTCTTCATGGCTTCATTAATCCAGTGCTCTATGCCTTGAGTCCATCCCATCACCACTTGTTTTGTCTCCACCATGATATAAACATTATTAATTATTTGAGACTAAAACACTTTGAGACATTAGTAATCACATAATGTGGTGATCATTATCAAAACCATATTGGGCTTAAAGGCCATGTAGATTTGGGTGAAAATGTGATTAGCCCCAAAATGACGGCTATCACTTCTTATTTATATCAACCCACTCTTTTCTTTACACACACGCCCAATAACACACAATACTCCCCCTCAAGATGAGCAAAAGATATTTATCATGTCCATCTTGTTACAAGTATCCTCTACTCCTTTAGAGTTCAACCCCTTTGTAAGGCAATCAGCTAGTTGTTGTCCAGAAGTAATGTAGGAGATCTCCAACTGTTTCTTGTCCAATCTTTCTTTAATGAAGAACCTGTCAATCTCTATATGCTTCGTTCTATTATGTTGCATTGGGTTGTTGGCAATGTTAATTGCTGACTTGTTATCACACAACAACCGCAATGGTCCTTCTCTCAGCAGGCGTAGCTCTTGTAGAAGTGATCTCAACCAGATCATCTCACAGGTACTAAGCACCATAGCACGATACTCTGCTTTTGCAGTGGAACGAGCCACCAAATCCTGCTTCTTGCTGCGTCAAGAGACTAAGTTGCCCCCAACAAACACACAGTAGCCCGAGGTCGATCTCATATCATCCAGGCAACTGGCCCAATCCGCATCACAGTAGCCTGTCACATTCATGTGACCATGACTATCAAATAATATGCCTTTTCCTGGACTATTCTTCAGATACCTCAGTATCCTGAAGACTGCCTCCATATGTCCAGTCCTAGGATCATGCATGTATCTACTTACCACACTGATACCATAGGCAATGTCAGGTCTGGTATGGCATAAGTAGATAAGGCGTCCAACAAGTCTCTGATACCTTTCTTTGTCTACTGGCTCCCCTGATTGTGAATGCAACCTATGATTCTGATCAATAGTAGTAACTGCTGGACGACACCCCAACATACCAGTCTCAGCCAGTAAATCCAGGGCATACTTCCTCTGTGAGAGAACTATACCCTTCCTGGACCTAGCAATCTCCAGTCCAAGGAAATATCCCAACTGTCCAAGGTCCTTGACCTCAAATTCTCTCGCCAATCTAGCCTTCAAGTGAGAGATTCATTCTTCATCATCTCCAGTGATAATAATATCATCAACATACACAGCCAGAAGGGTAATCCGCTGTCCTGAATGCCTATAGAATACAGTATGATCACCATTACTCTGCTTGTAGCCCATAGTGATGACTGCACGCCTGAATCTGTCAAACCATGCCCTTGGAGATTGCTTCAGCCCATATAAAGACTTGTCCAGCCTACACACCTTTCCCATCGTCTGTTGTGTGCTAAAGCCAGGTGGAACCTCCATGTATACCTCCTCCTGTAAGTCTCCATGCAAGAAGGCATTTTTCACATCCAACTGATGCAATTTCCATCCAAAATTCGCTGCACATGATACCAGTACTCTCACAGTACTCATCTTTGCCACTGGGGCAAATGTCTCATCATAATCAATCCCATAAGTCTGACTGTAGCCCTTGGCAACCAGCCTCGCTTTGTACCTGTCCACCTTCCCTTCTGGAGTTTGCTTTATTGTGAATACCCACTTGCAGCCCACAGCTTTCTTCCCTGCTGGAAGTGAGACAAGTCTCCATGTCGTGTTCTTCTCCAGTGCTTCGAGTTCTTCGAGCATTGCTTTCTTCCACTGGGGATGTTGCTTTGCCACTCGCCAATCACTCGGTATAGAGATAGACTGTAAGGATGCAATGATAGCCCTATATGCAGGTGTAAGAGAAGCATAGGAGACATGATTAGCAATATCAGTCTCATATCCATACCGTACAGGAGGCCTGCCGGCATTGATACGAGGCTCCCTACGAGATGCAAGTGGAAGATCTAAACTAGAGGAAGGCAAAGAAAGGTTACCATCCGTGTTAGGAGAGGAAGGCAGTAAGGAAGTCGGGACTCGAGCAGGCGTGATAGACTGATCAATCTCGACATGTGGCTGTGGAGCTAGTGGTTCTTCAGTGGGGGAGATGTCTTCTTGTTGTTCTCCATCGCCATGACTACCCTTCTGTCTCCTGCTATATTTCTTGTCATACAACCTGTCTTCCTCCTCTTCCACTAGGGTCCTTTCCTCCTCCCTGCCATCAGGACCAGTACCAGTAGGCCCGACAGGACACGGTATAAGTCTGACCACTACCCTCCTGTCATCAGTCTCCCCCTCTCGACCAACTCCTCCTGTGTTTGGAGAGGCACCAGTATCAAATACTGGTGTAGAATCTGTCAGTCCTCCATAAAAAGGCTCAGTCTCCCTGAACGTCACATCCATACTCACAAACAGCCTTCTTTCTGAGGGACTCCAACACCTATAGCCTTTCTGATTTGAAGGATACCCAACAAATATGCATTTAATTGCCTGAGCATCCAGCTTCCCTACAGAAGGTCTATGATCCCTCACAAAGCATGTGCATCCAAACACTTTTGGTGGAACTACAAAAGTGTTCTTTTCCATAAGAATCTCACATGGGGACTTCATACCAAGGATCCGCGAAGGCATCCTGTTGATGAGATAGGTGGAAGTCATCACTGCTTCACTCCACAATATCTTAGGTACATTCATGGTGAGCATGAGTGACCTAGTTACCTCCAACAAGTGTCTATTTTTCCTTTCAGCAACTCCGTTCTGTTGAGGCGTGTTGGGACAAGTGGTTTGATGAGTTATCCCACTCTCAGATAAATAAGATGCAAACTCCTTGTTTACATACTCTGTCCCATTATCTGTTCTCAAGATGCGGATCTTGGCCTCATACACATTCCTGACACTTCTATGGAAGTTCTGAAAACACTTCAACGCTTCGCTTTTGTTTTTCATCATGTAAAGCCATGTCATCCTAGAATGACAATCTATGAAAGTGATAAACCACCTGAACCCACTTACTGAAGTCACTGGGCAGGGCCCCCAAACATCTGAGTGAATAAGATGAAATCTCTCTACACTCCTCATCCCCACACTAGGATATGATGTCCTAGTGTGTTTCCCAAATTCACATGCATCACACTTCAAATTCATTTTATTCATTCTATTCAAAATCTCAGGATACATTTTATTCAACATATCAAAAGGCAAGTGTCCCAACTGACAATGTAATAAAAGTACCTCCCTTTCCTTCTCTTCACCAACGACAGCCAATGCAGCATCCCCACTAGCTCTGTCAAGATACCACAGTCCATCACGCCTGACGCCAGTCCCAAGCCTCCTCCCACTCTTTCTTTCCTGCAACACACAATGAGTAGAGTCAAAAGTAATGCTACAGTCGAGATCATCAACAATAGAGCCAACAGATAAAAGGTTGACTGGAAAAGATGGGACGTGAAGGACTGAAGAGAGGCATATGGAGGGAGTAGGGATGGCAATTCTACCCGTGGGCACGGATACCCGTGGATACCCGCCCGTTTGGGTACGGGTATGAGTAGACTTTTGTACCCATGGGTACGGGTATGGGTACCCATGTTTTACCCACGGGTAATATTGGACGGGTATGGATATTATATATACATATCCACGGGTACCCGTACCCGGTCATTTTAATACTAATATATTATTCTTATAAAGTAAATTTCATATAAACCCCAATTAAGTATTTTTCAAAAATAATAACTAAATTAATATATGTAAATACAATGAATAAAAGTATAAAACTATGCATAACAATTAACAAACCTAGAGTTAACTTAACACCACAGCCACAGGTTTCAAATTTGCGGTCTCACAGGTATAAATACCGATTCAATAGTCAAGGCCAAGGGTTTCCAATTTCCTCCTGCAGGCGAGGTTGCAGCATCTCTAAATATTATTATTTATGTGTTTCATTCAATATTTTCTTCATATTGTGCTATTCTGTGAGCCAAGTTGCAATTGTGTTGGCTGTTGCAGTATAAGGCTTAGTGACAGAATGCTTTCTTGTATATATGCCTTAAAACCAGCACTAAACTCTACATGTCTTTGTCAATCTTTTAAACCAGTGAAGATGAGGAAACTGCTAATTTGAACTTGATTGTTATATAGTCTCTTGCATTACTTTGATGTTTGAAAAAAAATATAATTTTCAATTTTTTTAACTTGTCACTCAAAAAGCTTGCAGTATGGATACGGATATGGATGTTTGTCAATCTTTTTACAGGTAATGGGTATGGATACCCATACCCATTGGGTATATGGATATCCATAGATGGGTATGGATATCCATACCCATACCCAGCGGGTACACGGGTACCCACGGGTATCCTTATACCCGATGGGTATGGGTATGGGTACAAAAATTTACCCTTCACGGGTATGGGTACGGGTATGGGTACGGGTAAATTGAGCGGGTACGGGTATGGATAGTGCATATCCATACCCGCCCGCCCGTTTTGCCATCCCTAGGAGGGAGTGCACTGAATAGTGCCAATCCCTTTAATGGGTTGGGATGTGCCATCAGCTGTCTGAACAGTTTCATGAATGGTATATGGTTTATATGTGGAAAATTGTCTATATGCACCTGACACATGACTAGATGCACCTGATTCAATAATCCACTCTATATGATCTCTACATGAAAGGGCTAATTGGTTACCTGACCCTGTGTGAGCGAAGTTGGCAAAGTTACCGAATGGCGAAGCAACATCTCTAGTCTGGTCTGCATGACTCTCCGAACTCTCAGTAGTAGACCTGGACTGTCTCCGCTGCTCTAGATCTGACGCCTCAGCTGGCGTAGCCTCAATCATCACTGTCTCCTGTCGTCCATCAGCAGTAGCAAAGTTGGCCAGTGGGCCGCCACGACCTCGTCCACGGCCTCCACGGCCCCAATGACCTCCTCATCTGCCTCCTGTGCCACGTCCTCGTCCACTACCCTTCTGTGGGCAGTTAAAGCTCAGGTGCCCCTTCACCCCACAGGTGTAGCACTCTCGATCCTCGCTCACTGCTGCCACTGCCGGTACAGCCAGTGCAGCCCGAGTGACCTGAGTACCCTCATCCTTCATAACTCTCAGTCTGGTCTCCTCCTGTGCCATTGCAGCTATGGCCTCCAGAGATGGGATGGAGGATAAGTGACACATACTCGCCCTCCTGACCTCAAAATCTCCATTCAGGTTCCTCAGAAAATGTGTCACACGCCTACGCTCCACCCACTTCCTGTGTATCGCAGCACTCCTAGGATCAGTTAGATCAATAGGGTCATAGTGGTCTAACTCTGACCACAACCTTTTCAACTCCGCAGAGTAGGCTAGAATAGACATCTCCCCCTGCTTCAAGGTGTCGACCTTGCCCTGAACCTCCATCATAAGCATCACATTCCCTGCTCCAGAATACATTTTCTTCACCATACTCCATATCACTGCAGCACTCTCTATGGCCTCCACCATCCCAGCAATGGGTGGAACCATCGATGTCATCAACCAAGCAGCCACCAGTGAGTTGGTGGTGCTCCAGACTTTCCAATCATCCCCAGTCTTATCCACCGGTTTCTTACATGAACCCAGAACATAGCCTTCTAACCTCTTCGACTTCAGGATGAGAAGCACCCTCCTGGACCAACTGAGGTAATTATTCGTCCATTCCAATTTCACATCATTGGGCATCAACTCCAGCTTCTGCACAGGTCGTGAAGGCATCGATCCACTCGAGGATCCCAACTCCTTCGAAGCAAGCAGCTTCGTTATCTCTCCAATGAAGGCCTTCATGTCAGCTGAGGTAAGATTGTCCCCCATCTCTTCAGATCCGCAGATCTCTCCTCTCTCCCTCCTTAGATCCGCAGATCTACTTCTCTTCTTCCTCTTCTAGGTCATACCCTAACCGTAAATCTATGGAGTCCTTTTCATGACTCTACCATAGATCTAGGGTTAGGGGTTTTGGGGTTTTCTTTTGTGGCTAGTTATGGCTTTGTGGTGGCTAGAAGAGGACGTGGAGGGGGCGAAGGATCACAAGGCGTGGAGCGACGGCAGCGGAAGGGGGGGCTAGGGCTAGCGAGGCGGCGCGCGCAGGCGGCGACGCGCGCAGGCGGCGACAGCGGGCGGCGCGCGCGGGCGGCGCGTGCAGGCGCGCGCAGGCGACGCAGGCGGGCTGGCGCAGGCGGGCGGCGCGTGTAGGTTTTATGGTTTTTTGTTTTTTTTGTTTTAGGGCTCTGATACCATGTAGATTTGGGTGAAAATGTGATTAGCCCCAAAATGACGGCTATCACTTCTTATTTATATCAACCCACTCTTTTCTTTACACACACACACCCAATAACACACAATAGGCCAATATCCAACAATATCATCATCAACCGCTATTCCTTTACCAACATCCATGATAAACCTATGATTTGTAATATGCACGTACACCTTCTTCGTCTTTACTTGTTTTAGTATTCTTGGAAGCGTTTACCTTATCTTTCAGCACCCTTAACTATCAAAGGTTACACACTAAGATATTCTTCATATCCGGACACCAAATCTTTGTCCAAGTATCAAGTTTATCAGCTGACTTAAAATACCCAAAGATATGCTAAGTTAATTGGCTTCCTTTTCCAAACTTCCTTTGGAATTTTACTAGCAAATAGATGATGATGGGATACTATTAACCAAATATGCTGCGATTTATATGGATTTGGCCTAGAACCCATTCGACAATTTAGTAGTTAACTTCAAATGTACTACCTTCTTAAGTAATGTTCTATTCAGTCTTTTTCCTACTCCAATTGATTACGAATCTCGTAATTTAGTGAAGTACATCTTTACTTCATGCTTTTGATAGAATTTCATAAAGTTATCAGAAGTAAAGTCGTTATCATTATCAAATCTCTTTTAATTTCTTGTCCGTTTGATTTTTCATAAAACCCTTTTACTATTTAAACTTTACAAATACATCTGACTTCTCTTTTATCATATAAACCCGAATATTTCTTGAATAATCAGTAATTAACGAAATGAAACACCTAGCTTCACCAATAGAATGTACCGGTATGGGACCCTAAACATCGGTATGCATATACTCAAGAATACATCTCATGTCATTCTTTGCCTTACTAAAACTAACATTCATGTGCTTTTCAAGAACACAAAACAAAATTGTTGCTTCTTGAAGTTCACACCATTAGATGCATCCTGCTTCTTTGAAACTTTTTAAATTTTCCCACTGACATGTCCAAGCCTGAGATAACATAATCGGTTCAAATTTATTATCCTGTGAACTCTCCACTTCAACTTTAGAATTACTCAGGATGGTTGTTTCCTTCAGCAAATATAGTTTCATGACTTTCTCACAGTGTAACCATTAGCAAACCCATTTGATGCCTTAAAAGCTTCCTTTTCAATCATCACCTTACAACTTAATGAATCAAGCACCCTCAAAGAAATTGATTTTCTCACCTCTAGAATATATTACACATTGGTGAGCACAGATTACACCATTATACATCTTGATTCACACCGAACCAATGCCAATAGCATTATATGCCTTATAAGGTGAACTATCATCCTTTCTATCATAGATAGAGAAATTGTTCTTATTCAGCGTCATGTGAAACAATGCCCTCGAATCTATAATCAACATGTGATTCCTATAGCGGAAAGAACAAGCTATCAACACATCACACACCAATTCATTATAACCCTTTTTTTGACTTCGCAATAAGAAGCTAGGACTTTCGCTTTATCTTTCTTCTTTCTTTCTGGGCACTCTTTCTTCTAATGAACATGTTTCTTTCACGTAAATCAAGTAGTATCCTTATTTTTTGAATTTGATCTCCTTGTGTTTCCGCATTTTCCATCAATTCAACCTCTATCACCCGAAAAAAATAATTCCTATCAGAATTTCCACTACTCACATCAACGCCTGCCATCTCATCTTGTAACTCTAAAATATAAAGGCACGCACTGATATTTTCAAGACTCAATGTATTCCAATTATATACCATTGTGTCAGCAATCCTCGTCCGGCAACAATAGGATTAAGATCATCTCATTATGCTCTCTACATTTATGGTCAATCCGATAGCCTTGAAATGTATTTATATATGTTTATGCCCTATTGTTTATTAATGATTGTGGGAGTTTATTTTTTGAACTCAATTTTTTTGTTTTTGTTTTTAGTTCTTTTCCCCGCAAGAGTACGTTAAACGTCTGTTTATCTTATCTCCATGCAGCTTTAATTGCTGAGCACTTCGAAACATGTTGTATGAAACATCATGAAATAACTGCAAGATGCTTGTTTCCCTGTTGCATAACTCTGCATGTTCCATGATGGTTAATGCAAGATTTCAATGTATGTCAAATAATTTTTATCAGTTGAGAAATGTTAAATAATTTTCTGGCCAACGAAAATCTCATCCCCTTGCATTCACAGGTCTCTTTAGAATGGCCAGGTCTTCCTGCTGGTGTAAAGTTTGATCCAACAGGTGTGGAGCTCCTAGAACATTTAGCAGGAAAAGTTGGGCTACTGAACTCTAAAGCACACATGTTTATCGATGAATTTATACCTACCCTTGAGGAGGATCATGGAATATGCTATACACATCCTGAAAACCTCCCTGGTAAAGAAATACATTCCTGCCAAGCTCCATCACAGTTTTATTACCTTGCTATATCAAAAGTTCACATTTTTGATATAACGTTTTCACCACCTCATTTTTGATTCCTGGCTCTAGGTGCTAGCAAGGATGGAAGCAGCGTTCACTTCTTCCATAGAATTTCCAACGCATATGCTACTGGCCGCCGCAAGCGCCGTAAAATCTATGCCAATTTCAGTAGTATGTCTGAGGAGAGAGTGAGGTGGCACAAGACAGGTAAAACTAGGCCAGTGATGGACAATGGTGTCCAAAAAGGTTGGGAGAAGATTCTGGTGCTTTATCGGAGTTTAAAGAAGGGTTGCAAGCCCGATAAAGCTAACTGGGTGATGCATCAGTACCATCTCGGCGTTGATGAGGAGGAAAAAGATGGCGAACTGGTGGTTTCAAAAATCTTCTACCAGCACAACGCGAAGCAAACGTACAAGGATGAAGCAGAGCAAGGTAACGATGGTGGAACCGGGCCGAGAACTCCAAGAACACTCCCACCGGAGCCACCACGTCCAGATAAGCAGTCCCCTTTGTCCGAATCTCATGAATATAGTCCACATGCATTCATCCAGGTTTGTAGATTATATACAACACAACCTTTTAGTTTTGGAGAATATTTTGAAGAGAATTAGTCCATGCATGGCTGATGTTCCCGCTTTCGCAGAAGGAACCGCATTCGGAAGTTGAGATGCCAAGATCAGACGGCGTCAACCCTCTGTGGTTTGCAGGAGAAAGTCAAGGTGTCGAGGAATTTGACCCACACGCCATGGATTCATTGATATGCCATGAAGTACTTGATACTATTGGTCCTGAGCAGGATCTAGTCCACGAGAAGAACGATATGCTCGATGGGACTACCAACATGTTCCCTGAGCTTGACGACATCCCCATCGACACCCCCCCTGATTTTCAACTTGCGGTAACATCCGTCACCCCCTCCAGTTTCCTGCATTGGGCTTGTGCACGGTTGATATATTCTGCTTCTGTACATGCAGGATTTACAGTTTGGTTCTCAAGACAGCATCTCAAGTTGGCTGGACCGCTTGTAGGTGGACAACGAAAGCCATGGCCTTTCAAGAACACGCTAACCAAGAGCCCGGTTTTGAATTTCGTGTGGGTCATGGCCGCGTCCCTTTTGTTCACGTGCTTTCCGAAGATCGCTAACCCCAAGTGCCCAATTTTGAATGTCGTGTGGGCCATGGCTACTGATTCTGTTGAAGTCTCGTGCCCTTTGCTGTACATGTTTAAATTTTCAGACCATGCTTGTATCCTTGAATGCCGAGAGTAACACACTTGTCTTTGTGTTATTTATTAAGCTTGTTTTTTATCTCTCGTCTAACATGATGCTACATCACAATATTTCCTGAAACTCTTGATTTCTGTCCACGCAAAGGCGACGGTTGACTTGGGCAATGAAATGTTTTAGTTCGGTTACCTAACTGTTCTTGTCTAGTATGTATGTATGAATAGGGGTTCAGGACGTCCCGAAAGTCCGCAGCCCGGTCTGTCCGGACCGGTCAACGGGCCCGCCCGGCCCGGTCAACGGGGGCATTGACCGTGCCCGAAGCCCGGCCCGTGGCCAGGGTCGGGCTTTTGGCGCCCCCCGGCCCGGACTCGGGCTTTAATTTTGCAGCTTGCAGGCCGTGGCCCGGACATCCCCCTAATTTTGCAATTTGCAGCCTGCAGGCCGCGGCTTTAATTTTTTTTTCTTTCTTCTTGGGCATCAATTGTTAGGGGAGTTTTTGGTCATTTGACCAAAAATACCCCTCCCAACGGTCATAAACGGCTATTTGTGAGGGGTATTTTGGACATTTTACACCGAAAACCCCTATAAATTTCAGCCAACCCCTCAGTTTTTTCACAATTCTCAAAATATCAAACTCTCTCATACTCTCTCATACGTTCAAGTAAGCAAGATCAACCACTCTCAACCTGATTTCAAGCAAGGGGATCTGATATTCCCATCTCAAGTCTCAAGCAAGATCAAGATTCAAGGCTCAAATTGATATTGCTCTCATCTTCCTCCTCTATCATTCAAGATCATCTCAGTGCTATTACGATCAACTTTTCTACACCACTCGCAACTCGGCAAATCAGGTTCCTATATTTTTAGAATAATGTCAGCACCAAACCGTAGGTCTTATACATTCCACCTTAACACTGAGGAGGAAGATAATTTTAATATGATGCGGGAAAACTTTAATTTGGAAATGTCACAAAATGAACAAACTGAATCGTATGAGTACACAAATCCTATACAACATGCTTATACTATTTCTGCACAAACATCTTCTGTACACGCTGGTACACCTGCACAATCTATTCCTGCTGATGTTCCACTTCCATCTACACAAGTAACACAACAAACCCAACTCAGATAAACAAAATCTGCGGTTTGGGAGCACTTTACAATTGAAACTGTCCCTGGCGGAGGCACCCGGGCAGTTTGCAAAATATGTAGATCTGATTTTACTTGCAAACCTTTTGATGGCACAACCCACCTAAAGAGACACTATGCCTCTCACTTAAAAAAAAGACTTTAAACTGAAATATTAAACTTATCTGGCTCTTCTTCCTCTTTATCTAATTTCTCATACTCTGCTGAGACTATGAGAAAAGCGATGTCAAGATTTGTAATATGACGAGAATTGTCATTTACTTATGGGGAAAGCACTAATTTAGAAAGACTTAATCAAGTGGCCCTTAACCCTGCCTTTAGAAGAGTGCTTAGAAACACTCTTCGAAGAGATGCTATGTCAGTTTTTGAAGCTGGTAAAGCTAAATTGATTGAAAATTTTGCTAGTGCAAAATCTAGAATAACGTTGACTTCTGATATTTGGACAACAAAATGGGGTGCATCATATTTATGTGTTACATCGCATTTTGTAGATAATTCATACATGCTAAATAAGATGATTATTGGTTTTAGAATGTTAGAGCTTGCTCATTCTGGTGGTGCTATTGCTAATGTAATAATGCCTGTAATTCATGATTTTAATATTGCAGAATTTTTTTTTTCAATTACGTTTGATAATGCATCCAATAACACTAGTGCAATTAGCGTTTTAAAAAGAAATTTGACCCTCGATATGGAGGGGTTGTTCCATCAAATATGTTCATGTCACGTCTTGAACTTGATAGTTCGCGATAGACTTGCAACTTGTTCACCTTATTTAGATAAAATTAGACATCTCATGTTGTTCATATCTACTTCTAGCACTAGGCGACTTCAGTACAAACACAAACAACTTGTTGTACTAGACAGAGACCATACATTGCATTTAAATTTGATGTTACATCAAGGTGGAACTCAACTTACTTAATGCTGTGATCTATGCTTAAAAATAGAGAGCAGCTTACAGATTATTTACTTACATATCTTTCACATGACCCTGTTTTTGACATTACTGAAATAGAGTGGTTAACTGTAAAGCATCTGCGTGACTTTTTAGAAGTTTTTTTACTGTTACAAATAAATTTTATGGGGTTTAATACCCAACATCTTTTTAAGGATTAGAACAATTAGTTTTAATTTCTGATCAGATATCTAGGCATAGAAAAAGTACACACCTTGCCATAATGCCTATGATACAGGAAATGTCTGCAAAACTAGCTAAGTATTGGAATCCGGTTCCTTTTCTTTACTCATTGTCTAAAGTTTTTTATTCTCCTTATAAGGAGGATGTTGCACTAGGTTTATTAGAAATGTATTCTGAAAACATGGGATTTTCTCATTTTGAACCAGTATCTGCTGTTAAAACTAGCTTAACAACCTGAGGCCAAATTTGGTTTCACATAATTCATCTGTCCTTGCTAGTGCTACTGCTTCTTCTTCTAGTAGGATTCGACAAATGTTAGGAAAGAAGAAACAAAAAAACCGTAGATTCGGATTGTTCTACCAGTGAACTATCCAAATATTTAGCTAACCCATTTTCCTTTTCAGAGGAAGTAATGGATGATGAGCATTTTGATCCTCTTGCCTGGTGGAAAGGATATGAATCTGTGTATCACATTCTTTCCATTATGGCACGGGATTTGTTATCTGTACCTATATCTATAGTTGCTTCGGAGTTTGCTTTTAGTGCAGGTGGTCACGTTCTGAGCAACAAGAGATCACGGCTGAAGGAAGACATAGTTGAAGTTTCGGTTTGTGCGAAGGATTGGTTCCATGCTGAAAACTGCTCACAGAACAAGAATGACCTTTCCGAAGATTCCGAAGAAGAAGATGAGTGATGTATTATTATTTTCTTAGTTGTATTATTTTTTTGTTTTGGCCCTCACTTCTTCCCGAGCGTCCACCCACTATCCTTGAGAGCGGCGAGCCTTCCTTCGCTGCCGTTGTGGGGACCCTATCCTGCTTATTGTCCGCTGGGGTGTCACCTTTTGGGACCTACACTTCCTCCCCAGTGGTCGACCCTTCTGTCTCCACCGCAGCCGTCCTATCCGAGAGTGTCGTGACGTCTGTCCTCACACCTGTGTCACCGACCTCTCTTGCTGCCTCGTCGCCGATTTTGTATTCCACCACCGCTGCTGTTGCCTCCTCATCCCAGCCTGTGTCCCAGCCTCGCACTGAGGCTGGGCATCCACTAGTGAGCACAACACCCTTCCCGCACTTTCCTGCTGGGCCGATCACTTATACTGCCCGTGTCCGACAGCCACGTCCTTCACAGCCTAGACCTGTTTGTCCCTCCGCTCCACCACCCCCTGACACTCTACTTCAGAGCCTCCGTGCTCTTGAGAGGGCGGTGAGTGGACTCAGAGGTGATTTTAGGGCTCTCTTTGCCACGGTCAGTTCCATGGAGTCCCGCGTCGCCATGCTTCCCGATATTCAGGCTTGCCTGAATCAGATCCTGGCGTGACTCCCTCCACTACACCCACCCACCCAGCCGACACCTCGACCACCACCACCACCACCACCTCCGCCACAGGACGGAGATGGTGCAGCACCACCAGCTTGGTCACACCCTTGATGCCATTGATCTTTTTTGTCGTTATGCTGCCCATTTTCTGCTGGTCCTGGAGATTTTTGCCCCCTCCCCCTCCCCTCACTATTTTGGTCCTTATCTTGCTCACATCATTTTTATATCTTTTTTTTTGGGAGAGAGGGAGTGTATTTTTGGTGACACATATCTGCATCACTCTGATCTTTGCATGCCTTATATCCGCATCATTTTTTCAGTTTATTTTTTCCTTCCTTTTTTATCATGCATGCATCCTCACCCACCCCACCCATTTCACGTCTCTCGGTGTGCCACACTTTGCACATTGAGGACACTGTGCACTTTAGCTTGGGGGAGTGAGTTCTCACACTTTTTGCTTTTATCACCTTTATTTTTGGTTTTTTTTCACGTTTCTTCCGCTTTTGCACCCATTTTTCATCACTTTTTCATTTTTTTGCCATGCATCACGTTGTTCTTATTTTCTTTGTGTGCTGCATTGTGAATAGTCTTGTTTTCCTTTATCTTTATTTCTTTCATCTTTTGCTAGAGATGATTTTTCTGTGATGACGATGACGTGGTGTTAGCTTTTCTCTATATGCATGCTGATTTTGTTATGTTATAGCTTTTGTTTCTGATATCATATGCTATGTTCTGCTTTGCATTTAGAAATGGTAACCCACTTCTTTTTCCGTATAAAAATGGATGAAATTCTATTATTAGCTGATGTCTGATGATTCATATGTATGCTATCGTAGAAAACACACCAAGATTCACGCATTGATGCTTATATCTGGAGTACTGTTTTCTTTTCTCATATCACTTCTTATTGCATGATTTGTACGCTTCACTTCAGGTTGATTGAATGTTTGCTAGCATTGATATATCTGGACTAGTTTGCTTTTTGAGATTAAACTGAGTAGATTAAATTACACTGCTGAAGTTGTCATGCACGTCCTATAGAGTGAACCGAGAGATAAATTTACTTCTTTCTCCACATATCTTGAACATTATTTCTCTATTTTAAATTCATTGGTGAATCTCCCCTAGGCAATTCTATTATTGGCATTCCCCCCCGTTATTATATCCCATGCTCCAATTTCCCCAAAACCAAAAAGAAAAAAATACTTGTATATCCTTCTCTTTTGATTTGGGATCATTTGTGTATATATATCATTTGAAAAAAAAAGAGAAAAAAGATTTTAGAATAAGAAAAGAAAAGAGAAAAGAAGTTCGAAAACGATCCCATCTCATACCCTTTCTCTCTTTCTTCCCTCTTTTGCCTTTTTATTTCTTTTACTTTTGGAGTTTCAAAAGAAACGGAGGATGTAAATATAGTTTTGTTTATGCCACCACGCTTATGGATAAGCTTGGGGGAGAGAATCCAATGAAGTGTGAGAGAGTGACTACTTGACGATGCATGACAACCTAGGCTAAGTAATATTTTATACTCGGCGAGATTGCTAAAAGTTTCACGAAATCCAGAGATCTACGCTTAGCATTCATTTCATGAAAACCACACTTTTTCTATTCTTACTACTCTATTGTGTGATATCTCTTATACTCCTCATAGAAAGCATTCAATTGAAAAGTGTGTGATCTACGATTTTGTATACCGCTTTAGATGCTTCAGACGATGTTAATTCTAGAATTATTCCATTTTCCATGCTATATTGATATTCTTGGGTTTTCTATTTCAAATGCACCATTATACTATGATATCGAGATAAAAGTCTTTGACATGTGTTTTGTATTCGATGCGTGCTATATGAGTAAGCAAAATCCACGTCCTGAGAAAAATGATCTAGCAGTTTCCTTCTTTGTTTTCTATTTTGTTTTTTTCCCGTTTTTCATTTTCCTTTTTTTCCATCACTTCCATTATGTTTATCCACCGGGTTCGCTTTTTACTCATCTTCCTCGAGGACGAGTAAGAGGTAAGCTTGGGGGATTTTGATCACTCCATATTTTACACCTTTTTTGTGCATGTTTGCATGCCATTTTGATCGCTCGAATCGCGTTTTTCACGATTTTTCGGCAATATTGCGATACTTTTCACGATTTCTTGTTTTTGTCGAATTTCAGGAGATTCGGAGCGATTTGGAGTGATTCTGATATGCACCCACTCCGGAGTGTCACCCTCGACTCTTTTGAGGGGAATTCTGCGATTGGAGAGGAGTGGAGGAAGAAAGAACGTCGTAGGAGCGACGAGTGAGCAAAAATACGAAGATTGGGCATTTTCAGCATGTCACTCAGCCGAGTGAAGGAGTCACTCGGTCGACCGTCGACAGCCCGCTCGGCCGGCCAGATCAGACATGCAACAGATTGAGTATCAGCGTGCACTCACCGAGCATCGCCAGACCACTCGGCCGAACCACGGAGACACCACTCGCCTGAGTGGCATCAAGACGACGGCAAGAAAAATCCCAGACTTACTGTAATCTGTCAGTTGACTCCCGAGTTCCGACTTGACCGAGTGAAGAAGTCCCCTCGGCCAAAGCAAAGAAAGTCACTCGGCCGAGTGACTCCCGAGGAGACGACCTGTCACGCCCCGCTTCCCAAAAATATGGAGGCGAAGCGTGAGGAGGTCCGCTCAGACTTGAAGCTACAAAGCTGCAAGTCCGATAAGCGTCAATCAAAATTTAAAACTGCAGGTCCTTGCAACGCGAGCGAAACAAGATAATAATAATGAAATGAGACAAAAGAATAATCTCAGAATATCCATAAAATAAGTTTCAACATCACAGAAAAAGCCACCAGGCTGAAAGAAAAAGAGACTAAAGGCCCAAACATGGCCAACAAAAGTACAAAGTACAAAACAACGGTGCTACGCACCAACAACTAACAAAAGGCCTAAAACAAAATAAAGCTCAACAAAGACTCAAAGAATGGTCACCGATGTCCACCAAAATCCTTCTGTGCAATCATGGACTCAGTCTCAGCGTCAGCAACACATCACGTACACAGCAACGGTCTCTGGCTCAAGATCTAACATGTGACACCCAAAAGAGCAAGGGGCACATGTCAGCAAGTCTACAAGAGACTTGTGCAAGTGAAACTGAAAGTACAAGTAAGAGCAACCTAAAAGTTCTAGCATGATGCAATGACATGTCAGTTAAAGTATGAGTGCAACAAGTAAGGTAAAGTAAAGTAAAGTACGAGCATGGCATGACATTCACAAGACAAGTACAAGACAAGAAAAGTAAGCACATCGTGCACAGAGTTCACGCCTTACAGCTGAAGAGGCTGTACGGGCACACTTCTACGCTGAGTGGTCGCTCAACCCTACCCCTCCACGTGTATCGAGCCAGGGCCTTACCCCCGAACGGGAATGCTCGCTTCTGGATCACGAGCCAGGAAGTGTTTTTAACAAGTATGGCGTAGGGGTGCACCTAGCCCGGGACAAGCAAGTACAAGTATGTAGCGTGTGCTACGAATGCGACATTCAATGCATGGATGACATGACATGGCAAGTAGTAAAGCGTACAGGTAAGGAAAGTAAACGTGACAGTTAAGCATGCATGATCAACAAGTTTAAGGGGTTGGATCTAGCTTCGTTGTCAAGCTAGATCATTTAGGTGACGGATCTAGTTTCGTTGTCAAACTAGATCAAGTAGGCGTCTAGCCAGCTATCATTTCACTGACTAGTCTCTTTTATGCTAAAAACAAGGAAGTGGCCTAAAAACATGGCCCTAAGCAAGATTTGGCAAGTTTCACTTGCCTGCAATTATCACGTCAAGAAAACACCGTCCAACGAGTCCAAAGTCACGATTCCTACGTGCACAAGTCCACCGGCCTACATCCGTTTTATTAATCTTGATTAGTGGTTGCTAAAACATTTAAAATACTTTAAAATACTGATTTTTAGTCTTGATTAGCATGCAATTGGGTTGGGGGTCCTAGGGGTGCAAAACGTTACCTCAACACGACGCGAAAGCTACACCGGCGTCGGGTAGCGACGCCGGGGGTTGGAATAAAAGATCGCGCTCCAAGTCCAGATTCCAATTAGATTCCTCGCTGGAAATTTCAGAACAATCAACCGGGACGACGATTCCAGATTCCAAAGCTCGCACGTGCGACGACGGGCTACGACGTGCGACGACGTCGTACGCGGCAAGTCGTCGAAGAGAACACACCTAGGTGGGGCCCACAGTAGTCCTAGGGACCTTTGGGGGACCCACAATAACTCTGGAGAACTTGGGGGGCCCACGGTGGCAAGCGGTGCGACGGGTGCGGGGTTGCGACAAGTGACTCTCGGTCGTACCCCTCCAATGCGGGAGAATCCCTCGGTCGTGCTCTGAGAATGCGGGGCTGCGACGTTTTGGGGTGTGCAGCGGCTGCGGGGGCTGTGGTGCGAGGGCTTCCGTCGGTCAGGTCGAGGGAACGGGTCGGTCGTGCGGGGTGCGGAGCGGGGCGACAAGCGGGCGACGGTGCGGAGCGCTGTGCTGCGATGCGGAGCGGCTTGGTGCGGGCCAATCCCTCGGTCAGACCGAGGGAACGGAGCGGTGCGGAGCTGTGCAATGCGAGCGGCGATGGCTGCGGGCGGGGCGATCGGTCGGAGCGGGGAAATTGGGTTGGTTTTCTCGGTCAGATCGGTGGCTGATCGTCGCAACGTTGCGACGAATCGTCGCAACGTCCAATTTCAAGTTTGGAAGAGGCTAGGGCTAATTTCTTGCGAAAATAGGTCTTCCTAGGGGTTGCTTATATAGTATAGATGGGTTGACTTGGTCTAGGGCTAAATCTAATAGGATTAGAAGTTTAAAATAATTTAAAATTTGAAATTCAACTTCTCCAACTCACCCAAGGATTTGACTTGGTCCAAATGAGCTGGAAATTGGCTCAAAAATTCTTTAAAACGTTTAAAACTCAAATAAATTTTATTTGGACGAAAATAATTTATAAATTAATTATTAAAAATAATATAAAACTTGTTAAAAATATTAAAGTGGTCAAATAAACTCCAAAAATTATAAAATAAATATCGGGGTGATCGTGATGACGAATGTGAGCTAACTAAGAAGACGGATCTCAAATTCGACGTCGGATGACGAAACTAAAAATAGGAACGTCTCCCGTCAAAAGTGAAAATCGCCACGTCTCATCGAATAAGTTTAAATTGTGGGAAAACGACTCGAGAAGTGTCGTTCCAAGATAGTGCCACTATTTAATACTCTCAGAGACGTTCGCAACGGTATATCACACAAAAGTGTTCACAAGCAAATAAAGTCTAAAATAAACACGTGCACGGACAAAAGCACGTGCACGAACTACGCACCACGAAAAGTGGTCGTTACATCCTCCCCACCTTAGAATAAAGTCCGTCCTCGGACTTTCTAATATATCTAGTCGCTCTAATAGCTACCCCAATCAAGTCACATTATATTTCAAACCAGGTATAGCTATTGCAAGTGCTTATATATGCACTAGGTAGTCAAACATTAATACTCCCAACACGTATATACATTTATATATATTCACGTACATTATACACTTATACCTATTATAGTCAGTCAAATTCATACATGTATTTCAATCAAATATATATAAACATACATCCCTTATATACTACTACTCACAAAACAATAGTTCAGATACTCATATAAGGATAGTCTCACACTTAGCCAATACAATCATTGCTCTACCTATATGTAGCTACCTATGCACAAACATCAAGGGTATACTACCCTCTAATATTTCCTAGTATACATCCAATACTAAGCATATCCACATAAGCAGTCACACCATACCATTTTTAAGTCAAATTTTACTATATCTAATATATATTCACTACTACCATATTTCACTCATTATATAGTCATTCAATGCATGCAAATAGTTCACCATATATTCACATCACGTACGGTCCTATAACTGTATTTACGACACGCCACATATGTCATAGTCATCAATGCCTATAACTAAGCACATACTTACCCGTGCATGGTGCACACCCATACACGCTAATATTTCATTTACATACACCAATCATACCATTATACACCTAGTTTTAGCTAGTACACATACGTTCACACGAGCAAGTCCTTAGTAATTAGCTATACCACAAGACCAACACCTATAACTAGATACTGGTGTAGTGACCCACAATCATGTGCGTAACACAACCAGGCACAACACTCCTATCACTATACATACATCAAACGTCGCTATATTCAAACTTCAGACATACATTCAATGTACTTAGAGTATACCCACTCAAGCTTGAGTGAGACTCAATACATATATCAGAATATTCTATATACGCAACACGGCATTCATACATATACCAATACCACTCCATTATATATATGTATATATATATATATATATATCTACCAATACAACCATAAGCATACCATAGGTCAATCACACTTAATATTTAGTCAGGTAATACTTACATAGTTCAATCACTCTATATACCATAATAATAATACAGACATCAGCACACGTATAATTATAATATACTCCTTAGTACAAACATTCACCGTATAGTCACACATAAGTAGTGTATATGTTCACACCATAACCTACTACCTATAATTAGTATACTAACACATCCACACATAAATAATTAAGATGTGCCATAGTCGTGTATACCTCTCGGCATGCACGCATGCAACATCCCGCAAAGCAAGCAATACCAATCAAATTTATACTCCTACTACCATATGTATATCACCCATATACTCAGGCAACAAAACATAACTACTTACGTATAAGCACATTTCATATCCACGTACGAGCGCACACTCATACGTGCTAACATATAGATCACATAATAGGCCTACCCTCTTAACCATACGTACTCTTATTATTATCACTACTAACATACACCTAGCTTTACCAATCATTTATTTCAACCATTATAAGTATCTCTAACTACATACACAACTTAGATATTTCAACGCTAACTCTTATATACACAGGCATCCCTAGTATAGTATAGCTATCCACACAAAAATCTACAACTACTAACACACAACAACTTCATACTATCACGAATAACTCCGAGTATATATATATATATATATATCACTCAATAGGCAAACATCAATATACTATGGGAATTCTCATTCAAGCCCACGTACACAACTTAGGTACGTGCACCACGACAACCTCACAAGGGCCCAATGGTCTACTAACAACTAAGAGTTGACACAGACATTATAGGACCCTAAGGCCTAAGCAATAAAGAGAGATCGAGAGCGTGACGAGGGAAGGATCGATAAGCACGAGTTCAGATAGGACGAATACAAGGAGACAGCTTGGTTAGACGAAACATTGACTCAATGGTGATGTTTAGGTCGTGGGAAAGGGAGATGTAGTGGTGCTTATATAGGATGGGAAAAAGAAAATAGGGTCAATAGCATGAGCTAAAATACGAAAAATTGAAAACTGTTGTACTTCAAAAAAAGTTGGAATTCCTCATCTGTATAAAATATTTGAAGATCGATAAAGCGAGTTGGAATAAGTTTGGGTCGAATATTCATAATAAGAGAAAATGTTTTATTGGTTTATATAAAATCAATTTAAAAGGAAGTAAAATCATTTACACGAATATTAAGGACGTGGTTTAGAAAATTTATACGTAAGTAATTTAATATAATGTTGTCAAAAAGTTTTGGAAAGTCGGAGAATGAAATCAAGTAACGGAAGAATTTAAACTCATGCTTTCAAAACTTTTAGGCTATGGAGAAATTCAAAATGATCGGTTTGAAACTACTTTTAAAGAACCAGGGTTTGCCAAAAATGAAAAAAAACTGATTTACGCAAGGTTCTTAATATATGAGCTCAACAAGTCTGGCACGGATATAGAAATAATTGAAATTCAATTTGGTTTAGAAATTTTTCTAAAAGCGTGTATGGTGAGCGGAAAGAAAATAATAGTAACTTAGCATAAGAATTATCAAGATCGAATAGCAAATCTTTAAAATCAAATCAGGGAGGGTCTAAAGCAGGAAGAGGCTATGAAAATAGTACTTTGCAAAAATCTGAAGTAGCGAAAACGACGAGCAAAGTCCTACTTGCTGAAAGCTGAAATTCCATGTGTCTTGAAAATATATTAAAGTAAACACGGCGTATCATTCGTATAACACAAATAAGAAGGAAACTTATAAATCGAATTGGGCAAAGCAAAAGTACGGTCCAGAATAAAATTAATATATGAAGGGACGACACATTTGCATAAGTACGAAAAACATAGGCTGGGATAATACTTTAAACTAGTATTCAAAAATTCCGACAAACGTTTTTAAAAAATTTAAATCAATGAGGGAGTATGAAGTATAAGTACATATGCATTAAGATTTGGAACAAGGTTAAACTTCGGAAAGGAGGGGGTCAAAAATACTTTCAAGAGTTTCAAAGTTCGTAATGGAGAGGTTCGAAAATTGACGCCAATCGTCACGGGGGCGATCTCGTGAATCGAGGCAAGGAAATTGGTCGGAGATCAAAACATTCATACGCCTAGGATATGAATCAGAAGAGTCTTCGGGAAACTCCTACGGTCGACCAACTAAAGATTAGGAACTAGGTGCTAAGACTTCCAAAGGTTAGACGGTAAAGAGATGCGTTTAGCTTGGTCCGAAATCGATGAACCCAAAAGCGAACGACCGAAGGAAAATCTAGAAGTCTAATATGGTCAGGGTTAGGCAAGGACCCCTAAGGTAACTCCTACGGCGATCAATTGCTGACGGGGAGCCTAACTATCAATCAGGGGCCTCTAACTAGCAAGCACAGACGTCTAACTAAGTCTTCTTACCACCTAGTGTCGTAAGAAAACGACTAGACTCAGGGCTTATGACTCGGATGTTGCAATTTATTTAATGGACATTCCGTTATTATCGTTGTTTCGTTACTTCGCAATTGCAAGACTGACCTGCATGGGCCACCAACAAAACCTGTCACGCCCCGCTTCCCAAAAATATGGAGGCGAAGCGTGAGGAGGTCCGCTCAGACTTGAAGCTACAAAGCTGCAAGTCCGATAAGCGTCAATCAAAATTTAAAACTGCAGGTCCTTGCAACACGAGCGAAACAAGATAATAATAATGAAATGAGACAAAAGAATAATCTCAGAATATCCATAAAATAAGTTTCAACATCACAGAAAAAGCCAACAGGCTGAAAGAAAAAGAGACTAAAGGCCCAAACATGGCCAACAAAAGTACAAAGTACAAAACAACGGTGCTACGCACCAACAACTAACAAAAGGCCTAAAACAAAATAAAGCTCAACAAAGACTCAAAGAATGGTCACCGGTGTCCACCAAAATCCTTCTGTGCAATCATGGACTCAGTCTCAGCGTCAGCAACACATCACGTACACAGCAACGGTCTCTGGCTCAAGATCTAACATGTGACACCCAAAAGAGCAAGGGGCACATGTCAGCAAGTCTACAAGAGACTTGTGCAAGTGAAACTGAAAGTACAAGTAAGAGCAACCTAAAAGTTCTAGCATGATGCAATGACATGTCAGTTAAAGTATGAGTGCAACAAGTAAGGTAAAGTAAAGTAAAGTACGAGCATGGCATGACATTCACAAGACAAGTACAAGACAAGAAAAGTAAGCACATCGTGCACAGAGTTCACGCCTTACAGCTGAAGAGGCTGTACGGGCACACTTCTACGCTGAGTGGTCGCTCAACCCTACCCCTCCACGTGTATCGAGCCAGGGCCTTACCCCCGAACGGGAATGCTCGCTTCTGGATCACGAGCCAGGAAGTGTTTTTAACAAGTATGGCGTAGGGGTGCACCTAGCCCGGGACAAGCAAGTACAAGTATGTAGCGTGTGCTACGAATGCGACATTCAATGCATGGATGACATGACATGGCAAGTAGTAAAGCGTACAGGTAAGGAAAGTAAACGTGACAGTTAAGCATGCATGATCAACAAGTTTAAGGGGTTGGATCTAGCTTCGTTGTCAAGCTAGATCATTTAGGTGACGGATCTAGTTTCGTTGTCAAACTAGATCAAGTAGGCGTCTAGCCAGCTATCATTTCACTGACTAGTCTCTTTTACGCTAAAAACAAGGAAGTGGCCTAAAAACATGGCCCTAAGCAAGATTTGGCAAGTTTCACTTGCCTGCAATTATCACGTCAAGAAAACACCGTCCAACGAGTCCAAAGTCACGATTCCTACGTGCACAAGTCCACCGGCCTACATCCGTTTTATTAATCTTGATTAGTGGTTGCTAAAACATTTAAAATACTTTAAAATACTGATTTTTAGTCTTGATTAGCATGCAATTGGGTTGGGGGTCCTAGGGGTGCAAAACGTTACCTCAACACGACGCGAAAGCTACACCGGCGTCGGGTAGCGACGCCGGGGGTTGGAATAAAAGATCACGCTCCAAGTCCAGATTCCAATTAGATTCCTCGCTGGAAATTTCAGAGCAATCAACCGGGACGACGATTCCAGATTCCAAAGCTCGCACGTGCGACGACGGGCTACGACGTGCGACGACGTCGTACGCGGCAAGTCGTCGAAGAGAACGCACCTAGGTGGGGCCCACAGTAGTCCTAGGGACCTTTGGGGGACCCACAATAACTCTGGAGAACTTGGGGGGCCCACGGTGGCAAGCGGTGCGACGGGTGCGGGGTTGCGACAAGTGACTCTCGGTCGTACCCCTCCAATGCGGGAGAATCCCTCGGTCGTGCGCTGAGAATGCGGGGCTGCGACGTTTTGGGGTGTGCAGCGGCTGCGGGGGCTGTGGTGCGAGGGCTTCCGTCGGTCAGGTCGAGGGAACGGGTCGGTCGTGCGGGGTGCGGAGCGGGGCGACAAGCGGGCGACGGTGCGGAGCGCTGTGCTGCGATGCGGAGCGGCTTGGTGCGGGCCAATCCCTCGGTCAGACCGAGGGAACGGAGCGGTGCGGAGCTGTGCAATGCGAGCGGCGATGGCTGCGAGCGGGGCGATCGGTCGGAGCGGGGAAATTGGGTTGGTTTTCTCGGTCAGATTGGTGGCTGATCGTCGCAACGTTGCGACGAATCGTCGCAACGTCCAATTTCAAGTTTGGAAGAGGCTAGGGCTAATTTCTTACGAAAATAGGTCTTCCTAGGGGTTGCTTATATAGTATAGATGGGTTGACTTGGTCTAGTGCTAAATCTAATAGGATTAGAAGTTTAAAATAATTTAAAATTTGAAATTCAACTTCTCCAACTCACCCAAGGATTTGACTTGGTCCAAATGAGTTGGAAATTGGCTAAAAAATTCTTTAAAACGTTTAAAACTCAAATAAATTTTATTTGGACGAAAATAATTTATAAATTAATTATTAAAAATAATATAAAACTTGTTAAAAATATTAAAGTGGTCAAATAAACTCCAAAAATTATAAAATAAATATCGGGGTGATCGTGATGACGAATGTGAGCTAACTAAGAAGACGGATCTCAAATTCGACGTCGGATGACGAAACCAAAAATCGGAACTTCACCCGTCAAAAGTGAAAATCGCCACGTCTCATCGAATAAGTTTAAATTGTGGGAAAACGACTCGAGAAGTGTCGTTCCAAGATAGTGCCACTATTTAATACTCTCAGAGACGTTCGCAACGGTATATCACACAAAAGTGTTCACAAGCAAATAAAGTCTAAAATAAACACGTGCACGGACAAAAGCACGTGCACGAACTACGCACCACGAAAAGTGGTCGTTACACGACCCCCCAAAAGTCCGAAGTTACTGGAATTTGTCAGGGTTTGTCACTCGGCCGAATGACATTTGTCACTCGGCCGAGTGAGCCGCGCTGCCTGTAGCGTAAATTGCGATTTTGAGGCTGCGCAGGGGCAATTTTGTCACAGTTTTTAGGCGATTTTGGGGGGTATTTAACCCCCGTTTTAAACCTAGTTTAGAGAGCTTTTTCAGAACTTTTTGCAGCCTTTTTTAGATTACTTTTTTGGAGATTAGATTGAGCTTTTAGGGGAGAGATAAAAGTGCTATTTTGTTGGATGCTATTAAAACTTCATTGGTTTGTCTCTCTCTCTATCAAAAACCTCATTTTTATTGATATATTGAATATTGCAATGAATTCTATTGATTTTATTTGTGAATTTCCATTGAATTGCATTATGAATTGTGAGTAGTTTTATCGTCTTAGGGCGTAGGGATGAACCCTACGAACCCTATTTCTAATTTGTGATGAATTGGTGAAATTATTGCTAGAATTGATTAGGGTTAGTTTGGGATTGATTTAATACGAATAGCTAGGGATTCATACCGATTGGGATTTGCAAGAGATTGGGTCCCAACTCGATAGGAAGCCCTAGAAATTCGAATTGGGTTACAATGGGATTTCTCCGGAATCGGTTTGCAAGAGATTGGACCGAAACTAGGGTTTTCGATTGCAATTCTATACCAATACCCGTTTGCAAGAGATTGGACGGGTAGGAACTATCCCAACCTAGGTCGTAGCTCGAGTTTGCACGAGAGTGGGCTCGAGATACGATGGGACGATGATATTGTCCTTCATGCTAGCTTGCATAGGTTAGGGTTTGCAAGAGATTGGACCCTACCCTAGGTTTGCTATAGACCGGCAATAGCGCGAGAGCGTGAGCTTGGTTCTACATTTAGTTGCAACTAGTTCACCTGAATTTCAAAGTCTCGCAATTGTGAAACCTACGAATCACAATGACGAGATACGGTTTGTAGCGGGGATTCCCTACCCCTAGGCGTCTTTATTAATTTGATATTTCCTTTATACAATTGAACGACTGTGACCGCTTTATTGCGAACATTTCTCGACTGTTCTTATAGCTAGGTGAATTGAAGGAGACACTGTCATTTTCCCTCCTCGTGTTCGATACCCGCTCGCCGCTACACCGTGCGCTTGCGGTAAGACTAGCGAGTCTCGTCCCGGGTGTGTATCCGGGGCGCGATCAGTCGGTCGGCCAACTGTGACCGACTAAAAGGCAAACAATGAACAGGGTCAATACAGGGTAGACAGATTTAGTCGGTCTGTGAAGGCTTGTCAACCGACTAGTTTTGGAGTTAGTCGGTCGGTGAATGTTCATTGACTGACTAAGGGTTGAATATGATAGACAAATAAGTACTGAGAGTTAGTCGGTCTGAGAAGAAACTCTAACCGACTAGTTTCTCAACTAGTCGGTCGATAGTCGTTCTTTGACCGACTAATTGTAAACAGTAACTCGGCTGTCAGAAAGAACTCAGAATTAGTCGGTCTGAGAACAAGTTCTAACCGACTAGTTTCACAACTAGTCGGTCGATGGATGTGCTTAGACCGACTAAGTGGAAACAGTAACTCAGCTGAAATAGTCAAGATGAACTAGTCGGTTCCTGAAGAGTTACCGACCGACTAGATTGCAATCTAGTCGGTTGGTTCTCCTTCTTGAACCAACTAAAAGTCACGAAAAGTCTCGAATTGAAGCGCGAAGCTTCGGGAAGATTCCTATAGCTTATAAGATCAACCTAGCTCTAAGATATGGACGCTATGAAGCTCATCGTAAAAGTACTTACTCCAAGCCCATCAAGATATGCAACGGAAAGTAGAAGATCAGAAAGAACTGAAAGAAAACGTCTAACAGGGGAAAAACACACAAGGAAGAGAAAAACCATAGTATATATATATAAGAGACAATACTTAGACAAAAACCAGTCGTTAGAGTATATACGCCACCTATTCCATTTCCCCAAAGGTTGTCAAAAGCTAAATTGGAGAAGAAGTTTTCTCGCTTTCTGGAGTATCTGAGAGGCATCATCTTGAATATTCTGTTTCTAGACGCCATCATAGAGATCCCGACATATGCCAAGTTTTTAAAAGACTTAATAACAGTACAGAAAAGGACAGAAAAGATTATGCTAGCCGAGTAAGGGACATGTGTCACGTCCCGCTTCCCAAAACAACGGAGGCGAAGCGTGACTAAGGCCCGCTTAGGCCAGAGCTGAGAAGCTCGGACCCAATAAGCGTCTGTAGGGGTACCATTTTAAAAGTTTCAGGTTCTTGCATTTATAAAGTTCGAAATAATAGGAAGTACAGAAAGAAAGTGGCATTCATTAAAAATAGAGAGATAATATCCAGCGAGTACAAAAGTCTAAAAGAAGCCTAAGCATGGCAACAAACTATCTAAACGTAAACTAAAAAAAACAGTAACCTCTGAAAGTGACGACTAAAAAGACCTCAAGGTCTGGTCCTCGTCAAGCACGTACTCTGTGTCGATGCCCTCGGCTCCTCGTACTCCAGTGAGTCTGCCTCGTCCATGAACTCTGGCTGAACACTTGACGTACAGCACCCAAGAGAAAGGAACTGTACGTCAGGTAAAGTCTACAAGAAGGGTTAGACTTTATTGCAAGTGCACCGAACTTTAAACAACGTTTTACTGGTTGATTAGCATGCTGAGGTTCTATTACACAACAGTTTACTGGTTGATTAGCATGCTGTGGTTATAACAGAGTAACACAAGAGGAAGTAACGCAGCAGGAAAGTAAAACGGGACAGGTAGTAGTCGTAGCGTGTGCTACCGACTACGGGACTATCCTAAAGGTGTCAGGATAAGACGGAACTAGACAAGACAAGACGGACAGGACACGACACGTGAGACACGAAGGGTTCACGCCTTACGGGTTGAGGGGGATCAGACCCTCTCCCCGTGCGCACGCTCAACCCTACCCCAAACCCCAGAACTCAGGACAAGAAGTACAGAGATCACTTCCGCTAGGGAAGCACCTGAAACGCCCGCATGCTTTTTTTGTATCACGGAGATCACTTCCGCTCGGGAAGCATCTGAAACGCCCGAAGGATTTTTGTATCATGGAGATCACTCCCGCAAGGAGAGCATCTGAAACGCCCGAAGGGTTTTTGTATCACGGAGATCACTCTCGCAAGGAGAGCATCTGAAACGCCCGAAGGCTTTTTGTATCATGGAGATCACTCCCGCAAGGAGAGCATCTGAAACGCCCGAAGGCTTTTTGTGTAACAGTGACATGACACGACCAGTGTACGGGAGATGTTATTCTAGGGTATCCACACGCACGCACGCTCAAGACAATCCTACGGTGTTAAAAGTTGTTGTTCGTCGGACTTAGACTTCGTCGTCAAGTCTAAGTCGTCAGGGTGACCCGGACGCTATCATTTCACGTCCGGATCTATTTGTTCACAGTTTATCAGTTCTAACCAACTAAGGCCTAAGCACGGCCGAAAGTGCAAGTGGGATACACTTGCCTGCGGTGGCGAGTGTGTCGTCCGTCCGGGGCGTCTCGTCCAACGTCGCATCCGCGGTAGTCCGTCTGGTGTGAGGAACGCGCATTAATCTGGCGTCGGGTCTGGAAACGGTGGCGGTGCTCGTGTCCCCGACTGCGGGTAGCACAGTGGAGGTCGTCTTGGGATCGCCTCAGGGTCGTAACAGCTGCGGGTAGCGCAGTGAGACAGGTACGGACAGTGAGGGAAAAACGAGGACGGCGAGGGGGAGGCGTCACGATCTCTGTATCAACAGGTATGATATCAAACAGGAGTTAACTAATTAACTTCTATGGTGACTAAATTTACCTATACCAGATTATCTAAAATATACTGTTATTATGAAATCGGAGTTATATCATTCAGGTAAGCTAATTTACTAACTAATATCCTTATAACTTATAACAGCTAGTAAGATAATATACCCTAGAAGTAATGTCGAGTAGGAAACCAGTAGATGAATTAATCATTCTGAAAACACATACATGCAGTACTTAAAGTAATAATGATATTAACCTAAGGTGAATGCAATACTTAAAGTAAAACACATGCATAACCTAAGTAATAGTGACACTAACCTGAAGTAAATGAATACTAACCTAAAGGTTAGGGTCAAAGAATCACTTAGCAGTAGCAAAAAGTGCAAACTTATATTAACACACCAGCCACTAACTTAATAGGTATTTATAAAGGATGCTATCTTATACCTATCAAAATTTATCAAAGTATCAACTCTGCTATAGACTTACACATACCAGCTTGTACTGAAAACTTACAACTAGGGGCTCCTCAAACCATCATCTGTAAAAATAACTGTCCACGCATAAGGGTGCACAGTCCACATGCAAGAATCCTCACCGAGGGTGGCGGCTGCCGATGGGGAAATCTCGGAGGCGGGAGGCGCCTTGGGAGCGCGTCTGTCGGTGTCGGGCTGTTGAAGAGGGGGCGTGGTGCACCATGCAGCGACGTTGACTGCGGGTGGCCGCGGGGTCCGGGCTTGGAGATGCTGGTGCTGGGCGGAGCCTCGGGTCGCCGGCGTCGGATGTGTTTGCAGGCGGAGGTTCGAAGGGGCCTGGGTCGCTGTCACCGGAGGAAGAGCCTCGGAAGAGATCGGACGGTGCGGGTTCATGGTGGCGGGGTCGGAGACGGTGCGAACGGTGGCGGTTGTGATGCGGGGAGGAGATGCCGCAAGGAGCGGGTCTACAGAGGAGAGGCCGCGACGTTTTGGGTTCTGCGTGCGCTGCGGGGGAGAGGAAAATCGCGAGGTGCTCAGCGTGGATGGGAAAAGTAGGCGGCTGTGTATACCTAGGGTTTAGAGTTCTTATTATATAAGGAAGTGAGAGAGAGCTAGGGTAGGGATTTATTTTAAGAGGATGCGGGGGAAAAGTGTGCGACTGAGATACAGATGCAACCTAGGCTAATTATAAGAGGTAGGAGAGAGAACGTGGCTAAGATTTTACAGGTTGATAGCAAGGAGTTATCATTTTAAAAAAAAGAATTTGTTTGATTCACTGTTTCCCCTAGAAACAAAACATCGAAACGATTCGTTGTTAAAAAAAAGAATCGGTATAAAAGTGTACAGTGTATTAGGTGGGTTTCGAAAGTGCACAGACCCAATTAATATTAAAAATTATAAAAAGAATATTTTATTAATTATAATAAGATAAGCAGGTAAGTCCATGGGCGTCCGAAAATTACAAGGAAGGTACCGGGGTGATCGCACCTCCGAGAGGGTCGAGAATACGGGATCTGCACACGCGTCTGACTACGGACAACAGTAATAAAAAAATAAAACACATAAAACGCACACGAAACACAGCTACGTGCTAAAATACGTTCAGTCGGAAAGTGACTGTTACATTCTACCCACCTTAGAAATAATTCCGTCCTCGGAATCACTCATACTAATAATAATTATAAAATCTATAAATCTTAAGCTTATAACTCCCATCTTCCACACCATGATCTCTAATCTTATAACTTCAATATCGTTCTTCAATTAATCCATCATAACCCATCTTTTCACTGGATAAAGCCACAACTAATCTCACCTCTTAATTCTTAACTATAGACCCATCACTGCTGTTCAACTTTCCAACTCCAAGTCCTCACCAAAGATTAATAATCATATTCTCATACCACTCCACTAAACATCATTGCTCAAAAACAATCTTTTAAATTCATCAATCTTTTCCCAAAATTTATCAATTGCTAAAATAATTTCCTAGTCGATCACCAATCCAGGACAAAAACTCTGTCTATCTTATAACACCTTTCACCAATCAACATTCGCCGTGTCCTTAATACATCCCTTGTCACATCTTCCATAAATTTATCCGCCAAATAAGTGAACTATCAAAATCACATCTCCCCTACTCATTATAATTATTTTCAACCAATATTAAATCCGACAACCTAACCATCCATTTATCTCAACACGTCGTGTTACTCCCAACGTCTTCTCACGTCAGCTCAACAATCAAGTCTCGATGCTAATAAAAGCTCTACTCAATCTCATGATCACCCTAACTCCTACCATACTCTGTAGCCATCCCTATCTACCATTCGTCTAAGCCTCAAATCTGATAAGTTCTCATCTTCACGCATATAATCTCATTCAACCAGAATTCTCCATTGAGTCCGCCACATTTCGGTTTTATAAATAAGTCCTGGACAGCCCATTCTTCTCATCCTACAGAAATCTATTCCAACATCCTATTGTTCCAAAAATCGGTTAATCATTGCTATAACAAATCTCATCTCTCCCTGAGCCTACCCGCAAACAAAATCCTACAACAACAATAGCTAGTCTCAAAACTATAACAACCATAACATAACACTTCTAAAAGGAGAGAGAGAAAAAGAGAAAGGGAAACATAAAACCAGTGACACATTTTTTTAAAACATTTGGAAAAACGTGTGGAGTCGTGGTAATGGATGAGGAAGGATAATTGATTGTGATCTTGTGAGCTAATTTCAAAAACTTTAAAGGTTTGGTTTAAAAGAAAAACAAAGTTTTGATACAATCACATGCAGTCAACGATAAGCTATTCTATAATCGCGAAAACTACGTCTAAGGAAATTGCTTGCTATGACCCTATTCATATACGTATGAATACCGTCATTCAGACAACTTCAATCATATCATGGTTAACACTGAGTACACATTCAAGACACAAAAGGCAATTATCAGGATCCTAAAGATGACACACTCATACAGGTCTACACACTCTACCTTTACTCATGCACCATGACGACATCACCTACCAAAGGCCTATTACTAAACTAGAGTTACCTTAGGCAACTAAAAGGACTAATGTCTACACAAAATAAGGGAAACAGAAGCCAAAAGTGTAACGAAATAAATCGGAAAGAACGAGTTTCAAATAAGGCGTGGTAAGGAGTTAGTCGGTTGGATGTGACAAAAATATTCCTCAAAATACTTAGATCGATGGGAGAAGAATTGCGTGTAAAATATGGTATTATATACTTTATACTTATAAAAATAAGTAGGAAAAAGTGGTCAGATGGTAAAAATTATTTCAATTTGGAAAAAAGAGTTAGATGAAGGAAATAAAAGTCGGGTGAGGTAGCGATTGCTTTGCAAATATATATAAGTTTTAAACAAATATTCCTTGAAGCACGAGCACGATGAACATAGGGCTATTATATACATATATAAACAAAAGAAATTTAAAGTTCTCTTTGGTTTAGAGAATATTCTAAAAGTACGTGCGGTAAGTGATTAGCAATAAAATTTTGTAGTTTAGAAGAGTAATATATATATATATATATATATATATATATATATTGGATTATAGAATTTGATAATAAGGTTTAAAACTGAAATACGAAAGATACCGATTTGAAAATAGGCTCGAGATAGTAAAATAATTTTACGACCAAGGAGGTTTTAAAATCAGTGAAAGAATTTTAACTCAACCGAAAAACAAAAAAAACAAAATTTTTTTTTAAAAAAATATATAATATAGGGGTTTTTTTAAGAATTTAAGCTGAGCGAAAAACTTAATACGGAAGTTCGAAAATAATTTTAGGGGGGAGCAGAATATGCCAAGGAAGGGATTCGAAGGATCAACGATAATCGTCTGAAAATGATCACGTGAATCGGAAGAAAGGAAAATGATCGCATGTTGGTTACCCATAGGATAAGATGCAAGGGGCTACGATGGGACCCTACGATCGATAACACAGAAGTGTAGTGATCAGAGAGACGCTAGAAGTCAGGGGTCCTAATTGTCGGGTCGTCTAAAGATCAGGAGAGCTCGGCACTAAGATTCCATAATGAGCTAGACTGTAACCAGGATCTAATGGGAAGATTTCTAAGAGAATCAAAGTTAGTTCTGCTGGCCCGAAGTCAATGGAGCTGGGCGAGCGACTAAACTAAAAGAAGGGCTCTAGGAATCTAATTTGGTCAGGGCTAGGGAGAGAGAGGCTACTAAGGTATCCTAAGACGGGTATGGCTAAATCTTAACCAAGGTGTCTGACTATCCAACCTGGGTGTCTATCTAAGTCCTCCTACCATTTAAGACAGGGAACCTAATTCAGACTTGTACGTGGATATTAAATGAATGCGGTACTTTTATTGTTCCGAACTTTTGCACGACCTACATGGGCCACCACTAAAACCTGTCACGCCCCGCTTCCCAAAACAATGGAGGCGAAGCGTGACTAAGGCCCGCTTAGGCCAGAGCTGAGAAGCTCGGACCCAATAAGCGTCTATAGGGGTACCATTTTAAAAGTTTCAGGTTCTTGCATTTATAAAGTTCGAAACAATAGGAAGTACAGAAAGAAAGTGGCATTCATTAAAAATAGAGAGATAATATCCAGCGAGTACAAAAGTCTAAAAGAAGCCTAAGCATGGCAACAAACTATCTAAACGTAAACTAAAAAAAAACAGTAACCTCTGAAAGTGACGACTAAAAAGACCTCAAGGTCTGGTCCTCGTCAAGCACGTACTCTGGGTCGACGCCCTCGGCTCCTCGTACTCCAATGAGTCTGCCTCGTCCATGAACTCTGGCTGAACACCTGACGTACAGCACCCAAGAGAAAGGAACTGTACGTCAGGTAAAGTCTATAAGAAGGGTTAGAATTTACTGCAAGTGCACCGAACTTTAAACAACGGTTTACTGGTTGATTAGCATGCTGAGGTTCTATTACACAACAGTTTACTGGTTGATTAGCATGCTGAGGTTCTATCACACTACAGTTTACTGGTTGATTAGCATGCTGTGGTTATAACAGAGTAACACAAGAGGAAGTAACGCATCAGGAAAGTAAAACGGGACAGGTAGTAGTCGTAGCGTGTGCTACCGACTACGGGACTATCCTAAAGGTGTCAGGATAAGACGGAACTAGACAAGACACGACAGACAGGACACGACACGTGAGACACGAAGGGTTCATGCCTTACGGGTTAAGGGGGATCAGACCCTCTCCCCGTGCGCACGCTCAACCCTACCCCAAACCCCAGAACTCAGGACAAGAAGTACAGAGATCACTTCTGCTAGGGAAGCACCTGAAACGCCCGCAGGCTTTTTTTGTATCACGGAGATCACTTCCGCTCGGGAAGCATCTGAAACGCCCAAAGGCTTTTTGTATCATGGAGATCACTCCCGCAAGGAGAGCATCTGAAACGCTCGAAGGCTTTTTGTATCACGGAGATCACTCCAGCAAGGAGAGCATCTGAAACGCCCGAAGGCTTTTTGTGTAATAGTGACATGACACGACCAGTGTACGGGAGATGTTATTCTAGGGTGTCCACACGCACGCACGCTCAAGACAATCCTACGGTGTTAAAAGTTGTTGTTCGTCGGACTTAGACTTCGTCGTCAAGTCTAAGTCGTCAGGGTGACCCGGACGCTATCATTTCACGTCCGGATATATTTGTTCACAGTTTATCAGTTCTAACCAACTAAGGCCTAAGCACGGCCGAAAGTGCAAGTGGGATACACTTGCCTGCAGTGGCGAGTGTGTCGTCTGTCCGGGGCGTCTCGTCCAACGTCGCGTCCGCGGTAGTCCGTCTGGTGTGAGGAACGCGCATTAATCTGGCGTCGGGTCTGGAAACGGTGGCGGTGCTCGTGTCCCCGACTGTGGGTAGCGCAGTGGAGGTCGTCTTGGGATCGCCTCAGGGTCGTAATGGCTGCGGGTAGTGCAGTGAGACAGGTACGGACAGTGAGGGAAAAACGAGGACGGCGAGGGGGAGGCGTCACGATCTCTGTATCAACAGGTATGATATCAAACAGGAGTTAACTAATTAACTTCTATGGTGACTAAATTTACCTATACCAGATTATCTAAAATATACTGTTATTATGAAATCGGAGTTATATCATTCAGGTAAGCTAATTTACTAACTAATATCCTTATAACTTATAACAGCTAGTAAGATAATATACCCTAGAAGTAATGTCGAGTAGGAAACCAGTAGATGAATTAATCATTCTGAAAACACATACATGCAGTACTTAAAGTAATAATGATATTAACCTAAGGTGAATGCAATACTTAAAGTAAAACACATGCATAACCTAAGTAATAGTGACACTAACCTGAAGTAAATGAATACTAACCTAAAGGTTAAGGTCTAAGAATCACTTAGCAGTAGCAAAAAGTGCAAACTTATATTAACACACCAGCCACTAACTTAATAGGTATTTATAAAGGATGCTATCTTATACCTATCAAAATTTATCAAAGTATCAACTCTGCTATAGACTTACACATACCAGCTTGTACTGAAAACTTACAACTAGGGGCTCCTCAAACCATCATCTGTAAAAATAACTGTCCACGCATAAGGGTGCACAGTCCACATGCAAGAATCCTCACCGTGGGTGGCGGCTGCCGATGGGGAAATCTCGGAGGCGGGAGGCGCCGCGGGAGCGCGGCTGTCGGTGTCGGGCTGTTGAAGAGGGGGCGTGGTGCACCGTGCAGCGACGTCGACTGCGGGTGGCCGCGGGGTCCGGGCTTGGAGATGCTGGCGCTGGGTGGAGCCTCGGGTCGTCGACGTCGGATGTGTTTGCAGGCGGAGGTTCGAAGGGGCCAGGGTCGCTGTCGCCGGAGGAAGAGCCTCAGAAGAGATCGGACGGTGCGGGTTCTTGGCGGCGGGGTCAGAGACGGCACGAACGGTGGCGGTTGTAATGCGGGGAGGAGATGCCGCAGGGAGTGGGTCTACAGAGGAGAGGCCGCGACGTTTTGGGTTCTGCGTGCGCTGCGGGGGAGAGGAAAATCGCGAGGTGCTCAGCGTGGATGGGAAAAGTAGGCGGCTGTGTATACCTAGGGTTTAGAGTTCTTATTATATAGGGAAGTGAGAGAGAGCTTGGGTAGGGATTTATTTTAAGGGGATGCGGGGGAAAAGTGTGCGGCTGAGATACAGATGCAACCTAGGCTAATTATAAGAGGTAGGAGAGAGAACGTGGATAAGATTTTACAGGTTGATAGCAAGGAGTTATCATTTTAAAAAAAAGAATTTGTTTGATTCATTGTTTCCCCTAGAAACAAAACATTGAAACGATTCGTTGTTAAAAAAAGAATCGGTATAAAAGTGTACAGTGTATTAGGTGGGTTTCGAAAGTGCACAGACCCAATTAATATTAAAAATTATAAAAAGAATATTTTATTAATTATAATAAGATAAGCAGGTAAGTGCATGGGCGTCCGAAAATTACAAGGAGGGTACCTGGGTGATCGCGCCTCCGAGAGGGTCGAGAATACGGGATCCGCACACGCGTCTGACTACGGACAACATTAATAAAAAAATAAAACACATAAAACGCACACGAAACCCAGCTACGCGCTAAAATACGTTCGGTCGAAAAGTGACTGTTACAACATGGTTCGTCAATAAAGACAAGAAGCAAAAGAAGCTCAAGGATCCATGTAGCTTCAGAATTCCATGCACATTAGGCGGAGCCCCCCTACAAAAGACTTTAGTTGTCTTTAGGGGCATATGTCAGTCTTATGCTCCTCACCATGTTTAAGAAGTTGAATACGGGGATCGATCTGAAGCCAGCCGATATGAAGATACAACTTGCTGACGGACGCATTACTAAACAGGTTGGTATAGCTGAGAACATGCCATTGCAAATACCGGGAGGACTTTGTGTGCAATGTGACTTTGTCATTATAAACGTAAAGGAAGTTGGTGATACATCGTGTATACTTGGGTGGCCGTTCTTGGCCACAGCTGGAGTCATCGTTGACGTGCGGGAAGGAATGTTGTCACTCAACGTTGGAAATATTGAAGTTGAATTTCATCTCCACGGGCTATGAAGAACTGGTCACTGATTGAAGATGATGTCTATGCCGACCAACTTGAAGAGGTGATAGAAGAGGCTATGCCATATGCAATCAAGACCATGCTTATAGAAAACTCTGATGGGGAGCCAATTTCTGAAGAAAGTACTCATATTGAAGACACCATGGACCCTCTCACTGATGAAGAGGATATCGATGCTGACGTTGTTAGGATAAGAGAGCTCTACAAACTCTCTTCCGGGAAGCATCTGAAGAAGCAAATGTCACCGGTCAAGCCATTACCACAATCACCGAAGGAGAAAAAGGATCCTTTGAAGGCTAGAAGTGAAGCTTGTGGGAAGTTATCTCCCACCAACATGAAGAAGTAGAGGCAACATGAGGAGACCAAGCAAGAAAACGTCGAGCGATCCAAACCCACCAGTCTCATGACCAAATTTGACAAGCGCATCTCCTATGCGTCGAATATCTTGTGCTGAATGCAAATTATCTGGGGTCGAGCTCAAGACCATAAACGAGCACTTATCGGGAGGCAACCCGATGTTTATATCTTTTTTTAATTCTTTTTTAGTTTTTATTTTGTTTGAAAATACAAAAAAATCGAAAATTAAAAGTTAGAATTTTTTTTGATATTGGGCGATATTTTATTTATAGGAAGAAGATCATAGGGATGAACAACAAAGAGGACATTGATAGGGAGCACATGTAACAAAGGAGATCCATGACATGGAGAAGTTTGAACGAGAAAATAAGTAGAAATTTGGGGAAAGCAAGCAAGGAAGAAGATGAAGATCATCAAAAAGAGGAGCTGAGGAGTCAGTCTCACTCGGCCGAGTGCGACTCTTACTCAATCCAGTGAGAATACTGAACATGAAAGTAAAAAAAACTTAACACTATCAAATTATCCCACTCGACTGAGTGACAATCTCACTCGATCGAGTGGATCCCTGTAGCAGAACCCAGAAATTCAATGCTCTGTGAAGTCTCCTCACTCGACCGAGTGACTAGATCACTCTACCGAGTGGGAGACTGTAGCAGATTTCACAAAACAAGCTGTTCTGTTTCATCTTCTTACTCGATCGAGTGACTCATCTCACTCGATCGAGTCACTCGACCAAATCTGCACCCTAAAAACAATTGTCGTCTGTCGTTGTGGGTCACTCGATCGAGTGACCAAACTCACTCGACCAAGTGACTTAAGTCGGTAGCCATAATATAAAAAGGAGATTAGAACCCATTCGAGTTCTTTCTCTCACTCGACCACAACCGAACCAATTCCCTTCAGCCCTAGCTCTGTTCGGACGATCGCAGCCGTCGGCCGCCCTCCTCCTCCGATCTCCGACCACAAACCCCCATCAAGACCTAATCTCCACCCTATCCTCTTCTTCAACCATTGTAAGCCCTAAATTCAACCTCAAATCCTAATTAACCCTCTAAATCACCGTATTTTCTTGATTTTCCCCAATTATTTCGAAATTTTCATCGCTAATTCAAATTTTTTGTGGAACAGTCAAGCTTGGGGGAGATCCATTGCGATGATTGCAAAGAAATCTCTTGGGGAATCATTTCACCTTGGGGCAACGTTTAGGAGTCGCATTGATCGCTCGGTACACTCATTCCACTTCATCATTTGCGTTCGTTTATATGTGTGTGTGTGTGTATATATATTGAAAAGTAAGTGTGCATGTATATTGATATAAACAGAGAAACATAAAGGCAATGCCAACAAGTACAGCAGGTGGGGGAGAGGCTGGGAAGCAGTCACCCCACACAGAAGCTACCAGGTCGAGCCATGAAGAATCAAAAGGGAGAAGGAGCTACAGCCTAAAACTGGGAAGGCACACAAAACGGCCTAAGAAACCCCCCAGTTCTCAAAAATGGGACGATCAACAATATCTACATCCTCAAGGCCAAGTCCAGCCATGGCGTCAGAGACATCGGTGGAGATCCTGGCTAGGAGAGCAGACATGGGACTCCTCCGGGACTGGAAGATGCGGTTGTTTCTCTCCTTCCAAATATACCAGACTGCCGCAGAAAAGGTAAGGAGGGATAGCTTACCTCTAAGCGAGATCTTCCCCTTAGCTCCAAATCTAGGCTTCAGCATATGAGCATCGACAATAATGGATTTGGAGCCAGGGGAAGACCAAGGCGAAGCTTGCACGCCATCCAGACGAAGGCACTGTAATCGCATCTGAAGAAGATATGGCGGGTAGACTCAGGGTGCGTACCACAAAGAACACAGGAGGACTGATCCCTGATCCCCCTCCTAGCAAGCTGGTGAGCGATAGGAAGCCGGTCCGAGAGGGCGCGGAGCAGGGTGAGGGAGAACTTCAGGGTATGCCCAGGAAACCAGACAACTGAAGTAAGGCGGGAGGGGGGCACACCGACGCGTGGAATACCAAGCGGAGCGGAGAGAGCACTCCCCCGCAGGAGTCCACTCCCAGGAGTCAGGACCCCTAGACACAGAGACCCCGGAGAGGAGAGGCCGGAGGTGAGTGAAGTCATCCGACAGGGACCAAGCTCCCTTATCCCAAAAATCGGCCACAGAGCGATATCTCAAAGAAGGAGGAGGGGTAGCCTGGTAGGTAAGCGGGCCACATGGCAGCCAAGGGTCGAACCAGAAGGAAGTGGAGCGCCCGTCACCAATGACCTTTCTGAAGCAAGGGCCGGCCAAATCCCGACAACACAGGACGTGCTTGCAGGAACCGGAATCCAGGGCAACCGCCTCACACTGGAAAAGGGGAGTGTGCTTCAGGTAAGCAAGACGCATATAGGAGGCCCAGGGGAAGGAGAGTGGAGTAGCCTCCAGAGGAGCTTGGTACCAGCTGCTGATCGCGTCCGGATATATACCCGAAAAATGACTTGTAGTCTTACCGCAAGCGCACGATGTAGCGGCGAGCGGGTATCGAACTCAGGGAGGACAAATGACCGCGTCTTACTCAAATCACCTAGCTACCAAGAGAACAAGAATAGTTTGGCGTAATAGTCACAATCGTTCAAGTATCAAGAAAATATCAATATAATAAAAAGCGTCTATTGATAGGAAATCCCCACTACGGACCGTCTCTCATCCTTATGATTCATAAATTTCATTGTTGCTAAGCTTGAATATAGGTGAACTTGTTGCAACTTAATATAGAACCAAACTCACGCTCTCGCGCTATTGTGGGTCTATATCGAACCTAGGATAGGGCCCACTCTCGTGCAAACCCTAGCCTAAGCCGCTAGCGTGAAGAACGACATCATTGTTCAATCGTATCTCGAGCCCACTCTCATGTAAACTCGAGCTACGACCTAGGTTATGATAGTTCTTATTCGTCCAATCTCTTGCAAACGAATATTAGTATAGATTCACAATTAAAAATCCTAGCTTTGGTCCAATCTCTTGCAAACCAAATCTAGAGAAATCCAATTATCAATCTAAATCGAATATCTAGGCCTTCCTATCAATTGGGATCCAATCTCTTGCAAATCCCAATCGATATGAATTCTTAGCTACTCGTAATATATCGATCACAACCTAACCATTATCAATTCTAGCAACAATTCAACAAATTCATTACAATTTAGAGATAAGGTCCATGGGGTTCATCCCCATGCTCTAAGACGACGGCACTACTTACTAAACATCATGCAAATCTCAGAAATAACAACAATGATCATGGCACAATTCATTGCAAAAGAGAAATAATGCATAAAAATTGAGTTTTTAATAAGAAAAGACAAACCAATGTTGATGCCAACGATCTCCAGCTAAGATTTTACTAAAGAGTAGCCGTCCAAATCCTAAAAGAAATTCTAAAAAATTATAGTTTAAGTCTCCTCTAAACTAGGGTAAAAATAGGGTTTAAATACCCTCTAAAATCGTCCAAAAAATCGTGACAAAACTGCCCCTGCACAGCCCAGAATTCGCAGCCCTAACAGCAGTCGGAGAGGGTCACTCGGCCGAGTGACCCTTGTCACTCGACCGAGTGACAAACCCTGTACAAAAACAGTAACTTCGGGGGTTCTCAGTGTCTGTCTTCGGGGGTGGTTCGGCCGATTGGACTTCTTCACTCGACCGAGTGAGCATTCATGCTCGGCCGAGTGGGCCGCCTCAAGATCTCTGAAAATTCTAGTAACTTGGGCATTTCTCTGGATGAATTCCCTGTACCACTCGGGCGAGTGATCTTTCTCACTCGGCCTAGTGGGATTCCTTTGTTCGACCGAGTATACGCTAAAAATATCATGTGCGTATCTGTTCTGTTCGGCCGAGTAGGGCTTCTTGTTCGGCCGAGTGAGTGGTCTACTCGGCCGAGTGGTGTGCTGTTGAGCTCATTCTTTCTTCTTTTCGCCTCCTCGTCGCTCCTATTGATTTCCTTCTTCTCCCGCTCATCCTTTATCGCTGATAAGTCCTCGAATGAGCCTTGGGCGACACTCCTAAGCGCGTGCAAATCCCTTGATCTCAAATTCCCTCCAAATCGCTCCATATTTCCTGAAATACGACAAAAACAAGAAATAGTGAAAAGCATCGCAATATTGTCGAATAATCATGAAAAACGCGATATGAGCGATCAAAACGACATGCAATCATGCAGAAAGAGGTATAAAATATGGAGTGATCAAAATCCCCCAAGCTTACCTCTTACTCGTCCTCGAGGAAGACTAACAAAAGGCGAACCCGATGGAAAAATAATAATAAAAATGTTAAAATGGAAGAAATAGAAAATAAATAAGGAAAGAAAGCGAAGAGAGAGATGTGTTAGATCATTTTCTCAGGACGTGGGTTTTGCTCAACTCATATAGCATACGGCGAATATAAAACACATGCCAAAGTTTTTACCTCGATATCATGGCATAAGGATGCATTCAAAATAGAAAACCCAAGAATAGCAAAATAGTATGGAATATGGAATCATTCTAGAATTAACATCATCTGAAGCATGTAAAGCGGTATATATAATCATAGACCTCACACTTTTCAATTGAATGCTTTCTATTTGGAGTATAAGAGATATCACACAATATGGATCAATAAGAATAGAAAGGTATGGTTTTCATGAAATGCATACTAGGTCTCAATTCCTGGATTTCGTAAAAACTTTCAGTAATCTCACCGAGTATAGAAAATTACCTAGCTTAGGTTGTCATGCACAGTCAAGTAGTCACTCTCTCACACATCATCGGATCCTCTCCCCCAAGCTTATCTATAAGCGTGGTGGCATTAGATAAATCAATAAGTACATTCCCCATTTTTGAAGCTCCAAAAAAATAAAAATAAAAAAGGGAAAGAAAGAGAGAAAGAGTATGAGATGGGATCATATATGAACTTCTTTTCTCTTTTCTTTTCTTTTTCTCATATTTTTTTAACAAAAGAATCATATATACAAATGTGATCCCAAATCAAAAGATAGAAAGATATACACTTATTTTTTTTCTTTTTGATTTTGGGGATTGGAGCATGGATTTTTATAGCGGGGGAAAAATGCCAATATAAGATTCGCTAAAGGGAGATTCACCAATGATTTTAAGTATAGAAATAATGCTCAAGATATGTGGAGAAAGATATAAATGCAACACTCGGTTCACTCTATAGAATGTGCACGACAACTTTCAGCAGAGTAATGTAATCTACTCAGTTTAATCTCAAAAAGTAAACTAATCCAGTTAAATCAACCTAGCATACATTCAATCAACCTAAAAGTGAAGCGTACAATTTTCATGCAATAAGAAGTGATGCAAGAAAAGAAAGCAGTACTCCAGATATAAGCAATCAATACGTGAAGCTTGGTGTGTTTTCTATGAAGAGTATACGGTAAAAATCATCAGACTCAGCTAATAAAAGAATTTCATCCATATTCATACATGAAGGTGCGGGTTACTATCTCAAATGCATAGTAAGACATAGCATATGATATCTGAAATAAAAACTATGGCATGACAAGATAATATGCATATAGAGATAAGCTAACACCACGTCATCATCATCACAGAAAAATCATCTCTAGCAAAAAGATGAAAGAAATAAGGATAAAAAGAAAGTAAAAAGCTACTGTACATATGCAGCACACTCAAGAAATAAGAAAAAACGTGATGCATGATAAAAAAAGAAAAAGTGGGTGAAAGCAAGTGTGAAAACGACGAAATGTGGGAAAATAAAATAAAATGCGACAAAAATGGAAAGTGTGAGAACTCACTCCCCCAAGCTAAAGTGCACAGTGTCCTCAATGTGCAAAGTGTGGCACACCGAGAGACAAAAATGGGTGGGGAGGGTGAGGATGCATGCATGATGAAAAAAAAGAAAAAGGAAAAAAAGTAAAAATATGATGGGAATGCAAGTGATGCGACTAGAGACAAAATGGTGTCAGACAGGTGTCCCCAAAAGTACTCACTCACTCCCAAAAAGATATAGACAGGTAGGACCAAAATGTGACCAAAACAGTGTGTGGAGGAGGGGTGCAAAAATCAGCAGGCTCAAAGCATCAGAAAACAGCATCCAAAATATGAAAGGCATCCAGTGTGTGCCTAAGGGGGTAGGGGTGCACCAGCACCGTCCTGTGGCAGAGGTGGTGGTCGAGGTGGACGCTGGGTGGGTGTGGGTGGCGGAGGCAGTCTGGCAAGGATCTGGCTCAGGCAAGCCTGAATACCAGGCAGTAAAGCGACCTGCCTCTGCACGGTGCCGACAGTAGCGGAGAGAGCCCTAAAATCTCCTCTAAGTCCACTAACTGCCCCCTCTAGAGCACGGAGGTGCTGAACTAGAGTGTCAGGGGGAGGTGGAGAGGAGGGACGAACAGATGAAGCGCGGGGCTGTCTCGCACGGCTACTGTAAAGTACATGTACGACAGTGGGGTGGTGCGGGGGTGCTGTGCTCGCTAAGTGACGCTCAGCCTCTGTGGGAGGCCGAGACGCAGGGATGGTCGAAGAGGATGGAGCGGCAGCAGAAGTAGCAGTGGTGGCAAGTGACGAGGCGGGTAGAGAGGTCAGTGACACAGACGTGGGGACAGACGTCACGACACTCTCGAAAAATACAGCGGCGATGGAGACAGTGAGGTCGACGACTGGGGAGGGCGTGAAGTGTGAAGGAAAAGACTCCCCAGGGGTCGAGAACAAAAATGAGGACAGGGTCTCTACCGCGGAAGCAAAATAAGGCTTGCCACACTCAACTATGGTGGGGGGACGCTCGGGGCTGGCAGCAGAAATGGGATCTATCGACATGGGCACAGTGGTGGTGGTGGTGTGGGTGGACTCAACTAAAGTGCTCCCGACACTAACAGAAGTGTGGGCAGAGGTGCCGGGAGGTGAAAACGAAGCAGGCGCAGGCTGAGGGATCATAGGGTCAAGTGGTGGAAGGAGGGGCTCCTGCTGAGCACCCTCAAGCTCAAGCACGTACGCGACGGGGATGAGAAGATCCATCGGTGGAATCCACTCCCTGCCCACGGGTCCAATATGCGTCCGAACAGGGCTCGGCAGAATCATGAAATCAGCGCTGTGTGGACCATGCAGCCAAACCCAGTGGCGCTGACCATAAGGACGAAGCATCCTCATCCGGGCCATAACATCTATGGAAAGTGAGGTGTGGCCCGGTGGTCTCAGCAAGCCATCTGGGAGGTCAACTCCGCACAAAAGGGCCAAGAGGGTAATCAGACCACCGCCGCAAATAGGCGTCCGAGCGCCGACAGAAATAATGAGGCGGTCGATGTACCAACTGGCAATATCGATGTCTATGGCAGGGACCAAAACGTCATCTCCATCAAAAACCCTAGAATGTGTCATCGCATAGAGCATGTAGAGCTCTGGCGTCGACAACGTCCTGGGCTCGTACCTCGCAAGAAAAGTGGTCGCCATAAGGCGCTGTGCAATGTGGAGGCACGGGTGGAGGACGGCAGAGGCCTTGGCCCGACTAGGGTCAAAGGCAAGGTGTGATCCTGTAATCCGTGTGCAGAAAGCGTGGGTGTCGAATGACAGGGGTGGGATGTGCGTGGGGCTGTAAGCGCAGTCTGGGTCAGGGATAGCGAGCCACTGGAAGAATGCTCAGAGCATGTCAAGAGTGACCTGGCACTCCTGATCCATCAGGCGAAATGAGCATCCTCCAGGGGTCTGCTCGATAGAGCTAAGGACCTCTAGTGTCGGGCGGATGTAAGTGTCCGCCGACACCGACAAGAAATCACGCCACCACACATTGTCATACAACTGAGTATCCCCTCTAGGACCACTAGGCGCTCTAAGTCAGCGAGGTGCGTGAACCTAGTGGGTACGATCGAGCGATGAGAAAGATGCTCAAATCTGGCACGCTAGGCGTCGTCTCTGAACGTAATTCCCATCGCGTCGAACGCGGGGGCAGGCTGTGTAGGTGGTGGAATGGGTGCGGTAGGAGGTGGCTATGTGGGTGGTGGTGGGCAAGGTGGTGGGGAGTCCGCCCTAGCGGAAGAGGAGCCAAGATCACCTGACTTCTTCCGCTTGGAAGCGGGCTCCCGAGTGCATGGCCTAAGACGAGGCGACATGTGTGCCGTGAGTCATGCCCACCCAGATAAAAAATGCAACGCGATATATAATAAGTAGGGAATGAGTGTACCCGAGCACGACGCGAGAGCAAAATCTGAAGTGTGCGAAGAAATGCCTCCTCCGCGAAGCTTCGAGTGCATCCAGAATCTCCCCAAAGCTCCCCCAAGCTAACCTGAAAAGCAAACAATCAAATCAGTGATTGATAATCAATATACATGGGGAAGATAGGGGATAATAGATATATATATGAATTAATTTGAATTTGGGACGCAATGGGCGTTCGGATTTGGAGAATGGAGAAGGAAATCGAATTTGGGGCGAAATGGGGGTGACCGGCGGCGGGGGAGGCGGCTCCGGTGAAGAGCGGCGGCGGGGCGTCGTCGGTGACCGGCGACGGACGTCGGTCGGCAGCGCAACGGCGGCTCGGGCGACGAAGAAGGGGATTCGGGCGAGGGCAGCTGGAAAGGCTCGGGCGACGGGCGAAAGAAATTGGGGATTTTAAGATTTCGAAATTCGCGCAGCCCGCAACGTATATATAAGGAAGTAGCGACTTGGCCGAGTGACGAGTTCACTCGGCCAAGTGGGACTTTGAAAAATTATTTCGAAGTAACTCCCACAAGTTATGACTCGGCTGAGTGGCTTTTCCCACTCGGTCGAATGGACAAGTTCCACTCGGCCGAGTGGCATAGCCACACAGCAATTTTTAGAGCGTGCAGGGTATCTGATTCACTCGGCCGAGTGACAAGTCACGCGCCCGAGTGACAAGTGCCTGAGTGGTAAATTATACTGTAAATCGCAGAAAATAACAGAGAGTGGTCTGTAGGAACTTCCCTGATCTGTACTCCACTCGACCGAGTGGAGTCTTTGCTTGGCCGAGTGACCTATGTCACTCAGCCGAGTGGCTTCCTGTTTTCTGCAACGGCTCTCTGTTTTCGCGCCACTCTCTGTTTTTCTTCCTCCAGTCAGTCTCTTCATTCTCCTGGGGCCTGAGTGCATTCCTGGAGCGCTCTCCCTTGCCATATGAATGATTTCTCATTCTCCGTCTCCTGTCATTAAAAATAGAGCCCGTTGTCACGATTTTTATAGACGCTAGACTCTAAACACTAAGAAAAATCTAAAATAAAAATAAAAATCAACTAAGAATGATATAAAACCGTCAGGTTGCCTCCCGACAAGCACTCATTTAAGCTCATGAGCTCGACCCCTTATGATTTTCGTTTAGTGCGTGATGTTGGGCGCATGCGATATGCTCCCGTCAAATTTGCTGGGAAGGCCACTTGGATTTGCTTGTTGATGCTCGTGGTCTTTCCTCGATGTCCCCTCATCATGGGTAGAGTTAGGGGATAGGTCCCCCAAGCTTGAGCTAGCACCAATCTTCTTCTTCACCGGTGACGCCGTCTTTTTATCCAGCGGAGCTTTCTTTGAATTGTTGGCCGTGGAGAGCTTGCATAGCTCCCTAATCCTCGCGACGTCAGTGTCGTCTTTGTCGTCGGCCATAGAGCTATCTGGAGGGTCCTCCGATTTCTCTCCAATGCTAGAAGTTTAGCCTTCTTTAAGGCCGTCATCATGTAGAGTGCCAATAGAATGTGGAATGGCTTCATCGATCACCTCGTCAAGGAGGTCCACATAATCCAATTCCTCTTGATAGGGCATATGCTTCATAGCTTTAGGGATATGGAACTCAACCTCGATGTTACCGAAATTCAAAGATAAAGTACCCTCCCTCACGTCGACTATCACGCCGGCGGTGGCTAAGAAGCGGCGTCCAAGTATAAGTGAAGTGTCGCCCTCCTCCTTGATGTCCATAATGACAAAGTCGCACGACAAACATATTCCTCCCGGAACTTGGAGCGTGATATTCTCCGCAATCCCTACCGGCCTAGTAACCTGACCATCCGCAAGTTGTATTCACATGTCCGTTGGCTTCAAGTCGGTCCCCGTATTTAATTTTCAAAACATGCTAAGGGGCATTAGGCTCACACTTGCTCCTAAGTCCACTAAAGCCTTTTGTAGTGGGACTCCTCCAAGTGTGCATGTGATGCGAAAGCTTCCGAGATCCTTGAATTTAGTCGGCTCCTTTTCCCTCTGGGTGAACCAAGTTCCTTGCTTGGCAAGCATTATTTTCTCCTTTCTTTTCTTCCCCAATATTAAGTCCTTCAAGAACTTGGCATATGACGGGATCTCTACTATAGCATCCAAGAAAGGTATATTTAACTCCCCTCAAGTATTCAAGGACCTTGGCAAGCCTCTTCTCAATCTTGGCTCTTGTCAAGCATTGTGGAAAGGGCACCGGTGGCATGTACGTGCGCTCCTCATTAGGTTTCTTAACTTCAGAATTTCCACCTTCTTGCGGCTCTTTTGTGCTCTCCTCCTCAATAGCCGGCTCTTTTCGTCCAAAATCTCTTCCACGGGCTGCTTGGTTTGGACCATAGCGGGAGTGGTATCCTTCCCGCCCCTAGTAGTAACCGCCACCACCGCATTTATGTGGCCGGTATTGCTCCATGGATTGGGCTCCGGTTGAGCCGACAATTGTTGAGAGTTTTTGTTAAGCAACGCAAGTTGCTCTTCAAGTTGCGCAACGACGGTATTAAGCGAGTCTTGTTGCGCCGTCAACCTAGCATTTATTTTTCTTTTCTCTGCCATGAATTCCTCCACCCTAGCTTCATGATCCGATTTCGGTTGTGCTTGTGGTGGGTTCGGAGCTCTCCAACCTTGGTTATAACCCGGCGGCCTATATGGTACCGCGTGTTGCCTAGGCGGGTAGCTTTGTTGTGGTGGCCCCCTCGGTTGGTATTGAGGTTGTAGAGGTGGGGGCCTAGCTTGAGGTTGTTGCGGTGGCGGGTTTAGAGCCCCTTCATTATTCACATACAAAAATCCCGGATGATTCCTTGTGGCCGGGTTGGCCCAATAACCGGAGTTCCCCTCAACATATTGCACTTGTTCCAAGGCTCCTTCTCCATGCTCTCCTCCTACGAACATAGCTTGAGATTGGTCTTGCCAATCGATCATATTGCCTCCCGGTGTAGATGTGGCGGGAGTTCCATGCGGCTCGATGATATACTTCTCCAACCTCTCCACGACCTTGTGGAGAGAGTCAAACTTATTGGAAAGCTCTGCTACGGCCTTGGCCTCATATATGCTTGTTGGCTTCAAGGAGGTAGAAGATTACCCTCGCTCGTCGCCCCATTGTTGATTATTAGAGGCCATCTCCTCTAATAGGGCCGTAGCTTCATCCGGTGTCTTGGATAGAATGGCTCCGTTGGCGGTTGCATCTATGATTTGCTCAGTGCCCGGTTGGAGTCCATTATAAAAGCTGTGTACTAGCTCCCATGCTTCAATGCTGTGATGGGGGCACTGATGCTGAAGGTCTTTGAAGTGCTCCCATGCCTCGTATAGAGTCTCATGCGGTCCTTGCTTGAAGGACATGAGTGCGCTCCTTGTCTTCACCGTCTTGGATGGTGGGTAGAATTTATCAACAAAAGCACTAGCTAACTCATCCCACGTAGTAAAGATCCCCTCCGCTTGCGTCCTCAACCAATATAGAGCTTTGTCTCTGAGGGTGAATGAGAAGAGTCGCAATCGGATAGCATCGACGGAAACACTCGGCATTTGAAAGGTGGCGCACTTGGACAAGAATAGCTGAAGATGATAATGTGGATTCTCATGGGAGTTCCCATGGAATGGGTCTTGTTGCATTAAGACCACTAGTCCCGTTTTGAGCTCAAAATTCTTATCCGCTGCCAATTCCGACACAGCGATCGAAGAAGTAGTGGAGGTAGTCTTAGGCCGAAGCCTATCTCTGATAGATATTATCCTCGCCATGCGTGCTGCTAATTCTTCCGATGTCACCGGTCGGTTCATACAAACGTCCTCTAAATTAAGTCTCTTCTCGGCTCTAAGCCTCCTTGCGGTATATTCGATCTCCAGATCAAATAATATATCCTCTGGATTCGCCGTTGATCTCGTGTACATGCACAGAAAAATATAGCTTCGATGGAATTGTTAGCACGATAGAGGAGTAAAATAAAAAATAATAAAACAAAAATAAATAACTAAGTAAAGAAAATAAAACACTAACCCTCCTGGCAACGGTGCCAAAAACTTGATCGCGTCCGGATATGTACCCGAAAAACGACTTGTAGTCTTACCGCAAGCGCACGGTGTAGCGACGAGCGGGTATCGAACTCAGGAAGGACAAATGACCGTGTCTTACTCAAATCACCTAGCTACCAAGAGAACAAGAATAGTTTGACGTAATAGTCACAATCGTTCAAGTATCAAGAAAATATCAATATAATAAAAAGCGTCTAGGGATAGGAAATCCCCACTACGGATTGTCTCTCATCCTTATGATTCATAAATTTCATTGTTGCTAAGCTTGAATATAGGTGAACTAGTCGCAACTTAAAGTAGAACCAAGCTCACGCTCTCGCGCTATTGCCGGTCTATATCGAACCTAGGATAGGGCCCACTCTCGTGCAAACCCTAGCCTAAGCTGCTAGAGTGAAGAACGACATCATTGTTCAATCGTATCTCGAGCCCACTCTCGTGCAAACTCGAGCTACGACCTAGGTTATGATAGTTCTTATTCGTCCAATCTGTTGCAAACGAATATTAGTATAGATTCACAATTAAAAATCCTAGCTTTGGTCCAATCTCTTGCAAACCAAATCTAGAGAAATCCAATTATCAATCTAAATCGAATATCTAGGCCTTCTTATCAATTGGGATCCAATCTCTTGCAAATCCCAATCGATATGAATTCCTAGCTACTCGTAATATATCGATCACAACCTAACCATTATCAATTCTAGCAACAATTCAACAAATTCATCACAATTCAGAGATAGGGTACATAGGGTTCATCCCCATGCCCTAGGACGACGGCACTACTCACTAAACATCATGCAAATCTCAGAAATAACAACAATGATCATGGCACAATTCATTGCAAAAGAGAAATAATGTATAAAAATTGAGTTTTTTATAAGAAAAGACAAACCAATGTTGATGCCAATGATCTCCATCTGAGATTTTACAAAAGAGTAGCCGTCCAAATCCTAAAATAAAGTCTAAAAAATTATAGTTCAAGTCTCCTCTAAACTAGGGTAAACACATGGTTTAAATACCCTCTAAAATCGTCCAAAAAATCGTGACAAAACTGCCCCTGCACAACCCAGAATTCGCAGCCCTAACAGCAGTCGGAGAGGGTCACTCGGCCGAGTGACCCTTGTCACTCGGTCGAGTGACAATGGTCACTCACCATGTACAAAAACAGTAACTTCGGGGGTTCTTAGGGTCTGTCTTCAGGTGTGGTTCGGCCGAGTGGACTTCTTCACTCTGTAGAGTGAGCATTCATGCTCGGCCAAGTGGGCCTCCTCAGGATCTCTGAAAATTCCAGTAACTTGGGCCTTTCTCTAGACGAATTCCATGTACCACTCGGGTGAGTGAACTTTCTCACTCGGCCGAGTGGGCTTCCTTTGTTCGGCCGAGTATACGCTAAAAATATCATGTGCGTATCCGTTCTGTTCGGCCGAGTAGGGCTTCTTGTTCGCCGAGTGAGTGGTCTACTCGGCCGAGTGGTGTGCTGTTGAGCTCATTCTTTCTTCTTTTCGCCTCCTCATCGCTCTTATTGATTTCCTTCTTCTCCCGCTCATCCTTTATCACTGATAAGTCCTCGAATGAGCCGTGGGCGACACTCCTAAGCGCGTGCAAATCCCTTGATCTCAAATTCGCTCCAAATCGCTCCATATTTCCTGAAATACGACAAAAACAAGAAATAGTGAAAAGCATCGCAATATTGTCGAATAATCGTGAAAAACGTGTTATGAGCGATCAAAACGACATGCAATCATGCAGAAAAAATATATAAAATATGGAGTGATCAGCCGCAACCCCAACTTCACGTAAACTGCGAAGCCCAATACACATACATACATACATACTTACATACATACATACATATATACACATATATATATACATACATGTATATATATATACACATGTATGTATACATACATGTATGTATATATACATGTATATATATATATATATACATGTATCTATACATACATGTATGTATACATACATGTGTATATATATATATATTTTTTTTTTGGAGAGTAAGTGTTTGTCTTTATTATCAATCTGTACATAATAATACAAAGTACTTCGTCCTAAGGGTAAGATTTGATAGAGAAAGGATAGGGCACAGGCGCCGTCACTTCCTACTATCATAACCCTACTCCCTAGAAAACCCGTAGCATGGTAACACTGTACGCAACACGTGGATACATAACAACCTGAAAGGACAAAACATGAGAATAAAGCTACCGATCAACCCATATCACGGAATCCCCAATTCGCCAGTGCTTCCCTAGCTTCTTCATCGTCCAGGTCTGTGTCTTTAAGTGCAATCCTGACATCTGCAGCGATGTCCTCAAAAAGTAGAATTTTGCTCCTGGCAGTGTTCTTAAAAACTCTCCTGTTCCGCTCATGCCAAACGTGCCATACCACAGCTGCTAGAGCAGTTTTAGCTAATTTGCTTAGTGTATCCGGCCCCCCAAAGTGTCTCATATAGTATTCTCCAATTTCCGAGAGATTTGGGCCAATTACTGCCGTTGTCCCAAGCTTTAACAAGCACCTCCTGACAATGTAATGCGAGAATTCACAGCCAAAAAAGAGGTGGTTAGCGCATTCCTCATGTCCCCCCTCGCAAAGCACACATCCTGTGTTTATATCCCCTCCCCAGTCTTTGATTTTGTTCTTTGTCAGAAGCTTGTCATTGAACGCTCTTAGCAGGCACAGAGCCATTTTCGGAATGCATCCTCCATACCAAATAAGCTTGCGAAACTGAAACGGGAGCCCCTGCGTCCGCACACCGTTCCAGGCAGCTCGGAAACTGAAATCTCCCGCATCCCACTTCCACTCGTCACGTCCTGGCTTCAGGCTAATTGATGTGAGCATCGGTAGTATGGGGGCAATTGCCGAATTTGTTGACCAGGTGGCTCCGTTCCAGTAGTCGCTGACTGTCTTCTTGTCTTCGCCTACGGGGATAGCATATATGTTCTTCAGGGGTCCGCAGGGGAGCCAGTTGTCCTGCCAAAATAAGGTTGAATTTCCGTCATTCACTTCCTTTTTGATAAGTTTTTGAGTGAAGCGTCTACAATGTAGGAGGAACTTCCAAGTTCCTGAGTGGGTAACAACCCCAGAGGATCCGAAAAAATTGTCCAAACCCCCATAGTTGAGGCCCATATATTCTGCCCAAAGTCCTTCCCTAGAAAGCATTCTCAACGTAAGTCTGACGCCCGAGGCATTGTTCAAATCTGTTAGCAACCGAAGACCAACCCCACCCTCCTCTTTGGGCTTGCAAACATCACTCCAAGCCCAGATACGGGAAGTCCCCCATATGAAACTTCTGCAGGCTCTCGTAATAGAATGAAGGATAGTTAAGGGAACTCTGAACGCTTGCATCCAGAAGGATACAATACCGTAAATGATCGTCCTTACAAGTTCGATCCTCCCTGCTATGGATAATGAAGAAGAGGCCCATCCCATCAGCCTTCTTTTGCATTTATCAACCAATCTGGCATACATCGGGGACTTTGGATATTTAGATGAGAGGGGGAGACCCAAGTAGGTCGTGATGGTCGTAATAGCTTTGATACCCAACATTGCCGCAAGCTCAGCCGGTTGTTTAGTACCTTTACTAAATATCCCTGCACTCTTCTCCCAATTAACCTGCAGCCCCGTTAGATTTGTAAATTCCTCCAGCAAGTTTTGCAGCCCCCGTAGTGAGTGAGGATTTGCCCTGCAGAAGACTAGAAGGTCATCGGCAAAAAGTAAATGAGAAATAGAGCCAACTCGCCTCATGGGGTGGATGGACCTTTGAATAACGGCTCTGCTCATCAGTAGGGAGAAGGCCTCCATAGTTATTACAAACAGATACGGGGAGAGGGGATCCCCTTGCCTCAGGCCTCTGTTCCCCTGGAAGTCCCCAGCGGGGGAGCCGTTAATCATAACGGAATAGGTAGGGGTAGAAATGCACTGCTGGATCCAACTGATGAACTTGAAACCAAAGCCAAAGCGATGTAGCATGTAGTAGATGAACTCCCTGTTCACACTGTCAAAAGCCTTTCTCAGGTCCAGCTTTATGCACCCCCTGGCTCCCATCGGATTACTGAAGTCCCTAATTTGCTCATGGGCCAACAAAGAGCAATCTGCAAGAAGTCTGTTTTTGAGAAAGGCGGACTGATGGGGAGAAATCAGTTCATGGATTACCTCTTTGAGCCTGTTGCAGATAATCTTGCTGATAATTTTATAGAGTACATTGCAACAGGCTATAGGCCTATAATCTCCTAAACCCGTAGCATTAGCTCCTTTAGGAACAAGGGTTAGGAAAGTGTGATTTATTCGCCCAAGTCTCTCCCCATATTTGAAAAAAGATTGGGCCGCATTTATAACATCATGTTGGATCAGGTTCCAATTCCTTTGGAAGAAATAGCCATTGTATCCATCAGGCCCCGGGGCCTTATCAGGCCCTATCTGAAAAACTGCATTTTTAACCTCTTCTTTGGAAATCCCCCTTTCAAACCACCTAGACGCCTCCGCCGTAATGATACGCTTAGTAACAAGCTTCGGAAATATCTGCCAGTAGGCGGTTTGATTATATAAGTCCTCGTAGAATAACGGGGCTTCATATTGCAGCTCTTCGAAGGTCCCAATCTTTCCCACACTAGAATTTATTAGGTGACCCAGACTGTTGCGGCATTGCCTCACTTTCATAGCTGTGTAAAAGAACTTAGTGTTTCTGTCCCCAAGCCTGAGCCACTCTTGGCGACTTTTTTGACGATACATCTCCTCCTCCATCTCCAATAGGCTAGCCAAATTGCATGATAAACGCTTTTCTTTTTGCTGGAGGCCAATATTCAGGTGAAGTAACGGGTCAGCTCTTACCTCTTCCAGCAACTTGCGGCAAGAGGGTAAATTATTAACAGCATCCTTCTCTTTGGCCCAAGAGCGTAAGGCAGGCTTTAGCCGCTTAAGTTTTTGCGTCAAGCGGTATAACGGGGTACCAGAGATTTGTTGATTCCAGTTTTCTTCCAAAACTTCATCGAATCCTGCCCATTTCGTCCAGTGGTTAAAAGAATTTGAATGGCTTAGGGTTGGAAGATACCTGAGCATGAAGGTTGATCATCATCGGCGAATGATCGCTCGTGTGGGGATCGAGATACTCGACAAAGGATTCCGTAAGCTTGGTAATCCATTCGGTGTTGCAGAGAGCCCTGTCCAGCTGGGCAGCGATCCTCCCTCCGCCAATTCTTTGGTTGCACCAGGTTAGCCTGGATCCCGCACTCTTCAGCCCTTGAAGGGAGAAAGCATTGACACAATTCTGAAAATCCTTAACCATGCTCTCTTCAAGCTTACGCCCACCAATTTTATCTTTTGTGTATAGGACACAATTAAAGTCGCCACAAACTAACCAGGGTTCTCCAGATATAGCTATAGCTTCATGATGTAGATGCTGCCAAAGATCTCTCCTATCAGCGCTAGTGTTCAGCGCGTACACAATGGTAAGCATTACAATGAGACCCCCAGCATTCGTGCACCTCAAAGTAATGTGTTGCGATGAAGAGTAGAGCTTATCGGTAAGCCATACATTAGGATCTACACCCACCAAGATCCTGCCCCCATGGTGCATTGGGTAATTGTCGATAAGGTTCCAGTTATTTGGGATGCAACACTTCTTTCTGGCATTTTTAGACTTCAACTTAGTCTCCAATAAGGCCACAATGGTCGGTTTCAGAACCCCAAGCCTTTCTTTAAGATCCCTGCGCCTCACAGAGTTGTTGAGGCCCCTCGTGTTCCAGATGAACACAGTCATTAAACAGGGTTGGGTTGATATCGGGCCTGAACATTGTTCAGCCTCGAGCTTTTGCGTGTATTCACCGCTTGTAAATGCTTTGAGGAAGCAATGGGTTTAGATGTTCCCAGGCTGAGGGCCAGCTCCTCCTGCTCAATTTCAAACTCCGGGTTGATTACCGATAGAATTTCTGGCATAGTCGCTTCCGCAGCTTCCTCCAGAGATGGCCTTGCCGAATTATTGGTGTCAACAGTAGGCAGTTTGTTCATAGACGATGAGGCAACCTCATCACCAATCTGAGCTACTCTTGCAATGGGTACCCCAACCTGGGACGGGGAGGCATCATCCACACCAACCTGTGACTCTGAGATATCGCGCACCTGCGGCATTGAGTCGTCAGCCTTGCTCTTGCAATTTTTCCCCCCTCTCTCTATCTCCAGGTCATCTTGCTTGCTGTTCTCTTTTACCGTATGGTCTTCGACAGTGTAGGCTGCATCTATCAACTCCGAATAAACCTCGCACACAGTTTCCCCTACTTCCACAGTTGCCTCCAGCTGCGGGATGGATACAGGACTTTGCACCGAGCCAATTCCTTGGGTAGGAAGTTGTGTAGAAGGGTACTTCGCCTCACTATTCAGATTATCTTCTGTTTGGATTGAAGGAAGCTTTAAGGCATCAGGGCACTTCGCCTGTGTATGCCCGAAGCAAACACAGTGGCCACAGCGTGGAGGCTCACCCTCAAACTTTGTAACAATAGAGAGTACTTCCCCATCATCTAGCTCAACATCCAGAGACTTTGGCAGTGGGTTCTTCGCCTCTACCTCCACTAAACACCTCACATAAGACAATCTTTCCAATTTCGCAGTTGCACGGTCCAAGCATATGGGTGTGCCCAATACGGAGACGACAATATTGAGGATATCCCGAGTCCACATGTTAATTGGGAGGCCATGTAGCTGAACCCAAACCGGCACTGAAGAAAGCATATCACGATCATGTTGTAGAGTGGGAGACCATCGTTGCAGAACCGTGACTCTGCCATCAAAGAGCCACGGTCCCCCATATAATATCCTTTCACATTCTTCCTCGCATTCAAATCGAAAATAAAAGAAACCATTGTCACGGCTATATATGTGTACCCCTTTCTTAGGCTTCCACAACCTATCAACCCACGCACGTAATTGGCCGTAGTAAGGCACATCACCCAGGACATACCCAACCAATGTGTTCCTCCACATTTCAGACCCTTTTGATATTAACGCACCTGGGACACGAGCAATGAGGGAACCATCATCCCTAATTTTAGGTGGGACGAATGACATTGTCATTGATTCATCATAGTTTCTCCGGTTTGCACAGACATCAGCAAAAGACAGCTTAGAAGTTGAGGTGTTTATCGTTAGCTCAACCTTAGGTCTAATGGGCAATCTATCAAACACCTTCCTTGCTTGTGAAAATTTTCCTCCTCCTTTCGTCTCAGGAGCGCCAGCTTGCTTGTGGGGAACCCGGTTTTTATTTTGCTACCGCCCAAACTTTGAAGCTCCTTGCAATTTGTTGTCTTGCAAATGGTTGTCACGATTTTGCTCCAGCTTGTTATCCCCTACACGAGTTTGTTTCTTCCTTGTGACGTGAAACCAGTCATCCCCAGCTTTGGTCGCCGCCTCCTTCACCAGGCTCGATCCCTCTTGAAGGACGGTGCTTTGACCATTTGCTCCAAACCCTAGGCCGCCAGGATCGCATGGAACGCCCCCTCCGTGAAGTGCGGGCCGAGCCATTTTTTATATGGTAAAGTCATATATATTACATGTGTATATATATATATGTATGTATATATGTGTGTCTATATAATGGCCCTACGGTCAAAGGCGGTCTTTTCCCACTGATGACAATGAAACACCCCGCGTAACCATCTAAATTCCTAATCCCTATCGAAATCCTAGTCATATGGACGCATCAGGGAGAACACACGAAGGGGTTTCCACCAAAATCCCAGATTTGGGAACTACTCACAAATCATGGTTAAACAGCAATCTAAACGAATTTCAACCGTAAAAATCATGATCAGGCAATTGAAACGAGGTAGTAGCAATGCTATTAAGACGATATTAAAGTTTCACAAAGATCAGAGAACTTACAAAAGACAATAAAATTCCAGCCATCGCAACAGGAGAAAATGACAGAAAAATAACAAAGCTCTCTTTTCTGAAACCTAGGGCAACTATATATAGAAATCGACTTCACCCGATCGGTTGAAGTATCAATTGATCGGGTGAGCTGCTTGATGCTTCGACCGTCGGCTTCGGGAACTTCACCCGGGCGCTGAGGAGAGCGGGTGGAGCGAGCGGATCGTCGTTTGAAGAGAAGCGGCATCAGGTGAACCGATCGATTGAGTAATCAACCGATCGGTTGGAATTATCGTCCAAAGAACAAAGACTTCTGATGAACAGACACGGTCAGCGAACCGTCGGTTGAGCTCTCCGGGTCGTCGCTTGGAAATTTCGATACAGATGAACCGATCGGGTGAATGTCACCCGATCGGTTGGAATTCGGCTCCAAAAGGCCGAGAACTCTGTTGTGTTCAACTAGTCATCAAACCGGTCGGTTGGGCTGCACTTTGCTTCAGCTTGCGTCCGGGTCGGACACGCGTGCACCACCCGATCGGTTGGCTGTGTCCAACCGATCGGTTGAGGGCTGAAAAATGGCGATCTTCGTCGTTTGACCCCCTGGATCGCTCGTGACTCCTCCCGTTGCTCCGGAGACTCATGATATCTTCGTTATATGTCCCTTACGCTGGCAATCTCCTGCAAACACACAAAAACACGGAGAAGTGAAAGAAAACTAAAAATCCCAATAAAATGGGAACGGGACGATGGAAAACAACGGAAAAACACAAAGAAGACGTGTGGGAATATATAAAATATAAACACACGTCAAAATCCCCCAAGCTGAACCCTTCCTCGTCCTCGAGGAAGACGAGTGAGAGTAGGAGCTCGGAGGGAGAAAATAGAGAGAAAGAGAAAGAAAGAGAAATCAAAATCCTAAATCGCCCGTCGGGGCCAACAAAATCAAATACGCCACACCAAGCAAGCAAGCGACAAATCACAACACTAAACCAAGGAATACGAGTCTAGACAAGTGTCATGGGCCCACGCGGTGAAGCACTAGTGAGTGTGGTCGTGTGCTAGCATACGGTGTCACTATCTACATTGTGCAATAAGCTCCATATACACAAATCCAAGGAAAGACCCAAATATCGATTCGATTTGAAATAAGCGGTGAATAAATAGCTCAAGCATGCATGAGAAGAGTATAAGAATAGAAGCGTATCATGCATCAGGTACTCCACAGCTAGGGACTAGGAAATCACCACACTATCGCCTAGATAATAGCTAGAAAGTCCCTATTCCAAGTGTTTTCGAAAACGATGGAGGTTGAGAAGGTGTGGAGTAGAACACTCGGTGCAAATTCTCGCCTTCCCTTTATTCTCGGTAGGTAGGAAAATATTCACACTGGATTTTTTTTTTGATTTTGGATATATGTATTTTTTTGGATTTTTGGCATATACATATTTTTTTCTTTCTTTTCTCTTTTCTTTTTGGGTTTTTCTTTTCTCTTTTTTTTATTTTTGGGCTTTGGGGTATATACATGTGTGTACTCTCCCAAGTGGGAGAACGGTACATGACGAGGGGATTTGCACCAAGTAAAATAAAAAAGAAATCGGATTCTAAACACTTGTGCAAAGGAGATTTTTCTCGCTAATCAGAGCATATGCTAAATGGGTTATCCTAGTCCTAATTGTGGAATCCCGACACATGCGAATTGAAATATACGATATGAATATATTCATGCATATAGAAGCAGACAGGAGAAGCAAATACCGCATATTCAAATCGAAACATGATAATCTAGGGGTCATCCCAGGACAGGTATATAAATCAAAATCACAAAGTAGAAGCACACCATAAGCTAGTCACGACACACGACTCACATAAAAGCAAAGTGGACCCATGATGCATGAAATGCAAGAGGACTCGGTGTCCTAGGGTTAGTGAATGTGAATATCGAAGCTATGCTATTTGTGTGTGTGTGTGTGTGATTCTGTGGCAATTCATCATACGGGGTCATCTCTAGGAGAGAAAGATAAAAAGAAGAAATAAAAAGAAAACCGCAATGAAAACGACTCAAAAACGAAGAAAAAGACGCAAATGACGCACGAAGTGCGACTCCCCCAAGCTGAAACTTGCATTGCCCTCAATGCAATAGAAGTAAATACGGGAGGGCAATGAAAATGGGGGGGAAGACGCACCGACACAAAAAGAATGAAAAACAAGAAAAACACACATACGAACTAGGGAAAATAAAAAGAAGGAAAAATAAACATAGAAAAATAAAAGATAGAAAATCACACCACACAACATATATAAACAAGGACACCATAAAAATATCACACGACAACACACACACAAAACGACTTCCCCCAAGCTAGACATGACAATTCTAGCAATATGATATGATCATGACGATGCAGAAATATGCAAGGGAGAGGTCAATCGGAGCTGCTGGCGGTAGAATGGTAGGGAAAGGGTGAGGATGGAGGGGAATAATGGAGAAAAGAGTCTTCGGAGGACGAAGGAGAGGGTGTGCCGACAGAAGTAGGAGGGGCGATGGGCTGGATCACCGTTGGATCAAAATTTATTGGTGGATCATGGTGGATAATGATTGCACCGGGTGAACCGACATACGGGTGCCAATCGGGAGTATCCAAGGGCAGAAAATGTACGAGTGTGGCATACCAAGGATCCGGGTAGAACTCCCAAGGTAGATGTGAAATGCAAATGGGGAGTCTCTCAGGAGATGAGGGTGGTAGGATGGCAAAAGCAGTGCAGGCAGGACTATAGAGGTAGACTGCATGCTCCTCACCAAAAGGAGTGAGCAAGCCGATATCGATCAAGTAGTCACGATCGATACGGCTATGCCCCGGTAGAATAGGGAGGTGGGGCGGCATCCTCAAAACACAACTGACGATAAGAGTAATCATCCCACCACAGCAGATAGAACCAGAAGTAGCGCAGCTAACAGATAAGATCTTGTGGATGATCCAATGAGCGGTGTTTATGGGCATAGGGATATGTCCATGAATCCTGTCGTGGGACATGGCATAAAGAAAAAAGAGCTCATCCCTAGACACCGTAGAAACATCCACGCGTGCGAAAATGGTGTTGGCAAGGAAGCAATGGGTGAAGTGGTAGCATGGATGTATGATGTAGGAGGCAAGAGTTACCGAAGGAAAGGTGGTATACTGGGTGAACCGTTACCAAACACCATCAGCCCGAAAGTAAGAAAAGATGTCAGACCGATCATGAGTTGAGCATTCAACATGACGATCGGGGTGAGGGAAATTCAGAATATTGTTAAGCTCGGTGAAACTCAGGGTAAAATCGCAATTGAAGGCGTGGAAGGTGAAACCACAATCGGACACCTCGAGAGAACTGAGGAACTCAAGTGTGAGATTTCTGTGTGTATGGGCGTGGGTCCGCAGAAGGAAATCGCAACCTATGAAGCGAAAAAGTGCACTGACGCCCCGAAAGAGTCCAATAGATTCGAGAGTGGGGGAATCAGTGAAAAGAGTAGGTCACATTGGGCGATGAAGAAGGGCTTGCAAACGATCGGATTGCTCTTCAGAAGAAGGGTTGATGCCGAGGAAAGAAGGGGAAAAAGGGCCGTATAGGGGATGTCTACGTGACGAGGAGGCAATCTCCTTTCCCTTCCTAGACATGGTGACGGCGTGGGGGAAGAATGATAAAGTGGGATATGGTGTCTATGAAGATGATGAAGCAGATGAAGTGTGTAAACACAAATTCAGGACATTGCATATAATGAAAGAAATGTGAAGAGTGGAAAGAGGTTACCCATCAATGTTGTAAGATTAAGCACCTGAAAGACCCCACGCGGTATGATTATCGATTTGGGAAACCGCCGCTCGCTGATCCGACAAGAAATGAATTTTTTGAAAATTTGGGGGCTAGGGTTAGGGTTTGGACGTTTGGCGAGTGAATGTTGTCGATGTGAATGGTATTGATGGTGGGGGAGTAGGGGAATAAGTGGGGGTGTGGATTTAGGGGTAGAGGGGTAGATGGAGGAGATCGATTTGGAAGATGGAGAGAGGGGAAACGTGCTAACGGAAATGTGGGGGTCGGGTGAATGAAGTCGGGTGAGGGGGAGTATATATAGGGGCGAAAGCAAACCGATCGGGTAAGGGTTCACCCGATCGGTTGGGTAAGTTTCGAAAATTTCATGTCGGTCAACAGCTACAGGTGAACCGATCGGGTGAGTTTTCACTCGATCGTTTGACCGCTTCCCAAATTATCCCGAGAGTACTGTGCTTTTCACCCGGACAGCCACCTGATCTTAGCTCCAGTCAACCGATCGGTTGATTTAATCCCCAAATTTCCGGAGAGCTCTTCAGTGTTACCCGATCTTTCACCCAGTCAGACTCATATGCCACCCGATCAGTTCATTGTTGCGCTGACATAGGCCATCTTCTGATACGTCCCACCCGATCGGTTGAGAGATCAACCGATCGGTTGGGGCTTGTTTCCTGCAAAAGTTCACAAATAGCCTAAGTCTCTCGACGAAAGTTCCTGTTGCTGAATTTATTCATCAAAATAAGAAAAATAAGCCTAAAAATAAAGGTGAAAGTTTAGAACATGGGTTGCCTCCCATGAAGCGCTGTTGTTTAACGTCGTTTGCTCGATGCCTTATTTGGTGGTCAATTCGGATCCGGAGGGTTTGAAGACAAGCCATCGGTCCTTGAGATTCCGGCCGGAGAGATTGCTGGTTCTCCAACCGCATAATTTTTTAGGCGCTGTCCGTTGACTTTGAACGGCTCATCTCTTCCCATTATCTCAATAGCTCCGTGCGGGAAGACCTTGGTGACGCGGAAGGGTCCCGACCACCTCGACTTTAGCTTTCCAGGAAAAAGCTTCAGCCTCGAGTTGAATAGGAGAACTAAGTCTCCTTCCTTGAATTCCCTCTTCAGGATGTGCTTATCGTGCCACCGCTTCAACTTCTCCTTGTAGATCCGGGCATTTTCATAAGCATTAAGCCGGATCTCGTCGAGCTCGTTAAGTTGTAGCTGTCGGTGGCCAGCAACTTCCTTGGCGTCAAAATTCAGGTTCTTGATTGCCCAAAACACCTTGTGTTCTAATTCCATGGGTAGATGGCATGCCTTCCCATAGACACGCCGGTAGGTGGTTGTGCCGATCGGAGTCTTGAACGCCGTCCTGTAAGCCCAGAGCGCGTCATAAAGTTTTGATGACCAATCCTTCCTAGAGTTGGCCACCGTCTTCTCTAGTATGATCTTGATCTCCCTGTTAGAAACTTCCACTTGGCCGCTAGTCTGCGGGTGATAGGCACGTCCGATTCGGTGTTGCACCCCGTACTTCTTCAAGAGAGCTTCGAATTTCTTCTCTATAAAGTGTCTCCCCCTGTCACTGATTAAAACTCGAGGCACGCCGAACCGCGGGAAGATGTTGTTTTTAAAGAACTTGGCGACCACCTGGAATCATTAGTAGGACTGGCTATCGCTTCTACCCACTTTGACACGTAGTTCACGGCTACCAAGATATACTGATTTCCAGATGACGAGGGGAACGGTCCCATGAAGTCGACTCCCCACACATTGAAGATCTCGACCTCTAAAATGTAGTGCTGAAGTATTTCGTTCCTCTTGGAGATGTTTCCCGTCCTTTGGCATTTGTCGCAAGCCTAGACATAAGCGTAGGTGTCCTTAAAGAGGGTGGGCCAATAGAATCCACTCTGGAGCATTTTCACCGTCGTCTTATAAGCGCTCGCATGTCCTCCACACTGCTGATCATGGCAATGGGAAATTATGGAGGTCGCCTCAGTTTCAGGAATGCACCTTCGTATCACCCCATCATTACAGGTCTTGTACAAATGAGGGTCGTCCCAATAAAACTTACGGACCTCGTGAAAGAATTTCTTCTTCTGTTGATAGCTCATGTTGTGGGGGACGATGGCACATGTCAGATAATTGGCGATGTCGGCGTACCAAGAGTCCAAGCGAAAGAGATGGAGAAGAGATGCTCGTCAGGGAGCAAGTCGTCAACCAGTGTATCATCCAAATCGAGAGTAGGCATTCTGGACAAGTGATCAGCAATGACATTCTCCGCCCTCTTCTTGTCTTTGATCTCTAAGTCGAATTCCTGGAGGAGGAGAATCCACCTAATGAGCTGCGGCTTAGCCTCCTTCTTGCTCAAAAGGTATTTGAGAGCCGCATGATCCGTGTGCATGATTACCTTGGCACCAACAAGATACTGCCGGAACTTGTCCATGGCATAGATGACAGCTAGCAATTCTTTCTCCATGGTCGTATAATTTCTTTGTGCAACGTCGAGGGTCTTGCTCGTATAGTATATAACATGCAGATTTTTATCCTTCCTCTGCCCCAAGACGGCTCCAACAGCATAATCGCTAGAATCGCACATTAACTCGAAAGGTAGATTCCAGTTCGGCGGCTGAATCACGGGTGCGGAAATTAAGGCTTGCTTCAGAAGGTGGAAGTCTTCCATACACTCGTCGTTGAAGACGAAAGGTGCATCCTTCACGAGGAGTTGAGTCAACGGCCTGGAAATCTTAGAGAAGTCCTTTATGAAGCGACGGTAGAATCCCGCGTGCCCTAAAAAACCTCGGACCCCTCGAAGATTAAGTGGAGGCGGAAGCTTTTCGATCACCTCTACTTTTGCCTTGTCTACCTCGATCCCCTTGAAGAAATGACGTGTCCTAGTACGAATCCTTCTTGGACCATGAAATGGCATTTTTCCCAGTTCAGAACTAGACCCTTATCTTGACACCTCTCCAGGACTTTAGTCAGATTGCGGAGACATGAGTCAAACTCTATTCCATAGACAGAAAAGTCATCCATGAAAACCTCCATGATATCCTGGGAGTAGTCAGAGAAGATTACGGACATCAATCTTTGGAATGTAGCCGGTGCATTGCAAAGCCCAAATGGCATTCTCATGTAAGCATATGTCCCAAATGGGCAAGTAAAAGTTGTCTTCCCTGGTCATCGTTATGGATAGGGATTTGAAGAAAACCGGAGTACCCGTCCATGAAGCAGAAGTAGTTATGCTTTGCCAGCCTCTCGAGCATCTGATCAATGAAAGGAAGAGGATAGTGATCCTTCCTTGTGGCCTTGTTCAGCTTTTGATAGTCTATACACATCCAGTACCCCGTGATGGTCCTCGTGGGTATGAGCTCGTTTTTCTCGTTGCGAATCACCGTCATTCCTCCTTTCTTGGGTACAACGTGCACCGGGCTAACCCAGCGACTGTCGGAGATAGGGTATATGATACCGGCATGTAGGAGTCTAACAATCTCCTTCTTGACCTCCTCCATCATGATTGGATTCAGTCTTCGTTACGGCTCAATTGAGGAGGCTTTCCCATCTTCAAGCAGTATCCTATGTGAGCAAAGCCCCAAGCTCACTCCCTTCAAATCTTCGATTGCATACCCGAAAACACTCTTAAACCTTTTTAAAACACCAAGTAGTTTGGTCATCTGGTCTTCAGGTAGCGAGGAGTTCACTATGACTGGCAGCGTCGAATCCTCCACCAAATATTCATATTTCAGTCCCGGGGCAACTCTTTTATCTCAACCTCTTGGGGTCCCGACACATATTTCTCAAGCTGAGTATCCTCCAGTGAAAGGACTTCTTCGTGGATCTCCTGAAAGTTAGCATCCGGAACTTCACTCCCAGCCGTGGTTTCGCATGGCAAAGCCTCGCAAGGTAACGAGGGGATAACAGAGGGAGGCACTGGGTCTTTCTCAAATTCATAAATATCATCCGGGAAGAAGGCTTCAACGCGAAAACAGGTCTCAACAGTCAATGCTTCCCCACCACCGCTTCCAGCTTCCTCATTGTCCCAAGATCCGGGATGCTCTATAGAAGTCTACAAGGAATAGATCGATTCCTGTTCAACGTACTCGACAGACTCTGCCTGATAGTTCTCCTGACAAAACTCCCCATAGGTGAACAATTCTTCCCCACTGAATTCGGAACTGGGCACGTCAATATATGCCACTTCATCTGGAGGAAGGAGAGTTGTCATGAATGGATGCTGCTGCATATTATGATACCACCTCTGATTTTCCACAGCAGCGGACAGAAGGGATAGGATGTTCGAAGCACTTAGGGATTCTGTCAAACTCTGTGCCAAACAGCAGACGTGGTGTGAATGATCCTAGATATCCTCCGAAACGGCACATAACATCATTGTCGTGGAGCAGGGAACCTGTAAGAAAAGGAGAGAGAGAACTACACGGATAGAAAACATGTCAAAAGCACGGGCTATATGAATGGGAGGTGAGGAGTAGCGATGGCAGTATGTCGACTCAGTCTACCAATTCTATACAACTAATATTTACAATATGTCCAAGTAAAATCAAAAATGTAGAATGCGAAAATTATCGTGAGATAGGGATATGAGCTAGACTCAAGGGTTCATTGGGTCCTAAAATAACAAGCACGTTGCCTCCCCGGCAACGACGCCATAGAGCTTGACGTCCCCCGGTTTTGCGCATACAAGGTGGGTAATAGGATTGGGGATACCAGATTTAAATATTTATACCGCAAGAACACTGTGTTGTAGTGTGGCTTGGGGGTCGAACACATGGAGGCATGGTTGTGCTTGTGGCAAAGAGGAACTGGTTCACCCTATGGGTGAGCTAGCCCGAATCGATCGATGGTTTGTCACAGAATATAGATACGAGGATAAACAATATAAAAGGAAACCTAGGACTTCGGTTTCCACCCTATCATGTGTTCTCACTATTACGACCGGTGGATAGGAATACGATCAGAATTAGGGTTTAGTGGTGAGACGTTGCCTCTAAGAGTGATACCAGTGTCCCATGGGCCCGATATTTCGATCGGTGCCCAGGATGATACGCCGGACTACCCGGGTTCGGTCAGTGGGCATTCCCATGTCCATTAACACTGACCGACTCCAGGAGCACTTAGCTCGCAACGATAACTCCCAACATCTCATCCTTCCGTTCCCACGCGCTAGGATTCGATGTCTACGCTAAGGGCGTGAGTTGTGGCTAGGGAGTCAACCGCCAAGTTTATTCCCCCTTGGCCCTACGGTCAAAAGCGGTCTTTTTCCTGCCGATGACAATGAAACACCCCGCGTAACCATCTAAATTCCTAATCCCTACCAAAATCCTAGTCCTATGGACGCATCAGGGAGAACCCACGAAGGGGTTTCCACCAAAATCCCAGATTTGGGAACTACTCACAAATCATGGTTAAAAAGCAATCTAAACGAATTTCAACCGTAAAAATCATGATCAGGCAATTGAAACGAGGTAGTAGCAATGCTATTAAGACAATATTAAAGTTTCACAAAGATCAGAGAACTTACAAAAGACAATAAAATTCCAGCCGTCGCAACAGGAGAAAAAGACAGAAAAATAACAAAGCTCTCTTTTCTGAAACCTAGGGCAACTATATAAAGAAATCGAATTCACCTGATCGGTTGAAGTATCAACCGATCAGGTGAGCTACTTGATGCTTCGGTCGTCGGCTTCGGGAACTTCACCCGGGAGTTGAGGAGAGCTGGTGGAGCGAGCAGGTCGTCTTTTGAAGAGAAGCGGCATCAGGTGAACCGATCGGTTGAGTAATCAACCGATCGATTGGAATTATCGCCCAAAAGAACAAAGACTTCTGATGAACAGACACGGTCAGCGAACCGTCGGTTGAGCTCTCTGGGTCGTCGCTTGGAAATTTCGCTACAAATGAACCGATCAGGTGAATGTCACCCGATCGGTTGGAATTCAGCTCCAAATGGCCGAGAACTCTACTGGGTTCAACCGGTCGTTGAACCGGTCGATTGGGCTACACTTCGCTTCAGCTTGCGTCCGGGTCGGACACGCGTGCACCACCCGATCGGTTGGCTGTGTCCAACCGATCGGTTGAGGGCTGAAAAATGGCGATCTTCGTCGTTTGACCCCCTGGATCGCGTGCGACCCCTCCCGTTGCTCCGGGGACTCATGATATCTTTGTTATATGTCCCTTACACTGGCAATCTCCTGCAAACACACAAAAACACGGAGAAGTGAAAGAAAACTAAAAATCCCAAGAAAATGGGAACGGGACGAAGGAAAACAACAGAAAAACACAAAGAAGACGTGTGTGAATATATAAAATATAAACACACGTCAATATATATGTATGTGTATATATATGTATATATGTATATGTGTGTATATATATACTAGTCATGCGGGCACGGTTCATTTAAGATTTTCTCCCGCGAAATCTTTGTTCCCAAACATTATTTACACAGTCAAATTTGTGGGAACAAAAAATTCGGCGTAAAACAATAAATTCGGTGAGGACGCCCTTGAGTTGGAACAACAAATTAGCGTAAAAAAATTTAGCGGGCGCCTTCGGCGCGAAGGGTGGAAGTGCATAAGTGTGTGTGTATGGTGTGTGGGTAAAAAGTGAAATGAGAGGGTTTTTAGCAAAAAGGGGAAATAGGTGGTATTCTGCGCAAATGTAGTGATTGTGGGGGGGGGGGGGGGGGTTTGAAAAAAAAAGGAAAGAAGTGGTGGTTTTTCCAAACACTCATCTTAACCCTTCTTTTACCAAGATTAAATCCTAGCCATTCTTCTATCAACCTCTTTATACATCAGCATGACATCAGCTTGTCCCAGTTAGCCCTAGGATTCAAAAATAGTTGTGTTTTAATATATATATATTTTTTTGACGAGTAAGTTAGTCTTTATTGATAGATCAAGAGAATACAGAATACCACGCAAGTAATAACTAGTAGACCATAATTAGAGAGGGGATAGGGCACAAGCGCCGTCACCCACTACTAAAAATTATCTACCGTGATCACTTAGCAGGACTATACAAAAATATACAATTACAAAACAAAGTGAAACAAAAAGGAGGAACATAAAGCCAGCTATCCCGCGTCAAATATCCCCCAGTTTGAGAAAGGAATTGGATCTGAGGCCTCATCCGTATTCAATAGACATAGAGTAGTTCGGAGATCCCTTGCTATCTCATCAAACAACTCAACCTTTCCTGTGGACTTGCTTTCAAAAATACGGCTATTACGCTCCTTCCAAACGTGCCAAACTATAGCGGAGAGGGTAGATTTTGCCAACACATTCAAAGGGTCCTTCTTCCTGTATGTAGCCTGAAAGAGATCACAGACTCCTTGGATAGAGTTCGGGTAAGCACCTGTGAAGCGCAACTTCAATAGAGCCCTGGTTAGGATATATTTTGTATACTCACAGTCGAAAAAAATATGCGAAATCGTCTCAGGGATATCCGCAGCACAGAGTACACATGAAGGATCAAATTGAAGCCCTCTTTTCGCAAGAAGCTCAATAGTAGGGAGCTTATTCCGAATTGCCTTAAGCAGAGTAAAGGCAAATTTAGGCACATGATTAGGAAACCAAATAGAATCAAAATATTTAAAAGGAGTTCCAGCTGATCTTGCACCTTCCCAAGCCGCACAAAGGCTGAAGGCCGGCCCAGGCACCCATTTCCATACATCCGGCCCCTCACCTAGTGTAATATTCTGTAGGAGATGCCTTACCCCATCAATTTCAGAATTTAAGCTCCACCCCGACCCCTCCCAGAAGTCACTTACTCGTGCCATAACATATCCTTGGCTCGGCTCTTGCAGAAGATGAAGTGGACCATTAGGATGCCAGTTGTCATACCAAAATGAAGTAGTTTTGCCATCATTCACCACACGTTTTATAAGTTTTTGGGATTGAGCCCGGTATTTCAACAAGAACTTCCATGATCCCGAGTCAGTGGGCCTCGCTTTAGTTCCATAAAAGCCATATTTGACCTGGCCATAGCGATTTCTCATGAATTTTGCCCAAAAACCTTTAGTAGATAATACTCTCCATGTTAGGCGAATCCTAGAAGCAACATTCAAATCTTCAAGGGATCTCAGGCCAACTCCGCCCTCTTTTTTTGGTGTACACATTTCTTTCCAAGACCAAATATTTAGCTTGCCACAAATAAACTTCCTGCATATTGTGTTGATACTACGAATAACTGACTTAGGTAAACAATAGGCCTGCATCCAGAAAGCCACCATACCATATATCACTGTTCTAACCAACTCGATCTTTCCTGAGATAGATAGGAGGGAGGAAGACCAACCCAAAAGTCTTTTTTTACAATTATCCACAAGTCTGGAAAACATTGATGCTTTAGGATATTTGGAGGAAAGCGGGAGGCCCAAATATACTTTGAAAGAGGTAACCATATTAATACCAAGCATATCAGAAAGGTTACTAGCATTACGGACTCCTTTACTAAAAATTGCCGCACTCTTATCCCAATTTATCTGCAAGCCAGAGAAAAGCTTGAAACTTTCTAATAACTCTGTGATGCCCTTGAAAGAATGAGTGTTAGCCCGACAGAACACTAAGAGATCATCAGCAAATAGGAGATGAGAAATAGCACCAGTGCGACGCATGGGTAATATAGTACCTGAAGATTCTGCAAGAGCCATAAGAAGCGTGAAAGCTTCCATTACAAGGACAAAAAGATAGGGTGAGAGGGGGTCCCCCTGCCGGAGGCCTCTATTAGAATTGAAATAGCCAACTGGGGAACCTTCAACAAGTACCGAAAACACCGGGGAAGATATACAAATAGCAATCCAATTTATGAATCGATGGGAGAATCTCATTTGGTGCAGGATAAAATAAATGAATTCTCTATTAACGTTGTCAAAGGCCTTACGGAGATCCAACTTTAGGCATGCCCTGGACCCCATCGGATTACTGAAATCGTGGATCTGCTCATGTGCTATTAGAGTACAATCTGCCAATAACCTGTCTTGTAAGAAGGCGGCCTGGTTAGGCGAAATTAGATCTGAAATAACAGGCTTCAGTCTGTTGCATAAGACTTTACTAATAATTTTATAAAGGACAGTGCAACAAGAAATAGGCCTGTAGTCCCCTAAGCCAGAAGCATTGGTATTTTTAGGTACCAGAGTGAGGAAAGTGTGGCAAACAGCGGGAGGCATGCAACCAGTAGTGAAGAAAGAGGAGACAGCCGATACCACATCAGGACCAATTACCTCCCATTCCTGCTGGAAGAAGAAGGAATTAAACCCATCCGGCCCAGGAGCTTTGTCTTTGCCTATTTGGAATAAAGCAATCTTGATTTCAGATGGAGATATCGGCCTGTCCAACCAATCAGCAGCATCCTGAGTGAGCAAACGTTTAGGAGTTAACTTTGGAAAGACATTCCAATAGTCAATTTGATGATAGAGTTCCTTATAGAACTGAGATGCCTCGGTCCGAAGGGCATCCGTATTGGAGCTCCTAGCCCCAACGGCAGAGATCAAGTGGCCCAGGGAGTTATAACTCTGTCTTGCTTTCATAGCAGTGTAGAAAAATTTAGAATTTCTATCCCCTAACGTCAACCAATTTTGTCGGCTCTTCTGTCGAAGATCCTCTTCTTCTTTAGAAAGAGCAAGCATCAGTTCCTTCAAGGCTGTACCCTCCATGAGCTGGAGCCTTGCGTCAGAGGTAATCAGGTCATTAGCTTGCAAAGTCTCCAGGTGATTGCGAAATTTAGTAGAGGCCTTATTATTTCTAAGCACCAAGGACCAGTTCCTCAATTTGACCTTAAGGCCTTTGAGAAAAGAAGAAAGCCGCAGTAAAGGGTTGGTAGACCCGGCTGAGAAATTAACCCAATGCTTCCGCACCAATTCCTTATATCCTGCCGAAGATACCCATGAATTATAGAATTTGAATGGCTTAGGAAAGGAGGTTACCTTGGGAAGTAGATTAACCATCATAGGGGAGTGGTCGCTGGTACTAGCAAGAAGATATTCATAATAAGAATACGGCAAAAGATCTAGCCAGCGAGAATTACAGAGAATGCGATCAAGACGTGCTAAAATACGAGTATCACCCACACGCCTGTTGGTCCAGCTAAGAGGACAACCAACGCTTTTAAGCTCATTTATATTGCAAACATGGATACAGTGGTTGAAATCATTCATAGATACCACATCAACTGGACGGCCACCCTTTTTCTCGCTAGAAAGGCGAACACAGTTAAAGTCTCCTCCAACAATCCAAGGAGAATTCATCAGAATAATGGAGTCAGAGATAAGATTGTCCCACAGTGCCGTTCTGGAGCTTGCCAAATTAAAGCCATAAACAGCAGTTAAACCCATAACCATACCTGCCGAGTTGGTGTACTTGGTAGAAATATGTTGAGAAGATGAAGAAATTGCAATACAATTCCAGACAGACAACTTGTAGTATATAACTATACGGCCCCCTTTATGATGGCTCCTATTATCCAAGGAGCCCCAATCAGATGTAAAACATCTCGAGATACGGGAAGAATTAGTACCCTCCACCTTCGTTTCTAATAAGCAAACTATAGATGGATTTAGCCTCTTTAAAGAAAACTTCAGATCCGCACAACGAGTAGAATTGTTAAGTCCCCTAGTATTCCAAAATAAGATCGACATTAAGACAAGTAATGAAGAAAAAAGATTACCCAAATCAAGAGGCAATCCGGGGACTCCGTCTAACAGGTGAAGGTGAAGGTGGGACTTGAGATTTGGTTCCTTTTGCAAGAGCACGGTTCTTCAAAAGGCTGGCATGCTCAACATCCCAAAGGGGATTAGGGACAGTTAGAATACCGGGGGGAGGATGCTCTTGGCAAGCAGTGGGCTCATTCACATTCATAGTGGGTTCCTGCTGGCCATCAGAATTGACTGAAGTCGGTTTGCCCTGTGGCTTGCGGAGAGAATAAATCAACTTGAGGATGTGCACAACTCCAACCAGGGGTGATAGCCTATTCTTTTTAGGCCCAGGATTAGCTGAGGCCGAACAAGATGTGCTGCACTCCCCTAATTCAATGATAGGAGGTGTGTGACTATTGCTGGTCAACACAATAGGCAAGCCCACATTAACAGCAGACTGATTAGAAGAGGACCCAATGTCCTTCTTCAAGAGATTATTAAGGGAAGCCCCTTCAGTCACAACATCAGGGTCATTAGGCAAATTCACAACATTCCCATCACCAGGAGGGCCCGTCTGAGCTACAAAATCCTTCCTAGTACACTGAGAGTCCAGATGACCAAAACAGGCACAGGCTCCACATCTTGGGGGTTCTCCTTCATACTGGATATCGATGAAAATAGTGGATAGATCATCCAACTCAACAGGGACTGATCTCTTTAGAATATTATTTGCATTGACCTCAACCAGGCATCTCGCATACGAGATTCTGTCTAAATTAGCCGTAGCTCTATCTAGACAAATAGGCTTCCCCACAACACTGGAAATGGAATTAAGAATTTCAAGCGTCCACATTGACAGTGGAAGATTATGAAATTGGACCCAAACCGGGACGACAGTTAGGATGTCCCTATCATGCTTGGTAGAAGGAGTCCAATTCTATAGCACCACAAGACGGCCATCAAAGAGCCAAGGACCACCATGTAGTATAGAGTCTCTATCTTCACAGTTCTCAAATCTGAAATAGAAATACCCATTTTCTCTTGAAAATATACGAACGCCTCCTTTGATACGCCAGAGGCGTTCAGTCCACGCCTTAATTTGACCATAATAAGAGACGTCTCCAAGGACATAACCTACTAGAGTATTCTGCCAGCGAGCTGTACCTTTCAAAATGTCTGCTTCTGCTACTTTGGCCTTTTCAACGCCATCAACACTGATAATTGGGGGGACAAAACTCATTACCAGAGGATCCGCATACTTCCTCCTTGAAGCACAAATATCAACCCAGGAACGCTTTCCATCAGAGGGGGAGACATGAAATTGGCTATGAGGCCTAATAGGCAATTTCACCCGAGGCTGATCAAGGACTGTAGGAAGCGGAAGATCATTTCTGCGCCCTCTGTTAGGACCTCCCCCAAATCGATTGGCTTCCCCAAAAGAACGCTTGGATCGAACAGCCCCAGGCCTTCGATGATCACGGCCGCCCAGATCACCCAAAGTTCTGGTTTTTTTCCGACGGGATACAATCTGCCATCGCGCATCCCGATCGATAGCTTCGACTTCTTGGAAACCCCTGCCGACGTTGGTCCCTGAAGAAGAAGGGCCTTTCCGCAAGCCGCCATCTCCAGGGAGATCGCTCATCTCCACTAGGGTTTTTTTATTCATATCATATATATTAATATATATATATATATATATATATATATATATATATATATATATATATATATATATATATATATATATATGAAAAGTAAAGTGTCACGCCCCGCTTCCCAAAAACGTGGAGGCGAAGCGTGAGAAGGTCCGCTCAGACTTGAAGCTACAAAGCTGCAAGTTCGATAAGCGTCAATCACTTTAAACTGCAGGCCCTTGCAACGCGAAACGAAACAAAGATAATAATAACGAAAGAGACAAAAGAAAAATCTCAGAATATCCATAAAAATAAATTTCAACATCGCAGAAAAGCCACCAGGCTAAAATAAAAGAGTCTAAAAGAGGCCCCAGCATGGCCAACAAAAGTACAAAGTACAGAAACAAAGTAATGGTGCAAGCACCGACATCTAACAGCAACCTAAAGCAAAAGCAACGCAAACAGTCTCTAAAACTGGTCTCCGGTGTCCACGAACTCCTTGACGAACGTAGGCTCAGGCTCAGCGTCAGCAAACACCTCGTCCTCAACCACTGTCTCTGGCTCAGGGTCTAACATGTGACACCCAAAAGAGCAAGGGGCACATGTCAGCAAGTCTACAAGAGACTTGTGCAAGGAAACTGAAAGTAGGTACAAGTAAAGCAACCTAGCAGTTCTAGCATGATGCGATGACATGGCAGTTAAAGTATGAGTGCAGCAGGTAAAGTAAAGTAAAGTAAAGTAAAGTAAAGTACGAGCATGGCATTTAAACATGGCATGGATGACAAGTATTACATGAATCATTCACAAGACAAGTACAAGACAAGGAAAGTAAGCACCTCGTGCACAGAGATTTCGCCTTTTGGCTAGAGTGGCTGCGCGGGCCAACTCCTAAGCTCAAGTGATCGTTTATCTCTACCCCTCCACGTGTATCGAGCCAGGGCCTTACCCCCGAACGGGAATGCTCGCTTCTGGAACATGAGCCAGGAAGTGTTTTATCTTGTTGGTCTAGGGGTGCACCTAGCCAGACAAGGGAGTACAAGTACAAGTATTGTAGCGTGTGCTACGAATGCGACATTCAATGCATGGGTGACATGACATGGCAAGTAGTAAAGCGTACAGGTGAGGAAAGTAAACATGACAGTTTAGTATGCATGATCAACAGGTTAAAGAGTTGGATCCAGCTTCGTTGTCAAGCTAGATCAATTAGGTGACGGATCTAGTTTCGTTGTCAAACTAGATCAAGTAGGCATCTAGCCAGCTATCATTTCACTGAATAGTCTCTTTTACGCTAGAATCAAGGAAGTGGCCTAAAAACATGGCCCTACACAAGAGTTGGCAAGTTTCACTTGCCTGCAAGTATCACGTCTGAGCAACACCGTCCAACGAGTCCAAAATCACAATAATCCTACGTGCACAAGTCCGCCGGCCTACATCCATTTTATTAATCTTGATTAGTGAATTCTAAAAAATTTAAAATACTTTAAAAACGTCAATTTTAGTCTTGATTAGCATGCATTGGGTTGGGGGTCCTAGGGGTGCAAAGCGTTACCTCAACACGACGCGAAAGCTACACCGGCGTCGGGTAGCGACGCCGGGGGTTGGAATAAAGATCGCGCTCGAAGTCCAGATTCCAATTAGATTCCTCGCTGGAAATTTCAGAGCAATCAACCGGAGCAACGAATCCAGATTCCAAATCTAGCACGTGCGACGACGGCCTACGACGTGTCGCAACATCGTACGCGACGAATCCTTGAAGAGAAAGCACCTAGGTGGGGCCCACAGTAGTCCTAGGGACCTATGGGGGACCCACAATACCTCTGGAGAACTTGGGGGGCCCACGGTGGCAAGTGGTGTGACGGGTGCGGGGTTGCGACGTTTGCTCTCGGTCGGACACAGCCAAATGCGGGGAGCTCTCTCGGTCGGGCACGCTTGGTGCGGGGTTTGCAGCGCAGCGGGCTGCAGCGGTGCGGGCGGAGGCTTGGTGCGGAGGAAATCGTCGGTCGGTGCGGGAGTTCAGACCGGTCGGTGCGGGCGACAGGGCGTTGCAACGTTTGCAACGTTGCAACGGAGCGGGCTTCGGTCGATGCGGGCGGGCGCCTCGGTCAGGCACGGTGCGGAGCGGGTGAACGGGAGCGGGCGATGAGCGGGGCGATGCGGGGCTGCCTCTCGGTCAGACCGAGAGGATCTCTCGGTCAGTGCGGGTCGGTGCGGAGCGGGGGTTGCAGCGGGATGCTGAGCGGGCGTGAGCGGGGGCGGCTGTCGGTCGGTGCGGGGGATTTGGGTGGGTTGGCTCGGTCGGTGCGGGGGAAGTTCGTCGCAACGTTGCGACGATTCGTCGCAACGTCAAATTTGGGTTTTGGGAGCGGCTAGGGTTATTTTCTTGCGAAAATAGGTCTTCCTAATGGTTGTTTATATAGTGTAGAAGGGTTGACTTGGTCTAGGGCTAAATCTAATATGATTAGGAGTTCAAAATAATTTAAAATTCGTATCTCGCCCTCTCCAACTCGCACAAGGATTTGCTGCGATCCAAATGAGCTGGAATTTGGCTCAAAAATATTTGGAAGTATTTAAAACGTAATAAAATTTTGTTGGGCCGAAAATAATTTAAAACGCAATTATTAAAAATATTATAAAACTTGCTAAAAATATAAAAGTGGTCAAATAAACTCCAAAAATTATAAAATAAATATCGTGGTGATCGTGGTGACGAGAGTGAGCTAACTAAGAGACGGATCTCAATTTTGACATCGGACGACGAAACTAAAAATAGAAACGTCTCCCGTCAAAAGTGAAAATCGTCACGTCTCATCGAGTAAGATTAAATTGTGGGGAAACGACTCGAGAAATGTCGTTCCAAGATAGTGCCACTATTTAATACTCTCAGAGACGTTCACAACAGCATATCACACAAAAGTGTACACAAACAAATAAAGTCTAAAATAAACACGTGCACGGCCAAAAGCACGTGCACGAACAACGTACAACGAAAAGTGGTCGTTACATCCTCCCCACCTTAGAATAAAGTCCGTCCTCGGACTTTCTAACATATCTAGTCGTTCTAGTAACTACCCCAATCACGTCACATTGTAATTCAAACCAGGTATAGTTATTACAAGTGCTTATATTTGCACTAGGTAGTTAAACGTAACACTACCAACACATATATGTATTTTCACGTACGTCATACACTTATACCTATTATAGTCCGTCAATTTTATACATGTATTTCAATCATATATACAAGCATACATCCCTTATATAACCACTACTTACTTAATCACAAAGCAATATTTCAGATACTCATATAAGTATAATCTCATACTAGCAAATACAATCGTTGCTCTACGTATGCCTAGCTACCTATGCACAAACAATATGGGTATACTACTCTCTAATACTTCCTAGTGTACATCCAACACAAAACACATCAGCTCATGTGGTCGCTCCGCACCATTATTAATCAAGCTTCACTATATCTAATACACATTCACCTCTACTATAATTTCACAATATATATAGTCATTCAAATGTATGCAAATAGTTCACCATATATTTTCATCACCTACGGTCATGTAACTGTATTTACGTCACGCCACATACACCATAGTCACCAATAACTATAACTAAGCCCATACTTACCCGTGCATGGTGCACACCCATACACGCTAACATTTCATCCATATATATACATATATCAACCAATACAACCATATACATACCATAAGTCAATCACACTTAATGTTTAGTCAAGTAATACTCACATAGTTCAATCACTCTATATACTATAATAATAATACAGACATCAGCACACATATAATTATAATACACTCCCTAATACATACGCATTCATCGTATAGTCACCCACGTGGAACATATATATTCACACCATAGCCTACTACCTATAACTAGTGTACCAACACCTATTGTTTTACCAGCATATTGCTTCAACCATTATAAGTATCTCCTAATTACATACACCCTATTAGATATTCCCACACTAATTCTTATATACACAGGCATCCCTAGTATGGTATAGCTACCCACACACCAAACTATAACTACTAACATACAAACAACTTCACACATCATGAATAACTCCGAGTATATATAACACACAATAAGCAACCATTATTATACTATGGGAGAGTACACATCATTCAAGCCCACGTACACAACTTAGGTACGTGCACTACGACAACATCACACGGTCCAAGGGCCCACTAACAACTTAGGGTCGACACAGTCGTTGACGGGCACTAAAGCCTAAGCAGTAGGGGGATGTCAAAAGCATGACGAGGGAGGGATCGATAAGCACGAATTCCGATAGGACGACTAAATGGAGACAGCTTAGTTACGTGGAACAGCGAATCAATCATGAATGCTTAGGTAGAGGAAGGGAGATGTAGCGATACTTATATAGGATGGAGAAATGAAATAATATAAGTAACGTAAGCTAACATACACGAAATTTGAGAACTGTCGTACTTCAAAAGTTGAAATCCTCGTCTGGAAAGAAGTATTTGGAGGTCGATAAAACGAGTTGTTCAAAATAAGTTTGCGTCGAATATTCATAATAAGAGAAAATGATTTATTAGCTTATCGAAAATCATTAAGAAAAGGAAGTAAATCATTCATACGAACGTTAAGGTCGTAGTTTTTAGAAAATATTATACGACGGTACGTTAATATAATTTTGGCAAAATTTTGGAAATGAAATTAAAGTAACTGAAGAATTTATGCTCATGTTAAACGCTTTCAAAGTCTTTAAGCCATGGAAAGAAAATTTAAAATGATCAATAGTGGAACTACTTTTAGAGGAACCAGGATGTGAAAAAAAAATTAAAATTGGTTTACACAAAACTCTTAGCATATGAGCACAACGAACCTGGTACGGATAAAAGTAATTGAAATTCATTTTAGTCTCGAAATTTTTTTCTAAAAGCACGTAGGGTGAGCGGGAAGATAATAATAATAACTTGGTAGTAGAATTATCAAAATTGATAGTAAAGCTTTAAAATCAAATCGTGGGGGGTCTAAATCAGGAAGTGGTTATGAAATAGTAATTTTTACAAAAGCCTAAAATAGGGAAAACGATGAGCATAAAATTGACTTGCTGAAAGCTGAAATCCCATGTGATTGGAAAGTATGCTTAGAAGTAAACACGATGTGCCATTCGAATGGAATAATTTAGAAATGAAAATTATAAATCGAATTGGGCAAAATAGAAGTACGGTTCAGAGTAAACTTAATATATGAAAGGAAAATGTATTTTCATAGGTACAAAAGTGTCGGCTAGGAAAATACCATAAGCTAGTATTCAAATTTCGACAGAAGTTTTAAGAATTCAAGTCAACGAAGGAGTATGAAATATAAGATATATATATATATATTAAAATTTTGAACAAATTTAAACTTAGTGAAAGGGGAGTCGAAAACATACTTTCAGAAAATTCAAGATTTGTAATGGAGAGATTTGAAAATTGACGACGATCGTCATGAGGCGATCTCGGGAATCGAGGCAAGAAAAACGGTCAGATGATCAAAACATACATACGCCTAGGATATGGCCCAGGAGAATCTACGGGGAAACTCCTACGGTCGCCCAACTAAAGTTTAAGAAACTTAGCGCTAGATCTTTCTAAGGGAGCTAGGTGGTAATGAAATGCGCTCAGCTCGGTCCGGAATCGATGATCACAAGCGAACGACTAAAGGAATTCTAGAAGTCTGATATGGTCAGGGGTAGACAAGGACCACTAAGGTAACTCCTATGACGATTAAATCAATTCCCAGCAAGGAATCTAATTAACAGTCTAACAATCAACCCTATTTTTGCAAACAAACATATGCAAGCAACCAAGCATGTTTTAACAAGCCAGGACTAACTAAGGGAAGGAATAACTAGGTCGAGAGTTACCTGCGATAACCTTATCCACAGTCTCGCTCTCCACTGCCGTCATCGGATAAGCCCGCTCCCTTGGCTGCATGGCCGGCTGAAAAGCCTGCTTCTGCGGAACGAGGGCAAGTCCACGACTGGTAGGCACAGGTGCTCTCTGCTGTAACGGCTGTGCAGCGATTAGTTCCTTCCAAGGATGTTTAGTCTTCGGACACTCCTTCGTAGTATGAGTAGGATCTCCACAAATCAGGCACTGGCCCAGCCTCCTCCTGCACTGTTTCTTCTCATGACCAATCTTGATACAATGATAGCACACCTTCCGACTTGGCCCAGTTACTGGTGCTTCCTGCTGTGGAATTCCCTCCGATGCTTTCCGCAGGTGATTTGCATGCCGACAATCCTTCGCTGAATGAGTAGTAACACCACAAATCAAACACCAGCCTAGAAATCTTCTGCACTGCTCCTTGATGTGCCCGGTCTTGCCACAGAAATAGCAAGTCTTCGGAGTAGGTCCGCCACCAACTCGGGTCTGTCGTCTTCTCGCCATCTAACGACATAGAAAACGAACAAAAATTTAGACTCAATAGCTTAATGACTTAGATGTTGTAATTTATTTAATGGACATTCCGTTATTATCGTTGTTCCGTTAATTCGCAATTGCAAGATGGACCTGCATGGGCCACCAATAAAACCTGTCACGCCCCGCTTCCCAAAAACGTGGAGGCGAAGCATGAGAAGGTCAGCTTAGACTTGAAGCTACAAAGCTACAAGTCCGATAAGCGTCAATCACTTTAAACTGCAGGCCCTTGCAACGCGAAACGAAACAAAGATAATAATAACGAAAGAAACAAAAGAAACATATCAGAATATCCATAAAAATAAATTTCAACATCGCAGAAAAGCCACCAGGCTAAAATAAAAGAGTCTAAAAGAGGCCCCAGCATGGCCAACAAAAGTACAAAGTACAGAAACAAAGTAATGGTGCAAGCACCGACATCTAACAGCAACCTAAAGCAAAAGCAACGCAAACAGTCTCTAAAACTGGTCTCCGGTGTCCACGAACTCCCGACGAACGTAGGCTTAGGCTCAGCGTCAGCAAACACCTCGTCCTCAACCACTGTCTCTGGCTCAGGGTCTAACATGTGACACCCAAAAGAGCAAGGGGCACATGTCAGCAAGTCTACAAGAGACTTGTGCAAGGAAACTGAAAGTAGGTGCAAGTAAAGCAACCTAGCAGTTCTAGCATGATGCGATGACATGGCAGTTAAAGTATGAGTGTAGCAGGTAAAGTAAAGTAAAGTAAAGTACGAGCATGACATTTAAACATGGCATGGATGACAAGTATTACATGAATCATTTACAAGACAAGTACAAGACAAGGAAAGTAAGCACCTCGTGCACAGAGATTCCGCCTTTTGGCTAGAGTGGCTGCGCGGGCCAACTCCTAAGCTCAAGTGATCGTTTATCCCTACCCCTCCACGTGTATCGAGCCAGGGCCTTACCCCCGAACGGGAATGCTCTCTTCTGGAACACGAGCCAGGAAGTGTTTTATCTTATTGGTCTAGGGGTGCACCTAGCCAGACAAGGGAGTACAAGTACAAGTATTGTAGCGTGTGCTACGAATGCGACATTTAATGCATGGGTGACATGACATGGCAAGTAGTAAAGCGTACAGGTGAGGAAAGTAAACATGACCGTTTAGTATGCATGATCAACATGTTAAAGAGTTGGATCCAGCTTCGTTGTCAAGCTAGATCAATTAGGTGACAGATCTAGTTTCGTTGTCAAACTAGATCAAGTAGGCGTCTAGCCAGCTATCATTTCACTGACTAGTCTCTTTTACGCTAGAAGTAAGGAAGTGGCCTAAAAACATGGCCCTACACAAGAGTTGACAAGTTTCACTTGCCTGCAAGTATCACGTCTGAGCAACACCGTCCAACGAGTCCAAAATCACAATAATCCTATGTGCACAAGTCCGCCGGCCTACATCCATTTTATTAATCTTGATTAGTGAATTCTAAAACATTTAAAATACTTTAAAAACGTCAATTTTAGTCTTGATTAGCATGCATTGGGTTGGGGGTCCTAGGGGTGCAAAGCGTTACCTCAACACGACGCGAAAGCTACACTGGCGTCGGGTAGCGACGCCGGGGGTTGGAATAAAGATCGCGCTCCAAGTCCAGATTCCAATTAGATTCCTCACTGGAAATTTCAGAGCAATCAACCGGAGCAACGAATCCAGATTCCAAATCTAGCACGTGCGACGACGGCCTACGACGTGTCGCAACGTCGTACGCAACGAATCCTCGAAGAGAAAGCACCTAGGTGGGGCCCACAGTAGTCCTAGGGACCTATGGGGGACCCACAATACCTCTGGAGAACTTGGGGGGCCCACGGTGGCAAGTGGTACGACGGGTGCGGGGTTGCGACGTTTGCTCTTGGTCGGACACAGCCAAATGCGGGGAGCTCTCTCGGTCGGGCACGCTTGGTGCGGGGTTTGCAGCGCAGCGGGCTGCAGCGGTGCGGGCGGAGGCTTGGTGCGGAGGAAATCGTCGGTCAGTGCGGGAGTTCAGACCGGTCGGTGCGGGCGACAGGGCGTTGCAACGTTTGTAACGTTACAACGGAGCGGGCTTCGGTCGGTGCGGGCGGGCGCCTCGGTCAGGCACGGTGCGGAGCGGGTGAACGGGAGCGGGCGATGGAGCGGGGCGATGCGGGGCTGCCTCTCGGTCAGACCGAGAGGATCTCTCGGTCGGTGCGGGTCGGTGCGGAGCGGGGGTTGCAGCGGGATGCGGAGCGGGCGTGAGCGGGGGCGGCTGTCGGTCGGTGCGGGAGATTTGGGCGGTTTGGCTCGGTCGGTGCGGGGGAAGTTCGTCGCAACGTTGCGACGATTCGTCGCAACGTCAAATTTGGGTTTTGGGAGCGGCTAGGGTTATTTTCTTGCGAAAATAGGTCTTCCTAAAGGTTGTTTATATAGTGTAGATGGGTTGACTTGGTCTAGGGCTAAATCTAATAGGATTAGGAGTTCAAAATAATTTAAAATTCGTATCTCGCCCTCTCCAACTCGCATAAGGATTTGCTGCGATCCAAATGAGCTGGAATTTGGCTCAAAAATATTTGGAAGTATTTAAAACGTAATAAAATTTTGTTGGGCCGAAAATAATTTAAAACGTAATTATTAAAAATATTATAAAACTTGCTAAAAATATAAAAGTGGTCAAATAAACTCCAAAAATTATAAATTAAATATCGGGGTGATCGTGGTGACGAAAGTGAGCTAACTAAGAAGACGGATCTCAATTTTGACGTCGGACGACGAAACTAAAAATAGAAACGTCTCCTGTCAAAATTGAAAATCGTCACGTCTCATCGAGTAAGATTAAATTGTGGGGAAACGACTCGAGAAATGTCGTTCCAAGATAGTGCCACTATTTAATACTCTCAGAGACGTTCATAACAGCATATCACACAAAAGTGTACACAAACAAATAAAGTCTAAAATAAACATGTGCACGACCAAAAGCACGTGCACGAACAACGTACAACGAAAAGTGGTCGTTACATAAAGAAATCTATATTAATATCTAAATATGTTACAAAAAGCAGAACATAGGCACTACCAGAGAGAGGATAGGGCACAGCGCCGTCACTCTCCACTAGTGGCCCCTTTGTCTAGCAAAGATTTACAAGCCCAACCACAACAGTAGATCCAAGAATGCAAGTTTAACCATTGTCCTGAAACTCCCAATTAGACATTGCCTCCGTAGCCCCATCATCTGAACTATCCAGCTCACGTAAGGCAATCCTGAGCTCTGCTGCAATGTCTTCAAATAGCTGTGTCTTACTTTTCCTAGCCTTGTCAAAGATACGATTGTTTCTTTCTCTCCAAATATGCCAGACTAGGCCACCCAGTGCCGCTTTAGCCAGTATGCTTAAACTCATCTTGTTCATATATATATATATATGTATGTATGTATGTATGTATGTATGTATGTATATGTAAGTATGTATGTATGTATGTATGTATATGTATGTATATGTATATATGTATGTATGTATGTATGTATGTATGTGTGTGTAGTGTGGAGTGCTTGTTCGTCATGACATTACACTATGCCTCCACGGACTTGATCTGGAGGCATGCAGCCCCTACTAAGAAAAAGAAGATCGGTGACCCAAGTGCTTCTTCTTCTGCGGCAACATCACCACCAGCACATAGCGACCTTATCCCTGCACTAGCAGCATAGCCAGCACCTCCAGTACAGCCACCACACCCATTAAGACGTACGAGATCACTTTTAGAGATGATACACAGTGCGCCAGATTTGAGAGGATCTCTAGGCGTCAGATTATACCCACTAGGTTCGCTCACATTCCTATACTCAAGCGCTTAGGGCTACACCAGGGTTTGCACCAGCTATACGATAATGTTGGTTGGGGGTGATTTTCTGTCGGTGTCGTGAACACCTATGTTCGACCGACACTAGAGGTCTTGAGTTATATCCGTAGGAACCCTAGGGGTTATTCGTTCAGGCTCATGGACCGTGACTGTGATATTATTCACGACATAGTCTGTGCTTATTTTCACTAGCCCCCAGTTCCAGACCGTGACAGGGCATACGGCCCTAGTCATCACATTCCCCCCACCTTCTCTGCTAATGCATTCTAGGATCATATCACATGCATCCCACATTTTGACCCTAGTTGGTCGAAGGCTTCGCTGATAGTCCACCCCTGCCCATGCCTCGCACAGTGCCTTTTGACAATTACTTTATTTGGTAGGCCTGAGGTAGGGACTGTCTCCTTGCTTGAGCTTTACATCGTGTCGGCTATGACACAGGAGAGAGCGTTTAAGACCGGTGGGGATGTCCTAGTTCCTAGCGTGTCCATCGATGTCGCTAGTTGGTTTTTTGACATCATTCGTACCTCGATCGCCTCCACCATGACGATACATTGTGGTGGTTTGATCACCCTTCTTGCCCCCATTTTCGATATCCAGTTGCCTGCTGAGTTGACCCTTGCTACGGGACCTACATCTCTTGCCGACCAGGTCTTGTCCTGTATGTATATGATCCGATCACATCGCAAGCGACATTGGGCTTGGCTCCATGGTCCCTTCCACGTAGATTATATCGTGCGTCCGAATCCTGGCCGGACTCACGTAGGACCAGCAGGTGCTAAGTGGAGGTTCCCTATGGAACTCTACATTCCATATGTTTACATGCTAGAGCCTGATGATGATCAGCAGCCTCTCGTCGAGCCACACCCAGCTGAGATTCATGTAGTTCAGGCTGTTTCTAATCCTTTGCATGTACCCAGTACATCTGTCTGCACATATGTTCGTGTTGAGGGTTCCACATCTGCTTCTATCCCCGAGAGTTCCACCTCTGCTTCTATACCTGATATTTCTGAGAGTGTCAAGCCATCCATCCCTTTGAGCGATGAGTTATATATTCCTTCATCCGTTGAGATACCTACATCGCTTGAGATTCCGACGTCGGGTGTGATCCTACCTTCTGCACCAACATCCACCACACCTGTCGTTGTTCCCATCTCTGATGTCACCGTATTCTCTGAGAGTGTCGTGGTATCTGTCACCACATCTGTTGCCACGACCTATGTACCCACATCTTCTTCTGTCAAGACTCCTGTCGTTTCATCTACTGCATCTGTGTCTGAGAGCATACTTGTGTCTCAGCCTCATCTGGAGGCTGAGCATCCTCCTGTGAGCCCTACTCCATCTTCACACACTATCTTAGCTCCACACACTTTTAGAGGTCGAGGGAGTTCTATCTGTTGGACGCAACGATCTAGGATCTCTTTGTTTGATGATGACAAACGTGTCGTGATATCTAATGAGTGTGCTAGTGTGTTTCAGGATTGGCGAAACAATATATTTCACCTTTTGGCGGAATTGCTATTTGTATAGCATATTGGGAGAAAGGGAGTGTGTATGCACAAAGAAGATTTGACTTGGTCAATGAGTAGAGAGATGGAATCTATGTGGGATATGGTCAAATCAATTAGAGATTAATTTCAATTTCATATTCAATTTGAATTGCTATCAAATCCCAATTTGATCAAATCAAATCTCCTATTTGTGGTGCAAAATGATTGAACCAAATCTCCAACTCCTATTCAAAATAGGATTCCCCATAACCGCATCACCCTATCATCCCCTATAAAAACCCATCTTCTAGGGTTGAAGAAGTGCGCGGCAACAAAGATCAATAGGGCAACAAAAATTAAAAGGAGCCGGCCAAATACAATTTTCAAGGCAGGGAGTGCGGCAATCTCAGGTTACGCAACCAATTCCCCAAAACAAGGAGGAGGCCGAAACCTCAAGTAGCAAGAGATTGAGTTATAAAAAATAAGATTTTTTAAGTGCTCTTCATCTTTTTTTGTAGTTGTTTTCTTTTGCAGATCGTGCACAACGAACGCAAGAAATTGATAGTGAAGCATCCGAAACACATGCGCATGAATTAAGGGGCCGGATTTTTTTGCTGCTGTTGCATGTAAAAAAAAGGAGGAAGACAGAGAACAAAGTGAAGGGGCCAAAAACAAATCGGCAGAGGAGAAAGAAAAGCAAAGATCAAGTGGAGCCTCAATTCTTGACTTAAGGGAAGTCCAAACGATTTTCATTGTATTTTAATAATTGAGCATCCATTTTTATCATGCATGAAAGTTTTAATAATTGAGCATCCATTTTTATCATGCATGAAAACAGAAATTTGTGAAAGAAATGTTTTTATTGCACCCGTTTGAAATAAGAACCTGTGCACTTGTCTTGGGCTTTGATTTCTCCACTTTACTTTTTTTTGCTGGACTCCAACGTGCAGTTTTTTTATGAGAATCACACATGCATCTTAATTGCTTGCAGGTCATCTTTGCATGTGAGGGGACAAAGGCCAAGGAACAAGGGACCAATCTAAATCAGGTGATATTGCCGAATTCTTTGGCAAGGGGCAAAGTTTACTAGGTGATTGACTGCCGCAAGTGGTTGATTACTGACCTTTGATGATCTGCTGCAAAGGGGTACAATTGATCTTGTCGCAAGCCGACTAAGAGGCTGGCGACCTGTCTTCCTGTCGCACAACTCCTATTGCTGACCTCTTGCCATCTCCATTGCCTTGCCTTGCTGACTGAGCAGCCCGGGAGAATATTGGCAGCTGACTTGTGACACAACCGTGCCAATCCATGTCAAAACAGCAAGCCGACCCACGCACCATCTAGGAAGCAGATTAATTGAGCTCTTGTGCCTAACTTCTGGCCAACTACAGACACCTTGGGACATCAACATCTGCTGACTTAATTGAGGATCCAAGCCAAGTCCTTAAGCTTTACAAAGGAGCCCTTTCATTCATCCAAGGCCGCAAGGTGCCAACTAGAGATCCGAGGAGGCGCAGCTTGAGTTGCGACGTCGAGATGACGACTACTTTACGTCAGATCCACATCTGACACGTACTGATTGACGAAGACGACATTGCTACACAAACTAAGCTTTCTAAACTCTGAATATTATTTTGTGTAGTAGTTTTGTTACATCTTCGTAGGGGAAACTTTACCTATTTTTGGGGACTATTTTGGGACTTGTCTAGTTGGGACTAGACAAGTGGGACCCAGCTAGTTTGGGACTAGCTGGTAGAAAGCTTTGCTAGGATTGATAGTGAGAGGAAACACTGTGTGTGGGGTACTGAGAGTCTGGTGAGTGTAGGGACATAGAGGGTGCTCTGAGCGTGCTCTAACTTGTGACTTTGTACCTATTGCACTATTCAATCTAGTATTTGCTTTGGGGGCTGGACGTAGGTCGACGGGTCGACCGAACCCGGGTATATCTGTGTGTTCTCTGTGATTGCCTATCTTTTACTCTGGTTGTGCTTTAACTGCGTGTGATTTCTCGTGGGTTGCACGAGAATTTTTATTAGCCTATTCACCCCCCTCTAGGCTAGGATCCAGATCCAACACTATCCGTGCATGACCCTCTTCTTCCACTACTAATGACACATCTTCGCACTTACGTGTGGTCGAGTCTGCAGTAGCTGGGATTAGAGGAGATTTTCGATCCCTTGCCTAGACTGTTGCTGCCATACGGTCCCATATTGATGTCATTCCTGGTATTTAGCAGACGATGAACCAGATCTTGGGCCATTTGTAGCACAGTAGTAGCACTCACCACCACCACCACCACCACAGGGAGGTGATGGTTCTGAGTCTGATGCATTATGTGTTTTGCTCCCCTCTCTTCCCATATTTTTGTCTGCCCCGATGTCTTCACCTTTCCAGGGCACCATATATTCCAGCTTAGGGGAGAGTATCTTTTGACCATTTTTGCATAACTATCATCATTTTGCATGATTGACTTGCATTTAGTTATTAGTTATCATATAGATGCATTAGTGTTGAGTCATTGGGCCGACGTTCGAGGCAACTCGGTCGACAGATGATCAAGGCCCACCAGGCCCGTGAAAGAAGCCCGATGTCGACACAGTCAAGGCCAGAATGGCTAGTCGATCGTTGGGTCCCTCTCGCTCGAACGTGGGATTAAAGGTGGACTCGAGAATCTTGGGGACGTGTGCAACATTTACTCCTATTAATTGGGGAAGATTGTGGCCACATTATGGGATGGCCGTTATCTCCCCAACGTCTCTTAAGGGACCCTGGATGTCTATAAATAGGGGAAAGGGTCCCATCTTCAAGGTACGAGGTCTAAGACATAGAACTTTATCTTCTCACTTTTACCATTCTTATATTCGAGCTTGTGTCGTCAGTCTAGAGACAAACCTCCGTGGGTCGATTTCAGCTACACCAAGCTTCCTCTCTTCCTTAAGTTTCATACTAACTTAAGCATCGGAGGGGATTTGGGTCGGAACCCAGATCCGACCCCCTTAACGAGTCCCTGTGGTGCAAATCGACGATCGTTGTCCAACATCGAAGGTCGACGTCGAGTTCTCCAACCTCGAACGATCGACGCAATAGTCACCTGTAGGTCAGGCAAAGGTTGCAACACTTCCAACTACCATCATTCAACCCCGGTTCCTCCAACCGAAGGTCCCACTCCAAATGCTGATGAGGCTCCGACTCAGCGCTTTGAGTCTATGTTAGCCTGACAACTGTATCAGGCAATTTTGGCCTTAACAGTTTGGCGCCATCTGTGGGAAACGTTAACCAGCTTGACATCCCAAAGCAATCCAAAAGCTATGACAGCTGGACCCAGCAACACCGGACCGGTCGAATGTCCGAAGGAGAGGCCAAGAGCAAACCGCGTCTTGGTGGAGGACGTCGCAGACTCCATAACACCACCACCTCGACCAGTGGAGGAGACAAAGGAGCTTGGGGTGACCCGAAAGGAGTTCACCCAGTTCACCGAGCAGATCGATTGGAGCCTAGGCGCTTTGGCGACCTTAATACGCCAGAACATGGGGAGCCAATCCTCAGTAACTGAGTCACTGCCGCCTCCAAACCCGTACCTGACGCCAACGAGGGGGTCAGTATTCCTCCGAGATATGGGGGATCCAAGAGCAGAGATTAACCTCCATGATTCAACCCTTCGGCCCACCAATATAACGGAGCAGGAGTCGATAATCGAGCTTTCGTGCCCCAGGGAGAACCCCCCCTACTCCAATTACCGGGCGGCCACCCGCAACATCCTAGATCAGGTAATGTACGGGGCTCCTCCAGGTTATAACCCACTAAACCCTGCAGGTAGATTCGCAAGAAGGGAGGAGATCCTGAATTGATCCTCCAGAGCCAACTTCTTGCAACCCGAAGTAGGAGGATCCGTCCCGGTCCAATCCGCTATTCGGAAGACGCCCCCGAAGGAGAATATCATCTCCTCTCCTTTTCTTCCCAAGTTCAAGCTCCCTACTCCACCAGCTTATGATGGCAGAGGCGACCCATGGTCGCACATTCATAAGTATTTGAATGTCATGCTACTCCACAGGGCCGACGAGCCATACCTTTGCAGAGCTTTCCATGCCACCCTGATCAAGAGGGCAGAAAGTTAATACGAAGGACTACCCCGCGGTTGCATCGGCTCATTCGACGAACTGTAGGAAATATTCTGCAAGCAATTCTCCACCGAAAGACGACCCAAGAAGAAGTCGTCCCACCTCTTCTTGCTCAAACAGAACGAGAACGAGTGAATCCAAGCCTTCGTCCAGAGATTCAACGATGAGAGGCTCGATGTAGAAGAGACACTGGACATGACCGTCATATCGGCACTCACCCAGGCGGTCAGGAACAAGCACCTAAGAAGGGCCCTTCACCAGTTCCTCTCTAATACCGTCGCAGAGATGCTCAACATAACAGATCGGCTCACTTCCTCGGAGGAGGCAGAAGAACCAGCTGGAGCTAATACGAAGAGCACCCTCTCTCGCCGCAGAGACATGAGGCAAGAGAAACCAAACTCGAGAACCCCCCCCCGCCAGGAGTCCCGGGACAAGGCCTAGGGAGAGGAGCGCTACAAGCAAGGAGCATCCTACCTACGCTAAGCCGGTCATCCCTAAGATAGAAGTCCTCGCCTACGCCCCGCGAGAAGCACTAATACAAGAGGCTGCAAAGAAGGGAAAATACGGGAAGAGGGACAACCTCAAATTCTGTAAATATCACAACGACTTTGGGCACGACACCAACGATTGTTGGACTCTCAAAAAGGAGATCGATGCCCTAGTCAAACGGGGACACCCCAAAGGCCCGGCCAGTGATCCACCCAGCAAGGAAGGATCTTTGAAACAGAAGGGTAAGATGACGAGATTGCCTGTCACCAAGGTGGTCGACTGATGAGCCACCGAAAACTCCTATCGAATAAAGACGAACGGGAACAGCTCTGACGTCAATCAGAAAACACCTGTACGCCTTTTTCGTTTTTTATTTCCGTCAATAAAGCATATTTCCTTTATCGAACAAAAACTTCCCTCCTTTGAGCATGTGTAAAGTTTGTAGAGGTTAACCAATCAAAACTCCCCTCGACAAAGGACCCGATGCTCAAAAGGTATTGGGAAAACCAAACTTACGTTGATACAAATGACTCCTAAACGAGCGTCAACCGTAAGTCGAAGGGGCCACCCCTGCGCTTCTGAACGAGTTTCCTAAATGGTCGTCAGCCGTAAGTCGAAAGGGCCACCCCTTCACTACTGAACGACTATCCTAAACAAGCATCAGCCGTAAGTCGAAAGGGCCACCCCTTCACTACTGAACGACTATCCTAAACAAGCATCAGCCGTAAGTCGAAGGGGCCACCCATTCGCTACTGAACGACTATCTCGAATAAGCGTCAGTCGTAAGTCGAAGGGGCCACCCCTTTGCTACTGAACAACTCTCATAAACGGTCGTCAGCCGTAAGTCGAAAGGGCCACCCCTTCGCCACTGAACGACTCTCCTAAATGAGCATCAGCCGTAAGTCAAAGGGGCCACCCCTTCGCTACTGAACGACTCTCTTAAATGAGCGTCAGCCATAATTCGAAGGGGCCAACCCTTCTCTACTGAAAGACTCTCCTAAACGGTCATCCGCCGTAAGTCGAAAGGGCCACCCCTTCGCTACTGAACGACTCTCCCAAATGAGCATCAGCTGTAAGTCGAAGGGACCACCCCTTCGCTACTGAACGACTCTCTCGAACGAGCTTCAGCCATAAGTCAAATGGGTCACCCCTTCGTTACTAAACGACTCTCCTAAACGGTCGTCAGTCGTAAGTCGAAAGGGCCACCCCTTCGCTACTGAACGACCCTCCTAAACGGTCGTCAACCGTAAGTCGAAGGGGCCACCCCTTCGCTACTGAACGACCCTCCTAAATGGTCGTTAGCCGTAAGTTGAAGGGGCCACCCCTTCACTACTGAACGACCCTCCTAAACGGTCGTCAGCCGTAAGTCGAAAGGGCCACCCCTTCGCTACTGAACGACTCTCCTAAACGGCCGTCAGCCGTAAGTCGAAAGGGCCACCCCTTCGCTATTGAACGACTCTCCTAAACGGTCGGCAGCTGTAATTCGAAGGGGCTAACCCTTCGCTACTGAACGACTCTCTCGAACGAGCGTCAGCCGTAAGTCGAAGGGGCCACCCATTTGCTACTGAACGACTCTCCTAAACGAGCATCAGCCGTAAATCGAAGGGGCCACCCCTTCGCTAATGGACGACTCTCTCGAACGAGCATCAGCCGTAAGTCAAAGGGGCCACCCCTTCGCTATTGTACGACTCTCCTAGACGATCGTCAGCCGTGAGCCGAAGGGGCCACCCCTTCGCTACTGAACGACTCTCCAAAACAAGCATCAGCTGTAAGTCGAAGGGGCCACCCCTTCGCTGCTGAATGACTGTCTCAAACGAGCGTCAGCTATAAGTCGAATGGGCCACCTCTTTGCTATTGAATGACTCTCCTAGATGCTCGTCAGCCGTAAACCGAAGGGGACACCCCTTCGCTACTGAACGACTCTCATCCACAAGTGTCAGCCGTAAGTAAAAGGGACCACCCCTTCACTAATAAACATTTATCTCAAACGTTCGTCAGCTGTAAATCGAAGGGGCCACCCCTTCAGCACTGAACGACCCAAATCCCCATATCGTCAACCACGAATCAGGTAGATCTTTCCCTCTCCATGGAACATAGTGGTCAAATTCTAAATGTGGTTCGATGGTTTATCCTCCATCACCCGAAAGCAGTGCCTAACCCATCAAAAGGGACCATCAGGCATTAAGACCACCACGGGGCATGAGCGACAACAAACAAAGAGAGGCAATGGCATACGAGAATACACTGTCCAATTCTCTTGTCACTCTCCATTACAAAATATTTTTTTCGCTTACATTACCCCCTATACATTCAAAAATTTCTATCAGGTAGGCCAGATCTTACAGCGGTCGTTCAGGCCCTTGATCTCCCTCCAACGCGGCCATATGCTCCAGCACCCCCGTAGCAACTGCTCGTGCTTCGTCGCCAGCCATGGTGGTAGACTCATCCACTAGAGCTGCCTCCTCCATGCCTCGGCTCGACTTGTCGTTGCCTTGGCTAGACTCGTCCTCACCAAGGTCTGGAAATATCACCGGGATCTCATCAATCTCCGCGGAGAGGTCAGGGAATCGGTTCCTCATCTCCAGCCGGCACCGCTTGTAACCTTGCTTATAGAGCTCGTCAAAGTTGGGAAATGAAACCGTGAAGTCCCGAATCGCCTTCTTCACAATGACATCGGCTTCAACTCTCTCCTTCAGCAGAGCATCTTCCGCTCGCTCTCTTAAGGCGATCTGTTCAGCCTCCCTCCTACGAGAGTCGGGACTCAATTAGCTCTTGCTCGAGTTTATTAACGATTAACGACCTCGTCTCAGAGAGGCAGTTGATTCTTTCTAGCTCAGCCTGGGACTTCACCACCCTTGACCTGACGGCCTCCAGAGTGACACCGTGATCGGCCACCACCGAAGCTCGATGACGCAATGTCGTGGTTGCCACAAGAGCTTGCATACAACATCCTACGGTCAGCTTATGCACTGATATTGGCATCGATGGAGGCCCAAACGATAATCACCTAGACGCTGACATGGACGGCTATTGACGCAAGCCATTCATAATCGACCCTTTCCACGACAGCCTTATCCCATGGAAGGGTCGCATTCTTGGTGATGCGGGAGGCAGCCCCACAGTCGAGGAGAGCAGAACCCCACCCCTCAATGGAAACATCGCCTTGACAAGCGCCCCCTTGGAAAAGTCAAGGGGAGCATGGGGAGATCGGCCCCCCAGCAACATCGGCATATACTCCTCAGGGATGTCTTCAGGCAACCCTATGGAGGGAGACAGACCCCCCAAGGCCAGGTGTCCCGGTGCATACGAAGATCCGACAGAACCTGAGTCTCCCTCGAATCTTCTCATGGAGTGCATCACTCCCTGGCTGGGAGGCCTGCTCCACGGATGCATTCGACCCAGACGGCTCCAAGTCACTGAGAACGATCATCAGTCTATTCTTGCCCCCTCCAATGCAACCACCTCAAACTCGAAGGGGGACCCTTTCATCTTCTGCTAAGGGTGAGACACATGGGCAATCCTTTCAATGATCATGGGCCGATCTCCAGACGGCTGGACCATCGATCTTGATGCGGTCGACACCCAGGGAGACAACATTCTCGCCTTCGCCTCTCTGATGGAATCCTCGACGGCTTCCTTCAAGGCGTGATCTACCTGATAATCCACACTGGTCATACCTGCTAGAGCAACAAACGAGTTAGGTAGAATAACAACAGTTGGCGAGCATGGTCGAACCGACCTTTTGTCCACACGGTTCGACGTAGCACGTCGTCCGACCACAGCCACTCGATCGACCTCATACCCTCGAGTAGGCTCTTCAGAGTGTCGACGGATTTCTTCTCCTCGACAGTCGACGGCTTATCCTCGACAGGCCCCAAATCAGGGGCACCCCAACCGGTGTAGAAGCTTGCCTCCCCCTAGAAGACCACAAACACAAACTCGTCTTTCCATTTGTGGTTGGAGGTGGAAAGATCTTCCAGTAGATTCCTCCCTCGACTGGCCATTATCGTATACCACCCCGGGGTCTTAAGGGGAGGGATCGAGAAGAAGTGCTTGAACAGATGTAGGGATGGCTCGATTCCCTTCGTCACGCACAGAACTATGAAGCCCATCAACATGCCAATAGCGTTTGACATCAGCTGACCGAGGGAAATGTTTAAGGTATACAGGAAGTACCGCAAGAAGGGATGCATGGGAAATTGAAGGCCCCTTTCAAAGGCTCTGACATAGACCCCTGCTTCCCGATCGTCAGGACGATGAGCCCTCTCGTCCCTCCCATGCAGTCTGATTTGATAATCGAGGCGAACAAAATTCCTCTGAATCGTGTCGATTTGGTCGGCCTTGACTTTGGACCTCACATTCGCCAGCAAGCCCAGCTCCATGACCCCTTCCTAATTCTTCTGAATGGCAGTGACTACATTCCTTCTGGAGGCAGAGGACTAAGCCATCACTTTCGAGAGAAGGAGAATCCGAATCGAGAGAATGGTGACGGTATCCCCGCACTCCATCAGTGAAACCGTCATATATGGGCAAAGTAACAACCACATGATGGAACACGTGTCAAGGATCCAAGGGCCTAGAATGTCTTAGATTTCAAACCGACAAATCATCTGAATCGACGAAGCGGGCGTTTTGGTGCCTAGAACTCGAGTGATATTTTCTCAACTGTCGCACCCCATTAAATGCGATGTAACGTCGCTTGACCTCAGCAGATGGACCCTTGAAGGTCGTGTGACAGGGGCCATTATTGAGTCATTGGGCCGGCGTTCGAGGCAACTCGGTCGACAGATGATCAAGGCCCACCAGGCCCGCGAAAGAAGCCTGATGTCGACTCAGTCAAGGCCAGAATGGCTAGTCAACCATTGGGTCCCTCTCACTCGATGTGGGATTAAAGGCAGACTCGAGAATCTCGGGGACGTGTGTAACATTTACTCCTATTTATGAGGGGAAGATCGTGGCCCCATTATGAGTGGTCGTTATCTCCCCAACGTCTCTTAAGGGACCCTGAACGTCTATAAATAGGGGAAAGGGTCCCATCTTCAAGGTACGAGATCTAAGACATAGAACTCTATCTTCTCACTTTTACCATTCTTATATTCGAGCTTGCGTCGTCAGTCTAGAGACAAACCTCCGTGGGTCGATCTCAGCTATACCAAGCTCCCTCTCTTCCTTAAGTTCCATACCTACTTAAGCATCGGAGGGGATTTGGGTCGAAACCCAGATCCGACCCTCCTAACGAGTCCATGTGGTGCAGATCGACGATCGTTGTCCAACATCGAAGGTCGATGTCGAGCTCTCTAACCTCGAACGATCGACGCAACGGTCGCCCGAAGGTTGGTCGAAGGTCGCAACACTTCCAACTACCATCATTTGACCCCGGTTCCTCCAACCGAGGGTCCTACTCCAGTTACTGACGAGGCTCCGACTCAGTGCTTTGAGTCTACGTCAGCCTGACAACTGTATCGGACAATTTTGGCCTTAACAATTAGGATTTTACTTTATTATCTTTTCGTTTATATTGCATCATTTTAGCATCCACTCCCACCCACCCATATCTTATATGTCCATGTGCCACACTTTGCACAGTGGGGGTAATGTGATGTTTAGCTTGGGGGGAGTGAGTGTACTCACACGCTTTTATTTTTATTTTTATTTTATTTTTCTATACTTTCACTTATTTTCACATCTTTTTCACTTTTTATTTTCTTTTTACCATACATCATATTTTCTTTAGTTTTGGAGTGCTTGCATATGTATATAGTTAGTTTTTACTTTATCCTTATTTCTTTTACTTTCTTTGCTAGAAGTGAATTCGCTGTGATGAATTAAGCTTGAAAATTACTTTACATGTGCACAAATCCTTTCACCACACTCTTTTCTTTATTTCTAATGTTATTTACAATACCTTTGTGTGCACTTGAGAAAAAGAACTTCCAATGTGATCTTGAGCATTTATGAATGAATTTTAATGTTGACACGTCTAGGAAGTACTTTATTGTATGCTATTTATAGAAAACACACCAAGACTCACGCATTGACTGCATTTTATCTGGAGTACTGCTTTCATATCTATATCACTTCTTATTTGCATGAATTGTGTGTGAAATCTTCGTGTTGAATGAAATAAATCTCATTTGATATGAGTAGGCTAGTCTGCTTTTAGAAATTAAACTGAGTGGAAGACATTACCCTGTCGAAATAGTTATGCACATACAAAGAGTGAACCGAGTGATATCATTTATTCTTTCTCTACATATCTTGAAAATATTTCTATACATACAATCAATGGAAATTCTCCCCGAGAGTGATTCTTATTTAAGCATCTCTCCAAATTCGCCAAAAAGCCAAAACAGCTCCAAAATAACAAAAAATCAAAAAAAAAAACCCAAAAACACGAATTTTTTTGCAAAACAATGAGTCTTGTGTATATATGGATTAGGAAAAAAGAAAAAATACAAAATACAAAATATAAAATATAAAAAATATAAAAATATAAAAATGTAAATAAATAAATATATGCATATATACACAAGCTCCTATCTTGTAAATACCCTTTCTTTTCTTTTTTTTCATTTTCTTCTTGAGCTACAAAATTTAGGAAAAGCCGTTTTCTTGAAAAATCACCAGAGGTGATATTTGATGCCATTACACCTATAGATAAGCTTGGGGGGAAGAAAATCCAATGATGTGAGAGAGAGCGATTACTTATATGTGCATGACTATCGAAGCTAGGTAATCTCTAATACTTAGGGAGATGACATTGAGTATGACAAGACCTATAAGTTGAAAAATGGACATGAAATTCATAAAACCATATCTTTCTATTCTTATTGTATGAATTGTATGATGTTTCTTATACTCCAAGTAGAAGCCGTCAATTGAAAAATGTATTGGCTATGAGTATGTATACTGTTTTCTATGCCTTAGACGATGCTTAACTTTAAAACGATTTTATATTTCACAAAATTCACATTGTTCTCAGTTTTAATATCAAGTGTGCCAAATATGAAATGATGTTGAAATAAAAATGATAGTGTGTTTAAATCCTTTGTTGGTGCACTTTGGTGAGTGAACTCAAGTTCTGAGTGGATGATCTAGCAATTCCCTTTCTTTGCTTTCTTTTCTATTTTTAGCTTCCTTTATTTTTATTCGCCGGGTTTGTTTTTCACTTATCTTCCTCGAGGACGAGTAAGAACTAAGCTTGGGGGATTTTGATATGCTCATATTTTACACTTTATTTTTGCATATTTTCATGTCATATCGATTGCCCATATTGCATATTTGAAGCTTAAACGACGATTTCTGGATGAATTTCACTATTTCTATGTTTTATTGGATTTTCAGGAAATATGGAGCAATCGGGAGCAAATTGGAGCTATGAGCATATGCACGCATGTCGGAGCATCAGTGGCTATGATATTGAGGAGCTTATGGTGCTAGAAGAGAAGAAGAAATAAGAAGAAGAGAGGAGAATGAGAAAGAATTGAAGAAGAAGACGAACGAGTTGAAGAAGCAGCCCACTCGACCGAGTGGAGTAACCCACTCGACCGAGTGAAGCTGATACCAACCCAGCCCAAAGTGCCAAAGTATATCAAGGTCACTCGATCGAGTGAGCAAACTCACTCGATCGAGTGAAGCAGTCGGCCAAATCCTGAGACAGTCGGCTAAATCCTTCATCTGCCAGAGCAGCTGACTTGGTCGAGTAGCACTTTCACTCGACCGAGTGAATCAGTTACTCGACCAAGCGAAGAGAAGAACAAAACGTTGATTTTGGAAGCTGCTGCAGGAATTCCTACTCGACCAAGTAGAAAATCTCACTCAACCAAGTGAGATTACCGCCAAAATTTGGAAACTAAGCTGTAACTCGGGTTTTGGGTATTTGGGTTTACTTTCGTAGGTTTTTGAACTTGTATAAATAGAAAATAAGGCAGCCGTTGCTAGGGACGACTAAGGGGACGGTGGAAGACACGATTTTTATTTTCTTTTGCTTTTGCTATTGATTGGAGAAGCCCTGGTTCTTAATTTTCTATGGTTATTTTGAAGACGTGGAGAACATCGGGTTGTCTAAACTTTTGATCTATTTGCTTTAATGAATATTTCTTGTTTAAATCTCTTTGCAATGACGAATATTATTTGTTGAGTATTGGACTTCTCCCTACTTGGTTTTGATGATGAGCAAGCATAAATACTTGTGACTAATCCCCTACTTGCAGTTAATCCATTGCCTAAGCATATCATGAAGATCAATTAGCAATGGATGTCACTCAAGGATCAATCAAAGCATGTTGTCACGCCTAGCTGCCCAGGATACCCGAAAAGTATGAATCCGCCCCAAGTATTCCTGAAGAGGTGGAGGTGATAGAGAATGAGAGGAAAAGAGAGAGTGCAACAAAGACAAGGCAGGACACTGCGCACATGCTGGGATAGCACACGTAATGCTTCAACACAAAACACAACATCAGAAAAGAACAACTCAAGTACAAGCCAACAGTCATATGAAACCAACAACCTTTCATACATATGTTAACAATGTCTGATGTACAACTTAACATTTACAAATGTACTACAACTCAAACTCCCAAGTATAACCACTCACACTTTAAGCTACCCAAGGTCTCCAACCTATAACTCCATGGCCCACTTTGTTGTACCTGATACAACCTGTGGGAAAATGGGATAGGGCACGTCAAAGCGTGTCCAGTAAGAAACCACTACACTAATGGCACATTATGTCACATTCTGCGTTACAGGTTATAAAAATTAACTATTTATGATAAGTTCCACAACCACGAGTAATGCATATAACTATGAGACATTCCATAAAATGAAGGGCAGCAAAGGAAAGGGAACATACCTGCCCTTAGGTGGCGAGCTGCTGCAAAAGAGAGTTAGTGCTACAGGTAATACGAGAGTAAATGAAACAAAGGTAAACCACAGCATGGCATAAAGCTAGTGGAATATAAGCATAACTACGAGGCACTAAGTGACAAGGTGCATGGGCTACAGTCAATATAAGTGCCACAAGCAGAACAAAGCAGAACAAATAACATATTAACCTTATTTATTAACTAAATTAGTTGGAAATCTGAGTAAACCATACGATACGAGGACCTGGACCCACCCCAAGATGGGGTGGCACTCAAACTACCCCGCCAGTGGTATACAAGCACTGATGAATTTTAACGGGGCCTCTCAAACTCCCCCATCCGTGGCAGGAGTGAGAATATCCTCCACATCACCAAACGTATCACATGGTCACTCCTTGTAAGGCGAGTGTAAATAGTCACCACAACTACCACGGGTCACTCCACTCCCTGCAGGTGAGGGGGTGCCAAGAATCTCCACCTCCAAGTCCGGGCCTCATACATATAGTTTACTCAGATTTTCCCCCAAACCTCAGTTTAGCAGTTCACCCCCTTTAGAGGGGACTGAGACATTCCAAGATTTCATCTCAACATCATATTGAGTAATGCAGGATTCATGTTGCATGGCTTCACGTTTCAGCATTTCTCATTCATATGAACGTAGGTCATGCACCCTAGTGCCATGCCCCTCATCATAGCCAAATCACATATCAACGTGGGTTATGCACCAAAGTGCCATGCCCCTCATCATAGCCATTTCAATTCATTACTCATGACATGTAAAGCCATGCCTTCCATGTCCCCAACATCACCAATTTATAACAGGGTTCATGATACAAGTGTATACAAGCTCATTTCTCATGTTTCTCAACTTTGGTTTCATTGAGGTA